>CM069137.1:37673029-38365529 GCA_035221665.1 Okamejei kenojei
AAGTCCTGGCATTATCCTGTAAATCATCACTGTACTCCTTCCAGCTTAACAACATCCTCCCTATAGCAAGGTGAACAAAACTGAACACAAGTGCAGCCTCACCAATGTTTTCTACAACTGCAACATAACACCCCAACTTCTATAATTAATACCCTGACTGATGATGTCCAATGTACTGAAAGGTTTCTTGACCACCCTATCTATCTGTGATACCACTTACAAGGGAAAAGTGCACCTGCATTCCCAGATATCTCTGCTCCACAAAACTCTCCAGGGCCCTGCCGTTCACTGTGAAGGTCCAGGCCTGGCTTGACTTCCCAAAATGCAACACCTCACATTTATCTGCATTAAACTCCATTAACCATTCCTTGGCCCACTTGCCCAACAGATCAAAATTCTGCTGTAATTTTTGATAACCATCTTCACTATCGCTATACCACTTTCACTAGCGATGATACCACCCATTTTGGTTTTATAAACAAACTTACTAGTCATGTTTTCTACATTATCAACCAAATTGTTGATATAAACCACAAACAGCAATGTGCCCAGCATTGATCGCTGAGGCACACCACCAGTCACAGGCTCCAGTCCGATAAACGACCTTCCATGAAGCCAATTCTCTTATCTAATCGGTTAGCTCCCATGGATCCCATGCGATCTAACCTTCCAGAGCAGCTACCATGTGGAACCTTATCAAATGCCTTGCTGAACTCCATATAGACAATATATACAGCTTTGGTCTCTTCAACCTTTTTGGTTACTTCTTCGGATTCACGAGACATGCTCTCCCATGTACAAAACCATGCTAACTATCCTTAATCAGCCGAACATGGACACAAAATGCTGAAGTAACTCAGCGGACAGGCAGCATCTCTCGAGAGAAGGAATGGGTGACGTTTCGGGTCGAGACCTTTTTCCAGTCTGAAGACATGTCGCGGAGTGACACCTCTTTGGTCGTCGGGAGTCGCCCAAAGGGTCGTACCTTTTTCTGGTCGCCGCTGGATTTTCAACATTTTGAAATTTTTCGGCGACCTGCTGCGACTTTGACTCATGCCGGCAAGTAGCCAAAAAAGTTGCATAAGTGGGACAGGCCCTTAACACTATCAAAATTGGTCTTGACCCAATTCAGAATTTTAGCTTGTGCGCCTGCCTTGTCTTTATCCATAACTATTTTAAAGCCAATAGAACATTGGTCACTGGTCCCAAAAGGTTTGCTTACTTCAGTCACTTGTCCTTCCCAATTTCCTAAGGGTTAATCAAGCTTGCCCTCTACATATTGCCTGAGGAAACTTTCCTAAACACATTTGACAAATTCAAATTGATATATTCAATGTCACAAGCACTTACTACTCAGTTGGGCACTAATGCTCATTTGTGTCAGTAGATGGCATGACCAAGTCGACAATCATCTCTATATTTTCATATTTGATGGCACTTTCTATTAGCTTTCCTTGAGGTCTTCCAGTGAATGTCCAATTAAATGTTGGGAAGGTGAGGAAAGTGCATCCTGTTGGCTTTGGGAATATCATTCCTGAGTTAAACATTTGCATCAATGATATATGAGATAGAAATGTGGGTAGTGAAATTTAAAAAAACTGGAGATGCTGAAAATCTGAAAAAACGGAAAATGCTGGAAATGCTCAGCGGGTCTGGCAGCATCTATTAAAAATGAAACAGAATTTTTCAGGCCAAAGTCAGAGAAGATTGACAAAAGGTCTATGACCTGAAACATTAGCCCCTATTTTCCTTTGATAAAAAAAAAAATTTAATCCATTTTAGAATAAAGCTGTATCGTAACAAAATGTGGAAAAAGTGAAGGGGTCTGAATACTTTCTGAAAGCACTGTATATCATACCTACTGGCCACTGTTTTGGTTTAGCAAAGCAATGAGCCTGATAGGGTCTAACAGAAGCCTTGCAAATAATGCAAGTTATATTATATCAGTTGGATCCCACAAAGACTTTAAGTCTAAGTGAGCTAAGTTCCAACTAATAAGTAAACCTAATCAGATTAATTTCTTCTGAGCCGTTTATCGATGAGCATTTTTTAATGCTCATGCAGGAAATTGTACAAATTACCAAGAGAATTCTCAAAGTGCTTATGATATTTAAGTTGATTAGTTCTACGTCTTCTAATATGTAGTCATGTTTATTAAGTCTACTTCTTCTGGTGACCTTATCATACCTGCAATTCATTCTGGGACCATGGAGATGATCATTAATGATTATTGATAACCTGAGTCTTATTCTGAAGATTCTCAAGTGCTGGTGTTTAGCTGTATATGTTCATCATAACTCTTGTTTTCCTTCTTTAGGTCCAGTCCTTTCCATAATCCAAATGAGCCAGGAGAAAATGCTCTGGAAAAGGAATTACTTGCAAAACTGTACACTCATGCATTTGCCGAAACTTTGAGTCAAAACAGACACACACAGATAACGTTCAAGTGTAAAAGGGTCCAGCTGCTGCTTCTTCTTCTTATCGAGTCCACACACAAGATTAGAAGTTGTTCAGCAAGAGCTGAACACACTTCTCGTCATCTCCATATAATGGTGTCTGTCAGCTGCTGCTTATACCTATTGGCTATTTCCAGAGCATCAGGTCATTACAATTGCTGACACATGCTGGATTTTAAATGGGAATCTGTGAAGGTGCGGCAGACCGGTGCCAATTAAGCAGCATTGAACCATTGAAGGAGCAATATACAAAATTCCTCAAGTACTATTACTACTTAAGATGCCACATCGTTTTCTTTTGGAGGATCAAGGTACTGAAATGACCAAGACCAAAGAGGAAAAAGGGCATCTGAGATTTAGGATGAACTTAATATTTAGGATATTTTTAAAATGCAACCTCCAATTTGCTAGATGTTGGCTGTAGTGGATGAAGGGTTGCAAGTAATATCCAGATACTGTGCTCAGATCGGCTGTCAGCTTTTCTGCAATGATACTGAAACCATTCCCAAGCCATCAATCTCCATCATACTTTTCTTGTTTAGATAAGGGGTAGATTGCAAGGAATTATTCCTGATCTTTTTCTTTTCTCCAACAAAATGTGTTGTTTAATCCCATGAAAAGAAATGTAACAGTTAATAAAGTTGATCGCAAAAACGGAAATGAAAATGCACTGGGGTTGCACAACATAGGTTACAGAGGGGTTGTACAACATAGGTGGCAGAGCTGAGATGGAGCAAAATAGAATGTGAATATTTATTTATGAATGGAAAGTCAAGTGTGGGACATAAAGGGGGAAAGAAATACAAGGATGATGAATTAATATCATAATTTGTAGGAGATTTGTATGAAGACAAAGATAAAAATGTGTTTGAAGAAAGGGATAGGCCACATGTTCCGATTGTTGTTTGGATGTCATAGAAGTGACAGTACTTCAGAATGTTTATAAAATACTGACATTTTTTGCAAATTGCCTGGACTCATTTCTGCTAACATTCTGCTATTTCTCTTCATCAAAACAAAAACAATTTATCTTTATTTCAAAGACAACCCAGAAGGTAAAGGTGGTGGTGACTATCTCCTCTCCAAGTAGTCTACAACCATGTACCGATCAGCCCTGAGTCTTGTTGGCTTCTGAGAGCAGATCAGGTCAATCAATACTTACTTGTAAAATAATTAACAGAATTTAATAGAACTCTTCTATTAAATATTTCTCATAATCTCTGATTTTTAGTGGGTAACACTAGCTCCTTCTACTAACTATTCAATTGGCCATCATCATTCATGACTGGATGTGGCAGGAATGCAATTATTTGATTTCATCTGAAGCTGAATTGCAGATAGAGGACGAACCAATATGAAAGATGTCATAAAGAACTGATTTTTATAATAATTAGGTATCGTTCCAAAACATAAGCAAATTCATGTTTGGAAGAACTTCTTTTGTTTACCACGGACCCAGTTGTCATAAATATATTAAAAAGTGTGTTTATGGTAATAATATACACAATAGCTAAGATAGTTTAATTTAATTTGTCTTTGGTTATCTGTTTTCTGTTTCCTCTTTATTTTACATTATTTGAAGAAAGCTGTTTTCTTGATTTGGATTTTTATGCCGATATGTACCCATATATTTACATTGTTTGGATTTATATTTTATAATTTTTAGATAGTAACTATTTACCACTGCAGCATTATCTAGGGTAAAAGTCAAATTGTTAACATATTTGAGGTGAATCTTGACAAATAGAAATGTAATTTGCCAATAAGTGATGTGACAATGCGATTGGCGCAATACTTGAAGGGGGAATAAAAAAGAATGAAATGCAGGGATTCTCTGGTTTGAACCAGCAAGCACTTCTCTATATTTTACTGCAGGCAGAGAAGTTACTTTTTTTTTTGCATTTAAGCATATATATTTTTTTAAATTATCGTAACTATCTGAACTTCTGTACTTCGAGATAGTGGGATAGATATTCATCCACACAATTGGATCGTAATCTTGGCTGTACTTTATACCAACCCGACTGATGTTCGCTCCTTTGGAATGAACAAACAGAAAATCTGCTCCACTAAATTATTTCCCAGGGGGTGAAGATAAAACTCTCGCCCAATGTCCTGGAAATTCACTTACACAATTCACTTCCATCGGAGATAGGAATAACACGTTCAATACCTGGCTTGTTCAATACCCTGAAGAAATTATTTAATTTAAAATTATTTAGTTAAGGTGGCAGAAACAGATCTGTCCAGACTAAAACGAATCTAATTCCTACTTGTTATTATTGATATGATATTGATTGGATCACATTTATTTTTTATTATTTAAAATGTTACTTAAAAAGTCCATATTAAGTAAAATTCAATCACATAATTAACTTCATAAAACAAGAAAGCTATAAATATTCTCATATACTCACATTTTTATAATGGAATGTGCCCTGATAACGGCAGTCATTGCAAAATGTTCCAAAATTCTTCCCACAGCACCTCCCAAATACATCTTGTCCACTGCCTTGAAGGACAAGGTCATCTGACACATTAGATCATTGCCACCATTGTGTGCTCCTACAACATGTACACTCTCCTAGGCTGATATATTGCTATTCTGTTATCATTGTGGGTCAAATCCTATAGCATCCTACTATAACATCCGGGGAATACCTATACCTCACAGACTGGAGTATTTCGAGAAGACAGCTCCCATCTATGGGATAATTGACAAATGTTAATAAATAATTAATATATTTAATAAATAATATTCTGCAAACTCATATCTCAAGCACTTTGGATCCATTGTGGTACTTATGGAAAGTGTTGAGATTTTGCTTCTGGTTGATTGCATATGGTGAGTGTAAGGTTCACAATTACCTCCTAGCTTCCTTCTATTATTGCAGCAATAACTTGGCTCATATTATCTTTGGTACCTCTCACTGAGATAACTTGAGAAAACATCCCATAATGCAACATCTTTCTATATTTGCATGATAAAAATCTAATTTATTTCACAATCTGGTGTGTTAGCCACCATAATATGACCCATTTGCTGATAAATCTGAAGGATGGATTTTAACTATTTAGCTATTACCCCTTTATTAGTGTTGGAATATTTTGTTACTCTTGCCTTTAACGTGGTATTTTTCTCAATACATGGCAGAACCACTGCTGTCAGATTCAATTTCAACAAAAAATGTCAACATATTCCAATGCAATATGATGTTACTAATATATGATAACGCTATCGGAATTATTGCTTTGAATGTACATGAAAAATTGTAAACTGATTAGCCACTTATTAGTCCAATTTAATGGATCCATTTCATTCAAAATTACCCAAGATCTTTTACAATTTTACATGTTCACATTAAAATGTCCCAGAGATTTTCATGTGATATTTCTGAGGTAAATAATGATATACAGCAATGTGGCAGCTAAGCAATCATTACTACAAATTTAGTTAACTACAGTTTTGATGTATCATTAACTCGATATTTAAATAATCATGCTATGACTTCAAAGCTTAGACATTTATTCACTTGTTCATAGTGAATGATAATGTATTAGTGAGTCAGTATTAAGCACACTACAAATTAAGTACCATTTATAGCAGTGATTTGTGGCAAAGGCAAATTTGAAAACCTTCCCAGTTCCCACCCTAAGCAGCAAGAATCTTGGATGATGAAGTATCTGTTTCCACATTTTTAGAATGAAGCTCTCTAATCTCATAATGACAGATGTAAGATTAACTTTGTTAAGCATCTACTCATTCATGCAAACTAAATTAAATTAATGGAACAAATTTATTCCATAATTAAGATAAAAATTCATGTCAGCTGTAACCTTGCTGTACACTAATTATGTAGAAATGATTTATCGTCTGTTCCAATCTGAATATTAGAACTCACCTCATTGATAACTGCATCTCACTTTAAAAAGATGGAATCTGATTAGCAGTGACAGAATGTGCAGCCAGTCTCCTGATTGCCTGCAAAGGTAATGGAAGCTGTAAGGCTTCATTAAAGTTCTATGTATCAGTCAGGCAGTTTGACATGTAGGTGCAATAATTTTTTCCCAATCCATCAGATTTTGCATACAGGGTATGATAAATCTTTAAAAAATGTAATGGAAAATATTGATGTTGCATGACATAATAGTGAACTTCCATTGTGTGTGCTTATGCCAATGATGCATTGTATGGTACCTTGCATCCATTAAGACATGAACCTTTTGCCAACTATAAATAAAAATCATGTTAGATGATATCTGTTCATTAAGTTCACAAAATTATGAAGTTGGGCTTGTTCTATCGCTACCCGGATAAATGATCGGCTAATTGATCATTATTCTTATTCAAATGATAAAAATGTCATATAATTTAAATATTTAAATTCTAATACAGTGACATTTTGTTCTACAGAATTGTGATATGATCTTGAAATGGGTAGCTAGTTACAATGTAATATTGGATCACTGTGGTAATTTGTCTTTCCGTTTGTTAATGTAGTTGATTGTGTGTGTTATAAAGGATAAATTAACCTCCAGTGAGCAACAATATACGTCACCATTTTTATTCAATCAGGTGATCAGGAAGTTGCAGCCAACGCAGTATATCATATTTCAATGATTCCTTAATTCAAAGACGGTTATTTTACTGTGTTCACTGTGTGGGGGAGGGTCTAATTCTGCACCATTAAAGATAAAATGGAGGTTAATGTTTGCAATTATCCACATATTGAGTTCGGTGCTGCTGCACAGAGGTGCCAAGTGGAGGAGAGGTTCTTCTCTGGAGAAAAGAATAATAATCAGAGCCAGTCATTCCAGGTCACTTTCAAACACTTGTCAATAATTGGTTAAAAAAAAAGAAACCAGAGAGCAGATTTTCATTCCGTGCTGTTTATCCAGAAGGATAAGTGACATTGAATATGAAAAAAAGAAAAAAAAAATCATTTATGAACGCATCTATTTTGTATTTGTTTCATAACTTCAATATGTTTACTGATTTACTCAGTTACTTGGTATTTTTGAACATGACTGTTTATTAAAGTCATCGCCAAGATGTTTAAGTGAATGATATTCTTAAAGCACAGCATTGAAAATAATCTAATTGTTTTGTCACAGCATTAAAACATGATCTGGAGAGTTAATAAATGTGATCAATGGTCTATTTTAGTCAAAGCCAAAGACTAATAGTTTTACTCCACATTAGAGGTCACAAAGGAAAACAAAGAGGCATGAATATTCTGTTCTTAAAAATTAAAATAATAAATAATTATAAACAGCGAATTACATTTGTTGTCTTAAATTGTTCTCATGATGACTGGCAGGGAAAGCATTGAATACCGTTTTGTTCTTGCCTGGAGAAGATGGGCAAGGAAACACACTTTCCTTCTGTTCAAGGTACTACAGATTAGGAAATAGAGCTTATAAAACCAAATAAATGAATGGTTAGCTTGGTCCTGGAAGAAACTATAAAACCATGTTTTGCATAAATAATTGAACAACACTTTATCAAAATAGCTTTTTTTTGATCACTCTTAGATTAATTAAATCAATATATAATGCATTCCTGTATTGTGTAGAACATATACATTGTAGTAATTCCGATTTTCACATTTAGCTTTTTAAATTTGAATAGGATACAAAGCAAGAATCCATATACATTCAGGTTAGAAATGGACAGACAATATGATATATTATTTGTATTTCATTAAAAACATACATTTGATCTATTAAGTGGACTCCCTGTGGAGAATACACATGTGGAAATGCATCATTTGACTTTGTCAGTGACTGTGTGAAGCAGGCCAAAAGTTAATTACGGATATCCAGAGGTCAGTTAGCGATTATTTCAGATCACAGCCACTAATGGGACAACAACATTGCCTCCGCTGGAGCCTTTGACAGAAGATTTATACCAAAGGTAATGACATTGGTACAAATAGTGCTGATAAAAAGACCCTTATATTGGCCTAAACAGAATGATGAATGAGATACATGTGCACTCACACATCCTGCTATTAGCTGTTGTGCTCTATGTGTCACTGAGTTGGAGGGTGCACTGAGTGACTTCATGTACATGGGTCTTAAATTTGTATATACAAACTATTTTCTTTTAGGGATATGAACAACAATATAAACAACTGTTAATAGATAATTATAAAATCAGAAAATACATTAGAACAAACAGTTTTCAAATATTCTGTGTTTGATCTCACGCTGAATTTAATTGAGAAGCAGAAACATAGTTGAAATCGCAAAATAATTCTATTACCCATTTTTAAGTAAGATGACTCATAAAATTATATAGAAGTCTTTTCATAATTAGCCTGGAGTGGTCAGGTCGGGGAGAGTTCCCCCCGCCATGGGTACCATGTTATCCCGTGCTACCTGCTTCATGGTCGGATAGTCGGCGACTAAACGGTCTCCCCCACCTGGTTTACCATGTTATTGAACAAGTGTGCCAATGTTATAGTTTAAGTAAATAATAATTTCTATCATATACAACATATAAGGTGGACTATGCTACTATTGATTATATTGCTATTGGAATTCCAACTTTATCTGATTTTCTACAAAAAGTAGAAAATCAGATAAAGTTAGAATCCAATAGCAATATAATAGTACAAAATAGTAGAAAATTCTGAAACTCTCAAAATAGTGTAAATAAAATGGATTTTGAAATTATTAGTTCTTAATTCATGGACTGAACTGTTTGTTAAACATATGCCATATATATATGTGAAAATTAAAAAAAGTGCAATGTACAAAAGTTCTGCATTGAACTTTTGCATGTTCAGCAAAAGTTCTGCATGCTAGGCTGGACAACATACTAATATTTTCTCATTAAAAATGTTAAATCAAGCTATGTGCAATATAATGAGATGGATTTTGCTGGGAATTGCCAGTAGAACCCAAACTGGACTGATTTGTTTGTACAATTGACAAGTTTAGGATTTATAAGCATGCTTGTGCAAATTTGGAAATCCTAGACTTCCTGAAGTTTCTGTGCAGTGAGTTGATAATTTTTAAAATGTTTTTATTTGTTTAATGTTACTAGGTATATTGATTATTTTGATTAACTATTGTCTTTATTTTTTTCATAATTTGATTAATTTTTTAATGTTTCTGAATATCAGACATTTCATCATTTCAAACTGCTGTCTTAAGGGCCGTTCCCACTGCAGTGACCTAATAGGCGAATTTAGAAGAGTTTAGGAGAGTTTGAAAAAGTGTCATGTTGAAGACCTTTTTTGGACCTCCTTCGACTATGTTGAAAACTAGCTTCGGGAAAATTGGACACCGAATAGTGGAGAGTGAAGACGATCTCCTTCGACCGCCCTTTGACTATGTTGAAGACTACCTTTGACTACCCTTGATTACCTACGAATAACATACCGTCCTATTACGACCTACTTCGACTAAACCTACATGTAAAAAAAATAGATTTTTTTCCATGGCGACTTTTTTCACGCGGGCATTTTTCTGCATGTTGAAAAATACGCTGCGACCTAGCTGAGGCCTCGAGTACGCGAGGACTACTCTCGAGCATGAAGGAGAGTTACAAAGACCTCCTAGGACCTCGTGTCAACCATGCTGCGAGTATGAATCGAGGGCAAACTTCTGAACTCGCGGATTAGGTCGCCCCAGTGGGACAGCCCCTTTAGCTGTTCGCGCCTAGACATCTCTCAGAGACTTCTCATTATTTCTGGGAGTGGTTTGTTCTCCCACACCCAACAACATGAGCAGATTTATTTGTGCAAGTCCCCTACATGCTCACAGAGCACCAACACTGAGATTGGAATGGTACTATCTCACTCGTTCTCAATGGGAGCTTGGTCTGGAAATCAGCAGTAAGAGGCTATGGCTTGTCACCAGCAGCAAATCTGGACTGTGAAACTGCAGTAAAAATGTATCAAGAAGTTATTATTTTTAAGTAAGTAAATTGTATGTAAATTCAACCTATATTTAAATATGACCTATTTCTGGGAATGTTGCAGATTGTTACAGACTTCCAGGTTTTATTTTAAAAGCAACAAGCATTTGAATGCATTCGTAACAAGATGTGAGATCCACTGATGTACAATTTATTCAGACAATCTCATCTTTATTCCATCACATTAGTTTATTTTACTTTAGAGACACAGCGTGGAAACAGGCCCTTTGGCCCACGCCGACTAGTGACCAGCACACTAGCACTGTCCTGCACACTAGGGACAACTTACAATTTAAACCTAATTAACCTACAAACCTGTACGCCTTTGGAGAACACCCATGTGCTCATGGGCAGAATATATAAACTCCGTACAGACAGCATTCATAGTCAAGATTAAACCCAGGTCACTGGCGCTGTAAGGCAGCAACTCTACTGCTGTGCCACCCTTACAGTAGGTGAAACCGGATTAGATGCTAGCAAAAGGGACTAGAGAGCTTTGTTATTTCAAGATGGCAGAATGGTGCAGCATCATTTAGTGCTGCTGCAATGCAGTTCCAGTGACCCAGCTTAGATTTGGACCTTATGTGCTGTTTATATGGAGCTTACACATTTTCCATGTGACCACCCTGTGCTTTTCTTCCAAATCACAAGAGCCTATCAGCAACATTTTGGAAGTGATAAAAGAAACATGGAAAAATAGGTGCAGTAGGCAATTTGGCCCTTCGAGCCAGCACTGCCATTCAACATGATCATGGCTGATCATCTAAATCAGTACCCCGTTCCTGCTTTTTCCTTATATCCCTTGATTCCTTTAGCCCTAAGAGCTAAATCAAAGGGAACATGATGGGCATATGAGAGAATAAAGTAGCTATCCCCAGGGAAATAAGAAGGGAATAAGCTGATAAGAATGTTCTGCTCGCATGGACCCTGTGGATTGAATGACCTCCTCTGTGCCCTAGTATTTAATATATATTTCTTTTTCTCTACTGTTGAAGATATTCCTCTTTAAGGTCATAAAGTGCAATTTTATTCAGTAAATAATTCATTTTATTACTTGGAATTTAATCACTGCTCTAGATCGAGGACCAAAACTTGGCCTCGTTCATCTACTTTAATTGATTTACTGAAGTTAATTAACCAACAATAGATGTTCTAACTGTGCTGTTTTCTGTTCGCTTTATATCAACCTACTGAAGTTAAAATCCAGGGCTACTTTCAAGATGAACACCAAATGAGAAGGTAGCAGCAGAGTTAAGCTATTTCACAACAAACCAATTAACAAAAAATTCTGAAACCTAACCAAATCCAGCCAAGAATAGTAGGGGGCAATCAAGCAGCTTCAGTCAGAAAGTGATTTTGTTTGTGTGTTCTTTTTCTATGGAGAAACAAGACGATTATGTTTGCAAGTAAAATTGCTATGTGGACAAAAAATCCTCCATTGCATTCCGAGGTCCTTACCATCGTAGTTGGATGGACTCAGTGGATTCTTTTTATTCCATACAACATTAAGAAATTAATGGAATCACTCAAGCAGTGAAAAAAGTAAAGTAGACAGCACTGATGAATTTAAAATTTAGGAATATATGTATGAATTAATTTCTGTAATATTGTTCTCAGCATTGTCGCACATCTGTTCCATAGACAAAGTCCAATGTTCACAAGGGTTTTGACATGGTTGAAATGGAGAAGACGTTTCCACTTGGAAAAATCTGGAACTGGGAATTAGCTTTTATTAAAAAGGAATAGTCTATTTAAGACAACAAAGTGGCATAAACATTTCCCTGGGACGTTTATGAGTCTAAAACTTTCTTCCTCAGACAACAAAGGAAACATCCTTGAATATTATCAAGGCATAGACAAGCATCTACATCATAGTAGGAGTGAGGAGCTGTTTTCAGGAGGTTACAATCAAATGAGTTGTAATTTTATTGAATGACAGAACAGGCTTGAGCATTAAGTGGCCTTTTCCTGCTCCTAATTACGTTCATCACATATAATCTGTACTTTTCCCTGTATTTTTTCAAAGGCTTAAAAAAAATTTATTATAATGTCCTAAAAAAGCAAATACTGCGATGTTGCATGCATTAATTTACCAAAGTAGGTGAGGGTAACTCTCAATGCTACTTCAATATTAGGTGTGACGAACAAAAAAAATGAAGCTGAGCAGCCAATAACTGCTCACTAGATGGCAATATTTGCATTGAAATGCACTACTTATAAGCTAAAGCCAGATGCGGGATATCAGACTCCAAAATATTCTGCTTAACTACAAATCATGCTGTGAATATTTTAAATGATATCTGCAGAGACAGCCATTGGATTATGCTTACAATCTCAGAGGGCATGACTGGGTTATAGGGTAAACCATTTTCAAGTGCTGTGTCAGAAAGGAGATACACTCCTAGCTCTCTGATGCACAGTTTTGACATGCTCATTCCATTCTGGAACCTGATAAGGATAATTGAAATTTATCGTATGGTGCTTTTACTGCCTGCTTTAGTAAGAAGTCACACAATTTCATTAAAATAGTTGCTAATAGATTACATGTGGTTTTCATTTTCACATTTAAGATATTTGAAGGAAGTAACATCTGGTATATATTTTCTTGTAAGTAATTCATCTACCAGAGGCTGCATATTTGTTCATGCTATAACAAACAATTTGATTAAAATTAGGTTCTATTATAGCCAATAACAGTTTATGTTTATAAATGAGATCACATCTATATACGTATATGATGTGCAAAATTATAAACACATCAAATAAACTACATTGATTAATACATGTCTGGCTGTGATTCATATTTCAATCTTGAGTTTTAGAGTTAAAATTTTGTGTTAAACTGAAGCCGCAAGGCTAATTATGAAAGCATAACAATTGCACTACATCAAATTACAGCCTGATTTAAATTATTTACAAAGTATGATTTGATTTTGTTTTATTTTTTTCTATTATGATGTAAATGTTATGATTGTAGTTTTGGCAGTGTATTCCTAACATGAGACTAATTGATATGGCAGTGACAAAGGCACTGAAGAAGCTGAGCTTCTTGTGCATATTCAAAGAAATATACTGTAAGATTTCTTTCCCATAAATAAACACTGACTATATGTTCTGATTTTGCATTTTTTAATTTTTCCATTGCATGATTCATAGCTAATACAGTCAAATATATGCCAACTATCCATATTGAATATCATAATGATTACAATTCTGTGGATAACAATATTTACATTATGTACCAAAAGGATTAATGCCTTTTCCACTATGATCTATACTCACTCTTGTTGTTTTAGATAATTGTTCTACATGAGAAAAATAAGGATGCTAAATCTATCATATTAACAGATGTATAACATCTGTTTCACATTGTGTCAAGGTTGTTCGCCCTTTACTGTAATGTGGATAGCAGCATTATTGAGAAAAAGGCCTCTTGAGTCGTACCAGCAGTCTGTGTCAATCTCTTGTTCTCTAAGGAAAAGATTTTTGTTGGCTGCAGAGAATGGGTTTGGAAGCAGGGCAGACAGTTTTATTACTCTGGTCAGCTGAATTCTTTTGACAGAAAAGATAATTACATGCAATAATAACAAAATAATTGTAGGCTAATTAGACCCAACAGCTTAGCAGTCCTCAGTAAACAAGGTAATTAAAAGTAGACTGAACAAAATGATTGTTTGATTTTGATTAACATGGTAGATGAAGTAAGATTGAAAGTTTTCATTCAGTTTGACTAATATAGTAGACATGATAGGTTTAAAGGATATTATGAAAAAAGGCAAAGAGCAGATTATGGTATTGACTAGGAAACCAACACATCAAAACTTGATATACTCTTGTGGTTTGACACTAAACCATAAATGTGGAAATCTACAAATAGTTTGCTAATAATTGATCTGTGCCATATGATAGAAAAAGGAAATTAAAGGTATGTAACAAACTAAATCAAAACGTGGGCCACAGAGAGATATTGGAATATTAAATAAACATAACTTTTGTCAATTATTCCTTAAGTGATCAATGGAAAACATTTAACAGAAGTATGATGCATTGTTATTATAGATTGAAAATATGTTTTGCAGAAATGAATGCATTTTAAGCCTAGTGTATTTCACTAATGTTAAGTTGAACTGTTAAGTTATTTTTTGGAATATTTTCCATATGTATTCCATTGGAATCTCTGGGGATCGTTCTAAGAAAAAAAAAGCTCGGTTGTGTTTTCCAAATTTACATTCAAATTGTCCCAATGAACCCTCAGTTGGTCCATACACTTCTGCTTCCTGTCTCCAGCATCTTTGATAGTCCCTTCTCGAGATCTATAAAGCTCTTTCCCAGAGGGGTTATGTGTACTCAGGTTTGTGGGTCCATCATTTGTCACCAGACATCTGTTATTGGTTGTTTTTCTTCTTAAAAAAAAAAAAGAGAATTCCTTTGGATAACATGAGGTAAGTAAAACACAAGAGTCTACATGCAGCCCATAATGGAAGGGTTGACAGTTGCACACACCAATCAAAGTCAGGTGTTTATGGTTTATTGCAGATAAGGCCAAGAATGAGGGAACCCTTTCAACCAAAGAAAGGGTGCAAAAGCTGGCTTTTTTTCCCTGGGTATTGATGCCAACATGTTATTAGGTGAAAGGAATCATTACTGTAACTCGGAGACATCATTCCTAGAAGGTGTGCTGGCTCCACTTTCTATGTCAACTTTATGAGGACATATACTGGCCTAACAACAAGATGTAGAAGTTGGATATACTCTCATACAAGATTTCACATTTTCATTGTCCTCAAGGGACTGAATTGTCGTCATATCTCTCTTCTGAATAGCTGACTGATTATTGTATGGTAGTGATCCTATCCAGGTAAAAGCATAAACTTTATGAGGACATATACTGGCCTAACAACAAGATGTACAAGTTGGATTTGGCCATTTAGCACTTCATTCGTGGTCATGAAGGTCATTGCTGATATTTTACTTCAAGCACCATTTTCTGCACTACAAACCCATCCTTTCTTGCCCTTCCAATTAAACAAAAATATTTGGATCCCTCTCTCTCCCTCTCTCCCCCTCTCCCCTCTCCCCCTCTCCCCCTCTCCCCCTCTCCCCCTCTCCCCCTCTCCTCTCTCCCCCTCTCTCACAAGATTTCACATTTTCATTGTCCTCAAGGGAATGCATTGTCGTCATATCTCTCTTCTGAATAGCTGACTGATTATTGTATGGTAGTGATCCTATCCAGGTAAAAGCATAATTGCTGGTGATTTGAAGGTTCCTCAGCCATTCCTCCTGTCCTTAACCACCTGAAGACCAGGTCCATAAAATGTATCAGAAAGCGCTGCATAGCAGATCATTCAGAACATCTATGTAACAAATATGTGTGTTGCAAAACACCTTTGAGGAATGAATAACTCAGCTGCTGTAATTGTGTAAAGCCCGAAGCAGTATTTTTTCAACTGAGCAAGATTCCAGTATAAGACATTTCTGCTGCTCACTGCACATCTGAAATATGTAAATTAGGTTATACATTTGATTAATGATGTTCCATTGAAGAATCTAGATTTTAAATTCTGGGATGCTAAGAAAGATGGAAGTTGCATGACAACAAATTATTCCTGTACTTTGGAGTGAACGGAAAGGTTAGATTCATCTCTTCTATGTCCCGTAGTTCTGCTCTCTCTTCCCCTCCACCCAGATGGAAAAAGATTCCCTAGTTTGTACCTTTAACCACACTAGCCTCCACATCCAACACATCATTCTCCGATATTTCTGCCACGGTCAATGTGATCCCACCACCGGTCACATCTTCCCATCCCTGTCCCCTTTCACTTTCTGTAGAATTCACACCCTCCTCAACCCATTGGTTCACTTGTCCCTTCCAACCATCTCCTCTTTAGACTTTAGAGATATAGCGTGGAAAACAGGCTCTTTGGCCCACCGAGTTTGTGCTGACCAGCGATCACCCCATACACTAACACTATCCGATACACGAGGGAGAATTTACAATTCTAACCCGCAAATTAACCGACAAATATGTACATCTTTGGAGTGTGGGAGGAAACTAAAGCACCCGGAGAAAACCGACGCAGTCACAGGGAGAAAGTACAAACACTGTACAGACAGCACCTGTAGTCAGGATTGAATCCGAATCTCTGGCTCTGTAAGGCAGCAACTCTACTGCTACTCCACCCCAATTTTCTTCCATAATTTTTCCTATTTATTGGCTCTACAGTTGGACAGTTCTGTTTAATTCAATATTATATTTAACTTACTTCTTGCAAGCTTAAAATCATGTTCCTTGGCTGTGAATCAAAATAGAATTTATCATGTTCTGAATCTCTCCCCTCTCCATCTGTTGGTTGGGAATTTCTTGTCTGAATGCCCGATCCTACATCTGCTCTATCCCAAAACCTACAAAGTTCTATTTTGGGAATAACACCCAACTTATTTCCCAACTTCATTCCAATTACACTGATTAAGTGTCACCCACAATATTCCTTCAGTTTTAATACAATCTCAATTGGCAGAGCAGCACTTTACCACAACTCCAGCCTTTCCATAATCTGAACTCTCATTCATTATTTCCGGTTGAGTTTCATATCCTATCATTCCTTGCCCCCATAATTTACCATAATAGTTTGAAATCCACTTTTTTAAAAACAATTTTTATGGTTCTATCCTCTGACTTTTCAAATCTGCTCCAGTCCTATGTGACAGTATTTAGTATCTGCTACTAAGTTCTGGTCAATTTTTATTTCACTCCCCTCTTCTATTTTAACTTTAGTTATAAATCTTTTGGACATTGCAGTGATCTTACAGTCTAGAAATCTTGTTCTAAATGCTTTTGCTTTGTTATTATTTCCTCTCCTTTGGAAATCTTTCTTTGGTTATGATTTATTATATTATATAAACATTTATCTTGCTCTTTCAATCACCTGACCCCTTATTCAGCAGTGTTTCTTTTGTCTACAAGGAAATATTAGAATTATGTTTGTAATTAGAGTTTTAGAAATATTACAAATAAACTGAGGCAGCAACTACGCCTTAAGAAAGAATTAAGCTGGTAATAGAAAATAGAACTAGAACAGTACAGCAGAAGGACAAGCCCTACCGATCACAATGTCTGTGCTGACCATCTCTTATCTGCTTACACATAATCGATTTCTCTCCCTTCCTTGCATATCCAAATGTCTGTCCAAAAGTTTCTTAAATGCCACTACCATATCTGCCTCAACCACCACATCTGGCAGCACATTCAAGGCTCTCACCTCCCCCCCCCCCCCCCCCCCCCCCCCCCCCCACTGTGTAAAAAAAACTTGCCCCACACATCTCCTTTAAACTTTGCCCCTATCACCTTAAAGATATGCCCTTTGGTATTTGATTTTTCCATGCTGGGAAAAAGGTTCTGACTATCTACCCTTTCTATGCTTTTCATAATTGTATATGCTTCTGTCATGTCTCCCTGCAATCTCTGGCATTCCAGAGAAAATAATCCAAGTCTGCCCAACATCTGCCTATGGCTATTGCCCCTTAATCTAGGCATGGTTCTTGTAAACATCCACTGCCCTTGCTAAAGCCTCCACATCCTTCCTGTAATAACCTAACGAAGGTCCAACATAACTAACATCATAACCTCATAACTATTATACTCAATAGCCTGACCTATAATGGTAATCATATGCCTCTTTACCACTCTATCTACTTGTGTTGCCACTTTCAGGAAGTTATGCACTTGGACCCCAAGATGAGGACAGGCAGCATCTCTGGATAGAAGGAATGGATGACGTTTTGGGTCGAGCCCTTCTTCAGACTGAGAGTCCGGGGAGAGGGAGACACAGAGATATGTAAGGGTAAGGTAAGGTGTATGGTGTTAGTTTTCTTGATTAAAAAACTATCGTAAATACTTGCTGTGAAAATCTGAAGCAAGAGATGGAATTGTTTTATGAGACATGATACAACAGGTATTTCAGCTTCATTATTATGGGAATCTTTTAAGTATTTATTAGAGGTTCTATTATCTCATATTAAGCATATCAAAATAAAAATAATAGGATGGAACAACTGGAATTAGAAGAACAGGTCAGCTGGATTCAGAAAATGCTATAGATCCTTCTATTGATAAACATAATAAGATAGCAGTATTAAAATTCAAGTTAAATCAAATTCTCTCTGCAAGAGTTATCAGGCTATTTCAAATTACTAAACAGAAAAACGTTGAATTCGGCAACAAACCGCATAAACCTCTGGCACGCCAGTTGAGAAAAATTGAAAAAGATCATACTATTCAAAAAATTAGATCAGAAAAAGGCAAGTTGTTTACACTCCCTAAAGATATTAACGAAAGATTTTTACAATTCTATCAACATTTATACACATCTAAAACTTCAGTAGAAACGATGAAAATTAAAAACTTCCTCGATAATACCAACCTTCCGTCACTTAACGTGGTGGAACGTGAAGAATTAGGAGCGCAGATCACAATAAAAGACATTGAAGAGACTATTAATTCACTGAATAATGGTAAAATGCCAGGCCCAGACGGGTTTAGTAATGAATTTTATTAAAAATTATGATTAAATCTCCCCGCATTTACAAGCCCATTATATACACGCATTTAAAGAACAGACGCTGCCACAAACTTTAGCCGAATCAACTATTACCCAAAAAAGAAAAAGATCTCGAAGAGCCAGGATAATATAGAGCAATAGCTCTGCTAAATAAAGATCACAAAATATTAGCTAAAACCCTGGCAAGAAGACTAAGCAAATACATTAGTAAATTAATACATTCTGATCAAACTGGGTTCATACCCAAGAGATACTCGTTCAACAACTTGAGACGCATGTTTAATATAATGTACTCACATAGAACGATAAAAGAAGACTTATCAATTATTTCATTAGATGCAGAAAAAGCATTTGACCAAGTAGCATGGAAATATCTTTTTACAGTATTGCAAAAATTTCAATTAGAAGAAAACTTCATTTCATGGATAACGTTGTTATATGACAAGCCGATTGCCAGAATACTGACTAATCAAACACTCTCACCTAAATTTCAGTTATCCAGGAGCAATAGACAAGAGTGTGCATTACCCCCTCTGTTATTTGCCCTTGCGATTGAACCTTTAGCAGAAAGCATAAGAGTACATCCGAATATTCATGGCTATAATACTAAATATTCTAATAATAAAATATCGTTGTACGCAGATGACGTACTACTATATATCACCAATTCCCAAGTTAGTATTCCAAACATACTAAATCACATAGAGGAATTCAGTTCCTTTTCAGGATATAGAATGAACTGGAACAAAAGTGAAATTATGTCAATAAAGCCTCAAGATTCGACACCTTCTAAAATTTCCATTTTGAATTGCTACAGAAAAATTTAAATATCTTGGAGTTTATGTAACTAGAAAATACACCTCTTTATTTCAAGCAAACCTACCACCATTAATTACCAAACTAAATGCCCTTATTCAATTTTGGAAAATGCTTCTGATCTCCCTCATAGGTAGAATAAATGCCATAAAGATGATCTTCCTTCCACAAATCCTGTACCTATTTCAATCATTACCGATTTTTCTCCATAAATTTTTTTTTTTAAACTCGATTCGGTGATTACAAACTTTATTTGGGATTATAATGCACACCGAATCCATAAACGACATTTATGTAAACCCAAAGAAATTGGCGGACTGACTCTCCCTAATTCTTTGTACTAATACTGGGCAACGAATATTAAAAATTTAATCTATTGGATGGACAACACATGCCAACAGGTAAACTGGCTAATAATGGAGAGAGAAGATTGTTTGCCTTTTAATATAGGTGCAATTTTTCTCTCTCCAATAAATCTGAAGAAATCAGTATATGAGAAAAACCCGATTATCCACAGTACCTTACAATCCCTTGATTAAGCCGTCTATTTTAGACAAGGCGTTCATACATTGGGAAAGATTAGGAATTAAAAATCTGGGAGATCTTTATGAGATGGGGACTGTCATTTCAAGAATTACAGTCGAAATATCATCTGAAAGGTAGCCAATACTTTAGATATCTTCAACTACGAGACTATTTGAAATCACATACCCAAGACTGTCAATATATGGTTGCAGCCATACTAGCCGAATGTATGAATAGAAACTTGGATTCAAATAAGTTAATATCGTACCTTTATAATACCCTTTTAAATATACAAATCTCATCATCGGAAATAATCAGGCGAGCTTGGGAAGATGAATTGGGCCTAACAATTTTAAAAGATAGATGGGAGGAAAGCCTTCTATATATACACAATTGTTCTCTTAATGTTAGGCATTCGTTATTACAATTTAAAATACTGCATAGACTTTGTTATTCAAAGTCTAAACTGAATAAGATCTTCCCATATGTTTCACCTATTTGTGATAAATGTCTCCTTCAGGAAGCAACCATAACTCATTCTTTTGCCTCCTGTATAAAGGTACATAATTTCTGGAGGGGAATTTTTGAAATTTTTACGTTTCCTTAATTATGGCCTGATAACGGCGAAAAAACTAATACTTACATTTTGGAAATATACATTCATCCCTACTGTAAAGATGTGGATTACAAACATGTCCGAGACACTACATCTGGAAAATATTAGGCTGGTCCTGGCAGAAAAAAACAGATCAATTTTTCAAGACATGGACACCCTTTACTGAATTCTTACAAGGATAGTATGGCGCAACACAAATTTGGATTTAATCCAACTATGGGTTGGGTGAGGTGGGCAGGGGGACGAGGGGCAGCTATATCTCATTTTTTTTCTTTTTTTCCCCCTTTTTTTTCTTTTTTTCTTTTCCTCTCTTATATCTTTATTCACTCTTTGGCCACACTACTTTGGTAGCCTAGGGGTTCTATTTTTAACTTTTCACTTAAAAAAAAGAACATATAAATAAATAAATAAATAACATGCTCTCTGCTCATTAAAGCAGGCAATTGGTATGACTGGAAGTTAAATGAGGTACAGTAACTTGTGGATTAATCTTTCAATGCTGTTGTGACCATGTGAAGCTACTGCCTTTCCATATGACTGAAATCTAAAGGTCCCGAAACTGAGCATAGTATTCTATAGGTAGTGTGTGGGTTAACAAAAGGGTTATATTCCTGAGAACTATCCGTAACCCAAATCCCCCCCTCCCTATCCCTGATTATTGTGGCTCGATTTACAGGTGTCCATAAGACAGGCATTTGTAAACCTGAGGAGAGCCTGTAATTGTTTTCAGATCAAGTTAGAAGTGTGAATAAGTACTTCTAGTTTAATATGACCTAACTACAATAAACAATGGACAATAGGTGCAGGTGTAGGCCATTTGGACCTTTGAGCCAGCACTGCCATTCAATGTGATCATGGCTGATCATCCTCAATCAGTACTCCGTTCCTGCCTTCTCCCCAGATCCCCTGACTCCGCTATCTTTAAGAGCCCTATCTAGCTCTCTCTTGAAAGTATCTAGAGAACCAGCCTCCGCCGCCCTCTGAGGCAGACAATTCCACAGACTCACAACTCTCTGTGTGAAAAAGTGTTTCCTCATCTCCGTTCTAAATGGCTTACCCCTTATTCTTAACTTGTGGTCCCTTGTTCTGGACTCCCCCAACATCGGGAACATGTTTCCTGCCTCTAGCGTGTCCAAACCTTTAATAATCTTATATGTTTCAATAAGATCCCATCTCATCCTTCTAAGTTCCAGAATATACAAGCCCAGCTGCAGCATATGACAGTCCCGCCATCCCGGGAATTAACCTTGTAAAACTACGCTGCACTCCCTCAATAGCAAGAATGTCCTTCCTCAAATTAGGGGATCAAATTGCACACAATATTTCAGGTGTGGTCTCACTAGGGCCCTGAGGAACTGCAGAAGGACCTCTTTGCTCCTATACTCAACTCCTCTTGTTATAAAGGCCATTCGCTTTCTTCACTGCCTGCTGTACCTGCATGCTTACTTTCATTGACTGATGAACAAGGACTCCCAGATCCCGTTGTACTTCACCTTTTCCCAACTTGGCACCATTTAGATAATAATTTTCCTTCCTGTTTTTGCTACCAAAGTGGATAACCTCACATTTATCCACATTAAACTGCATCTGCCATGCATCTGCCCACGTCACCCTGCATTCTCATAGCATCCTCTTCACAGTTCACACTGCCACCCAGCTTTGTGTCATCTGCAAATTTGCTAATGTTACTTTGAATCCTTTCATCTAAATCATTGATTTAATTTGTAAATAGCTGTGGTCCCAGCACCGAGCCTCGCAGTACCCACTAGTCACTAAAATGACCTAATCATTTGCAATAGTTTCAGATTACATGACAATTTTTAGGAACAAACAGAATATGTGACAAGACAACCTGAAGTAAGTGAAAATTTAAAAGTTCAAAACATTTGAAATTTGACTTAGTTGAATGTCTGCTAAAATTTAAATTCCCTGGACAATTAGAGTTATAGTCATACGGCACAGAAACAGAACTTTCAACCATGCCGATAAAGATGCCTTGTCTAAGCTAACCCCATTTGTCCATGTTTGGCTCATACTCTAAACCTTTCTTATCCATGTACATGTGTGAAAAAGTTGCCTCTCAGAATTCTATTATATTTCCCCCTCTCACCTTAAACGCATACTCTTTAGTTCTTGAAGCTCATGTTATAAATAAGTGTGTAAGAAATGTTAGCTGATGATGTCTACACAACTCAGAATAAGGTGATATGAAGACATCTGATAAATGATAGTACTGTTGAAGTCAGCATTGCAGCTACATTTTAAGGCCAATGATGTTGGTGATTCATAATAATGAAACTTTACACACAAGTTGGCCCTAATACCATATGCCAACCAACTAATGGAAAGTAACTTGGAATATACGCAATTCGAAAGAATAGCCTGGAGTGTCTGATTAAGAAATAGGTAGGAAGCATTTAATAAAACACATTTCATTCTTCCATGGGGCCTGTTTTCTGATTCATTGGAAACCACTCTGGGATATAGCATTGTTTCTACATTATACATCATTCTCTTGATACAATGAGAGTTCAGTCACCTTCTTTCAATTACTTCGTACAATATGTATCACATGGCACTTGGTATAAATGCACTAAAATGTAATTTTAAATAATTATTGATTTAAACAACATGGTCAATATCAATAAATGAACCTTTAAAAATCTTGATTTGATTTAAAATTATAACAGTGATGGAAACATTTGTAGGTGACCTAGTCTTAATGAAGCATAATATGAAAATTAACAATCTGTAACATTCCACGATGTGCTGTTTTTCATAGTGCTCATATGTTAACTAATTTTAACTAAAAATATGTAATCTATATATTAACAATTTGAATGTTGGTAGAAGTCCGAAGAAGGTTTTGCTAAATCATATTCAGGCATCGTATGATTAATTTGAAATGTTGTCAATTTTTATGTAGAATATTTTTACATCAAACGCATGCATCAAAGACCTTGTTAGAGGAGATTCTACATGTTTGGCAGAAGGTCTTACATTGATGAGTCAAATGCTCTTTCATTCGGTCACTGCTGAAGTGATATACTTACATATTTTAAAAACAAACATTTGATATGCACCCTATTTTTCCACATTGTTTAATTGAAAAACAGGTAGCAAGGTAAGATTAAAACAATTAAGATGTAAATTAATTTAAAAAAAATTAATTAGTACTGGCTTTACTTCTTTCATTTATATAAAAAAGCTTAAGAAACACTTTCTCACAGATAAACCATTCGAACTAATTTTCAGTGTTTTTTTGTTCACTCGATATCAACCTTACAAAGCCAGTATTAATCTGCCTAATTGCTCCCGAAGTGCAGAGATACTTGAGAGTCAACTGCATTGGTGGGTCTGGAGACATAAATAGACTAGACTTAGAAAGGATAGCTGATTTTCTTCCCAGGAGGATATAATGAACCAAATGGGTTTTTACAACAATCTATTACTTTCATGGCCACTATTAGTGAGCTTTTCATTCCAGATTTATTTAATTATCTACATTTAAATTCCCCAGCTGCCACGGTGTGTTTCAAACATGTCTTCAGATGAATGGTCCAGAATACTGGATACTGGACTAGGAACTAAGCAACTGAACCATTATAGTACAGGATGAAGACCACAGTAAATAATATTTCAAATACACATATAATTAGCATTTCACAAGGATATAAATAAATAGGAACAGGTGTGGTAGGTATACAATCCCTTGAATCTACTCTGCCATTCAAAACATTCATGACTGATATGATCTAGACCTTAGCCTTGTTTTCCTATCAGTCCCCATGAACATTAAGTTTCTATTGTGGAATTTATTGGAGTGCTATATGAATTCATAACTTTCTGACACTAGTTTAGAATTACTAAATCAAATGATTTGGATCTAGGACTTTTGAATGCAAGGGCATGGAACAATCTTTGACTTTGATCTGAAGGGCATATGAAGTAGCCCAAGGAGCCACACTACTTGCAGAAAGCTGCATTGGCACTAGTTTAGTTTTAGTTTAGTTTATTGTCACGTGAACCAAGGAAGTGAAAAGCTTTTGTTCCGTGCTATCCAGTCAGAAAGAAAGACAATACTTGATCACAATTGAGCCAGTTACAGCGTATAGATACATGATAAGGGAATAATATATAGTGCAAGGTAAAGCCAGCAAAGTCCGATCAAGGATAGTCTGTGGATCACCAAAGAGGAAGATAGTAGTTCAGCACTGCTCTCTGGTTGTGGTAGGATGATTCAGTTACCTGTTAACAGTTGGGAAGTAATTGTCCCTGAATCGCGAGTTGTGCGTTTTCACACCTATACCTTTTGCCTGATGGGAGAGGGGAGAGAGTAACCAGGGTGCGACTCGTCCTTGAATATGCTGCTGGCCTTGCCGAGGCAGCATGAGGTATAAATTCAGTCAAAAGAAGGGAGGTTGGTTTGTGTGATGGTCTGGGCTGTGTCCGCATTTTACTGCAATTTCTTGTGGTCTTTGATGTTGTTCCCAAACCAAGCTGTGATGCATCCCGATAAAATGCTTTCTATGGTGCATCCGTAGAAGTTGTTGAGAGTTGTAGGGGAAATGCCAATCGTCAGAAGCTTTCTAAGGAAGTAGAGGCATTGGTAAGCTTTCTTAGTTGTTGATTCAGTATGGGTGGTCCAGGAGAAGTTGTTGGTGATATTGATTCCTAGGAATTTGAAGTTTTCAACCATCTCTACTTTGAAACCGTCAATGCAAAAGGGGGTATGTGTACCACTTCGCTTCATGAAGTCGATCAAAATCTCCTTTGGCTTGCCGACATTGAGAGAAAGGTTGTCGTCTTGTCACCAGGACACAAGGTTCTCGATCTCCTTCCTATGTTGCTATATTTCTCATCACTATTTTTTATTTCCTATTTTTAGTTTTCCTACACTACTTTGAGTTTTCCTGTTAATTAACAACCAGCAGTGAGGCATAATTATAGGTTGTCAGAAATGCATGGACATGCATTCACTAATGGGATAATCAATAAGGTTCTGGCATATTCCTTTGAGGTTTAACTTTAAATTGCTCTACTGTACAGATTTGTATTGGTCACAAATTATCCAATTATTTCATCAGCCACTTGACTATATCCCCCCCCCCCTCCCCCCCCCCCGGTTATCATGCTTGGTGAATGGTAGGACCCAGGGGAGTGCTGTAGGAGTGGTGTCTCAGATAGATAGGTGGTTGAAGGTTTTTGGTCCTTTGCACTTAATCAGGGCTGCCAACATTGGGTGAGAGTTGAGAGTGAGAAATTGCGAGGTAGCGTAGCGACCAAGTCTGAGGGAGCGTAGTGACCAAGGGGAGGAGGGGGTGTCCCCCCTCCTAAGGTAGGGAGCTTTTACATTTTTCAGCTTGAAATTGTGCAATCTGGTGCATATCCGAGTCGTTTAACTTACACTTGAATGCAACATTTATGCTTTTAATTGGATTAGGTATGAATAAGGTTAGGCTAAATTACATTCCTAATTACAATACACAGTCGAGTCAGGCTCTGATCAACAGGTGCAGCACATGAATGACCTTAGTATATTCATGTATGGAAATGTGATTATAATTCATGCTGTTAAGAATATATATTATGCATAGAGAAAAAAACCCCATAGAAACAAGACAAGTGGAGTCAGACTTCCATCACTGTTCTGCACAAATGAATTAATGAAACTTAACTTTTAACTATAGAAACAAGACAAAAATAATGCCACATATTCAACCAAGTATATGGTTCAATGAAATTAAGATATATATGTTAAACATATATATGGAAACAGGCCCTTCAGCCCATCAAGTCCACACCGACCAGCAATCTACCATACACAAGTTGTATCCTACATGCCAGGGACAATTAACAGAAGCCAATTAACCTAGAAACCTGCACTTTTCGGATGTGGGACAAACCGGAATATCCAGAGAAAACCCACGTGGTCATAGGGAGAATGAACAAATCCTGTACAGACAGCACCCGTAGTCAGGATCAAATCTGGGTCTGTGTTGCTGTAAGACAGCAACTCTACCGCTGTGCTACCGTGCCACCCCATAAATTTTTTTTTTTCTGTAATATATTCATTATGGGCTTCTGGTGGCGCTATGCAGGGCTAGAGACCAGCGCCAGCTAGCTCCATAAAAAATATGCAGAAAAACGGGGAGAAAAACGGACCTACCTGCTGTTACTGCACCGGCTGCCTGCAACGCGTGAGTGACGTCATCAGGCATGCGACTCCGGTATGTCTATGCAACATACCCCCCCCCAAGCTACTGAAATGGACTGCCAAGCCAAAACAGGCACCGGAAGAAGTAGGCCCGACTGAAGCCTCAGGCCCAGGTACAACGTCGTCCCAGGAAGATGTTTCGAGGAGGCCAAAGCCTAAAAAATCTGAGATAGAAGATCTTCGGATTTTTCTATCTCAAGAAATTAAAAATATAAAGGAAGAACTGAAGAGATTGAATTTTAAAGAAGAACTTCAAATTTTTAAGGAAGAGTTTAAGGAGGAAATGAAGGAAGAAATCAACTCCACCGTCCTTGAATTATCGGAAAAATGGAAGAAAGAAAAGGAAGAAAAGCTTGATCAACAGATTGCGGAGATGGATGTCAAAATCAACTCGATGGAGTCCAGCTTTAATGACAGTTTGGATCCCATTGAGAAAGTACTGAATCAACAGACTATAGCAATAACCAATTTAGAGGAGATTTTCTTCAACAAGTGCCGATACGACAAAACAGCTTATCAGAGAAAACCAACGCTTATCAGAATTACTGAGTGAAATACTGAAAAATGCACTGAACTGGAAGGACGTCAGAGGCGTCAGAATTTAAGAATCGTCGGCATTCAAGAAGGAAGAGAGGGGAAATGAGACCCCCGCAAATTCGCTGCAGACTTATTGCAAAAAGTCTTAAATCTGGATCAAACGCCTCTGCTAGGTCGAGCACATAGAGTGATGAGACGCTGCCCACGGGCAGATGCCCCACCAAGACAAATGATAGTAAAGGTGCAATACGACCGTGTACTGGAGGAGATGATGAAAAAAATTCATACCAGGAATCTCACATATGAAGGAGATAAGATCAGTATCTACCGAGATTATCCTGTGGAGGTCTCCAGGAAGAGAGCACTGTTTAAAGAGACAAGAAGAATACTTAAGGATGTGAAAGATCTGAAGTATGGCTTGATGTTCCCAGCTACATTAAAAGTTACCTACAATCAGAATGGACACATCTTTACCAAACCTAAGGATGCATTGGAGTTCGCCCAGAATATCAAGAATGTGCCTGACGACTGAACATTAATAACAAAACACCTGATGTCAACGAACAATGTAACTTTGTAAAGATCGGATGGAACATAAGCTGTTATACCTAAGGACAATTGAAATTGGATAAGGATTGCTGAATACGGCTTTCCCTATGGACATGTTTCACTCATAGTTACTATTAACATCAATAACTGATAAATACTAATTATAACTGTGCGGTACTACTAATAACTATTACTAATGGTTACTAATTACTTATAATTGAATTACTTAGAATTAGTTAAAATGGCAATTATAAGTACGGTTAGATTTAAAGCTTGATTTCACTTTTTTTTCTTCTGTTATCTTATTTTGATATAGATGAGATTTATACTATATGTTGATAATAGATACCTTTTTATTCTTAAAAAAAATGTTTTGTACTTTTTACTAATGGAATATGAATACTTTGGAACTTAAAATGTTTCCCCCCCCCCCCCCCCCCCCCCCGGTAAAATATCGCTATGAAAATGTCATCTAAAAGAGAGCATGGAGCTAGTTAAGTTTTTTTCAAAGGCTACGGAAGTCGGTAGATGGCTAGCCATGTTAGTATGGCTATCACTAACTGCACTACTTATAGATGTATTTTTTTCTCTCTTTTTTCACTTTACTAACTGCTTATTCTATCACTTTTTTAATATAACACTTTATTATAATTTTAAGTTTGAATGGAGTCATAAGTTTTATCAAAGGAGATATGTATGCGAGAAAGACCAACGAGACTTAAAATTCATCTATCTGATGTTCGGGTGTAATGTCGGGCTTGTTGAGCTGAACCACCTGCTCTTTTATAGACCACCCTAAACAAAAGATGCAAGATTCGAATATGAAGATTGGGGATGAAGGAATAACATTTTGTAGTTGGAACGTTAAGGGTATTAACGAACCCATCAAGAGAGGTAAAGTATTAGCATATTTAAAAGCACTTAAAACAGATGTAATATTTCTTCAGGAAACTCACCTTAAAAAGGATGCAGAGCATAGATTGAAAGCTAACAGAAAACAAAATCGCAGTCCAGTGATTTATTAAATGCACATATAGATACTAGTAATATCAAGGATGTTTGGAGAATAGAAAACCCAACCGGACGAGAATATTAATTTTATTCATCGGTACATAAAACATATTCAAGAATAGATTATTTTTTGGTGCACTCCAAGCTTATTCCATTTACTTATAACTCGAAATATCACAATATTATAATCTCGGACCATGCTCCTTTAACATTTATGATTAAATTAAATGGAAGGACGGAGAAACAGTCACAATGGAGACTTAACCCACAAATTTTAAAGCAAAAAGTATGTCAGGAATATCTCACTAAACAGATTAATATGTTCTTTGAAATCAATGATAACCCTGAAACGTCTGCCTCCCTACTTTGGGAAAAATTTAAAGCATTTACTCGAGGAGCTATGATCTCCTCCCAAGCATTTTATAATAAAGAGAATCGGGCTAAACAACAGGCATTGGAAAGGGAAATAAAACAATTAGACATAGAAAATGCGGCTACACCAACTATGATAAAACACAATAAAATTGTAGCATTGAAATATAAATTAAATAAAATATATTCAGACCAAGTTATAAAATTTTACCAATATACTAAACAATTACATTTTGAATTCGGTGATAAACCTAAAAAATTATTGGCTCGTCAATTACGGAAACAGGACGGGGAAAAAAAAATTCATAGGATTAGATCAGAAACAGGAGAACCACTAGTACAATCTAAGGATATTAATGAGAGATTTCTGCAATATTATCAAAACCTTTACTCAGCTAAAACGATAGATCACCGTACAGGAATAGAAGCATTCTTACAAAAATGCAATCTTAAAGGGTTAGATTTGTAAGATAGAGAATTATTAGACGCTGAAATAACAGTAAAAGAAATTGAAGAGTCTATCAGATCTCTAAAAAACGGTAAAGCCCCGGGCCCCGATGGCATAGGCTCCGAATTCTATAAAAAATTCTATGATCTGATTGCTCCGCCTTTAAAGACACTGTATGAACATATCTGTACCCAACAGAAATTACCAGAAACGCTAAATGAATCTATAATAACACTTATACCAAAAATAGATAAGGACCTGAATGATCCAGGTTCATATAGAGCTATAGCTCTCCTAAATACTGATCAAAAAATATTAACTAAAATCTTAGCACAAAGATTAAGCACATTCTAAATATAGAAATACCATCATCTGACGCAAATAGAAGAGATTGGGAACAAGAACTATCTATAAAAATATCGAAAGACAGATGGGATAAATAATTGCTATATGTACATAAATGCTCGATCAATGTAAGACATACCTTAATTCAATTTAAAATTTTACATTGATTATATTATTCGAAAACTAAACTGAATTAAAACATTCCAAATGTTTCTCCCATCTGTGATAAATGCTTATCTCAAGATGCAACCATAGCACACTCCTTTGTCTCCTGCATAAAACTCCATAAATTTTGGAATGAAATTTTTGAAATTTTCACAAAATTATTTAAAATAAAACTAAACCCCAACACAGACCTGATTATCTTTGGAACAATGGAAGTCGGCTTTGAGATAACTTCATTCCAAAAGAGTTTCCTTAACTATGGCTTAATAACGGCAAAAAAAGTATTCAAAAATTCTGGAAAAATGCACCCACACCAACAAAATCCACTAAATGTGGATTTCAAATATGTCTGAAATGTTACACCTCGAAGATATGGGATTCGTCCTAGCAGGCAAATCAGACCAATTTTTAAAGATCTATTCTCCCTTTATCGATTTATCACAAGCATATGGTGCAACATAACCCTGGAAATAAACAGTTTCAGAACCAGGTGAGGGGTGCGTAATGATACGAATCAGGTATATCCCATTTAATTAATTTTTAAAATTATCTTTTTTTAACATTTTTATTTTTTTACTTTATTTTTATTTTTTGTTCTTTCTCGTGCATTACATCTTTATGGGCTCTTTTTCTCTACTTTTTCACAAACCATCAATACCACTACCTTACCTAACTTTCTCTTTCTCTCTTTTTCTTGCTTCTGCTATTATTTTACTATTAAATTTAAAAACAAGAAGTTGTACATGAAATGTATTATGTTATTCTTGCATTATACTACTGCACATGACTTTTAATAAAAATATTAAAAAAAAATAAAAATAAAAATAAAACAATTCTTGCTTTATTTTGAATTTCCAGCACCTGCAGATTTTGGTTCCATGAATGTCAAATGGAATCATTAGTACTGCAGTTACATTGCCATTTTAAATAGTGTGCGATGGGCTTAAGACAATCAAATTGCTCATTCTTTACGGGAAACCCGCCGACGGACAACTATTCTCATTGGTGAGTGTGGAGAACTGGAAGCCTGAGGCGAATTAAATTGTTTGGGACTTTCTTTATTTTTGTATTATTATTTATTTATTTGAGCGTGAGAAATTCTGTGATCAGCGTGAGAGTGTGAACATTGCGTGAAAGGCATTATCCCCACGCTCAATGCGTGAGAGTTGGCAGCCCTGACTTAATAATTCAGGATATTGAATATAGAAGTTGGGACGTTATGTTACCATTGTACAAGACCTTGGTGAGGTCACATTTGGAGGATTGTATTAAGTTTTGGTTACCTTGCTATAAGATGGAATTTGTTAACAGTGAAAGCATATCAACAGTACTTTATTTGTTGTAAAGCCTTCTGGGACATCTAAGGTCATAATGGATACCTATAAATGCAAGTCTTTTAAACTAGATCTTTACTAAACAAATCAGTATTCACCATGATGAAGGACGTGGTGCCACTATTAGTATTTGTTTGTTTGTTTTTATGTGTGTGTGTGTGTGTGTCTATATATATATAGATACACACTGAAGTTTCTTTTATCACTTATTATATTGTTTACAGAAAACAGGAAGTCAAGTCGACTTTATTGTCATACGCACAAGTGAGGTAAAGGTACAATTAAAAACCTGCTTGCAGTAGCATCACAGACACAAAGGCATACACTAAGTGTATTTCACATAAATTCTACAAGACAGTGAAAAGTAAGGATGCATTGATATTCTGGAACATATCTGTATAAGGAGGACGTTTGAGAAATATTGGAACACAGTAAGGTGGTGAAATCCCCGGGTCGGACAATATCTATCTCAGAAAGCTAAGGGAAGGAAGGGTGGAGGTTGTTGAGGCTCCGATGGAGATATTTTGTATCTCCTATAGCCACAGATGAGGAATTGGCAGGCTGGAAGATAGATAAAATTATCCCTTTGTTAATAAAGTGCAGTAAGGATAAGCCTGGAAACTCGGGATGGTGAACATTAAATCATGGTTGGGATGTTACTGGAGAAGATTCTGATGGACAGAATTTCTATTCACTTGGAAAGACAACAACTGATTAGAAGGAGTCAACATGGTTTTATGCGACAAGATCATATCTCACTGAGGGGTGAACTTAAGGAGGTTTATAAAATTATGAAGGGCATAGACAGTATAGATAGTCAGAATCATTTTATCAAGGCAGGGAAGTATGAAAATAGTCTTTCACAAAGATGGTCATGAATATCTGAAAGGAGCTAGAGGCAGATACAATCACAACATTTAAAAGATGCTCAGACAGGCTTGAGGAATCAGTTCTTCTCAAAGGGCTGGGGCCAGGGTAGCTGGGGCAGCAGAGCGCACCAGCCAGGTGAACTTTGCACTCAAGTCCTTGTTCACCACCGCCACAAACCCTTCAAACTCCCCTCTGGAGCCATAGGGGTCACGGTAATGAAGCCTATGTAACTCTCCACGATGGCCCCTCGTCCTGAATCCAGTGCTTGGAGCCCTCCTTGTGTGCGCGGAGCTGAGCGTGCAGGGCCGAACGGGTCCCAACGGGGCCCAGCGGGTTGGAGTGCTGGAGGGGGAGGGGGTGGAGAGGGAGGTGAGGGGGTAGTGAGGGAGAGGGGCAGAGAGGGAAACAGGTTAGAAAGAGGGGAATAGAGTGGGGGGGGAGGGAGGGTAGAGATGGAGAGGGCAAGGGATCCCAGCTGGGCCGAGCGGATTGGAATGCTGGAGTGCCCCTCGCGCCCGGAGCGTGTGAATGTATTATGAAGTTTTTAATGTATTTTGAATGCATTTTTTTCTTCAAAATTAGAGCGTTGAAAACTTGAATATTTTGAAGCTGTTTCTAAAAGGTTAATAACTTGAGAAATATAGGCTGAAATGCGACGGGAAAATATGTATCCGGTCGGGGGAGAAAATGTGAGTAGCATGTGTGAAAAATAGGTAGGCTGTGGCCAAGCGTATGGAAGAAGATACAAATTAAGGAGATTAAAAGAAAGCCAACACAACCCCTGGCTCACACAGACATTTAGAATGTTGAGAACAAAGGAAAACGTTTTAGTATAATAGAGATATTGCAAAGGAAGGAAATAAAATGCAAATAATCCAAAGATTTAAACAAAACAGGAGAATATCTCACCCATTTACAGGTACTCAACCCCATGGAATTTATAATCCTTGCCTGGCAATCTAGAAGATATTTGAAAAATTGATCATGTCATAGTCATAGATTAATACAATGTGGAAACAGGCCCTTCGGCCCAACTCGCCCACACTGGCCAACAATGTCCAAGCTACCCTAGTCCCACTTGCCTGCGCTTGGTCCATAACCCTCCAAACTTGTCCTATCTATATCCAAGTCCTTGTCCAGCTGTTTCTTAAATTATGGGATAGTCCCAGCCTCAACTACCTCCTCTGGCAGCTTTTTCCATACTCCCACCACCCTGTGTGTGAAAAAGTTACCTCTTGGATGTCCTCTGGTCCTCGATTTCCCTATTCTGGGAAAAAGACTCTGTGCATCTAACCAATCTATTCCTCTCATGATTTTGTATACCTCTCCCCTCATCCTCCTATGCTCCATGGAATAGAGACCCAGCGGACTCAACCTCTCCCTATAGCTCACACCCTCCAGTCCTGGCAACATTCTCGTAAATCTTTTCTGAACCATTTCAAGCTTGACAATATCTTTCCTATAACATGGTGCCCAGAACTGAACACAATATTCTAAATGCGGTCTCACCAACATCTTACACAACTGCAACATGACCTCCCAGCTTCTATACTCAACACTCTCACTGATGAAGGCCAGTTCCAAAAGCCTTTTTGACCACCTTATCTACCTGCGACTCGACCTTCATGGAACCATGTACTTGTACTCCTAGATTCCTCTGCTCTACAACACTACCCAGAGGCCTACCATTTACTGTGTAGATCCTGCCCTTGTTTGACGTCCCAAAATGCAACACCTCACACTTCTCTGTATTAACTTCCATCAACCATTCCTCTGCCCACCTGGCCATTCAATCCAGATCCTGCTGCAATCGTTCACAACCATCTTCACTATTTGCAAAACCACTAACTTTTGTATCATCAGCAAACCTTCCAGAGCAGCCTACCATGGGGCACCTCGTTGAACACCTTAATAAAGTCCATGTATACAACATCCACAGCTCTGCCTTCATCAACCTCTTTGCTCACTTCTCCCACATACAAAACCATGCTGACTGTCCCTAATCAGCCCTTGTCCATCCAAATGCCCGTATATCCTATCCCTCAGAATACTCTCCAGTAACTTACCAACTACAGATGTTAAGCTCACCGGCCTAGAGTTCCCAGCATTTTCCCTGCAGCCCTTCTTGAAAAGAGGCACAACATTTGCCACCCTCCAATCCTCTGGCACCTCTTCTGTATTTAAGGACGACTCATTAATTTCAACCAGGGCTCCTGCAATTTCCTCTCTAGTTTCCCGCAGTGTCCTCGGATATATCTGATCAGGCCCCGGAGATTCAAGCACGATAGTACCTTCAGTACTTGCTCGACGGTAACACTGACTGCTCTCATGACACTTCCAATGACTGCTCCAATTTCCTCGGTCCTACTGTCTTTCTCCTCGGTAAATAGAGGAGAAATACTCTTTGAGGACCTTTCCCATCTCCTGTGGCTCCACACAGAGGTGACCGCTTTTATTCCCGAGAGGTCCCACTCTCTCTCTCTAGTTACTTTTTCCCTCTAATGTATTTATAAAATCTTTTGGGATTCTCGTTTATGCTACCCGCCAGTGCTCTCCTGGCCCCTTTTTGCCCTTCTGATCTTTTTAAGTTTGCTCCTTAGTTCCCGAAACTCCTCTAGGTATGCACTTGATCCCAGCTACCTATTCCTGTTCCATGCGTCCTTTTTATTCTTAACCAATGCCTCTATATCCCTCGTCAGCCAAGCTTCCTTACGTTTGCCTGCTTTGCCCTTCACTTTACCGGGAACGTACACATGCTGAGCTCTCTTCAGTATACTTTAAAAAAACTTCCCACTTGGCCGATGTTTGTTTCCCCTCAAATAACATGCTTCAGTTAACTTGAGCGAGACCTCCTCCCATACCCTCAAAGTTGGCCTTACCCCAGTTGAGCATTTTAACACGTGTTCCCTCTCCGTCTCGATCCATAACTATCTTAAACCTAATCAAACTGTGGTCACTGGTCCCAAAAGGCTCCTCCACACACACTTCATTAACTTGCCCTTCCCAATTTCCCAATACTAGATCCAGCATTGCCCTGTCACGTGTGGGGGCCTCCACATACTGCTTACGAACTCTCTCTTTTTTTTTAATTTATTATTTTTTTTAATATCTTTATTTATTAGTGGTACTGTAAGTTACATCAGTGTTAATCCCTTGTATTGTATTAGTCATTGTACCCCTTTTTTTTTAAAGGCTTTGGAAAATAGAGAAAAGAGAGAAAAATAGCAGCATAGAAAGTAGAAAAGTGAAAAAGAAATGTGAAAGTGCAAAAGCGTGACAGTGGAAAAGGAAACCCTTGAAGAGTTAGAAACGGAAATTAAGAGATAGACCCTGGAGAAAGGAAAAAAAAGAGAAAAGGGGAAAAATAGAGAAAGAAAAAAGAAAAGCCAGTTACTTTATTATAAACATCTCGCAAAAGGAAACTACCAACTCGGCAGTTTTTCTGCTCCCTTTACCAAGACCCGACACCGGTACTTTTTTGAGGTATTCTTGCACCTTATCCTTGTAATAGATGTATAAATGCAGACCACGTCTTATAGAAACAGTCTGATTTTCCTGCTAGTCGGAGTCTAATAATTTCCAAGTGTAGTATTTCGAACATAGTTGAAATCCCAATATTGACTGTGGGTACCGGAGAATTTTTCCAGAATTTTAAGATTAGCTTTTTTCCAGTTATTAACCCATATTCAAATAGAGTCTTTTGAAACTCATTTCATTCAGGGCAATCTTCGGATATCCCGAAGATTATCCAGTCTGCTTCCGGGGTCAGTTCTATTTTAAATATTTTTGTGAAAATTTTGAAAATTTCAGTCCAAAATGTTTGAATTTTTGTACAAAAGACAAATGAGTGTGCTATATTAGCTTCTTGACATTGACATTTATCACATATAGGTGAGACGTTGGGAAAAAGTTTACTTATTTAAGTTTTTGAATAATATAATCTGTGTAAGATTTTAAATTGTATTAAGGTGTGTCTTACATTAATTGAACATTTATGCACGTTTAATAAATATTCTTCCCACCTTTCTTTGGGAATTTTTATACAATTCTTTTTCCCAGTCTCTCCTGATACCATCTGTTGTTGGTATTTCTGCATTTAGAATAATATTATATATATATGATATTAGGTTTGCTGATTCTGCCTTTGCTTCTTCCAGTAAGTCTATATCAGGATATAAAGAAATCTCTCTTGAAGACTTTTGAGGATTTGCACCCCATCTAAACCCTTCACACTAATGATTTTCCCAGCCTATATTGGGAGAGTTGAAATCCCTTACTACAACAACCTTATTTGACCTGCAGCTGCCTGCAATATCCCGGCACATTTTCTCTTCTCATTCCCGATGACTATTCAGGGGTCTGTAGTACACCCCCAACAAGGTGGTCATCCCTTTCTTGTTCCTCAGCTCCACCTATATAGCCGCACTAGGCGAACCGTCCGTAATGTCACCTCTGAACACAGCCGTGACAACCTCCTTAACCAACAATGCAACTCCCCCTCCTCTTTTTTCCTCACCCCTGTCTCTCCTGAAGCTTCTGTATCCCAGAACATTGAGCTGCCAGTCCTGCCACTCCCTTAACCAGGTTTCAGTCATGGCTGCAACGTCCCAGTCGCTCGTACCTAGCCACGTCCTAAGCTAATTTGTCTTACCCATCAAGCCCCTTGCATTTAAATACGTGTAGTTTAAACCGACACTCCTTCCTCGCTCTCCGGCTTTTTGCCTACCCTGTCCATTAACCTTTCCCACGCCACCCTCCATATCAACTTCTAGCCTCTCCTGTACCTCTGTCCTGCACGAGAATCCACCCCCCGCCAATCTAGTTTAAACCCTCCTGTGTAGCATTAGCAAACCTTCCCGCTAGGATCTTGGTCTCCCTCCAGTTTAGATACAACCCATCCATTTTATACAGGTCACCCCTGTCCCAGAAGAGATCCCAATGATCCTGAAATCTGATTCCCTGCCCCGTGCACCAACTCAGCCATACATTCATATCCTCTATCTTCCTATTCTTACCTTCACTAGTGCAAGGTACTGGAACCAATCCTGAGATCACTACCCTGCAGGTTCTGCTTTTCAGTCTTCTGCCCAATTCCTTAAAATCTTGTTGCAGAACCTCCTTCCTCAGCCAACCAATATAATTCGTGCCAACATGCACAACAACCTCCGGCTGCTCCCTTCACTCTTGAGGATGTCGTGCAGCCGCTTCGAGATGTCCTGGACACTGGCACCTGCGAGGCAACACACCATCCTGGAGTCTCACCTATTGCCGCAGAATCTCCTGTCCGCACATCTAATGATGGAGTCTCCCACCACTGTGGCTCTGCCTGATGTCACTCTTCCCCATTGAGTCTCAACACCTGGCTACCACTCAATCTTGTTGTGTCGTCCGTTTCAAGGAGGGTGTACTGGTTTTCAGTAGGTACAGCCACCGGAGTCTCCTGCACTCCACGTTTACTCCTCTTTTTCACCCATCTTTGCTCTTCCTTTATCCTTGGTGTGACAACCTCTCTGTAGTCCTGTCCAGGAAATTCTCGTTTTCCCGGATGGCCCTGAGGTCATCCAATAGCTGCGCCAGTTCTCTAACACTTTCATTCAGGAGCCGCCTGGACACAATTTCTGCAGGTGTGGTTTCCAGCAGTGTCCCTGTTTTCCCATATCCTGCAGGAAACACACTGCATCAAATTGCCTGCCATTTCTTCAGTGGGCAAAACTCACAAATCACAAATTTCAATCAAGTGTAGCCTTCTTGCCTCAGCCTCCTCGCCGAAGACTCTCGAGCCAAAGACTCACACTTTACTCATCAGGGACTCTCGAGCCAACGACTCACACTTAAGTCACCAAGGCACTTCACCTCAACATGGCCGCTCCGAACAAGGCCGCTTCGCTACAGCTACACTTGTTTTTAATCTCTTACCCAATTAACTACTTTAGGGCTAATTAGTAAAGTACCTGAACCTGGGTCTTGACGCTATTTTTAAACTGTTTTTCCCTGTCACTCACCTTCTTTTTCACGGACTTTCAAGCCAATAGTCTCTTCTCTCTGCTTCGCCGAGCTCCACATAAGGACTGCGACTAGGACTGGCCAATTGTCTGTGTTTAAAGCCTAACAGTAGAAATTATGGCAACCAAGACCCTTTTTTTTTGTTTTTTTTGTATCAAACAATAATTTATTTAATTTCAACTCGATACAAAAACCAAAAACAACAAAACTGTGGTGACATAACCACCACCATGTTACAAAATCATCAAACAACTATGTTACAAATATTCTAATAAATACTATACAACCTTGGTAAAGGGGCAAGCATCTGGCTCGGGCAGAGTCCTCTTCCGCCTGGTGCCGTGACTCGCGGATGGCCAGCTTGGCCAGGCCTAGGAGCAACCGAGCCAGGACATCTTCAGCTCTGCCTACTCCCTACATTCCCGTCAGCAGTCCTTTGGTCACTGACAGCAGAGCCAATCCTCCCCTTGCGGACCCTAGGTGGAGTGGCGATGCTCCTTGCCCTCCGGACCCTGGCTACAAGGGACGCTCTACTGATCCCTATCAAGACCCTTGTAGCGGGGACTCACAGGAGTCCAGCCAAAAACCAAACGGAACACAAGTTGTGTGAACGAGACGTATTTTATTCTGCTCCCTACTCCCCCTGTTCACGGGCATTGCCCGGCCTTAAATACCCACTCAGGTAAAAACCCCGTGAGGTGTGCCTTCCACACCGAGACGCCTCCCTCCAGAGCCGAGGGTTCATTGTGCCCGTGGCTTGCCACCAGGTGCCGCCACATCCTCAACCTTTCCAGTTCTGCATTCTTCCAGGGCAGGATCGTCCGGTATCGGATCAGTCAAAGGTCAATGAGGGGCAACAATTAACATGTGACTAAGAACCTGCACATTGGTGCAGGTTATTATCCTTACATTGTGGAGAACTTCGTTATAATATTAACAATACAATTCATAGTTGGGGTAGATGGAGATTATTTCATGTCCGGTGGTCACAAAGCTTTAGGTACATTGGTCTTCATCAGTCTTGATGAATATACAGACACTGTAACATCATATGTCAGCTTTTGTGAGGACAGTTGCATTCCCACTAGGACCCGGATCAGATTCAACAATGCCAAGCCCTGATTTACAGCATAACTCAGACAGCTACACCAGCTAAAGATGAGGCCTACAGGAGCGAGGATGCAGACCTCTACAAGCAGGTCAAGTACAAGCTGTGAAGAGGAATCAGAGCTGCCAAAGAAAGGTACTCTAAGAAGTTGAGGAGCAAGTTCTCAGCTAATAACTTTTCTTCAGTGTGGAAGGGCTTGAAGAAATCACCAGCTACAAGTAGAAAAACTGCTCCTTGGACAATCGTCAGCTGACCAACGACCTGAACAAGTTCTACTGCAGGTTCAATAGACAGAAACATAACCCTGGTACCCCCTCCCTCCCTCCCCCACCCACTCATCCCTAATCACCACTTCACACCAACGTACAGCCTGACTCCAGTCTGCAAAGACTGGACCCTTCCTCACACGCTGCTCCCCAATCACCACTTCCACTTACAGCCTAACTCCAGTCTGCAAAGACTGGGCCCACGTCCACTACCCACTCCCTCCTTGCTGCCCAACTTCAGTCTGGCCACTTCTCCATCACTAACAATAGCAATTGAGGAGGTGGAAAAGCTATTCAGGAGACAGAAAAGTCAGAAATCTCCAGGACCGGACAATGTTTCCCCCTCTAACCTCAAACTATGTGCCGAACAACTGGCATCAGTCTGCACAGACATTTTCAATCGTTTCCTGCAAACATGCACTGTCCCTGCCTGCTATAAAGTCTCCACTATTGTTCCTGTACGCAAAAAGCGAAGGATTACTGGTCTTAATGACTACAGGCCTGTCGCACTGACCTCTGTAATCATGACGACCCTTGAAAGACGTGCTGGCCCACCTGAAAAATATCACAACCCCTCTGCTGGACCCCCTGCAGTTTGTATACCGGGCAAATAGATCAGTGGGTGGTGCAGTCAACCTAGGCCTGCACTTCACCCTCTAGCACCTAGACTGCCAGGGGACCAATACAAGGATTTTATGGATTTTAGCTCTGCATTCAACACCATTGTGCTAGAGCTACTGTGGATATGCAGGGGTTGGTGTACTTTGAAAATGGCAGGCTTCCGTGAAAAGGGTCAAGCTTTGCTGAGGTGACCAAGGGGCACCAGGTGCAAGAGGCTCATGTAATTAAATGTTACCATCAAGTCTAGATTTGTAAAGATGCTTCCAACTGTTTCAGTTCCAAGGAAACTCTAGGTGCCGCTAAGTCTGGATTATTGTTAAACAGATGCTAAACCCAGGTCTGTGATTGGGTAAAGGATTTTGTGTTTATACATAGTATGTGTGTTAAGTGCTTTTTTGATATACATTGTTTGTAAGTAAGCAAAGTAAGTGCCTCTTGATGTGAGCTCTTATCTGTAATAAGTGATTGGCATGTAGGGATGGCCCTCCCATTGCATTTCCGATCCCTTAGTGTCCCTGCCTCCGTTTAGGGGTATAAGTGTGTCAGTAATTCATTTGGGCGTGCCAGTTGTCTCTTTCTTCTGTCCTGTTTGCACGAGTCTGGTGAGGGCTCAAGTGAGTAGATTTGAGTCCGGCCCCGCAGTACCGTTTACAAATAAAGAAGAATTTGGACTCCAGTGTTCGTTTCAGTGAATGACTCAAGGGTCACAGTACCCAGAAGTTTCCCAAAATGACCCTGAGGGGTTTGAATATACAGAATATGGCTATGTGCCAAATTGGGAATTTGAAACTCTGGACCCAGGATTAAGGGCGGAGGAAGTCTCATTGGATATAATTCCAAGTGTATCACGGCTGCAAAAGACAGACCCTGCAAGTGGTGATATGGATTATGAGTGCACACCACGAATAAAAAAGAGGAGGCCAGATGTGCCTGAGATGGCAAAAGATTTTGCTATACCTGAAGGAAGTGGTGAGGCTATGGAAGAAAACCTAGCTGCCAGTATTAATTATATGGTATCTCACCAACTTCAAGATTCTGTGATGATTGAAACAGCAGAATTATATAAAACACCGGAAAATTGCACCTCATTGAAGGTACCTACGGTTAATCCGTCTATATGGATGCCTATGACTCCAGGCATGAGAGGACAAGAAATAAGATTTCAAAGAATCCTCAAATTGATTTCTGCTGCCATTACTGCTTTTGGAAGGCAAATGGAGGGGTTGGAGATGGATAAAATCCAAAAAGATACTTTGGGCTTATTATGCAATTCCTTCTATGAAATTAATTGTATGAGGAAAATTGCGATTCGGCCCATATTTCATCCAAGGTTTGCAGGTCTGTGTCGATCAAGTAGTGTTCAAGCTCCTGGTTATCTATTTGGAGAAAACCTGCCTAAACAAATAAGAGAAATGGATGAAGAGGCTAAATCTATTAGCCACATGAGACCTTTCGTCTTTGGACAAAAAAGGTATTTTTCGTCAAGAACGGGATTTGATTTTGGAAACAGAGGCAGGAGTATGATAAGAAAATATTATCATCTGACACAGCCTAATGTTCACCGTATACGGGGAGAAGGAGACCACCACGTTCATATGGAGAGGTACAAAAAATGTATTCTATGCTTAAAGAAACTGTGGACAAATCTCCAGTTGGAGGGAGATTACAAATGTTTTATGATGAATGGCTTGCCATCACATCTGATCGGTTTATTTTACAAACAGTTTCAGGAGCTACTATTACATTCAAAGAAGGTGTTAATTCTCCGGTACAAAATAAACCTGCTTATGGTTTCATGTTTTCTGCAATTGAAGAGGCAGAAATTAATGTGGAAATTGACAAATTGTTTAAAAAAGGTGTTATTGAAAAAACTGTTGAACATAAGCATCAATTTGTGTCAAATATATTTCCAAGAAATAAAAAAGATGGTGGTTGCAGAATTATTCTGGACCTTACAAATCTTAATAAATTTGTTGAATATAAACATTTTAAAATGGAAACATTTAACACTGCAAGACATTTGATATCAGCAGGTTGTTATATGGCTACAATTGATTTAAAGGATGCGTACTATTCAGTACCAATACATCAGTTCTTTCGAAGGTATTTAAAATTTAATTGGCTGGGACAGCTGTGGCAATTCAAAGCTTTACCAAATGGGTTAAGTTCAGCTCCCAGGCTCTTTACAAAGCTGTTGAAACCAGCTTTAGCACAATTAAGAGCACAGAAGCACATCATTATGGCTTATCTGGATGACATTTTAATCATCAATAGTAATCAGGAATCAGCTGAAAAATCAGTTTCAGCAACTAAAACATTATTTGAGAAGTTAGGTTTCTTGATTCATCCAATTAAGTCCCAGCTGCAGCCAGCACAGTTAATTAACTATTTGGGGTTTGTGATTAACTCAGTTACTATGTTAGTAACTTTGCCAACAGATAAGATTGATGATATTTTAGTGACCTGTAGGGGTCTCATTCACAAACTTTATCTCTCCATCCGAGAAGTAGCAAAGGTTATTGGTAAATTAGTAGCAGCATTTCCTGCAGTAGAATTTGGTCCATTACATTACCAAAACCTTCAAAGGGACAAAATAAGAGGTCTAAAAAAGAGAGCAGGCCATTTTGATAGGCCTATGCAATTAACAAAAGAAGCTTTATTGGAATTACAATGGTGGATTGAAAATGTCCCACAAGCTGCTAAAAACATCCTGAAGTAATTTTACAAACAGATGCTAGTGCTCTTGGATGGGGGGGCGACAGATTCATTCACCAGCTGTGGGGGCAGATGGACTGTCCAAGAGGAAATGTTTCTGCAAACATATGGTATTAACTATTTAGAATTATTGGGTGCATTTTATGGGTTGAAGGCATATTGTTCTATAAGAAAGAATCTGCATGTACTGATACAATTAGACAATAAAACAGCTGTTGCATATATTAATCACATGGGTGGAGTCAGATCGGTATCATGTGATTGTTTGGTCAATCAGATATGGCAATGGTGTATTAACCACCAAATTTGGATTTCGGCAAATTACATCCCAGGTAAAGACAATGTGGTGGCAGACAATAGATCAAGGATGTTTAAAGACAACACAGAATGGATGTTGAACCCAGTAATTTTCAGTAAAATTGTGACTCAATATGGGTTACCAGACATTGATCTGTTTGCATCAAGACTAAATCATCAATTGCCTAAATATGTGTCTTGGGAACCAGATCCAGACGCAGTAGCAGTAGATGCTTTTTCACTAAACTGGGGGAATATGTTCTTTTATGCTTTTCCACCATTTGCTCTGGTTCAGCAATGTCTGAAGAAAATAGAACAAGATTCTGCCACAGGATTATTGGTAATTCCAAATTGGCCGACACAACCATGGTTCCCATTGATGTTAAACATGATTATGTCAATTCCTAGCAGCAGTGATTTATTGATAAAACCAGTAACCAAAGAAATGTATCCATTACATGCTTATATGAATTTGTTAATCTGCAGGTTTTGACCAGACCACTACAGGAGCTTGGATTGTCGGATAGAACTATGGATATTATAGTCGCATCATGGCGAGATAGCACTCAGAGACAATACATGACACATATAAAGAAATGGGAAAATTTTTGCAGACAGTCAAATATATCCTATCATACTGTGAACATTGCAAACATATTGGAGTTCCTTGCCGAGTTGCATTTTGAACAACACTTAAGTTACAGTGCCATTAATAGTGCACGTAGTGCCTTATCATCTTATTTAGGACAAATTTCTGACCAGAAATCAATTGGATCACATCCATTAATATCCAGATTTATGAAAGGAATCTTTAACAAAAATCCACCCAAACCAAGATATACAGAAATTTGGGATGTTAGCATTGTACTTACCTTACTTAGGCAATGGACTCCAATTGAAGTTTTGTCATTGGAAAAGTTAACATTTAATTTAGTAATGTTAATGGCATTGGTATCAGCTCAAAGGGTGCAAACATTACAAATGTTACGTTTAGACTGTATGCATGTGACTGCAGATAAAATTGTGTTCTATGTTTACGATCTGATCAAACAAAGCAGACCAGGGAGAACTGGAGCGAAGGTAATGTTTCAAGCTTATCCCATTGATCCAACGTTGTGTGTAGTTCAACATTTGAATCATTATGTAAAAGTTACCAAAACTCTTCGAGGTGATGAAAAAACATTAATGATTACGCATAAGAAACGACACACAAAAGCTTCAGTGCAAACAATCTCAAGGTGGTTAAAACAGGTGTTACTTTTAGCAGGAGTATACACTGATGTGTTCAAATCTCACTCCACCAGGGCAGCAGCTACATCCGCGGCGAAGTTACAGGACGTACCACTCGAACATATTTTAGAAACCGCAGGGTGGTGTAAAGAAGAAACTTTTTCAAAGTTCTACAATAAACCTGTTCACACAATGACAGGCTTTGGACACGCGGTGTTGGGTTCACTATAATCACCTGCTTTGTTTCACTATTGATTGATATTATCAATTATGTTATCACTTATATCTTTTATCACTTTGTAATGGTTCCCTCAGGTGTAAAAAGAGGGTTATTATATGTTCTTTTATCATTAAAAGATTTATGGAAAGAACTAAAACTAGTCTGGTTTTTCTCATGTATATGTTGACCTAGCCGGACTGTCGTATGAAAGAATTATATGACATGAAAAACACAGAAGCTTCAAAATCTTCACGTAGTCACTCACGTGACTCCGAAGTAAAATAGTAAGATTAAACGAAAACTTACCAGTTCGAAGTTTGATCTTTATTTTATGAGGAGTAACGATGAGGGATTACGTGCCCTCCACTCCACACCCTCATAAAATAAATGATCACCTGGTAGTTCTAAATCTATGATGAGCCTTACTATCTTACTCCGGCTATTGTGTTCTGTGGTTTTCATGCCGCTGCTTTGAAGTTTGCCGTTCCAGCGCCATGCGGGGCTTCTTCACGTAATCCCTCATCATTACTCCTCATAAAATAAAGATCAAACTTCGAACTGGTAAGTTCTCGTTTAATCTTACTATTTTTCTGTATTCGGATATTTATTTAGACATTCATCTAAAATTTCTGTCTTTCTATTTCTAAAATCCTGTGTGTTTGATTTAACAGTCTCTAATTTGTAAATGTCTAAAGTACTCTTTTGAGTGTAATCATTAATTTTGTTGTAATTCCTGAAATGAAAGGAATAAACTTTCCCTGTAGAGATCACCATCTTATTTATTTCATAGTTCTTCCATTTAAAAAAAACCTTTATCCATCATTGAAGGTTTAAAAGTGATGTCATTTACAATGGGAAGAGCCAGTGGTATACTTTCTAATTTTAATGTTTTCTTTAATTGTTCCCAAATACGTATGCCACTTTCTATTATTGGATTTCCTCTATAACTTTTTTAATGTATTTTAGTATTAGCAAATAAAATCGAGCTAATTTCAAAAGGTGAACAATCTTCCTTTTCCATTTTTAATCAGTTTGGTTGTTTATCTACTTCTTCCAACCAAAAATTCATATTTTTAATATTAACTGCCCAATAATAAAACATAAAATTAGGCAATGCAAAACCTCCATTCATTTTTATTTTACATAGATATTTTTTATTTATTCTATGGCTCTTATAATCCCAAATAAAGTTGGTAACTATAGAGTCCACTTTCTTAAAAAAATTTTTAGGAAGATATATTGGGATCAGTTGAAACAGGTATAATAATTGCGGAAGAAAAATCATTTTTATCGCATTAATTCTACCTAGCATTGAAATAGGTAATGTTTTCCAATATAGAATATTCTTAAGTAGTTTATTCAATAGGGGTGGGAAATTAGATTTAAATAAAGAATCATATCTTTTTGTTACATGAATTCCAAGATATTTGATTTTTTCATTTTCTATCTTAAAAGGATATTGTTGTAATATATGTGAGTTATTTCCCATTATTTGCATAAGTTATTCCAATTAATTCTATATCCTGAAATCAATCCAAATTGAGTTATTAAATCTAATAAGTTAGGAATATTAATTTCTGGCTTTGTAATATAAAGTAATACATCATCTGCGTATAAAGAGATTTTATTTTCAGTTTCTTTGGTTTCATACCCGTATATTTCAGGATGTAATCTGATGCGCTGTGCTAATGGTTCAATTGCCAGTGCGAACAGTAGTGGAGATAGAGGACAACCTTGTCTATAGCCACGGAATAAATTAAATTTAGTTGTTACCATTTGATTTATTAATATTCTAGCTGTTGGCTTGGTATATAGTAGCTTAACCCATGTTATAAACTTCTCTCCCAACTGAAAAGTTTCCACAACTGAAAATAAATAAGACCATTCAATCTGATCGAAAGCTTTCTCTGCGTCCAATGAAATAATTGATAAATCTTTATTAATGTTTATTTTCGAGTATATAATATTGAATAATCTTCTCAGGTTGTTTGAGGAGTATCGTTTTGGTATAAATCCTGTTTGATCTGAATGAATTACTTTATTAATCACTATATTTAGTCTTTGTGCTAGTATTTTGGTTAATATTTTTTGATCAGTATTTAAAAGAGCCATGGCTCTATACGACCCTGGATCATCCAGATTGTTATCTAATTTAGGTATAAGTGTTATAATAGATTAATTTAATGTTTCTGGTAACTTCTGTTGTGCATAAATGTGTTCATAAAGTGTCTTCAAACGTAGAGCTATCATATCATAGAATGGTTTATAAAATTCTGATCCAATACCATCCGGTCCTGGAGTTTTACCAATTTTTAATGACCTAATAGCTTCTTCGATTTCTTTAGTAGTTATTTCAGCGTTGAGTGATTCTCTATTTTCTGAATCCAGCCCTTTTAGATTACAATTTTTTTTAAATGTTTCTACTCCTATTCGATTTTCTGTCGTTTTAGCTGAATATAAATTTGTATAATATTGCAAAAATCTCTCATTTATATCTTTAGTTTGTACTAATAATTCCCCTTTGTCTGCTTTAATCCTATGGATTAATTTTTCCCCTTCCAATTTTCGTAATTGATGAGCCAATAATTTTTGTGGTTTATCTCCGAATTCAAATTGTATTTGTTTAGTATATTGGTATAGTTTTACAACTTGGTCTGACTGTATTTTATTGAATTTATATTTCAATGCAAAGATTTTATTATGTTTTATTATGGTTGGGTTAACAGTGTTTTCTGTATCTAATTGTTTGATCTCCTTTTCCAATGCCTGGTGTTCCCTCCGATTCTCTTTATTATAAAATGCTTGAGAGGATATCATAATTCCCCGAAGATACGCTTTAAAAGTTTCCCATAATAGGGACGAAGATATTTCTGGCATATCATTTATTTCAAAGAAAATCTTGATCTGTGATGTATTCTTGAGTTATTTTGTCTTTTAAAATTTGTGGGTTAAATCTCCATTGTCCCTGTTTTTCCGTTTTACCAGTTATTTTCATCATAAAAGTTAAAGGTGCATGATCTGAAATTATAATATTATGATATTTTGACATAAGTGAATGGGATAAGTTTTAAATCTACCAAAAAATAATCTATTCTTGAATATGTTTTATGCACAGGTGAGTAAAATGAGTATTCCCGTCCAGCTGGGTTTTTCATTCTCCAAACATCTTTAATATTACTAGTATCTATATATGCATTTATTAGATCACTGGAATGTGATTTAAGTTTCTGTTGTTTTGATGATCTGTCCAAATAAGGATCTAGTGTACAATTTAAATCTCCAATTATTAAGTTGTGTTGTGATAATTCCGGAATAGTATTAAATATTTTTTTTAAAAACAGTGGGCTGTCAAAATTTGGGCATTGACAAAAATCACTTTTTGTGTGTATAATTCTCCTATTACAATAATGTATCTACCATCACTATCAGTTATTGTTGAAGTGTGTTTAAATGAAGTGCCTTTACGAATTAATATTGCTGCACCTCTAGATTTGTGTGTGAAAGAAGAATGATACACATTGTTAATCCATTTAGCCTTTAATCTATGTTCTGCCTCTTTTTTTAGATGTGTCTCTTGGATGAATACCACATCTGCTTTAAGTGCTTTTAAATGTGCTAATACTTTACCTCTCTTAATCGGTTTGTTAATACCTTTTACATTCCAGCTACAAAACGTTATTCCTCTATTCCCCATATTCATTTGTAAGTCTTGCATCTTTTATCTAAAGAAATATATAATAGGGCAAATGGTTCAGCTCGACATACCCGACTTTACACCTGAACTCCGAATAGATGAATTTCAAGACCCTTGAATATCTCTCACGTATATACTTCCTAGAAACATAGAAACATAGAAATTAGGTGCAGGAGTAGGCCATTCAGCCCTTCGAGCCTGCACCGCCATTCAATATGATCATGGCTGATCATCCAACTCAGTATCCCGTACCTGCCTTCTCTCCATACCCTCTGATCCCCTTAGCCACAAGGGCCACATCCAACTCACTCTTAAATATAGCCAATGAACTGGCCTCAACTACCCTCTGTGGCAGAGAGTTCCAGAGACTCACCACTCTCTGTGTGAAAAAAGTCTTTCTCATCTCGGTCTTAAAGGATTTCCCCCTTATCCTTAAGCTGTGACCCCCTTGTCCTGGACTTCCCCAACATCGGGAACAATCTTCCAGCATCTAGCCTGTCCAACCACTTAAGAATTTTGTAAGTTTCTATAAGATCCCCTCTCAATCTCCTAAATTCCAGAGACCTCCTTTGCATTAATTTATAACTCCATTCAAAATTAAAATAATAATAACAAGAGATAATATTAAAAAAAGGATAGATTAAGAGATTAATAGGGTGAACAAAGAAAGAAAAAAACTACATCTAAGATTGGTGTAGTTAGTGTTAGCCATACTACCATGGCTAGCAATCTTCCGTAGTCGATGTTACTAACTTATCCATTTCCATGATTCATTAAAATTGTTATTCCATACAAATATTTAACCTGGAGTATTAAACTCTGTGTACAAAATCCATCAGTCAAGTATTTGATAATATCTATACAATACTTATTAAAAGCTATAATAATCAGAAAATATAAAAAAAAAGTAATAATAAAAAATAAGAAAAAGGGAAGAAAAATATATTAAAAAAAATAATAATAAAAAGTACCAGGGGGTATAAATAAAGTCAAAGTTTATATTTTGTGTATTTATATTTACTATTTACTTAATCCTAAGTAAATCAGCTATAGTTAGTTTTTAATCATTAATTGGTAGTTATTAGCTTTAATTAATAATAATACCACAGTATTAATTTTAGTATGTGTTAGTTATTAATATTAGTAGTGTTACTATTCTAATTATTAGTATCCATAGGAGCGTCTCCAATCCGTATCTCCCCGAATCTCCCATCCGCATCCTTCTCCATCTTCTTTAGATGAAACAAGTCCATAGTCCATAGTCCATTCCAATCTTGAAAGTACAATTTAATTGTTGGTATAGTTTATTTTTGAAGCTTTCATTCAGTCTACCTCTCGCTCCTTAATCCCTTGGGCAAAGCTCATTGCATCCGCTGGGTTTTTGAAATAATGTTCTTCCTGGTTGTAGGTAATTCTCAGGGTGGCTGGGTACCTCAGACTGTACTTCAGATTCTTCACTTCCCTCAAAATTCTTTTGGTCTCCTTGAACGCATTTTGTTTCTTGGAGACCTCTGCTGGATCGTCTCGGTAAATGCTGATCGAATCTTCCTCATATGTAAGATTTCTACTTTTTACAATTTTGTTCATCATCTCCTCCAGGACATATCATACTGGACTTTTACTATCATTTGTCTTGGAGGGGCGTCTTGCTTTGTATAACGTCTCATTACTCTGTGTGCTCGGGCTAGTAAAGGCTTTTGTTCCAGAGATAAAACCTTTTGCAATAAGTTTGCAGTAAGCTCTCGGGTATCTTGATTCTTTTCTCTCCCTTCTAGAATACCCACGATCCTTAGGTTCTGTCTTCTCTGGCATCCTTCCAACTCGGTACACTTATCAGTTATTTTGCCCAGTAAGTCAGATAAACGTTGATTTTCTTTGAGGAGTGTTTTCGTAGTCCGAGTACTTGTTTCGACTAGTTCTTCAAGGTTCTTTATGGCTGTCGACTGTTCCTTGATTTCTTCCACCACGCGTTCCATTTCTATTTCCACCTTATTTTCGATTTTTTCATTCATCTCTTCCACTATACTTGCAGATTGATGCGTCAATATTTCTGCAATTTCCTTTCGTAGTTTGTCAGATAATTCCGTGGCGGAGGTATTAATTTCAGACTTTAACTCCTTCATCTCCTCCTTGATTTTATCTATTTCTTCCTTAATATTCATTTTTGCCAATTCAGTCTTTAATTCCAACTTTAACTCAGCCATTTCTTGCACAAAAAAAACTTTGAGTTCTTCAATTTCCGATTTTTTCTTCGTTTTTTCGACACATCTTCTAGGGATAGTGTCCTACCTGAGGCTGAGGCTCCAGTCAGGCCTTGTTCTTGTTCTGCCGTTTTCATTGTATACCGGAGTTTTGCCTTATCTGCTGGTGGGCTGCGCTGTGTTGCCATTATGAGACGCGCGCCTGATGACGTCACTCATGGCAGCCGATGCAAAAACAGCAGGCAGCAGGTAGGTCTTTTCTTCCCGGTTTTTCCTCGTATTTTTTTCACATAGCTGGCTGGCGTTGCTTTCTAGCCCTCCATAGCGCCACTGGAAGTCTTGAAGGGGTATCTTAACTGTGATTGGCTCAGTATACGACCCTTTGGGATTTTCTGGCACCATTTACATTGTCAGTCAAGTTAATTTTACAGAATCTTTGTAAGGAAAAACTTGGATGGGATGAGAGTATAACACAAACTTCCTCACACCGTTGGACAAAATGGTTAGCAGACCTCTATAATATTTCAAAATTCAAGGTGGATCGGTGCATAAAGCCTAAAAACCTTGGTAAAATCAGAAATGCACAACTGCATAATTTCTCGGATGCCAGTGGAAGTGGTTACAGTACAGTCATATTTAAGACTGCAAAATGATAACAAAAGAGTGCATGTTGCATTCTTAATGGGAAAAGCCAGAGTGGAAACACTGAAACAAATGACAATTCCCAGAATGGAACTTACTGCGGCCGTCTTAGTTGTTAAAGTTGACATAATGCTGCAAAAGGAACTACAATTTCAACTCGAAGAATCTATCTTCTGGACAGATAGCACTACGGTTATTAAATACTTCAACAATGAAAACAGACGCTTTATGACATTTGTAGCAATAGAGTCTCTTTTGTATTGGTAGTTACTAATGTTTAACAATGGAAATATGTTAGCACAAAAGAAAATCCTGCAGATGAAGCCTCTAGAGGATTGACAGCGAGCTGCTTTTTAAGCAACAAGAGATGGATCAATGGACCAGAGTTTCTCTGTAAGCCAGACGGTGAATGGCTAAAACTTGAACTCGGATTTGAAATCTCTGCTAATGATCCGGAAATTAAACAAAACATTACGGTGAATGTGATTGCTAAAGATTAATCAGAGCCTGTAAATAATTTAATTACCCACTTTTCATTATGGAATAACTTGATAACTGCGGTAGCCTGGTTTCTTAAATTAAAAACAAGGTTTGCTGTTGGTTCGGTAAAGGAGAGATATTACTGAAAGTATCCTGGAAGAGAATCCTGATATACGAAAAGAAAAGGTTGAAAGCCAGATGCATGTTTTTGAAGCATCATATAGCGTACAGGGTTTACGTCTTGATAATCTCCTCAAGGCAGAAAATGCGATCATCTCTTTCTGTCAAAGACAGAAATACAAAAAAGAAATATTAATATTGGAAGCTGGAGTACATGGGGTAAAAAAGAAACAGTCAATTGTACAAGCTCGACCCAGTTTGGGAGGAAGGTCTTCTGAGGATGGGCGATCGCCTATATAAATTGGCAATGCCCGAAGAAGCTAAACATCCTATTATTCTCTCAAAGGACTTTTACATAACGACACTATTATTACGACATATTCATGAACGGATTGGACATGGAGGTAGAAATTATATGTTATCCCAGCTTTGTAAAAAATATTGGGATATCAAGGCTAATTCCGCCGCAAGAAAGATAATAAAAAATTGCATTATGTGCAGGTGACAGCGTGTGAAATTTGGTATACAGAAGATGGCAGACTTGCCTCTGGAGAGGATCATTCTGGATAAACCTCTGTTTATAGATGTATTTCGGTCCTATAGAGATTAAAAGAGGACGAGGCTTTATTAAAAGGTATGGTGTGATCTTCACTTGTATGGCAAGTAGAGCACTGCATCTTGAAGTTGCATCTACGCTTGACACAGACTCCTGTACTCATGCATTAGGGAGATTTATCTGTCGACGAGGTCAAGTTTTATCGTTAACATCAGATAATGGTTCTAATTTGGTTGGAGCGGAAATGGAACTAAAAGAGGTACTTAAAAGCTTAAATCAGGATAAGATCCAGAATACTATGCTTCAACAAGGTATAAAATGGAGTTTTAATCCTCTGATGGGTTCTCATCATGGCGGTATGTGGGAACGGTTAATTTGCATGGTACGAAATGTGCTGCACTCTGTTCTTAAACAACAAGTTTTGGATGGCGAAGGATTGTAAACTCTGTTCTGTGAAATTGAAGTGATTTTAAATGATCAACCTATTACTAATAGTTCTGATGACCCGAATGACCTAGAGGTACTTACACCAAATCATATTCTTCTGCTGAAAACCAAACCAACACTACCACCTGGGCTTTTTGTAAAAGAGGATTTGTATATGAGACGTAGATGGAAACAAGTAAATATAGCACATCTTTTTTGGAGGAGAAGGATCCAAGAATGACAACGATAGTTAACAATCCGAAGAAATTTTGTTCCAGGTGACATTGTGTTTGTGGTTGATTCTACAGCCTCACGAGGTTCTTAGCTGATGGGGAGAATACTAGAAATCACGCCATGTTAAGGGTTTGGTGCGTACGGTACGACTTCAAACAAAAAACTGTGTTTTAATAATAACCAAGTTATGCTTGCTTCTAGAAGGCGAAATGAAGTTGGAAGAATCGATGAAGAATTCTGATTGCGGATATATAGTGCATGCTATTTTTTCCTCGTTAGTATAGTGGTTAGTATCCCTGCATGTCACGCGACAGACCAGGGTTCAATTCCCTGAATTTTTGTTTTTGATATATGTTAAGCCTTCATGGCTACTTTTAATGTTTATTAATAATTGCCTCCTTATATACTCGGAACAATTAGGGGCCGGTAAGTAGTGGCCATTTGGCTTGTTTTGTGTGTCATTAATTATGGCATGTGTCTTTAAATTTAGACTGCCCGTTATATTGTGGGTGGGATTTAGGACGTATTTTAAGGCGTGTTTGACCTAAGTTTCTTGCGCAGAAGCTTCGTTTTTAGTTTAGTTTGGGACCAGCATGGAGAAGGTTTACCCTTTGACCATGCGACGTGTAACGGAGACATGAGGCGTTTTCTAACTTTTAAAGTGATAAGCTGGAGTTTAATGAAGATTATAGTAACGAGTCGGAAAAAGTTTGGATGTACCTTAACAATAAATAATTTATTAATCAAAGGACTGTTTTGAAGATTTATCTGTTAAGAAGCTCTGAAGGTCGCTGACAGAGAGCTCGCATGCATATAACGACATTCCGCTTAACCATTCAGTCCACTTAGTCGCTAGCGGGAGTAATCTCTTGAACGATATAAAAATCTGCCGCTACAAATACCAAGCATTGCAAGATTCAAGGATTGCTAGAACAGGGCATTTTGGTTGAGTGTCAGTCCTGTTGCAACACATCTATCCTTGCAGTACCTAAAGCAGGGACACCCGAGCAATATAGATTAGTTCAGGATCTCCGGCACAGATCTTTTCGATTGTGAATTTACAACATGCCTTCTTCTCACTACCTCTACATCAGGACAGTCAGTACTTCTTTGCCTTCAACGAACAACAGTATACGTGGACTTGATTACCTCAGGGATTTGTGAATTCTCCTACATTGTTTTCCAGATGTCTCCAAGGACAACTGCAAACCTTAAACCAGGGGTCGGCAACTACGGCCCACCGGCCAAATGCGGCCCGTAACCCGAAATCATCCAGCCCGCAGGTGGGTTTTTTCCCCCGTAATCATCAGGCCCGCCGAGCTCCCCGAGCAGGGGCCAGGCGCCCCGAGCAGCAGCGCCCCGAACAACGGCCGGGCGCCCAGATCAGCAGCACCCCGAGCAGCGTCCGAACGCCCCGAGCAGCAGCGTCTCGAGCAGTGGCCAAGCGCCTTGAACAACAGCATTGTGAACAGTGGCCGTGCGCCCCGAGCAGTGGTTGAGCGCCCCGAGTAGCAGCACCCCGAGCAGTGGCCCAGCGCCCCGATCAGCAGCATCCAGAGCAGTGGCCGAGCGCCCTGAGCAACAGCGTTCCGAGCAGCGGCCGGGCGCCCCGTGCAGTGGTTGAGCGTCCCAAGCAGCAGCACCCAGAGCAGCGGCCAGGTGCCCCAAGCAATGGCCGGGCTCCCCGAGCAGCGGCCGAGCGACAGAGACAGCAGCAGCACCCCGAGCAGTGGCCAGGCACCCCAAGCAGTGGCCTAGTGCCCCGAGCAGTGGCCGAGTGCTCCGAGCATCAGTGCCCCGAGCAGCAGCGCCCCAAGCAGTGGCCGAGTCCCCCGAGCAGTGGCTGGGTTCCCCAACCAACAGCGCCCAGAGCAACGTCGAGCGCCGAGCTCTGGCTGTACCGCATCCTGCGCAAAGCTGCCAGCACGGCTGCGCACTTTCTGTGAACACGTTTAAGAAGGAACTGCAGATGCTGGAAAGATCAAAGGTAGACATAAATGCAGGAGAAACTCAGTGAGTGAGATATGCAAGGATTGCATGAAGCTGCCTCACCCACTGAGTTTCTCCAGCCTTTTTATCTACCTTCTGTGAACACGTGATTTGATGCCTACCATCCGGGGCGGGATGGGGTGGGATCCATGTGTACATGTGATAGATGTGGCCCGCCATCCACTCACAGACATGCGTCCTGGCCCCTATGCAGAACAAGGTTGCCAACCCCTGCCTTAAGCTTTTGAAGCGGCTCCACCCTAGTTCAGTATGTGGATGATTTGCTTATGGCCAGCCAGAATGAACAAAGCAACCGCGAAGATACCACTCAACTGTTAAACCATTTCTCAACACTGGGATATGTGGTCTCCTAATCAAAGGTGTTAATGGCCCAGCAGAAGGTAAAGTTCCTTGATGTGATATTATCAGCAACCGGACGAAGTCTGGAAAGCAGCCGAGTCAAACCAATCTGTGAATTCCCTGCACCACAAGAGGTAAAGCAAATGAGACTCTTCTTCTTCTTCTAGCATTTGAGGCAACAGAGGTCTGCAGCAGGGTGATGCCAACCGGTTCGACATCTGTAGGTGCCCGCCCTAAAAAGGGGCGCATGCTCCGGTTTGGCGTCAAGCGGTGGCGCTGCTGCTGTCTCTGTTTGTTGTCGTTCGCCTGACTGAGGTCAGTTGACAGGGCTCACCACGGGGAGGTCGACAACATGAACCCCAAGCAAATTATTCAATGGCTCGGTATGGTAAATTATTGTCGACAGTGGATCCCTAACATTGCTCTGGACACCAAAAAGTTAACACTATATACTAGTATGGAGGGCAAGTTCCAATTGTCTGAAGAAGCTCAAGAAGCCATAAACATTTTGAAGTCTTTATTACAGGCACCAGCATTAGGCAGGCCACTTTAAGATTGGCCATTTCAACTACACTATACAGTCCTTTCTGATTGCTCCACTGCAGTTTTAACACAAAAACATGGAGACAAATATCGACCAGTAGCTTACTACTCCAGGATTGATCCTGTGGCACAAGGACATCCCTTCTGTACACTGATCTTGACCGCGATCTACAACAGTTTGCAATCAGCTACTAATTTGACCTTACAGCAGGACATTACAGTATACAGTTCTCATTCAGTTTCTGCCTTGTTAGGACAACTGCAGACTCAACACCTCATCATGGATTGCCAGAACAAGTATACTTGTTAAATAATCCTAAATTACAGTTCAAATATCGCACTAACATCAACCCAGGATCCTTCCTTGATAGACCACCAGAAGAACATATAGAATCAGGGCATGATTGTTTATTCATAATCAAGGAAGACACTTCTATTAGGGAAGATTTGGTAGATATCCCAATGGCAGACCCTGTATGTAGATGGGAGTGCATCAATCGGACCCCTAGGAAAAAGGCTTTCTGGATATGCCATTATAGACCAAACATGAAATAGTGTAAAAGCAACTGCCTTTCAAACTCCATTCTCTGCCCAACAGGCAGAACTGTTTGCCTTAATAGGAACCTGTATCATAGGAGACAATTTGAGAGTGACCATTTAAACTGACTCTAGGTATGCCTTTGGAGTGGTCCATGACTTTGGCCAGTTGTTGAGAAATAGAGGATTCCCAACCTCAGCGGAAAGACAAATCTCTCACCAGCAATTAGTGTCCGATCTGCTGCAAGCTTTAATGTTGCCAAAACAAATTCTGTGATGAAATGTAGCACCCATACGAAAGGTCCAACCCCAGTAGATATAGGAAATCGTCGTGCTGACCAAGAAGCTAAAGAAATGTCCTGGGATGCAGGGTAGTTGTACCTAAAATGATGAGGCAGACTAAAAGTTTAGGTCTACCTCGGAAAAGCCAATGCCAACTATCCAAGACGTCATTTCCATTATATGGCCACAGAAATGACTTATTATGTTCTATCCTTAACTAAAGTATTAAGAAATTTACATTTTACTTCAGAGTCACGTGAGTGACTTCGTGAAGACCCCGCCAGCACGCATGCGTGACATATCGTCGACCGCATGCGAAGCGACAGGCAGGGAGGAGGGTCGCTCCTCCACCAGAACGGACCTGCAGGTAAGGTAACTAACCTGAGGTTGGTTTTTTCTTCCAGGGACTCTGTGCAACAGAGTACTCCACCAACGGGCTGCTTCGAGACTGACTGCGGACCGCGGGACGCGGACAGTCAGCGGTGGCAGCAACAGACCGAAGTCAGGCAAGCCCGTTAACCCAGGAGGGTCCGGGCTCGGAGACTGCCATTCGCGGGTAGCAAAGGCAGAGCAGGAGCTCAGACTCAATGCCGCAGGCCGCAGGAATACCGCGGACTGATGGCAACGCTACCCGGTAGAGGTAGCGAAGATAGAGCCTGGGCCCCGACTCAAAACGTGGGTGGGAGACTTGCCATTAGCGGCAGTCTATATTCCCGCATGAGAGTCTGGTCACCATGGGAGCTGTGGGGAGGGGGGGTGGGGGGAGTGCGCTCCTCCACCGGCAGCTTCAAAAAGGCCCTCAGGGAAGTTATACTAACCTTGTTGCTTAGCTTCTGTAATAGACTTATTTGCGTACAGAAACGATGGACAGGAAGACCAGAATGAAGGCACCGAAGCATGCCTCCAAAGGCCGCAGGATTCCGGACGGGAGTCAGCGGCCGCAATCCCCGTAGCTACCCGCAACACTGGCAGCACCCGCTCCATGGGCCGGGAAAAGAACGCGGCAGTTGGGGAGCCCTGTTCAGTTGGCAGGGCCCGACTCTCCACCACAGCTGGCTAAGGAGCTGCATGTTGGTGGAGCACCGCGCGGGAGCAGGGTAGGCAAGATCCTGACTCACTGCCGCTATCGCCCAAACATCACCGGGCCAGCGGTAAACAGGTGCGTAAACCCGTGCCTCGTTCAACGGCACGCTCTGTTTCCCCTCGGTTACAGGTCTCCAGAGGGCGGACCAGGGGGGGGGAAGCCGCACCAATGTCGAGAAGCCCCGCTGCAGTGGCCGGCATCGATATGCCACCAGAGAAGTCTGCCAGATCGCGGACCGGTGACGTACCAGCTGGGAAGTCGGGGAGCCCCGCAGGAGTGGGAGGTACCGGCTCACCACCGGGACAGGCTGCCAGAGTGCAGGCCGGTGGCAGTGTATTTCAGTCGTGTGGCCCCACTGAGGCGGCTGGCAGCGACTATGCGCTGTCTCAGTCCCGTATAACCGGGACTGGCGGTAAGCCCGTGCGGATGTCGAGGAGCCCCACTGCCGCGGCCGGCACTGACTCGTCACCGCTTCTGTCATACCAGACAGGTGGACCGCTACTGTCCGGAAGACGGCGGACTAGCAGCATGTCCGCACGGGAGTCGTGTAGCCCCGCAGGAGCGGCAGGCAGCGACTACCTGCCAACATACCCTAGACATCACCTCGACGAGGTGCGGTCCATTGGCAGAAGCCCCAGTACTGGAGAACCTGGGGAAGTCGACTTGCTGTCCGCAGATGCGGCGGCGGTCGCATGGCTCGTATGGCGCGAATGGTCGAGCAGCTGCTCGAACGGGACCTTCTCCATCAAGAGCATGTGTCCCTAGGATCTAGGAGCCAAACAGCAGAACCACCAAATATCTCTCCCTCATCAATAGGGAGTGCCAGAAGTCAGCCGTTAGCTGACTTTGTAGAGGGGTTGGCGCAAGAACCGATGTTGCCAGAGATATCTGAAGAGGAACTACTGGAAGGAGTGTCAAAATTCGCCCAACCAGCAATCAGGGCAACCTCTTCAGCCCAAACTAGCGGCCAGCATCAATTACTCAACCACACACCAGCTGCAGGAACAGGTGCTCACAGAGGCTACAAACAAGTACAAAGCTCCGGGTAATTGTGTGTCGCTCAATGTCCCGACTGTCAACACACCCATCTGGGGCAGTCCCGGAATCAGGGCTGAGGAATTAAAAATACAGAAAATCCTGAAATTGTTGACCTCAGGCATTACTGCCTTTGCCAGGTCCATAGATGGGACGGACATGACGGAGGAGCAGCAGGATGCACTAGCGTTGCTGTGCAAAACACATTAAGAAATAAACTGCTTTCCGAGACAGCTGTTCAGTGAAGACCTGCCAAATCAGGTAAAAGACCTGGATGAGGAGGCAAAAGCATTCGGGTTGAGAACGGGTTGAGCAGGCCACCGGCGATTCGTAGACAGCATTCCTTACGCTACATCTAACAGGCTTCGGGTTCAACCTGACAGGGCAATCAGAACCAATCCACCGGTCGCACCCTATCAACAAAAACCTTTTTTAGGACAGGGCCCACAGTGACCAGCATGGAAGATGCGCCAACCCCACATCCAAGCAACACAACGAACACAAAAGCCCAGAGCATCAAGCCCCGCCGGTAACCATGGAGGTAAGGGGGTCTGGTTCTCTTGGGAGTGCTGCATGTATAACCTCACAAGTAGGAGGGAGGTTGCGTACATACTGGGATGCATGGGGTTTTGATTGTCACTATCCCAGGGAACAAGCAACAGTAATAGAGGCATGTAACAGCCTTGCTTGCGCGAGGAAACCGACTATTAGACATGCTGCTAAGGTGATTGGGAAGCTTGTAGCTATATTCCAGCTGCACAATTTGGGCCGTTACACTATCAAAACTTGCAAAGAGCAAAAACTCAGCATTAAAAGCGAATGCTGGACATTTTTACAGGCCTATGCAGCTGCCAAACAAGGCAAAAATTGAGCTACAATGGTGGATTAGTAATGTTTGTGATTGTTTTAATCCCATCATTATATCAAACCCATCAGTCGAGTTACAAACCGACGCAAGCATCCAGGGCTGGGGAGCTACCGACACCACTTCCAGTTGTGGCGGCAGATGGGATTTGCACAAGTGTACTCTTCTTCAATCACAAGGTATAAACTATTTGGAAATGCTGGGAGCATGTCACGGACTGCGGGCTTACTGCACTAATCTGCATCATACGCATGTCCGTCTTCAAATAAATAATACCACTGAGGTGGCGTATTTAAACCATATGGGTGGTAACAAGTCAATATCTTATGATGAATTGGCAAATTTAATGTGGCTCTGGTGTATTGAAAGAAATATTTGGATATCAGCTACGTACCTGCCGGGTAAGCTCAATACAGAGGCGGACACCAGGTTACGAGTATTTAATAACGACATCGAGTGGATGTTGAACCCCCAAATAATTGCTAAAATTATAGCCAAATATGGAACACCAGATATCGACCACTTTGCAACCAGGTTGAACCATCAGATACCAACATATGTCTCTTGGGAACCAGGTCCTGGGGAAGTGGCGATGGACGCGCTCTCGCTACGTTGGGGGAAATTGGTTTTCTATGCTTTTCCCCCATTCTGCCTCATTAGTCGGGTATTGCAGAAAAATCAACTAGATTCTGCAACAGTTATGCTGATAATACTCGACTGGCCCACACAACCATGGTACCCGGTGGTCCTCAATATGATAAAAGAACCATGGGCACAGGTTACCAAATGCCCGAATTTGGTGACCAATCCCATAACAGGGGAAAATCATCCGTGCCAGGTCATCTGAACCTGTTGGCTTGCAGGTTCTGAAGAGGCCACTACTGGAATTTGGGCTGTCATCAAAAACCATGGACATCATAACAGCATTGTGCAGAGAGTCCACAAGGAAACAGTACCTCACCCACATGAGGAAATGAGAGGCCTTCTGTAGTCGGACCAAGACCACCTACAACTCTGCTACGATCTCCAATGTGCTGGAATTCCTCGCGGGCCTTCATTATGACAAGGCCCTCAGTTACAGTGTCATAAACAGTGCCAGGAGTGCACTGTCATCCTATCTCAACATTGGAGTGGGATGTCATCAGCTGGTATCCAAACTATGAGGGGTATATTCAATCCAACACTCCCCGACCACGCTATAATATTACCTGGGATATAGGGGTGGTGTTGACCCTACTCAGGAGCTGGTCGCCTATGACGAATTTACCACTGGACTAACTCACCTTCAAAGTGATGATGTTAATGGCACTGACCACAGCACAACGGGTCCAGGCTCTATACAGATCAAGTTTTAAAATTTTATCAACATACTAAACAATTACAGTTTGAATTTGGAGACAAACCCCAAAAATTATTGGCTCGACAATTAAGGAAAATTGAAGCTGAAAAAATTATACATAGGATTAAATCACAAAATGGTGAATTATTAATACAACCTAAAGATATTAATGAAAGATTTATGCAATATTATAAAAATGTATACACTGCTAAAGCGACAGTAAATAAAACAGAAATAGATGCTTTTAAAAAAAAATGTAACCTGAAAGGATTGGATTTACAAAATAGAGAATTATTAAATGCTGATATTTCAATAAAAGAAATCCAAGAATCTATTAGATCATTAAAAAATGGTAAAACACCGGGACCTGATGGTATAGGTTCGGAATTTTATAAAATATTTCAGGATCATATGGTTCCATGTTTGAAATCATTATATGAACAGATATATACACAACAGAAATTACCAGACACGTTGAATGAATCTATTGTAACACTTATACCCAAAATAAATAAAGACTTGGATGAACCAGGATCATATAGAGCAATAGCTCTATTAAATACGGATCAAAAGATACTAACAAAAATATTAGCACAAAGACTAAGTTCAGTTGTTAACGAATTAATCCATCCCGATCAAACAGGATTTATACCAAAAAGATATTCCTCATACAATCTAAGACGGTTATTTAATATTATATATTCGAAAAGAAGTGATAAAAAAGATTTAGTAGTTATTTCGCTGGATGCAGAAAAAGCTTTTGACCAAGTGGAATGGCCTTATTTATTTTCGGTGATGGAAGCTTTCAAACTCGGAGAGAAGTTTACTACTTGGATTAAATTGTTATATGCAAACCCAACATCTAGAATAACAACAAACCGTATGCTATCAACTAAATTTAGTTTATCTCGAGGTTGTAGACAAGGTTGTCCTCTATCACCTATATTGTTTGCGCTAGCAATAGAACCTCTCGCCCAGATGGTGAGATTACACCCGGAAATACATGGATATGATACTAAAGATACTAAGAATAAAATCTCCTTATATGCGGATGATGTATTACTTTACATCACTGAACCGGAAACAAGTATCCGAAATTTGTTAAAAACTAATAACGGAATTTGGATCAATTTCAGGATACAGTATCAATTGGAATAAAAGTGAACTTATGCCAATAACGATGAATAATTTACATATATTACAACAATTTCCTTTCAAGATAACAAATGAAAATATTAAATATCTTGGGATTTTCGTTACAAAAAGATTTGATTCTTTATTTAAATTTAATTTCCCTTCATTACTGAATAAATTAAATAAGAATATTTTATACTGGAAAAGCTTACCTATTTCAGTTAGGTAAAATCAATGCAATAAAAATGATTTTTCTCCCACAATTATTATATTTATTTCAATTAATTCCGATATATCTCCCTAAATTTTTAAAAAAAAAAGTAGATTCTCTAATTACTAACTTTATCTGGGATTATAAGAGCCATAGAATAAATAAAAAACATTTATGTAAATCTAAAATAAATGGGGGATTATCATTACCAAATCTTATGTTTTATTACTGGGCAGTTAATATTAAAAATATGAATTTTTGGCTAGAAGAAATAGATAATAAACCAAACTGGTTAAAAATGGAAAAAGAAGATTGTTCTCCATTTGAAATTAGCTCTATAATATTTGCTAACACTGACGTAGCTAAGAAAATTTATAGTGAAAATCCGATAATAGAAAACGGAATCCGCATTTGGAAACAAATAAAGAAAACATTAAAACTAAAATTTATACCATTAGGTCTTACCATCGCCAACAATTTTACGTTCAAACCTTCAATGATGGATAAGGCTTTTTTACAATGGAAAAATAAAGGAATCTTTAAGATGGGCGATCTTTATAAGGAAAACTCTTTTCTCTCATTTCAAGAGTTACAACAAACTTATGGACTACACAACAATGAATATTTTAGATATCTACAAATCAGAAACGATGTTTCTGCAAATACACAAGAACTTAGAAATAGAAAGACGGAAATTTTAGATGAATGCTTGAATAAACATCCAAATACAGAAAAAATGATATCATATATATACAATATTTTATTGGAAAGTGATATCCCATCAACAGAAACACATAGACAGTTTTGGGAAAATGAATTAGGCCAAATAATAAGACCAGAAATATGGGATGAAAGCTTACAACACATACATCATTGCTCGTTAAATGCTAAACATTCCCTTATACAGTTTAAAATTCTACATAGATTACATTATTCCAAATCTAAATTACATAATATATTTCCAAAATTATCTCCTATATGTGATAAATGTCAAATCTCAGAAGCAAATTTGTCACATTCATTTACTAATTGTATAAAAATTGTAGAATACTGGAACGAAATATTTAAGATAATTTCGAATGTTGTCAATATAACTATGACTTCTGATCCAAAGTTAATAATACTTGGAATACTTGAAACTGACCAACTAATAACAATGAACCAAAGAATTTTTATCGACTATTGTTTAATAATTGGGAAAAAATTAATACTAAAATTTTGGAAAGGCCCTGCATCCCCAACAATCAAAATGTGGAATACAGAAATGTCGGAGACACTTCATTTGGAGAGATTGAGGCTTGTCCTCATGGATAGGTTAGATCTCTTCAGAGGGATTTGGTCTCCATATATTAAATATTTACAGGGTCATAATGGTTCGGCGCGAGGACTTGACTGAGGCCTGAATATCTGAATAGATGAAGAAATATATATAATAAATCATGAATATATCTCCAAGGACGGATTAATAAGTAATATTCCATTCTCCATCAAACTTTCCATACTCTCTTTTCTATTTTCTTATGCTTATATAAAAAATTAGAAAAAAGTATAGAAACACATTATCTTAAATTCTTAATATTAGTACGAATATAGATATCACTGGTTATATGAAAATATTATTAGTGTCGTGTACTTTCAATTATATAAAATTGTGTATTTTCAATTATATAATAATTTTTGAATTTAAAGTCAATAATAATACAAACATTGTTAACATTATGAAAATATAATGAATATCATAGAAGTTTTATTAATATTTCGTATTATTAATTACATAAATTGGGGACCTGTATTTGGAAATCAGAGACAATATGGATATCATGGGTAGTATGAGTATATTGCTAATACTATGAATGTATCATTAATACCATGTATTCCCAATTATATAAAATAAACAACCTTAACATGTATAATTAATAATAATACAAATAATATCAACAGTATGAATTTATCATTATTATCATGTATTTTTTATTATTTAAAAATATGGTACTTTGTCATTACTTTGTTTCTATAATAAAAATAAAATTAAAAAAAAAAAAAAAAAAAAGAAACTAAAACTGGATAGAATGATCTCGACCCCCAATAAAGGGACTTTATTTATAGATGAGTTACTTAAACAACACAGACCTGGGACTACAGGACTGAAAATGGAATTCCTAGCATATCTCGTTGATGTTAATGATTTGGACGAGGGAATTAAATGCAACATCTCGAAGTTTGCGGATGACACGAAGCTGGGGGGGGCAGTGTTAGATGTGAGGAGGATGCTAGGCTGCAGGATGACTTGGATAGACTGGGTGAGTGGGCAAATGCATGGCAGATGCAGTATAATGTGGATAAATGTGAGGTTATCCACTTTGGTGGCAAAAACAGGAAAGTAGACTATAACTTGAATGGTGACCGATTAGGAAAAGGGGAGATGCAACGAGACCTGGGAATTGAAAGTAGGCATGCAGGTGCAGTCATTGAAAGTAGGCATGCAGGTGCAGCAGGTTGTGAAGAAAGCAAATGGTAAGTTGGCTTTCATAGCAAAAGGATTTGAGTACAAGAGCAGGGAGGTTCTACTGCAGTTGTACAGTGAGGCCGCACCTGGAGTATTGTGTACAGTTTTGGTCTCCTAATCTGAGGAAAGACATTCTTGCCATAGAGGGAGTACAGAGAAGGTTCACCAGACTGATTCCTGGGATGGCAGGACTTCCATATGAAGAAAGACTGGATAGACTTGGCTTGTACTAGCTGGAATTTAGAAGATTGAGGGGTGATCTCATAGAGACTTACACAATTCTTAAGGGGTTGGACAGGCTAGATGCAGGAATATTGTTCCCGATGTTGGGGAAGTCCAGGACAAGGGGTCACAGTTTAAGGATAAGGGGAAGTCTTCTAGGACCGAGATGAGAAAATCGTTTTTCACACAGAGTGGTGAATCTGTGGAATTCTCTGCCACAGAAGGTAGTTGAGGCCAGTTCGTTGGCCATATTTAAGAGGGAGTTGGATGTGGCCCTTGTGGCTGAAGGAATCAGGGGGTATGGAGAGAAGGCAGGTACAGGATACTGAGTTGGATGATCAGCCATGATCATATTGAATGGCGGTGCAGGCTCGAAGGGCCGAGTGGCCTGCTCCTGCACCTAATTTCTATATTTCTATGTAAGACTCTGTATAGCCACCTATATCTGACATTATATTAATGTCACACACACCATCAGGAATATGGAGACGGGTCTGTTTATAGCCATGAAAACCCACATCACAGGGTGACGGTGCAGACTATCTCCTGGTGGCTCAGGGTGGTATTCGGTCAACAGGTAAGACACTAACACTTTTAAATCTCATTCTACCAGGGCTGCATCCACATCAGCAGCGAGGACCATGGAGGTACCCATGGATCATGTCCTCGCAATAGCGGGCTGGGCCAGTGAAGCGATATTTCAACGTTTTTATAACAAATTTGTGGCCGCTCCCGCAACGTTTGCGGAGTCAGTTTAAGTACTGTTCCCTAAACGTTTGTCCCCGAATTCAGGGGTTTATTGTTTGTATTAACAAATATGTTATTATTTTTCAGCTTGTTCAAGTCTGAAATACGTTAACATACTTCCTCCATCAGTAATTACGGCAGTGTGTGAGCATGGACGTGGTCCAGGTGCTCTAGGTGCTGCTAAGTCTGGGTTAATGTTAAACAGATGCTAAATCCAGGTCTACGATTAGGTAAAGGATTTTGTGTTTATACATAGTATGTGTGTTAAGGCTTTTTTGTATACATTGTTTGTAAGTAAGCAAAGTAAGTGCCTCTTAATGTGATCTCTTATCTGTAAGAAGTGATTGGCATGTAGGGTTGGCCCTCCCATTGCATTTTCGCACCTTTAGTGTCCCCACCTCCATTTAGGGGTATAAAAGTGTCGGTAATTCATTTGGGCGTGCTGGTTGTCTCTTTCTTCTGTTCTGTTTACACAAGGCTGGTGAGGGCTCGAGTGAGTAGATCTGAGTCTGGCCCTCTCCTTTACTCTCTCTACACCAACTAATGCACCTCCACAACCTCATCTGTCAAGCTTCTCAAGTTTGCGGACGACCACAACCCTGATTGGACTGATCCAGGATGGGAAGGAATATGACTACAGACAGGAAGTGACACAGCTGATGTCCTGGTGCCATCGCAACAACATGAAGCTCAATGCTCTTAAGAAGGTGGAATTTATTGTAGACTTTAGGAGAGCTCCCCATTCCCTCCCTCCAGTCAAATCTGTGGAGTCATTTGAGTTCCTTGGAACCATCATCTCCAGGGACCTTAAATGGGAGGCCACCATCGACTCCACAGTCAAAAAGGCTCAACAAAGGATGCACTTCCTGCAGCAGCAGAGAAAACACTATCTGCCACAGGCAATGATAGTCTAGTTTTATACTGCCATCATGGAGTCTGTCCTCACCTCCTCCATCATGGTCTAGTTTGGCTCAGCCATCAAGCATGATATCCAGTGGCTGCAGCACATCATCCAATCAACTGAGAAGGTTGTTGGCTTCAACCTTCCCCCAATCGACGAACTGCAAGGGCCAGGAAAAGAGCGGGTAAGATCACCTCCGACTCCTCTCACCCTGGCCACAAACTCTGAAGCACTTCCATCTGGAAGGCGACTCCGGATTGTCAAAGCCGCCACAGCCAGACATAACAACTGCTTTTTTCCACGAGCAGCTCTACTCAACAGCAACAAGTTTGTAGCCTCCTTGTGCTCTGGTATTTTATTTTGTTCTTCACATGTTTAAATTATAATGTTTTATTTGTAATTGTTTACTGTATATCGTGTTGTTACTTGCGAGCAAAGCACCCAAGGCAAATTCCTAGTATGTATATATACTTGGCTAATAAAATGTATTCAATGCAATCAGTCAGGGTATTGAGTATGTAACTTGGAATCTTACGTTGCAGTTGTACAAGACATTGGTGAGGCCACACTTGGAGTATAGTGTTCACGTTTCCCACCCTGTTATAGGAAGGATGTCATTAGGCTGGAAAGAGTGCAGAGATGATTTAGGAGGATGTTGCCTGGATTTAAGAGGTTGAGCTATAGAGAGATTGGGTAGGCTAGGACTTTATTCCTAGCCTCAGGAGGCAGGGTGATCTTGTGGAAGTGAATAAAATCAAGAGGGGGATAAGGTGAATGCAATGAATCTTTTACCCAGGGTAGGATACCCAGGGTCAGTAAATCAAAAACAAGAGATTACCGCATTTCCCGACAATGAAGATGCACCTGTTTGAGTCGTGAAATTTTGAAAAATTAAAAAAACAGACATTCGTCGTGGTGGCACCCATTTCCATTCGCTGTGGTGGCGATAATTTCCATGCGCCGTGGTGATGGTCATTTCAATTTCACCATGGTGGCGGTCATTTCCATTCGCCGTGGTGACGGACATTTCCATTTGCTGTGGTGCTGGAATTTCCATTCGCCGTGGTGGCAGACATTTCCATTCGTGGACATTTCCAGTGCAAAACAATGTATTCACCGGTGCAGTAATTTAAAAAAAAACACAGCGTTCGGAATATAATAACATTTAATTGTGAACGGAACAAAGATTACAGAGATCACAAAGCATTCTAATCTTCAAATCCGAAAAATTCCCTACTGTCATCTGAATCGTCAAAGCACAATCCCGGTAATTATCAGGGTCATCCCTGCTGTTCGAAACATCACTATCATCAAAGAGACAGTCATCTTCTGAGCCATCTAACACGTTACTGATGCCACATTTTTTTAAAAGCTTTGACAACAATTTCAGTCTTAACATGTTCAACGATTTTAAAACCCACTCACACACCTGAGCCTTTTCAAACAACCTGTTTTTGTCAGATCATGGTTTTTGCTCCTCATCCACTGATTCCATTCCTCTTTCATAAACAGTTTAAAGGGTTTGTTGATGGATACGTCCAAAGGCTGAAGTTGGCAAGTTAATCCACCGGGGATCACTGCCATTTTCGACCTCACTCTCTTTAGTAGCCGTAGTTAGTTGAGCGTGAAACTAATCCCTCACAAGTAGGAAAATGCAACACTTGTCCCTTCACCTCCCCCCTCGACTCCTTTCAGGGACCCAAGCAGTCCTTCCAGGTCCGACAGAGGTTCACCTGCACCTCCTCCAACCTCATCTACTGCATCCGCTGCTCCAGATGCCAGATGATCTATATCGGTGAGACCAAGCGGAGGCTTGGCGATCGCTTCGCCGAACACCTCCGCTCGGTCCGCAATAACCAACCCGACCTCCCGGTGGCTCAGCACTTCAACTCCCCCTCCCATTCCACATCCGACCTCTCGCTCCTGGGCCTCCTCCACGGCCAGAGTGAGCAACACCGCAAGCTGGAGGAACAGCACCTCATATTCCGCTTGGGGAGTCTGCATCCTTTGGGCTTGAATATTGAATTTTCTCAATTCTGTTAACCCTTGCTGTCTCCTCCCCTTCCCACCACTCCCTCAGCCCTCGGGCCTGGCATTCCCTCTATCTCTATCTCCCTCCCCCACCCCAGTCGCACCAGCTTCTCATTTTCACACCACAAACAGCTTACAATGGCTTGTTCCCTTTATCACCGATACTTTTTTGCATATCTTTCACTCATTGTTCCTTATCTCTCCACATCACCGTCTATATCTCTCGTTTCCCTGATCCCTGACCAGTCTGAAGAAGGGTCTCGACCCGAAACGTCGCCTATCTCCTTCGCTCCTTAGATGCTGCTGCACCCGCTGAGTTTCTCCAGCTTTTTGTGTACCCTCAGAAGTAGGGATGTTTTTTTAAGAAGACCACCTGGATGCCATGAACAGACCTATCTAACCATAGCTTTGTTCCATCCCCATCCATCCATCCCTTTAGATGCATGTGGATAACAATCACAGGTGGAATTTTGTCTTTTGACATGGTTTTCCTTTTAAAGAGAAGTAGTGGAGGTAATTTAGTCCCATCCTCACAACATGATAGCACTGCAGTGTAGTGGGTTCTCTCGTGTCCAGACGTCTTTACAGTTATGGATTTGGAGCCTTTGATATCCACTGTCCTATTTGACACCACATCAAATGTTAACGACACCTCATCCATCAAAAGCACATTGGATAGCCACCAAGTGGTCACAGGAGTGGAAGACAACCTCATCTCCATCACACAGCTACATCTCTTCACCAGATAAAAGCTGTCCAGGGTCTGACCTCCTCAGAGGAGCATGGGTGAAGCTCAACAGACTTCGTACTGGACTTGGGCGTTTCAATGCTAGCATGTGGAGATGGGGACTCCGCCAGAGCACAGACCGTAAATGCAGTGCAAAAAAACAGACAGACAACCATGTCATCTCTGGGTGCCCGCTCTATCACCCACCAAATGGAGCTCAGGGCCTGGCAGACATTGACGCAGAGACAACAACCTGGCTGCTCAACACCCGGCTTGAGATCTAACTATTCCTTTGGTTTATGTTTCATTCGCAAGAAGAAGACCTCATCCATGTTTCCAATTTGTCCAAGTTCATAATCAGTCTCTTTTCTTGCATTGATTACGAAGCTATGAAATGCAATGATTTTGTTTTCATAATCTTCAGGCATCTTTTGAGCGATTCTTGTTTTAGTTCTCATTGAAAGTCCATTTCTCTTCATAAATCTATATCACCAACTTGACGTGCCATGAAAATCATCCAGACTTTGTGCTGCTGGCCTCAACTTTGATTTGTTAATAATAGTCGTTGTTGACACTGACCTGCCCGCATTTCTCTCCTCAACAACCCAATCCTTAATTCCTTCCTCAAGTTCTGGCCACTTTGCTGCAGAACAATGCAGACTATGTTTAAATCTCATCGCAGGCTTCAACAGGTCCTATTGCTTCCTCCAATATCATTTTCTCGGCAGTGGTCCAAAATGTCTCTCAGCAACCCTGTTGCCATATTTTTTGGCATATCCAATAACTTGCAACTTGTAGCCAATGGAGTAAGAAAGCCTTTTTTTGGCAAAAGCCATAATATGGGCAGTGTTAAACAATGTACAGTGTTAAACAATGTACAGTGTTAAACAATGTGCAGTGTTAAACAATGTGCAGTGTTAAACAATGTGCAGTGTTATACAATTTACAGTGATAAGCAATTTACAGTGATAAACAATGTACTGTGTACAATAGTAAGATTAAACGAGAACTTACCAGTTTGAAGGTTGATCTTGATTTTATGAGTTACATTGGTGATTACGTGAAGAAGACCCGCCAGGCCGCATGCGCAGCAATCTTCAAAGCAGCGGTATGAAATCACAAATAACAACACCGAAGTGACATAGCAAGATGCGTGGCTCGAGAACTACCAGATGATCCTTTATGAGAGAGGGTTGGGCGTGGCGGGCACGTAATCACCAACGTAACTCCTCATAAAATCAAGATCAAACTTCAAACTGGTAAGTTCTCGTTTACTCTTACTATTTTACTTTGGAGTCACACGAGTGATTCCATGAAGAGTTCAAAGCTTTGTGATTTCATGCCGCAGATTACAAATCTCGGCATCCCACTGCAGTGATTGCCTCGAATGAGAAATTAATGCATTAGTAGTAACATTGCATTTAATGCAGTAATAAAGTTTATTTAAAATATATAAACAAACAACAGTACCCCTCTATCCCAGGGCACTTTAAACAGAACTTAAAATAGCATTGGCAAAAGCCCTGGATCGACAATTCGCCGATGATAGAAATTCTGAAACATCAGCTCATTTGCCCATCAGCTCATGATATCATTTGCCCGATGATAGAAAATCTCAAACATCAGCTCATTTGCCGCCAAAATATGGTCGACGGGCATGTCCCTCGCCTTGGCCACTGACGTAGCTGCTGCCCTAGTGGAAAGAGATGTAAACATACTATCTAAATGATACGCTGACGTTGATGCTCACCTGGTGGAATGAGATATACAATCGTCAGTGTTAATACCTGTATAACCCAGAACCTGCTGCAGCCACCTTGAAATAGTCTGTGACCTACCTTTGAGTAGTTTACTAATAAACTACTGATTTACTGTTTGTTTATGCTGATTCCATACTTCTTAGGATTCTGGTGGCCTTGATAACATAGACATGAGACCGTGGGGTGTCCAAAATGATCTTAAATCATGCCACCCCTAGGCTATTCTGCTTGTGTAGACCAGAATGAAAATGTAATGGCACCTGCAGCCAATTCCATCTTATCTTGCCACAGCATTTGCAATGTTTGCCATCGTTGTGCTGATATAAATGTCAAAACTAAGGATGTAGATGGAACCCCTTGGTGAAGTCATGTTCACACATTTACAATAACCAACTGCATAATCTTGTAGTGGGAGAGCTTGTGTCAAGATCTTTTAACAACTCAATATCCGGGTTGAAACCGACAGCGTAGTTCCCTTATGTTGCAGCTGTAGTGTCTCAATAACGGAATTATTGTCAAATACCATTTATAATGAACTGGAACGTCAGTAATCCGTACAGTATTAAATGTAACATTAACATTTAACAAAAAATACTTCTGATCCCCTCAATAGAAATGTACTGCTTTTTGGGTGCTATCCCTACACACTGCAGTGAGCACCTTCATGGCATGATGTGACAACCTGAGGCATAAGTCAATCCATTCAAAATGTGTAAGTCAATAATTGTTTTACTGTGCAAAGGCCGGTCCCCTGAACCAGTTTGAACAGTAAGTTCTTGTTTTTTGGAATAACCGCATACCGTTGTGCCATAATGCCTGATGAAGCAGGCAACATGGACGCTTGGCCAGTCCGACAGTACGAACCCAAGCGAGGTCTTGCTGACTGTTTTAAGACCTGGCTAATGAGGCAAAAATGAATAAGACATAAAAGACCATTCCTCCTATTGAAGCGAGAGGTTATTTCTCCGCACTGTTGTGCCACATATTTTTGCAATCAGTGAATAAACATGCACCAACATGTCGATATTCGATGTACTACTGAGCCATACTGTCATCATACTTTGAGATCCAACACTTATTCTGTGTTATCATCGATCTGAACTGGATGATTCATCAGTGGCAAAGGAGATTAATTACAGGATACTTTTAATTGATTACCATGTAACTAACATATGTCACCATCGTAGAGTAGCAACTTGAATTTGAGCATGTAGAATATGTATATTCACTCAATAGCCCCTTACCCATGGGTGCATTTAGTGTATATATTTAGTTGATACCAACAATTGAAGAATTGGTAACTCATGCAATCTCCCTTACCTCCAAGTAGGTGATGGTATTTGGAACTTCTCATCTTAGAGTCCTAAGCATCAGTTTGTAAAAACTGAATTCGACCGACCACACTACTGTCGCGAGTTTCAAGTTCAATGAGTTATTGTCATGTTCAGCAATGCTGAGTACTGTTGTATCATCATTGTGGCTGAGGTGGCTTCAGCTGACAATAGCATAAGGTTGTTAACAATGGTCTAATTGCTACTGCACGATATCAGTTCCTTGATTTGCTCGGCTGAAACAGCTGCTATATTGCCAATTACTCTTGATGAAAATAACTCTGTTTTGTAACAGATTGCTATAACTCCAATCCCTGGCCACAAGGCAGAGTCAAAGCTAATAATAATTAAAGGTAAATCCCAATGCCAACAAACAGTTTATCCCATACCCCAAAGTTTTACTGTTATAGTACAGTTATATTGTCTTTGATAACCTCTGTAATGGGATTTGTATAGCATGAGTCTCTGACCCTATGAATCTGTTGTAGTCAGGAAAATAAGTTTTCATATTCAGAAGTTCATATGCCCGACACTCTCGATTCTTCATAATAACATGCCACTCCTGCCTTATTCAATGGGTGGTTTGCATGAGAACCTTTGCTCAATTTCCAAACCATGCCCATAATCCAAACTTGCTTGGAATGCTCCAACTGTGCCTCAACCAAATATTTTTACCCTTTGTGTGTTGTACAAAACAAATGTAAATATTACAACTTGTGAACGGTGCACTACCCAAATTTTGGAAGTGCTAGACCCATTTTGTTGAGAATGATTGGAAAGGTGCATGGATTTTCTGAGCTATCAGGCTGCCCCCAGCTCCAGTGAACCGCTACTGCCGATGAGCGCCTGGGGTGCGTTCTGAACGATGACTTTTGCCCACCGTTGGCCTAATTGATTCATCTGCCAGGCTTTCTTCCCCTGTAGAATAGACCTACCTGAATAACAGATTCAGCGGCTGGCTCTCACATCCCCCTGTTGGCATTGTTCACTGCCGGCACATATGTGCTTAAGTATGTTCTATTGACTTCTTTAGAGCCTGGAGTCAGTTATATCTTGACCTTTTGCTCTTCCCTCCTCAGAGAGGGTGATTCGTAGGCACCCCTAACAGGCGCTGCGGCAGGCCGCAGGATACTAATACTGATACAAACCCATTGGCCTTAACCCAATAGAATATTCTGCTGGGATGGCAACTTTGTTGTCAGGAAAAGGTACCTCTGACACGTGCCCTTCATCCCTTGGGGTATGCCCCACGGCCATACCCTGAGACTCAGTGTCAGCAGGATACTGACTCGTCTTGGTCTCTGCCTCCGAGAGGGAGACCTCTGTAGCACTGTATTTGGGATAGTCGTTTCAAACGCACTATCCAGCCCCGGTGAGGAATTCATCCCCCGACTCCGTGGGCCTTGCTATCCAGCCCCGGTGGAGAATCATCTCCCGGCTCCGTGGGCGTGCAGATATGTGTGAACTTGAGCAAGCCTGTCCCAGGCGTTGCTGGCGCCGCCTTTCATAAAGGCCGTCGCTTTTTGACATGAAACAGCCCTGTACCAGGTGCTGCAGCACGGCTCTCTCGTAGGCCGGTAATGTCACAAATGAAACTGTCTTGTATCAGGCGCTGCTGGCACGGCTCTCCCGTAGGCCGGCACATTTTACACATGAAGCAGCCCTGTCAGGCACTGCTGGCGCGGCCTGTCCCATAGGCCCGCACTATATAGTGTGAGCTCACCAAATCAACATTTTTTGTGTACAGCTTTACCTGTGAAGGGGAAAAATAATTCATAGCAACTTGTGCTAAACAACAAGGATTACATTGTCAGTAACATATAACAATAACTTTTTATGATTTTAACTTTGCCTTTAGCTTTTAACTTTAAGAAAACCACTATAAAATACATACATTTTATTATAAGGAGAAATCCTTTATAGCCCGACTCACCTGAGTCCAAATAGGGCTGAATGAGTCCCATTTAATTCCTTGCCTGGGGACCAACGTCTGTGAGCCACTGACCCCACTGTCAGTGACTCCAACGTTGCTTCCTTGTCGTTCCAACGGCATCCCCACAGGCTGGGAGCCGCTGACCCCACTGCCAGTGACTCTGCTTAAATTTCTTGCCGTTTTACAGCATCCCCACAAGCTGGGAGCCGCTGACTACACTGTCAGCGACTCTGCTTGAATTTCTTGCCATTTTAACCGCATCCCCGCAGTCTGGGAGCCGCTGACTGCACTGTTAGCGGCTCCTTATCTTGCAACCCGATCCATTTGCTGGTTACTTGCTTCCGCAGTCGGAATGGGGTTTTCCCACAGTCCATAACCGGCACACTCGTCGGGCTGCGAAACTGGCAGGAAACCTCTGTGAAAAGAGGCTCCTGCCTGTAAAATCCTGGTAAGTAAAAAACCAAACTTACCTTTTAGGTTTAACTTACCGCTGGCAGGAGCTCTGTCCTGCCAGTCTGGTGCTGGTGCCAATGCGGCTGACGTACTGGTGCGCATGCGGCCTGGTGGGTCTTCTTCACGGAATCACTCACGTGACTCCGAAGTAAAATGTACAACTTAAAACAGAATTTACACAGCTCCTACCTAGACCAGGTGTTGGAAGTGGCTAAAATCCCCACGCGAATACAGGTAGCTTCTGATTGGATTGCCGTTTTGTACTGAAATGTTTCCTATGGGCCAGGGGTGTCAAACTCATGGATCGTGGGCCGCAACCGATCTGCGAATTAGTCCGATCCGGCCCACGGGATGATTTCCCCGATGCCAGAGCAAGACGCAGGTAATTTTTCATGTCTTTTTGCCGGCAATGAAGACGCTATTTTTTACCCTAAAATAAGACCCAAAAAATTACCTGCGTCTTGGAGGCCGAAGCAGGTCTGTAAAACTAATTTGACCTCATTTAGGTCATGGGCAAAATGCGACCATGAACGCTCTGGCATCGGGGAAATCCCGCTGGCCAGATCGGATTCCTTTGTGGATCGGTTGCGGCCCTTACTCTCCATCCCTCCCCCGCCTTAGTTCTCCGACTAGTTTCACTGTCTTCCTGTTTAATCTTACTGTTGTATTAGGGTTGCAAACTATCCCGTTTTAGCCGGGACATCCCGTTTTTTGGGTTAAATTGATTTGTCCCGTATTTGATTGCTACTTCTCGGGTTTAGGGGACTGTCGGGTCGTAGTGCCATGTCCGGCCCCGCCTCACCCGTCCCGACGTAATGCAACCCATGGAGTACAGCAGCAGCACCTCGCACATGGCCCCAGCTGTCCGACCTTCGGACCTTCGCTTACCGCCGACACCACCACCCGTCCTTCTCATGGCCGATCATCGGTTCATGAGTTGGATGGGGTGCCGGACTTTGCGCGCGAAGCTCCTCAGCTGGGCTTTGTGTGCAGTCCAGCACCCCGGCCAACTCATCATTGACCCAGCCATGACGGAGTCGGTCAAGTAATTAACGTTGGGAATTTGTCCCGTACTTTGACCTTTTGTCCCTTATTTGGGAGTGCAAAATTTGGCAATCCTAGTTTGTATGCCTCGTTGTCAACTTCCCCTCAGCTAACAATGAACCATTCTACATTTCCTTAGCATCCTCTGCTTTGATCTGTTGTTTTCACACCCTTCCATATCTATAATCTCCCTCTCCTGAAGAACGGTTTCGACCTGAAACGTCATCCATCCCTTCTCTCCAGAGATGCTGCTTGTTACTCCAGCATTTTGTGTCTATTTTCATTCGTTATATATTTATATATGGCAATGGCAGGAGATAAAATGAAAATAGTCCAAAGATTCAAACGACAGAATAATATTTCACCCATTCAAGACCCATAGAATTTATAATCTTTGCCTGGTAATCCAGAAGATATTTGAAAAGTCGATAATGCCACTGGCAAATTTGTGTTAAGAAACTCTTCCACTGAATCACTCCAGCATTTTGTGACCACCTTTGTTGTAAACCAGCATCTGCAGTTTCTTCCGATCCACATCTTTACGTGCGGCGCGCACGCAGCGTGTACGTGCGGGGGTGAGTGAGTGAGTGCATCCCGCAGCAATGGGGTTCGGAGACCAGTAGCGGCGGCGGCAGCGGCGGTGGCGGTTGGAGCAGGGAGCGCGGCCTTGTGCGATCTTGTGCTCCGTCTGCAGCCCGCGCCGCTGCAGGGGCGGCGGGAGTCTCGGCTCGCTGCGCCGCTCACTTCAGGTAAGTCGCTCGCAGAAGCCAGGCTTGGGTATGGCTGCGTGCGGCCTAGGCAGCTGCTGGGATCGGGCGGGGAGGCTCTTGCTGGGCCAGGCCAGGGGCTCTGGCTGAGCCGATTCCTGTTATCACGAAGAATATCTTCTTTCTGCTTTATTTAGCGGCAAAACTCACCAATAAGCTGCTGCTAACCCCCAGTGCCCCGTTCAGATTAATGCCTTCATAGTTTGGAGTTTCCAAATACAAACTAGGGTTGCCAAATTTTGCACTCCCAAATAAGGGACAATAGGTCAAAGTACGGGACAAATTCCCATAGTTTGGAATAGCTTGGAGTTTCTACGGCCGTTGTTGGTTATGCACGGGTGGCTACCTGTCCCACAACTGCGACAACACACCTTCCACGATGGGCAGAAGATACGACACAACAAGCTGGAGTAACTCAACGGGACAGGTAGCATCTCTGGCGAGAAGGAATGAGTGACGTTTCGGGTCGAGACACTTCTTCAGACCCGAAACGCCACCCATTCCTTCTCTCCAGAGATACTGCCTGTCCCGTTGAGTTACTCCAGCTTGTTGTGTCTATCTTAGGTTTAAACCAACATCTGCAGTTCCTCGGTTACACAAAATGCTGGAGAAACTCAGCGGGTGCAGCAGCATCTAAGGAGCGAAGGAGATAGGCGACGTTTCGGGTCGAGACCCTTCTTCGTTAACACATCTGCAGTTCCTCTTACACTTTCCACGATGGGAAGTCCCGACAGGATGTCTTAGACGCCTGCCCACACCACGTGCCCACTGTGGCATCAGCAAATATACAGCCTGGAACACGTTGCAGCTGATATTCATGTTTCAGAAATAAATATGATTAATAAATTACGAAAGTAAAGTCTCCTGAGCAGAGATGTCGACTCTCACAGTACACCCGTTGTTTGTGCGGCAGCTGCGCATTGTGTTCAGGATAAGGGGGATTGTGCAGCCTGTTGTGAAGTAGACATCTGACTGACGGCAATCTAAACAAAACTCATAAACAATTTAACCTAAAACTCTGCACAGTAGTGAAGATGTACTGTATTATCAGAGATCTTGCCAACATGAAAATATCAAAGTGAATGAACTTTAATAGACAATAGGTGCAGGAGTAGGCCATTTGGCCCTTCGAGCCAGCACTGCCATTCAATGTGTTCATGGCTGATCATTCCCAATCAGTACCCTGTTCCTGCCTTCACCCCATATATCCCCTGACTCCGCTACTTTTAAGAGCCCTATCTAGCTCTCTCTTGAAAGCATCCAGAGAACCTGCCTCCACCGCCCTCTGAGGCAGAGAATTCCACAGACTCGCCACTCTCTGTAAGAAAAAGTGTTTCCTCGTCACTGTTCTAAATGGCTTACTCCTTATTCTTAAACTGTGGCCCCTGGTTCTGGACTCCCCCAACATCGGGAACATGTTTCCTGCCTCTAGTGTGTCCAAGCCCTTAACAATCTTATATGTTTCAATGAGATTCCCTCTCATCCTTCTAAACTCCAGAGTGTACAAGCCCAGCTGCTCCATTCTCTCAGCATATGACAGTCCCGCGATCCCGTTGTACATCCCCTTTTCCCAACTTGACGCGATTTAGGTAGTATGAAATTGTTACTGACTGAAGAACAGGAAAGAATTGTCCTAGGATCCCGGTTTATGTTTCATTTTAACATTGAAAAAGGAATGCAAAGTGACAGTTCATTTTTGTTTGCTATATAACTACAAAAGCAACTTGAGAAATGCTTTTGGTAATATTAAAAATGCGATTTTTAAATACAACTTGCTCCATAAGTTGGCAGAATTTTATTATGATTAACCACAAAATCATTACAGATGTAATATTATACACTATTATAGCATTCATTAATGTCACTTTGACACATTATTTGGAATGTTGTTTATCAGGAAAAATATAAAAAAAGGTCTCATTATGCATGTAATTAGTACATAGTGGAAAATATTTTTTTGATCTACAAAGTGTAACTCCGAAGTTGTGATATCAGATTTTAATTGCTTTCTCACTTTTCCTCAACCATGTTTACCTATAAATCCTTCTTCCATTGTAATGAAAAGACACCAGTGCTGGAGTAACTCTGTGGGTAAGATAGCATATCTGTTGAGCATGGATAGGTGACATTTTGGTCAGGACCATTCTTCATAGTTACTCCAGCACTTTGTTTTTTTAATGTTAATCAGCATCAGCAGTTCCTTGTATCCACCCCATTTCTAATGAAGTTTGTAAAACAATCTTTCCTTTTATTTGGGCACTTTAGGTACCTCTGAATTTAACACTGAGTTCAGAAAATTCAGAGTTCTGAACATAATGTTCAATTCAACAATTTTGGGAATTCACTTGCATTGTCTATATCAGAGCTCATTTCTTGATTTTGTTTTAGTTCAGTTTTTCTCTCCATTAGCACAAGCTGACCAGCTGGGCATGTTCTACAGCTCTGCAGTTTGTAACTTTTTAAATTCCTTTCTGTTTCTGCACTCTTACTGCTCTTGTTTTAGTGTTTTTGTTCATGTTCATTTTCTCCCTAATTAATCCATTAACCACACGACCTCCACATTTTTTCCCATTTCAAATCCTAGCCGCATCTAGGATTCTCGTTTCACACATGATGCCTGACTTGCAGAATATTTCTAGTGTTTTCTGTTTTACATTTCAGTGACCTGTGATATTTGTTATCAAAGGTCTTAAGTTCTGATGGTCATGATTTTCTAACGTGAATTCTTTTAATTATGATTTGTGTTCTGTGTGACGCTAGAGAATAAATGTTTGTTGTTGATAGTGGCTTAAAATGGCAATAGAGGTTTCATGTTGAATTAGCTGTTAAGGATAGATAACATGCGAAGTGGCAATTGGTAAAATTAAAGATGGTGAAATAATAGATAAGCTTTTTTAAATTTCACTGTTGCATTATTGATTGAGGATGTCATGGCAGTGGTCGGAGATGATAATGCTAATGGTTCGTCCAGTGAGGCAATATGGGTGTAGCTGAGGAATAAGAAATAGGATGATGACCTTGTTAGGAGTGTACCACAGGCCCCCAAAAGTCAACGGGAAACAGATGAGTAAATATGCCAAGAGATTTCAGATAGCAATAAGGTTGTCATAGTAGGGAATATTAACTTTCCCAATATTGACTGTCATAGTGCAACCTTGCAACCACAGAAAATGCGACGCTTGTCGCCTTACCCCTCCCCTCAACTCCATTTAAGGACCTAAGCAGTCTTTCCAGGTGAGGCAGTGGTTCACCTGCACCTCCTCCAACCTCATCTATTGCATCCGCTGCTCTAGGTGTCAACTGCTCTACATCGGTGAGACCAGCGCAGGCTTGGCGATTGCTTCGCCCAATACCTCCGCACGGTTCGCATTAACAAACCCGATCTCCCGGTGGCTCAGCACTTCACCTCCCCCTCTCATTCCATATCTGCCTTTCAATCCTGGGCCTCCAGCATGGCCAGAGTGAGTCCCACTGCAAATTGGAGGAGCAGCACCTCATATTTCACTTGAGTATGTTACCCAAGCAAAATATGAACATGAATTCTCCAATTTCAGGTAGTCCTTGCTTTCATCCTTCCTCCCTCCCCTCCCCTTCCCAGCTCTCCTACAGCCCACTGTCTCCACCTTTTCCTTTCTTCTTCCCGCCCCTCCACCCCCACATCAGTCTGAAGAAGGGTCTCGACCCGAAATGTCACCTATTCCTTCGCTCCATAAATGCTGCCTCACCTGCTGAGTTTCTCCAGCATTTTTGTCTTCCAGAAGAATAGATATGGTAAGTGCACAGCGACTTTTACCCAGATCAGGGGAATCAGGAACCAGAGGACATAGGTTTAAGATGAGGGGAAAGATTTAGTAGGAACCTGCAGGGCAAGTTTTTTTTACACAGAAGCCTGGAGATATATGGAATGAACTGCCAGAAGCAGAGATGCCAAGTGTCCCGGATTCGCCGTATTTTGTCCCGGCGAAATAACCTTTTTACGGTGTTCCGGCAGCCAAACATGCTATTACGGAACACCGCCGCGCCGGTGTTCCTCCCGTGGTGAACGCCGGCGCCATGTGTCCCCGGTTTGCCGGCCCGCGCGATCAGCGGCACTTTGCCGGCCCTAGTGTCCGCGCCTGCGCAGTTGGGGAGGGTTGCCGGGCCCCAGTGGCCGCGCGTGCGCAGTGGGGGAGGGTTGCCGGGCCTGGCGCCATTTCGAGCCCGGCCCAGAGCCCGGGCGGCGCCGGCCCGCGCGATCAGCGGCACTTTCTTGCCGCCAGCCGGCCGCTCGCGGCAGCCCCATCACCGGACCTCCCCCCCACCCCCACCCAGTGCGCAGGCGCAGACCTGCCGGCAACCTTGCCAAGTGTGCATGTGCCGCACCCGCCCGCCGGCAGCCCGCTGATCTGCACCAGTGCGCAGGCGCAGACCCGCCGGCAACAACCCCAAGTGAGTACGGAGAGAAATGCATTTAACCCCATTTGTTACGGACAAATGGGTTGAATGTTACTGTGAACTAAATTTAGGGTTGGCATCTCTGCAGAAGAGAGAGTTGAGGCAGTTACTATCACAATGTATAAAAATCATTTGGACAGGTACATGAATAGAATTGGTTTAGAAGGATTTGGGCCAAATATAGGCAGGTGGGCAGAGTGTAGACGAAGCATGTCGGTCAGTGTGGGGAAGTTATTGTGAAGGGTCTATTTTCACACCATAGGATCAAAGAGGTCCTTCTGCAGTTGTACAGGGCCCTAGTGAGACCACACATGGAGTATTTTGTGCAGTTTTAGTCCCCTAATGTGAGGAAGGACATTCTTGCTATTGAGGGAGTGCAACATAGGTTCACAAGGTTAATTCACGGGATAAAGGGACTGTCAAATGCTGAGATAATGGAGCGGCTGGGCTTGTATACTCTGGAATTTAGAAGGATGAGAGGGGATGTTACTGAAACATATAAGATTATTAAATGGCCTGTCCCACTTTGTGATTTTTTCAGCCACCTTCATGTCAAGCTACGACACTCCGAGTCACCCGCCTTTACAACACAATAAGGTTACACTGAAGTATAATAATCACATTGGAAATAAACTTGTCATATCTATCTATCTTCTATATACTTTTAAAACTGTGTGTGTCAATTTGCCTTTGAAACGTATCTCCTCGAAAGCCAGACGCCAAAACGCGGAGATTTTTACAATTTCGGTAGGGATTTAACTTATGATTTCATAAATGCAATCCTCTCTAAATTCGGTCAATTGTTTCCCCAGATTTTGAATAAAGTTGTTCACAAAACTCATTTTTTAAATATAATCGCCGCTTGCCAGCTGCTATGTCACAATGCCCACATGCCCACCAATCAAGGTCCACCTTCATCCTGGCCCCGCCCCCCGCCACTGTGGATTAAAGGCGCAGAAAGATCGAGAAAGTTCTGCAGAACAAAGATTCTACAGCTCCGTTGTGCTGTAGGATCTTTGTTCTGCAGTCTTGTGGCAGCGGCGCCTCACGCGCTGAAACTTTTCATCACTGTCGGCGCAGCTTGTGAAGCCCCGCCCGCCTGCGCGCTCATTCCAGCTGTGGGTTTCCAAAGTCAGAAGCCGCTTCTCTCTCTTTCTCCTCATTTGGCAGCCCGGCTCCCCTCCACCCCTCCCCCTCCTCTTCTTACCTCCTCCCCCCTCCTTCCTCTCTACCCGTCTCGGGGGACGATCGTCTGTCTCCCCGGCCTGGCTTGGCTGTTACGCTGGCGGAAGCCACGTTCGGCTGGTCCCCCCCGCTGCTTTTCACCGTCCTCAGGTCGCCTCTCTCTCTCTCTCTCTCTCTCTCTCTCCCTCTAAGGGTTTGGACACGCTAGAGGCAGGAAACATGTTCCCGATGCTGGGGGAGTCCAGAACTAGGTGCCACAGTTTAAGAATAAGGGGTAAGCCATTTAGAATGGAGAGGAGGAAACACTTCTTCACACAGAGAGTTGTGAGTCTGTGGGATTCTCTGCCTCAGAGGGCGGTGGAGGCCCGTTTTCTAGATACTTTCAAGAGAGAGCTAGGTAGGGCTCTTAAAGATAGTGAGGGGATAGTCAGGGGATATGGGGAGTAGGCAGGAACGGGTTACTGATTGTGGATGATCTGCCATGATCACATTGAATGGTGGTGCTAGCTCGAAGGGCCAAATGTCCTACTCCTGCACCTATTGTCTATTGTGTGGCTCTAAGACTAATATTTGGGACATCTTTCCTCGGGGGACGGGGGGGGGGGGGGGGGATGGGGGGATATTTGCACCGAAGGGCCCCCCCCCCCCCCCCCCCCCCCCCCCCCTCAATGTGAGGTTTCATTTAAAAAACATTGCGATTTTCATTGTGGAGGGGTGAAATAGGGGAGAGGTTTCATTTACAAAAAAAAAATCGACATTTTCATTGTGGGGGGTGGGATGGGGGAGGTGGTGAGCACCGCCGCCGCGCCCCACCCCCCCCCACGTGGGGACGATTGATTGCCTCCGGGGAGCGCCGACTGAGGGTAGGGGAAAGGAGAGGTGAGGGAGGAAGTGGGGGAGAAGAGGAGGAGAAATGTCATTTAAACATTGTGTTTAGTGGGGGAGTTGAATTAGGTGAGCAGTGGGGGAGCAGGGAGATAGATGGAGGGGGGGGGGTTAGGGAGGGTAGAGGGGTTATGGAGGGAGGGAGGAACTGACTGAGGCTAGGGGAGAGGGAGGGAGGGAGTGTGGGAGGAGGGAGGAAGGGTGAAGGGGAGGGAGTATTTGGAGATGAGGGGAAATGAGCCGCGCCTGCGCATTTGGGGGCTATGGGTGAGTGGTGAAATATTACGTTGGCGGAACAGGGCCTAATGTGTCCCACTTGGACTAGTAACCTTTAAAAGTTTCCTTAAAACAGCTAATGATTCTTTGCCAATATAGTCCAAATAAATATTAAGATAATTCAATATAGTACAGTTGGGTTTAGATGAAGAGTCTGCCACAAAAAGGAATTAGTTCCCATGTTATAAACTGAACATAAACATTTGAATGACCTTTATTTGAATATTTTCAAGTTCATGCCAGCGAATTACACAATGTATCTCAAGAAGTTGTATTAGCCAGTTTTCTCCTATTGTTTAGTACTTTTGTATAAAAAGATTAATCAGTCTGAAATACAAGACACATTTGAATAAAAATGTGTAGCAACCATGAATATTTTGTCCTCTTGCTGATGATCTGCCATCCATTTAAAAAAAAAAGACAGTGCTGAAGTAACTCAGCGGGTTAGGCAGGATCTCTGAAGAATGTGACTAGGCTTAGTTTCAGGTTGGGTCCCTTCTTGTAGTAGGGGGAGAAAGTTTGAAATGTGGTGATGGTGGGACAAAGTCTAGCAAGAGATAGGTGAATGCAAGTAAATGGGGTTTGATTGGCAGATATGGGTACAAAGGTCAGAGATGAAAATAAGTAAAAAGGGTATATGATAAAGGTAGAAGAGAGGTGGAATGTGAAACCAGAGCAAGGGATAATGGTGGAAGTGGTTTAAAAGATGTTTTTGGATTGCCACTGACCACATCCCTATTCTCAGCAATGTCAGGTGTATGTGTAACCAGAGGAAATGCAGTGCCTGCTCTTATCCCTTGCCACCTTTTTTTTTTTAAATTTCAAAATGTAGTTTATTCAAGTGATAAATATATACAATACATGAACCTTGCGGAAAATCCACCCGACATTTTCGGAGGCTGTACAAATTGATGAATACAGTTTAGACACTTTCTGTTCCCCAAATTTCCACAAATTATTCCCCCACTCGTGCCACTCATGTGGCACAATGATGTGGGATACCTTCCCTTATATTGAGGGGCGTCTCCACCATACCGTACCCCCCCATGTCCAGCAGCGGAAGGACCTTAGACTGTGGCCCTCCCCCACCGAGCCTTGGCGTTGGCTGCACCGAGCTTTAGTGCGTCCCTCAGCACGTACTCCTGCAGTCTGCAACGGGCCAGTCGGCAACATTCCCTGACGGACATCTCGCTCTGCTGGGTGGTGAACAATGCTCAGGCAGACCAAAGGGCGTCTTTTACCATGTTGATGACCCTCCAGCAGCACTCGATGTCAGCCTCTGAATGTGTCCCTGAGAACAGTCCGTAAATCACCGAGTCCTCTGTGATGGAGCTGTTCGGGATAAAGCGTACCAGGGACCCTTGCATTTTTCTCCAGACTCTTTTAGCAAAACCACACTCTGTAAAGAGGTGGGCAACCGTCTCCTCTCCATAGTAACCGTCCCGAGGGCAGTGTGCACTAGCAGTGAAGTTCCGACGGTGCAGGAAGGATCTGACTGGGAGGGCTCCCCTCACCGCCAGCCAAGCCAGGTCTTGGTGCTTGTTGGTGAGTTCTGGCGATGAGGCATTTTGCCAGACAAGCTGGGCAGTCTGCTCAGGGAACCACGCCACCGGGTCCATAGAGTCCTTTCCCTGCAGTGTCTGCAGGACATTCTGTGCTGACCACTGCCCAATGGACATGTTGTCAAAGGTGTTGGTCCGGAAGAACCCTTCCACAGACGACAGATGGGGCGGCAATGACCAGCTGACTGGCACATTGTGTGGCACCTGCGCGCGGCCCATCCTTCGCATCACCGGGGACAGGTAGAACCTCAGCAGGTAGTGTCACTTGGTGCCCACGTGCCTCGGCTCTACACTCCGCCTGATGCAGCCACACACGAAGGTGGCCATCAGAATGAGGGCGACGTTGGGCACGCTTTTACCCCCGTTGTCTGCTGACATGTACATTCAGAGATGCCAAGTGTCCCGGATTCGCCGTATTTTGTCCCGGCGAAATAACCTTTTTACGGTGTTCCGGCAGCCAAACATGCTGTTACGGAACACCGCCGCGCCGGTGTTCCTCCCGTGGTGAACGCCGGCGCCATGTGCCCCCGGTTTGCCAGCCCGGCAGCTCGCAGCCACGCCCGGCCCAGAGCCCGGGCGGCGCCGGCCCGCGCGATTAGCCGCCGGCAACAACCCCAAGTGAGTATGTTACGGAGAGAAATGCATTTAACACCATTTGTTACGGACAAATGGGTTGAATGTTACTGTGAACTAAATTTAGGGTTGGCATCTCTGTACATTGTGGCCCGTCGCACCCGGTCCATCCTCGACCCACAGATGAACTGGAAGATGGCCCGGGTGATCCCTGTGGCGTAGGAGGGAAGGACAGGCCACACTTGTGCCAAGTACAGCAGCCCCGAGAGCACCTCACACCTGATGACCAAATTCTTTCCCGTTATGGAGAGGGAGCGTTGCCTCCACAGCTCCAGCTTCCTCCCCACCCTGGCTATCCGCTCCAGCCAATTTTTGTTACATGCCTCAGCCCCCCCGAACCAGATCCCCAGCACTGCCACCATCCAGGGACCCCAATGAAGTAACAATTCACTTGCACTTATCCCAATCTGGTGAAGTGCATCTGGTATGCAATGAAACACCAAAATCAGACAGGGTGACCACTTTCCACAGTTCACAGGTGCAACCCTGAGCTTTTAGTTGTTTGTCCCATTGAGCATTTTTAATGTTCTGACTTGCATTTCTCAGTTTTTTTGCATGTTGCTTTGTTTTGTTGTCCCAATCACTCTTGCCAATTTGTCAACAGAAAGGCTTCATTAACAACTGCCATCATGGCACTCCTGCCCCAACCTATGAGATATTCCCTTTGTGCAATCCAATCCTCCCCTCCCCTCTGTAACTTCAATTTAGAATTTAGTCCCGATTAATGATCTTAAATCTGAAATGTTAACTCCTTTTCCCATTCCATTGTTGCAGCCTGATCTGCTGAGCATTTTCAGCTTCTGCAGTTATTTTTTTATTTTCACGTATCAAAGTTTTTTTATTGGAAATGGATTTTGTAGTAATAATGTTTTAATATAATTTGTTGTAGATTATTTAATGTGGTAATTGTGTAACATATGTTTCAATATCTGATAGGTTGTGTACACGATGTTGAACGAAGAGGAACTACTATAGCTAGCATCTTTGAGAAGGCAGAATTCAAATACATTTACATAAATGGCAGATGAGGAAAGAAACAAAACCACAACTGTGCAGGTCGGACAAAGCCTTTACCTCTCTGTCATCACAAACCAGAACATGAACTTGTTTATTCGGGGAGTGATCCTATTTTCCATTGGTGTGTTCTTAGCACTTGTATTGAACTTATTGCAGATACAAAGAAACGTTACTCTTTTTCCTCCTGATGTGATCGCCAGCATTTTCTCATCGGCGTGGTGGGTTCCGCCATGTTGTGGCACAGCGTCTGGTAAGTGATCATAGATTTTTTTTTTATGAACACATACATTAGTTCTAACAAAGCTTGTTTCACTTTCCACTTTGTGCTCACTCACACTGATCTACATGGTAAATATAAACTAAACTTTGATAGTGTTAACGTCGTAATTGAAGTTATTCCACTTCTCATTGGTGTATTTTTATATATGAGTTTATTTACATTGTTATCCATAGAGTCTTACAGCACGGAAACAGGTCCTTCATCCAAAGTTGCCCATGCCAACCAAGATGCGCCATCTGAACTAGTTCTATCTGCCGTGTTTGACTCGTATTCCTCAAAATCTTTCCTAGCCATATACCTGTCCAAATGTCCTTTAAATCTTGTTATAGTACCTCAACTATCTTCTCTGGCTGTTTGTTCCATATACCCATCACTCTTTAGCCTTTCAGGTTCCTATTAAATCTTTCTCCTCTCACCTTAAACCTGTGTCCCCTAGTTCATGATTACCCCATTCTGGATAAAAGACTCCGGATGTTCATCCTATCTATTCCCCTCATGATCTTAGACACCTCTGTAAGATCACCTGGCCTTCAATGAATTAAGTCCTAGTCTGGCCATCCTCTCCCTAAAGCTCTGGATCTCAACTCCAGGCACCATCATTGTCAATATTACATCATTGTAAAAGCAGGACAGAATGTCAGAAGTGTGAATGATTGTGCAAATGGTCAGTAAATGAACCAATTCATCCCTGCATACAGCAAGCCAATCACAATTATGCCACAACATGCCTGGCTAACAAGAGTGCCTCACCACTTATCCCCATTGTCCAATGGCATTACCATTACTGAGTCCCCACCCCTCATCCACCATTAATATCCTGGGGTTGACGGTCATCATAGTTCAGAAATCTGCTGGTCGCGTCACATAAATACCAATGTTAAAAGAGCAGGCCAAAGGCCCAGTAACCTCATTTTTAAGGAGAGCTATTGGGAATATTAATATGATAACATAAATTCCAAATTGAAAATGAAAAGTGATGCGTTGATATAATTAATTCACAACCATAGTGGCTCAGTCTATTGTTTAGCCAACATCGCTTGAATTTGTGCATGGCTAAGAATAGTTAAATAGAAATCAATTTGTACTTTTGCTAAAAACATTCTTTATTTATTGATATTTAAAGTAGCCATATTCTGAAATCATTTATAGCATGGCAATTTGCTTCAACAAATAGGAAAGAAAATGAGCAAATTAAGTCCAACTTTTGTTGCATGCTCTAAATAACTACTGTAAAAAAGTTAATATGCATAATGTATTTCAAACTATGTTAAACACCCAGAAAATTTGGACAGCAACAAAATCGTGATGCTACAGATACATTTTTATGAAGAAATTAATTTGTAGTCTTCTCACTTTAAACAACTATGAATATGTAACTAAACGTGTTGAATTTTTAAAAATATGTCGATAATTAGAAATATTTGTTTATCTTGCTGCACTTTGTAGCAAAGGTGCAATGAATGTAGCCTGTTGTATAGAATGATAACATTGGTCCCCCACAATTAAAATGTGGATTATGGAAATGTCGGAGACCCTACACCTGGAAAGAATCAGATTTGCCTTAAGGGACAAACATACCTGCCAACCATTCCGATTTGGGCGGAATTCTTCCGATTTTTCCATCCCAATTCCGAATTCCGATTTTTTGTCTCAATATTCCGAGAAAAAAAATCGGAAAAAAAAACACACAGAAACTTTCTATGTGTTTTTTTTTCCGATTTTTTTTCTCGGAATATTGAGACAAAAAAATCGGAATTGGGATGGAACGGCTGGAGCGTCTAGACTCAGAAGCGCAGGGGAGAAGTAGGTGCGAGTCAGGTGGGCACCGGGGAGGAGGGTGGAGAGGGGGAAATCAACGATCATCCCGTGGGGTAGTAAGCCAAATACGTTCATTATCACTTCAGGGGCAGGGAAGAGGCGATGAGGGGGCAGGGAGAGACGGTCCGGTCCTGCCCAGACGGGCAACACTCACCGGTCACCTCACCTCAGCGCCGCTGCCGCCGCCGCCGCCGGGACTGTCAGCCCGGTGAGTGACCGCGAGCGCGTCAGGTCGGGTCGGGGCCAGCCCATTCCCGCCTCACCAACACTCACAAACTGAGAGTTGACGAAGAAACTGCAGATTGAGAAGGGAAATTTCAGACTGAGAAGGGTCTCGACCCGAAACGTCGCCTATCTCCTTCGCTCCTTAGATGTTGCTGCACCCGCTGAGTTTCTCCAGCATTTTGTGTAACCCCCCTGAGGTCACTTTCCCGCCCTCACTGACGTCACGTACCCCGCCCCTTACTGACGTCACTTGCCCCGCCCCTTACTGACGTCACCTGCCCCGCCCCTTACTGACGTCACGTGCCCCGCCCTCACTGACGTCAGACTAATAGGATTCCGATTTTTCAATCTCACAAGTTGGCAGGTATGGACAAACAAGAAGTTTTTGTTAGAACATGGTCTTCTTTCATTGATTACTTAAAAGGGAAGAATGGTTCGGCAGGGAACCCTAACTGAAACTTGGATTTAGGAATAGATGAAAAGTTATATCTTATATTCCTTGATCTTCTCTCCTACGATGTATTAATAGTAAATTATTCCTTTCTTTATGATTTTCTTTTTTGATGTAGATTTTTATTTTATTTTTCTTACTGTTCTCCTCTCTTTATAAAAAAAACCTATTAGAGTCAAAATGATACACTTGATAATATTAATAATAACCATATAACCATATAACAATTACAGCACGGAAACAGGCCCTCTCGGCCCTTCCAGTCCGTGCCGACCATTTGTTCTCCCCTAGTCCCATCTACCTGCACTCAGACCATACCCCTCCATTCCCTTCACGTCCATATACCTATCCACTTTACTCTTAAATGTTAAAATCGATCCTGCCTTCACCACTTCTGCTGGAAGCTCATTCCACACAGCCACCACCCTCTGAGTAAAGAAGTTCCCCTTCACGTTACCCCGAAACCTCTGTCCCTTAATTCTCATGTCATGCCCTCTTGTTTGAATCTTCCCTACCCTCAATGGGAAAAACGTATCCACGTCAACTCTGTCTATCCCTTTCATCATTTTAAAGACCTCAATCAAGTCCCCCCTTAACCTTCTGCGCTCCAAAGAATAAAGACCTAACTTGTTCAACCTTTCTCTGTAACATAGTTGCTGGAACCCTGGCAACATTCTAGTAAATCTCCTCTGTACTCTCTCTATTTTGTTGACATCCTTCCTATAACTAGGCGACCAAAATTGTACACCATACTCCAGAATTGGTCTTACCAATGCCTTGTACAATTTTAACATTACTTCCCTACTCCTATATTCAATGCTCTGATTTATAAAGGCCAGCACACCAAAGGCTTTCTTTACCACCCTATCTACATGCGATTCCACCTTCAGGGAACTATGCACAGTTATTCCTAGATCCCTCTGTTCCACAGCATTCCTCAATTCCCTACCATTTACCATGTACTTCCTATTTTGATTTGTCCTGCCAAGATGTAGCACTTCACACTTAACAGCATTAAACTCCATCTGCCATCTTTCAGCCCACTTTTCCAAATGACCCAAATCTATCTGTAGACTTTGAAAATCTACTTCATTATCCACAACACCACCTATCTTAGTATCATCTGCATACTTACTTATCCAATTTTCCACCCCATCATCCAGATCATTGATGTACATGACAAACAACAGTGGACCCAACACAGATCCCTGAGGCACCCCACTGGTCACCGGCTTCCAACCTGACAAACAGCCATCCACCATTACTATCTGACATCTCCCATTCAGCCACTGTTGAATCCATCTTGATACTCCGCCATTAACACCCAAAGATTGAACTTTCTTAACCAACCTTCCATGGGGAACCTTGTCAAAGGCCTTACTGAAATCCATATAGACAACATCCACTGCTTTACCCTCATCAATTTCCCTAGTTACCACTTCAAAAAATTCAAGAAGGTTTGTCAAACATGACCTTCCAGGCACAAATCCATGTTGACTGTTCCTGATCAGACCCTGTTTATCCAGATGCTTATTTATATTATCTCTAAGTATCCTTTCCATTAATTTGCCCACCACTGACGTCAAACTAATAGGTCTATAATTGCTAGGTTTATTCTTTGAATCCTTTTTAAACAATGGAACAACATGCGCAGTACGCCAATCCTCCGGCACTATTCCCGTTTCTAATGACATTTGAAATATTTCTGTCATAGCTCCTGCTATTTCTACACTAACTTCCCTCAATGTCCTAGGGAATATCCTGTCAGGACCTGGAGACTTATCCACTTTTATATTTTTCAAAAGTGTCAGTACCTCCACCTCTTTGAATCTCATAGTTTCCATAGCTACTCTACTTTTTCCCCTTAACTCACATTCAATATCCTTCTCCTTGGTGAATACCGAAGAAAAGAAATTGTTCAATATTCAATTGTTAATGTATGCTTGATGAACATGAAATATTGCTGTCATAACATATGTTTGCTAAATCACTGTCTAAATACTCTAATAAAAATATATATTCTAAAAAAATAAAAAAAGAATGATAACATTGGTGATCTTGTAATTAGCAATTCAGTAGGATGACGTGAGGGATTTTAACAGACCAGAGGAAAAATGAAACAGTAGGCAAACTGCTCTTGATAAGAAATGTGATTTGTGTGTTTAAAGGTGAAGAATTGCAAATGTTTATCCATTCCACTGGAAGAAATTTCAAGTGTTTGAATCTTTGACATTTGAGATCCTAGATTTTGAATTTTGTAAAATGCATTGATTAGTTGAATGATTAACAACATTGTAGTATTAAATATTGACTATGCAGGTTTAGCTGAATGCAGGGTTGCTGAAATCTTTTAATTTGTGCTTTAGGTAATGTTGAACAAAATGTGTGCAAAAGTGTGCTATTTTTGGTCATGCAAATCAATGCTGTTTTTCTTTCTTTGCAGCTGTGATTGGTTTGCTTTACCCCTGCATTGACAGCCATCTGGGTGAACCCCACAAATTCAAAAGAGAATGGTCCAGTGTGATGCGGTGTGTGGCAGTTTTTGTGGGTATAAACCATGCGAGTGCTGTATCCTTTCTCTGTTTAACAAACTACAAAATATATATATTTTTCTTTTTTTAATCTTTAATTTGAAAAAAAGTAAAGAAGTAAGTTTATTGGCCAAGTATTCACATACAAGGAATTTGGCTTGGTGCTCTGTCCACAAGTAACAACATGGCATACAGTGACAGTTACGAATGACTCAGAAAATGCTACACAATAATAATAAAACATTAATGATAAAACACTATTTTTCAAGCATGTGAACCAACAAAATACCAGATCAAAGGGAGGTTACAGATTTTTGGCTGTTGAGTAGAGCAACTACTCGTGGATAAAAAATCCTATATTCCTATATTCTATTTATAAAGTTTTAGTTTTGTCATGTCAAGAATAAATATTAATTCAACGCATAATTGTTCCTACACTAAGAACTGGTTGATTAGAAAATTCAGGAAAATTTATTTTGGTGAAATTCTTCAAAATACTCCCTCTATATAACTCTAGTTCAACATGGAAATTTTATTTGGAAGAGGTTTCGTAGGCATTTCTTTTATGGTTTAATAATTAAGTAAAATGGCATTGTTGAATTCTGTTTCAAACCTTAACTGTTTTCTTGTAGAAGGTAGACTTTGCCAACAATATGCAGCTGTCTCTTACCTTAGCAGCACTTTCCATTGGATTGTGGTGGACATTTGATAGATCTCGAAGTGGCTTTGGACTTGGAATTGGAATTGCATTCCTTGCAACATTAGTCACGCAGCTTTTAGTCTACAATGGAGTTTATCAGTAAGTATAAAGGAGAAAGTTTAAATACTGAAGTTTCAAAGTATGTTTTTCCTGTGGACATAACTTGGTTGATATTTCTTTTGCCAACAGTGTAATGTATAAAACTAGATAATGTGCAGATGTTTTGGATTACTTCAGTAAACCTTGATATAAGGAACTTTTCATCTAAATGTGACGCTTAAACTAATATTTTAATGATTTGTATACCCTAATTTATAATTAAAATTCTTTAAGATGAGAATGTTGACGTGATGGAGATAAGAGTCATTCTCAGATGTGTGGGTCGGCGCAGATTGCGAAACTTTCTTGGCTTTTCAGATCTTCCCCGAATGATTGAAATTGGTGGAAGAACTAAAATATTTGTTGTAAAATGGTCTGACTAACAACATCTTGAATTCATGAAGTGCTTTTAACATCAGTAATGGTAAAGCAGTTTTGTATGGATGTAAGGAAAAAGTAGAAGGTAGACACAAAATTCTGGAGTAACTCAGCGGGACTGGCAGCATCTCTGGAGAGAACGAATGGGTGACATTTTGGGTCGAGACACTTCTTCAGACGCTTCAGTCTGCAGAAGGGTCTCGACCCGAAATGTCACCCATTCCTTCTCTTCAGAGATGCTGCCTGTCCCGCTGAGTTACTCCAGCATTTTGCGTCTACCTTTGATTTAAACCAGCATCTGCAGTTCTTTCCGAGGAAAGAGTAGAAGCTTTGTCAAATGTTTAGCAGAGATTGGATTTTGCATTGATTTAAAATGAATTGTAAAGTTGGAATTTAAGAAATTATAATGAAAGCACTGTAGAAATATCAGTCTGTCCAGGCTGCATCTCCTCCAACCTCATCCGCTGTTGCAGGTGCCTACTTCTTTACATCGGCGAGACCAAGCGCAGGCTCGGTGATCGCTTTGCCCAACACCTCCGCTCAGTTCGTATTAACGAACCTGATCTCCCGGTTGCTCAGCACTTCAACTCCTCCTCGCATTCCCAATCTGATATTTCTGTCCTGGGCCTCCTCCATTGCCAGAGTGAGGCCCAGTGCAAATTGGATGAACAGCACCTCATATTTCGCTTAGGTAATTTACACCCCAGAGGTATGAACATTGATCTCTAATTTTAGAAAGCCCTTGCTTTCTCACACGGTCCCCTTCCCAGCTCTCTCACAAAGCCTACTGTCTCCACCTCTTCCTTTCTTTTTTCAGGTAGTTAAGCTGGTAGTTATGCTGACTTGGGTATCATCCTTGTTTTGGATTCAACCTTTTATTATTTATTCGAAACTGACTCCATTTGTCGATGTATTCTCATCTTATACAATCTGCCATTTCCCAATGCACACTGGCCTGCACCACAGCCTTTCTTTCATCCTGAATACACCGTCACTTGAACTCCAACTTGTTGTTTCCATTGTTTTTCTCCCTACTGTCTCTACCTCAGCTCCCCCTCCCCCTTTGCAAAATTAATTAAATCCGACTCAATAGCTTTTGTAAACTCACCCACAAAGACTTTGGCCTTGTTCCTGTTGAGATGCAATCAAACTGGCGTTTAGAGCGTTTATCTTTCCAAGCAACTAGAAAATTCAACATACCTTTCATGACTTTTATCAATTTTTACAGATACACCATAGATCCTATCTATCCAGGTGCACCACAACTTGGTATGACAACTGGTATCCAAGATTGCAAGAAATTGCAGAGAGTTATGGATGCAGCCAGTCCATAAACAAACCAACCTCCTCCTCCTGCAGTGACTCCATCTGCACTTCGTACTGCCTCAGGAAAGCAGTTAACTTAAATCAAAGATCTCTCAATCCACTGTCATTCTCTCATCCCCTTTTCCCGTCGGATGGAAGGTATAAAAGCTGGGAAACACATAGCATCAGATTGAACAACAGCTTCTTCCCTGCTTTTATCAAAGTCTTGAATGGTCCTCATACCATATAACAATATAACCATATAACAATTACAGCACGGAAACAGGCCCTCTCGGCCCTTCCAGTCCGTGCCGACCATTTGTTTTCCCCTAGTCCCGTCTACCTGCACTCAGACCATACCCCTCCATTCCCTTCACGTCCATATGCCTATCCACTTTACTCTTAAATGTTAAAATCGATCCTGCCTCCACCACTTCTGCTGGAAGCTCATTCCACACAGCCACCACCCTCTGAGTAAAGAAGTTCCCCCTCACGTTACCCCGAAACTTCTGTCCCTTAATTCTCATGTCATGCCCTCTTGTTTGAATCTTCCCTACCCTCAATGGGGAAAACGTATCCACGTCAACTCTGTCTATCCCTTTCATCATTTTAAAGACCTCAATCAAGTCCCCCCTTAACCTTCTGCGCTCCAAAGAATAAAGACCTAACTTGTTCAACCTTTCTCTGTAACATAGTTGCTGGAACCCTGGCAACATTCTAGTAAATCTCCTCTGTACTCTCTCTATTTTGTTGACATCCTTCCTATAACTAGGCGACCAAAATTGTACACCATACTCCAGAATTGGTCTTACCAATGCCTTGTACAATTTTAACATTACTAATGTAATATACATCACATCATATACATATGATAATGTAATATACATTACATCATATACACTAATGATGTATTCCCAATCACCCAATTTATCTTGTTGTTGTTAAAGAAGGAACTGCAGATGCTGGAAAATCGAGGGTACACAGCAGTGGCCTGGAGGCGGGCTAATTTCAGGTCCCTGGTGGAGTTAAGGTGGGCCAGGAATTGTTGATTGAAGAGGTGGATCTTCCGGAGGATGAAGTATAGTTGGGGTCCGTTGCAGGTCTGGGTGAGTGAGGCCAGAAGATTCGGGAGGGTCAAAGCGAGGTCCTGCTGTGACGGCGCATCGCAACCAGGGTAGATCTCAGTGCCCGGTTGGAGAATTGTTGAGTGTGGAGGCAGATAGCCAGTCGGTACCGATAGTCCGGTCTGGGGTCCGAACTGGGAGGCAGGGAACTGGAGCTGGATACCACGAGCTATGAGATGGAGGCGCAGGCAAGTCCCGAGGAAGCAGATGTGGCTGTGGTATCGAGTCTGGGTAAGGATGTGGTCGTAGAGTTGGAGGGAAGGAGGAATCACAGGGGGGGCAGTTATAGAGGAGGTTGTGAAACTCTCCGGAGGTAGGAGGAGAACTTCTTCAAAGTAGACATACCTTGAGGAAATTTGGCAGTGGAGTAGACAAAGTGTTAAAGAAGGAAATGCAGATGACTTTACCTTGTTGCACTGGTGTTTTTCTTTATCTGCAGTTTCTCTGCTGCAACACAATATTCTGCTCTCGATCACATTGCTAATCAATTATAAATTGCCTCTTGGTATTGCCTCCTTCCCACTACCTGTTGCACTTGTATGGCTTGATTGTACTCATGTATAGTATAATGTATGGTATAGTACGACGGATGACACAAAGCTGGGGTGCAGTGTTAGCTGTGAGTAGGATGCTAGGAGACTGCAAGGTGACTTGGATAGGCTGGGTGAGTGGGCAAATGCATGGCAGATCCAGTATAATGTGGATAAATGTGAGGTTATCCACTTTGGTGGCAAAAACAGGAAAGTAGACTATTATCTGAATGATAGCCGATTAGGAAAAGGGGAGATGCAACGAGACCTAGGTGTCATGGTACACCAGTCATTTAAAGTAGACATGCAGGTGCAGCAAGCTGTGAAGAAAGCAAATGGTATGTTAGCATTCATAGCAAAAGGATTTGAGTATAGGAGCAGGGAGGTTCTACTCCAGTTGTACATGGTCTTGGTGAGACCACACCTGGAGTATTGCATACAGTTTAGGTCTCCTAATCTGAGGAAATACATTCTTGCCATAGAGGGAGTACAGAGAAGGTTCACCAGACTGATTCCTGAGATGTCAGGACTTTCATATGAAGAAAGACTGGATAGACTTGGCTTGTACTCGCTGGAATTTAGAAGATTGAGGGGGGATCTTATAGAGAGTTACAAAATTCTTAACGGGTTGGACAGGCTAGATGCAGGAAGATTGTTCCCGATGTTGGGGAACTCCAGTACAAGGAGTCACAGTTTAAGGATAAGGGGGAAGTCTTTTAGGACCGAGATGAGAAGATCATTTTTCACACAGAGAGTGGTGAGTCTGTGGAATTCTCTGCCACAGAAGGTAGTTGAGGCCAGTTCATTGGCTATATTTAAGAAGGAGTTAGGTGTGGCCCTTGTGGCTAAAGGGATCTGGGGGTATGGAGAGAAGGCAGTTAGATGATCAGCCATGATCATATTGAATGGCGGTGCAGGGTCGAGGGGCCGAATGGCCTATTGCTGCACCTATTTTCTATGATTCTATGATTCCCATTGATGTAGAATGTAGCACAAACTGAAAAATATAGATGATCAAAAACATCCAAAACAAATTAATATTTAACATTCAAGCAAGCAACAATGCTTGAAAATACGAGGATGAATGCCTGGCTCTGAGTTGAATTAACTTAAACATTTTTTTAAAAAGGCATAAAAATCAGACCTCAGACTCAGCAATCCCTAATGCTTATAACCAGATAACCATATAACAATTACAGCACGGAGACAGGCCCTCTCGGCCCTTCCAGTCCGTGCCGACCATTTGTTTTCCCCTAGTCCCATCTACCTGCACTCAGACCATACCCCTCCATTCCCTTCACGTCCATATACCTATCCAACGCATACACATCCTTACGCATTCCCTCGTTATCCTTTCTCCAATCAAAAATCTCCACCCTAGGTCCAGTTCTGACTCTCTCCATAATCCCTAATGCTTATCTTAATAATATTCATAATTACATATTCTTTAATATACAATGCAGGCAATATACAGGATAAATGATGTTTGCTTACTAGTTAAATGAATCTGATAACATTTTCAACAAATTTTGTTCACAATTTTTGCAATGATGCAGACGAATTATAGCTTATGCCTAAATACAAACCTAATGTCTTACTTCCTGTTTGTCCCTCCCCTTGCATTGCAGTACCTTTTAAAGACCCTTTAGAGAACATTCTTGTCTCATTTAATCATTATGTTTTCACATGATTTTCAGATTTTGGTTTTAGCACTAAAAAATGGAAAAGGGGACCATATAGAGTCAGAGAGAGAGACAGCACAGAAACAGCTCCTCAACCCTCTACAAGTATCAAGCAGCTTTTTTTTATGCTAATTCTACCCCAACCTATTTTATTCTCACCACGTTCTTCTCAATTCCCTCCATCTCACCCCTCTTCCCCCATCTCTCGATATCCAAGTATTACCATTGCCATATTCACTGGGGGATCATCTACCTACCAACTCGCACATTTTGGGATTGTGGAGGAAACTGGAAACGAAATCCTCATGACCATGGGTGAATGTGCAAATTCCATTCGGATGGTATTGTACATGCATAGTTGCCCTTTGCAGCTCTACGTCTGGCATCATTGTGCCACATTTTACATCCTGACAAATATCAGTCTGAAAACAATGCCAATTTTATTATCCCTAACTCGAGGGCAAGTAACTGACTTAATTAGAAAATATTGAATTGTTCCTTAGATCATTGCTGATGAACTAGTGTTGTTTTGATAGAGGCAATGCTGATCACTTGCATCCAGACATGGATTAAAAACAATTTGTTTAATAGGATTTTTAAGAGGAATATAATTTTCTACGTTAAATAGTAGTTACAAATCCTTTCCAATAAAAAATACATCAACGTAATACAACTTAATACATTTTGAGCTTGGAAATATTACTTCATGTACATATAGCATTGGTAATAACAATTATTAAGAAAAATATATTAATTATGGATATTAGTTATGGATGTTGCAGTCGTGAGGTGTGAGATAAAAATATAAAGATGACATTGATGAGACGTTACTTTTACTTGTTTTTTGAGATGCAATGGTCTAATATAATGAGCTAATATCTGCAATTGAAGGTAGACACAAAATGCTGGAGTAACTCAGCGAGACAGGCAGCATCTCTGGAGAGTCTGAAGGGTTTCGACCCGAAACGTGACCTATTCATGCTTTCCAGAGATGCTGCCTGTGCCACTGAGTTACTCCAGCATTTTGTGTCTACCTTCGATTTAAATCGGCATCTGCAGTTCTTTCCTACACACAATCTGCAATTGAATACATTTTGCCAAACCGGTTTTGAAAAGTGAAATCCAAAAATAAAATTTTATGTCATCCTATTTGTTTTGATAAATTTCAATGATTTAACTGTTTAAGAAAAAAACTTGTCTCAATTCGCTGCCATGCCAGATTTGGTGCTAAAATGCAGGTCCTAGGATTTGTATGGATTGTATTAGTGATATAATAGCATATGTCATTGTGCATCGTTAAATCGTTTTGCTTAATCTCCGACTAATTGTATTATCACCCTAAGATTAAAAAGTGCATTTTCATACACGTTAGCATTTTACAATCAAAAGTAAAATTTGTTTGTATCTGTAAAAATCTGTAAAAAAGTAAAGAGTGGAGTTTTGTTTTGTTATTGCGGCTCATGTAGCTAATTATCGCAGGTATTTCAGATAGTTTAATTGCTTCATTACCCTTGATAATGAAAAGCAGAGCTTGTAAGCTTTGAAGTTATTTCTATAGTCGGAGGCTGAGACTTCAAAGGTTTTGCTGCCACTTCCAATAAAAATTTTGTCCATTGGCAGTGCAAAAAAAGTTTGGCCAAGGGTGGCAGAATGAGTAAAAGAAAGTGATGCTAATACTTTTGGAAAATATTTCCCACATTGTTCAGTAAGATAATTTTTGTGTCGTGGCCTTAACATCCATCAGACGAGAATGAAATGTTCGGAGAAGGAGAAAGAGGTGCAGCGCACAGGCCTTGAACCTGGTGAGACGCAGGAGGAGCCCGGCCGGGAGTCACCCCACAGAGCCCAGTCCCTCCATGCACTCCCAACCCCTGCAGAGTAGTTATTAAGATGGCTGATCCGTGGGCGGTTGCTGCTGGGACGCAAGTCGGGGCCTGATCAACCCCGGCTGGATCGCCTGAGCGAGGGTGTCTGATGTTGTGAGACCCGAAACACCCAATGACCCCAGGTCACGTCACTGAGGATGCGTCCCAGCTCATCTAGAAGATGTATATTTTTCAAATTGTGGACAACTTTTTTTTTATCACTGAATGAATTGATCCAGAATCTATATTCACATTTATTGTAATTTTGATAATTTATGATCTCTGTTCATACATCTTCGCTAATGTTATAAAGATACCTGCACATACAAACCATATTTACAAAAGGGTCAGTAAGAATGAAAACAAGTTTTCCACCCAAAGTAGAGTTGTCTGTTAACAACACTCAAGTAAGTAGGCTTGCTTGGAAAAAACAATTAAGAGCTTAGGAAAATAATTTGACTTGGAAAAATTAATAAATCACGAGACTGCAAATCATGCAGCCTCAAGGACATATAGTAAGTAGCAAGACAAATTTCTTCTCGGAGACATCCGAAATTTAGCTTTGCTAAATATACCCTGATCCTATACTTAGTTTAAAACAACATAGTTGACTTTTGTAGATTTAAAGAAGTGCCAGCGTATTGAGTATATAAATGCATGCTGTGAGTGAGCTCATTGGACTTCACCTCGAATCAGAATCTGGAACGGTGCCAGGACTTTCTAGTTCTCTGGGCAAAGCCACCGTTAAGGAGACACCAGCATGTGGCGGAAAGGCACAAGATTCATTGTTTAGTTGTTTTGTTGCAGGTTTATTGTTTTAATAAATATTTATATTTTAATTTTATATGGTTGAAGTGATCTTTCTCTGTCTTTCATCTGAATCCTCAACCTACTTTAATCTTTACGACAAATTTGATGACATTGATATGCCAAAAATTATTTTTGGTGGATATCAAGTGGTTTATTGCAACAATAATTCTCAATTGTATTTTAACCACTTCTATGGATAGGAATAAATAATTATAATAGCCCATTGTATAGAAAGTACTTATTGATCTAACACAATCCACTAACTTGCATTGACCGAAGGGTTTGGAGTTTTTTTCTTCATTGATGGGGATTTTCTTGCAAGGCTGTAGGGCGATTGCAAGGAAATTACTTTTAAAAAAATGCCTTATGTGTCATGGTGTGGGTAGATTTTATGAACCAGTCAGTCTTCTTTCTGCAAAATTTTATATTCTGAAAATATTGATTGTGATTTATTTATTTTTGTCAAAATCCTATCTCTTGGGGTAAATATGTTACTAATTTATGGAAAAACAAACCTATTAATGTAAGATTAATCATGCAATTGTTCTGCAGTAACAGGTTTTGAAATCAAATGTTAAATTAAAGCATTTAGGTTGCATGGCTACATTCATAAACAGTATTTAGATCAATCCACCTTTAATGTATTTCTATGTACAGGCCACATTTGCCATCTACCTGAATAGTTACAAATCAACAGTCATTAGTTGAGAAAAGAGCCAGAGCAAAAATAAAATTTAATAGCAAGGGGGGGGGGGGGGGGGAATCATAGGTGAAACACATTCACCTCTATGTCTGAAGTAATAAATGAAAGTTGATGCTGTGATTTACACTGACAGTGCCAGTACCAGACAAAACTTTTGCTGTAACTGTGTTGGGTGGGAGAAAAACAGCTGCAGCTGTGATTTTGACCTTTATACTGAAATGGAGATCATTAATAAATCGGCTATTACCCTGAAGAGCTTCAGTATAATGTTAAGGGACTTCATAAATTCCAACCACTTTGTGCTAAGCATTGTCCAGCCAGTGGGGAATTTTACCATTGATTTCCATTGTCTTCAGTATAAATCGGTGGTACCGTTGTCATGTGTTGCCTCAATACTAAGCATCAACAAACAACTTTTGGTGAGTGAGTACAGCTTCACATTGCTGATGACACTGTCCACCATTTTGCTGATGTTTGAGAAAAGATTGCTTAGATGATATTTGACCAGATTAGATTTACTTACCTTACCTTTTTGAAGGCAGCATATTCCTGGACAATGTTCCATATTGTCAGCAAAATGTCGGAGATGCTGCTGTATTGGAACAATTTTGCCACATACAGTGTAATTTCTTTATTACAAGTCTTGAACATCACACCAGGATGTTTTAGGAACCAATAGCCTTTGCATGCAATGCAGTCAACTGTTTCTTTATCACTTGCATTGTATCGATGCAAGTTGGACTTCTGTAACGATGGGGACTGCAGGAGGTGGGGGAGAGAGGGGATACCACGAATGATTCACTCTACCACTGGGTAAAGTTGTTTGCAGATGCTTCAGCCTAGTTTTTCACATACATCATGGGTATTGACAATATTGAGGATGAGTGGCTGTTTAACGCTCTGCCTCCATTTGTGAATAAAACATGTATCAAATGCAATGAAATCTACTCCATGGTTAAAAGTCAACAGAAAAATCAAAATGTCACACATTTTCTCCTGATTTCTATAGTAATACATGTGAGTCAGGTGGAAATTGTTTAGAAAATTACAAAAAGAATGAGGGCAAGCCTAAGAAAATTAGTTGAGCAGAACATTTTCACAGTACACAGTAATGAAATTAGGAACCCAAATTAGGAAATTGCCACCTCAATTTGGCACACTTTTATTGGATGAAAATGTTCTTAATTTATTACATAGTGAAAAATGCCAAATGGTTTCTAAATAGGACTGCAGTCTTCAATGGTTAAATGTTTGCATTATTGTAATGACTTTATAATATATTTATTTCAGTAGAAAATTGCAAGCATTTGTGTCGGGTGATATATATGAATGGAATGGGAAGAGGTTAGAATGAAATATTGAACAATTATGAGAGCAAAAAAAATAATTGCGTAAAAATATAAACAACATGAAAATTTGATGAATGTCTCAGACCTGAATCAATATTGTTTCTCTTTCCATGGGATTCTGTGTATTTCCAGCATGTTTTTCAGATTTACAGTATCTGTAGTTTAACATAGATATAATTGACAATGTGTTTTCAACGTTAAATAAGGGGAAGAACAAAAATAATTGGGAAGTTGAAGCGAGGACCCAGTATACTGTGGTAGGCAAGTTTAAAGAAAATCCCAAATCATGTTGTAAGTATACCAAGGCCAAGAGTATAACCAGGCAGATTGGCAATCTTAGGGACTAAAGTCTGTGCATGGAGCTGGGCAATATAGACAAGGTCAAAAATGAATTAAAATGAACATTTCTTGCCTGTATTCACTGTGGAGAACAAAACTGCAGGTTGATAATTCATGGAGGAGGGACAGTGGTATGCAAGGGCAAATTACCATTGAAAAGATGGTGGTGTTGGATGTTTTAGGTGGATAAATCTTATCGGCCTGATGAAATGAATTTAAGCCTGCTACGAGAGGCATGGATGGGGATTTCCGAGGCTCTTGACAGGAATTTTCAAATTGGCGGCCACAGATGAGGTGTCAAATGATTTTAAAAAAAAGTTTTTTTTAATTTCAAAATAGAGAAATAAATATATACAATACATGATCCTTACAAAAACTCCGCCATGTGTCACATGATGGGTGGAAAGCAAATGTGATAAATTTATTCAAGAAGGCTGCAGAAATAGACCAGGTAATTAAGGGCCAGTGTGTGTAACATCAGAGGTAGGGAGAGTATTGGAAAGAAATCCAAGGGCAGGATTAATATGTATTTGGAGAGACTAGGATTAATCAAATTAGCATGACTTTGTTAGCAAGAGATCCTGATCGATTAAAAAAAAAAAATAATAATAATTGTGTTAATGACAGTAGTGCAGTTGATGTTGTCTACATGGACTTCAGTAAGGCCTTTGACAAGGTCCCACCTGGGAGATTGGTACACAAGGTTAGAGCCCTTGGGATGCAGGATAGTTCAGCAAATTGGATCTGGAATTGGCTTGGTGTCAGGAGAAGTTGTTTATGTGATGGGATGCTTCTGACTAGTAGTGTACTGCAGGGATTCAAGCAGTTGGCCTTGCTGTTTGTTATGCACAAGATATGATTCATAAGTTTGCAGATAAGATAAAGATTGATTTTTCATTAATGCACAGGGGAGCGGAGTCTTAGGCAAAGGAACAATATTGAAGAATTGGCAAGATGGGCAAAGCCCAAAGGCAAACATTATTTCATCGAGAAATTTGGGGTATTATGTTTTGGGAGGATTATCGGGGTCATGATGCACGTAATAAATGTTAGAAACCTAGGAAATATTGAGGAGTGGGGGCAGTTTTGTGTTCACGTCCAAGGATCTGAAGGTAGCAACACAGATAGATATGGTGGTAAAGTAGAAATACGAGATATTGACTTTAGCCAGGGTACAGAATGTATAGCAGACTTAGATTTGACAAAGAATCTTTTCACCTAAAGAATGTTTGATATGTGCGGCATAGCACACAACAAAAGTTTTTCAGTGTACCAGTGACAATAAGCTAAACTGAAACACTGCCTGAGCAGCTGGTGTAAGTAGGTTCTCTTGCAATATTGAAGAAATATTTAGATGAGCATTGGAAACACCATGACAGAGAAAGCAGTTGGCTGAATGCTGAAAAGCGGGATTAATGTAGATAGGCACTTGATTGTTGGCATGTGGACACATTGGGCTGTTTCCGTGCTGTGTGAATCTGACACCTTTGAAAACTGTTTTTATTCATCCAGCACAAATTAAATTCCGTGAGCAGGCCATATTAATTAGGAAAGGCAAACAGAGTTCATGCTTCAGGCCGTTGATAGAGGTTTTTCAATGAAATTGTTAACTATGGTTTTCATTCTACAGATACTGCCTGACCTGCATGTTTCCTGTTTTCTCTTAATTTAAATTCCTAATCAATTTTTTTAATATTTCAATATTTCTTCAGAATTGCTTTCTCAGGATTAATTCATGTGCTTGTAACATTCATTTTGTTAGTCATGTGGTTTTTTTAAAAATGATTCGGTCCTTACCAATAAATTCAGAGTGGCAATTATTTATGGAGGGATAACTATGGTTTATTTTCCGGTGCACAGCTGTTTTAAATTATTTTACATTAACATTTTATGTCAATTGTATCTTAGAATTCTAGTTTTGTTTATTATATCTTGTTTTGCAGATATACATCTCCAGACTTCCTGTATGTTCGGTCTTGGTTACCTTGTATATTTTTTGCTGGTGGAATAACAATGGGAAATATAGGACGCCAGTTAGCAATGGTAAGTTAAAAATATTTATATTTTAAACAAATTAACTTCTTCCCAGCTCTAATAAATTGGTCAACTTGATTTTATTTTCAGAATTGTTTAGCTTAGTTTATTATTGTCACGTGTACTGAGGTACAGTGAACAACTTTTGTTTGTGTGCTATCTAATCAAAGAAAAGACTACATTATTACAATCAAGCTGTCCACAGTGCACAGATAAAGGGTACATTCAGTGCAAGATATAATACTGACGTCCGATAAAGCCCAATTAAAGATAGTTCAGAGATGTCCAGTGAGGTAGATGGAGGTCCCGACCACACTCTAGCTGATGAGAGGAAGCTGGAGCACCCGGAGAAAACCCATGCTGGTCGCAGGGAGAACGTACTAACTCAATACAGACAGCACCCATACTCAAATCTAACACTGCGCCACTGTGCCGCTCTTATTTAAATTTCTCATCTCGGTTCTAAATTGCATATTCTCAGTTCTAAATTCTAAGTTCAGTTGCTTGATAACAACTGGGAAGAAAAACTGGCAATGAATCTGGAGGTAATTCAAATTTCTGTACCTCTTGCCTAATCGGAGAGGGGAGTCAGTGACCAGGGAGAGACTGGTTCTTGATTATGTTCTTGCCAGTATTGACTGTGCAATTTTCAAGGGAAAGAAAACTACCCATTTTCATTTTAACCAGTTTAATTATTTCAAAGACCACTATCAACCCAGGTTAAGGAGATTCAGGATTTAACCCAGCAACAAGGATCTACGATAAAAGGTGTGATGTTAAAGATAAAGGAGCTATAATGGAACAATAAAGAAACATCAGATTGTTCTGGAAGAAATAAAAGAATAACTGTTTGATATTGTTAAACTTGAATCATGATTATAACGTTGTTAGCCTAAAATTGAGGTATTATTTCTTGAGCTTGTGTTGAAAGTGTATGATGATGTGGTAGTGGGAAGGAAAATTTACCGTGGTGTCTACGTACATATGTGGGGTCAGTATTAGGGACTAACTGGGGATGTTCTACAGTGCTTAACAAGCTTAAATATCTTGTTTCATCCAAGTCATTAATATGATGAAATAAAACTGATCCCTGGGGAACACTACTTATTACATTCTGCTGCGCCACTTAGAGCAATTCTGGAGGAAATCGCAACAAAATTAAAGTGAGACTACAAAGATAGATAAACCTTTGGCAATGCAACCATTCCATTTCCAAAATAAAAATGATATGAATTAAATAAAATCCATATTCGAGTAGATTGCAGATCTATAGGTGGTTGAACATTGCCAGTTTTTCTTTATTTTTTGTTCTATATTCCTTTTGAATTTGTGGAGCAGATTGAGTGAAAGTACATGAACTATTCATAAATCTGTGCATTGGGATAACCTGCAGTGCCCTCCAAAACGTTTTGGATAAAGACCCTTTATTTAATTATTTGTCTCTACTCCACAATTTGAGATTTGTAATGGGAAAAAAAACCACATGTGGTTAAAGTGCACATTGTCAGATTTTAATAAAGGCAATTTTTATACATTTTGTTTTCACCATGTAGAAATTACAGCAGTGTTTATACATAGTCGTGTCCATCCCCCCCCCCCCCCCCATGTAAATGAAAGTAGTCATGTTTAGTATTTTGTTGCATATCCTTTGCATGCAATGATTGCTTGAAGTCTGCGATTCATGGACATCACCAGTTGCTGGGTGTCTTCTCTGGTGATGCACTGCCAGGCCTGTATTGCAGCCATCTTTAGGTTATGCTTGTTCTGGGGGCTAGTCCCCTTCAGTTTTCTCTTAAGCATATAAAAGGCATGCTCAATTGGGTTCAGATCGGGTGATTGCCATGGCCACTCAAGAGTTGACCATGTTTTAGCTTTGAAAACCTCCTTTGTTGCTTTAGCAGTATGTTTGGGATCATTGTCTTGCTGTTGAATGAATGACCGACCAATGAATTTTGAGGCATTTGTTTGATCTTGAGCAGAGAGGATCTGTCTATACACTTCAGAATTCATTATGCTACTACCATCAGCAGTTGTATCATCAATGAAAATGAGTGAGCCAGTACATTCAGCAGTCATACATGCCCAGGCCATAACAGCCCCACCACCGTGTTTCACAGATGAGGTGGTATGCTTTGGATCTTGGGCAATTCCTTCCCTCCTCCATACTTTGCTCTTGATATAAGTTCACTGATATAAGTTCATCTTTGCCTCATCTGTCCACAATACCTTTTTCCAGAACTGTGGTTGCTCTTTTACGTACTTCTTGGCAAACCGTAACCCGGCCATCCTATTTTTGCGGCTAACCAGTTGTTTGCATCTTGCCTCTGTATTTCTGTTCATGAAATCTTCTGGGGGACTGTGGTCATTGACAAATCCACTCCTGAAAGGTGTTTCTGATCTGTCGGACAGGTGTTTGGGGTTTTTCTTTATTATATAGATAATTCTTCTCTCATCAGCTGTGGAGGTGTTCCTTGGTCTGCCAGTCCCTTTGCTATTAGTAAGCTCACCAGTGCTCTCTTTCTTCTTAATGGCATTCCAAACAGTCTCATAATGGCTTCTTTGACTTTCATTGGCACAACTTTGGTCGTCATGTTGATAAACAGCAATAAAAGTTTTCAAAGGTGATGGAAAGACTGGAGGTAGGTGCTGAGAGCTCTCTTATACCTGCATTAAGGAGGCAATTAAACACACCTGAGCAATTACAAACACCCGTGAAGCCATATGCCCCAAACATTATAGTGCCCCAAATGGGGGGACTATGTACAAACACAGCTGTAATTTCTACCTGAGGAAACCAAAATGTATAAAAATGGCCTTTATTAAAATCTGACAATATGCACTTTAACCACACATTTCTATTATAAATCTCAAAGTGTGGAGTACAGAGGCAAATAAATAATTGATGGATTTTTGTCCCAAACATTATGGAGGGCACTGTATACCTGTGAACCATTGTCTCTTTATATTTTCTCTGCAGTACGAGTGCAAAGTTATTCCAGAAAAACCTCATCAAGATTGAAGTAATATTATGGAAATTTGAAGATTTCAAAAACACAATTGGAAATCAGGATGATATGCCAAATGAATGTAAAAAGCTGTAAATAACGGTTCCAATATAAAATTGCAGAAGCTGCAGTTTTGTTTATTCTTATTCACTCTCCGACAGGAAATGCAATCTGTGATTGCTGATGGTATTAAAATGTTTTGTTAGAACCCATTGTGTGAATAGTATGTGCAAGATGGTATATCTGTGCAACTCTGGACTCAATTTTAGTACATTGGAAATGTTCCTATTTAGAGATGTGTGATACCCGCAGACAAATAAAAATAGACATATTTAATCTGAGCAAAATAACATAATGTTTCCTCATTTAAGATGCTCACAAAGCCGTATCCTGCAGTTATTCAGTTAGCCTAATTTTTAAACGTGTTTTTAAAAACTCAGTTGTATTTTCCTTTTTTCCCCAATTTGGAATCGTTTGTTTAGGAAGCTCAAGAGATTCAACAAGCTTTAAATTAGGTAGAACGTTATTCCTGATTTTCAAGATGTTTACTATATGAATTCTATTTTTTGCCTTAGATGGAATGTAATATCTGAACCTTCTGGCTCATCCCCATTTTTAAGTCCTGCTTATAACATTTTTTTTTTACTGATGCATAAAACTGCTTTAACCAATAAATAAATATATACATACACAAATGTGTGATGTTAGGTAGCAATATGCCATTTATTGATGATTCAAAACATGGTGAGCTCTGTGATTTGCCTACAAAAAAGGCAGGTCTTAGAATTCTCTTTCAGCTTAAAAAGGATATTTTGTGAAAAATAATTTGAGAATACACTTGCTGTATGTGATTTGTTTCGAATAAAGGCAATTAATTTGCAGTACAAGCATCTTTAATGAAAGCCAAATAAATTAATGAGTTTCAGTTAAATTAAGGTATTTATGGTAAAAATTATTTTTAATTATTCCGTGTTTTCATCCATACAAAAATATATATAATATCCAATTTTAAGTGGGAATAATATAATTTGACCTGGGTATTGTAGACTAATTTATTCTGAATATTCCAAAATATCAATAAAGTTGGCTGCTGTTGGCCCAAAGAAAATATTTTACTTTTAAACCTTACAAAAAACAACATTGCTTTACTTTTAGCAGTAATTGGGAGTGATTACAAAAAATATGTTAAATTAAGACTTTTAAAAAGAAAAGCTGCCCAATTGCGTAGGATTGTGGAATGAATGTAAACATCCTTGGGATTTTTTTTCAACATTCCTATGTCAACTATTCTCTACAAAAATGTGCTTTCAACAGGCCTATATCTTGTATTTTACTACATCTAGACCAGTAAGACTAATTATTTGCTGATGTAATTAACCTGCATGGTGCAATACCAAAATTGGAAGTGTCAGTTGATAGGATTTTTGGGCTAACAGTTACATCTTTGGAACCTCATTAATGCAGTGCATTTGGTCACTTTAACTAGAATTAAATAGCTGACTGCAGATTTTTATTGTGTTTTCATAGTAAGCTCATTCTTCAGGTTTTCAGCTTTAAACTATTTTGAACAGCTCTGCCAGATTTTGCTGAGTAAAACAGTGAAAAATGAGAACCTTTCAGTGTATTATTTGTCACATTACTGTTAAATCTGCCAGGATTTTATTTTGTCAATTAAAGTACAATGATCGAAGGTTTCAAATACCAAAGCATTTCACATGCATTTTTGATCTGAATGGAATATTAACCGTGAAATGCTTTGATAGTGTTTATAATGTATTTACTTTATTTTTCTTTTGCTTGTATGCAAAAAAGAGCTAGAGTTTCTGTTAACCATTGTGATATTACACTATGGGTATGGAAATTAAGAGGGAAATGTATGATACTGAAAAAAATAAAATTACATATTTTTCACAATAAATGATAATGCTGCAAGTATGTTATGAATGCAAAACTCTGTTTTTGGAGAAATATTTGCCCTTAAAGTCTCTTTTCATTAAAGTTACATAAACTAATCTTTAATAGTAAGATTAAACGAGAACCTACCAGTTTGAAGTTTGATCTTTATTTTATGAGGAGTTACGGTGAGCGATTTCGTGAAGAAGACCCGCCAGTGCGCATGCACGTCAATCTTCAAAGCAGCAGTGTGAAATCACAGTAACCACAGTCAAAGTAATATAGTAAGACTCAGAAGACTAGAACTACCAGATGATCTTTCCGATTATGAGGGCTGGGAGCGGAGGGCACATAATCGGTCACCGTAAGTCCTCAAAAAATAAAGATCAAAATTCAAACTGGTAAGTTCTCATTTAATCTTACTATTTTACTTCGGAGTCACGTGAGTGATTCCGTGAAGATTTCAAAGCTCTATGATTTCATTCCGTAGATTCAGTTCCATACGACACACTGCTTCGGTTGACACAGGATAAACAAATAATGTATTGAACATTGTTTGAATTATACAAATTAATGTTTTAATAACAAAAATGAACAATAACGACCCCTCTCTCCCGGGGGAAATTACCAAACAAAACCCAAAATAGAATGACAAATCCTTCCGTCGTGAGGACAGGTTTGTTATAGAACCGTTGAAAAGTCCCTTCACTGGACCATCCTGCAGCTCCGAGGATTTGGTCTAAAGGGATGTCCAGTGCCCTTGCTACGGATGTTGATGGTGCCCTGGTGGAGTGAAATTTAAACACATCGGTGTCTACTCCAGCACAATCCAAAACCTGTTTCAGCCATCTAGAAATGGTCTGTACTGACACCTTTCTATGAGTTTTTTTGTGATTGATGCGCCTTGTGGTTTCGGGGCATCTAAGACTTTTGGTGACCTCAATATATTGACGCAGGTGCGTAACTACACATAGTTTCAGGTCAATGGGTATGCTCTAAAGCTCATTTTGGTCCCGGACATCCCTGGCCTGCTTTGTTTGATTAGTTCATATACATAAAACATATTATTACCCATATCACACATCTGAGGTATGCTTTTACAAAATTGTATTCCCTTCGTTTTTACTGCCAGCAGGGGTAACAGGGGAATATTTTCTTGTATTCCCCTTTCTTGCGAACGCCTATGGACTTTACCTGTTAAGACTATATTCCCCTGGTCTCACATCCGGGAACTTGGCAACGTGACGCTGCGTGGGAAATTTAGAATATTCAAACGGCAGACAGGAAGACTGCCGCGTCCATTTTGGTTAAATTTTACGTGGAAGTCCGCCGAGCTGAGATGTTCAAATTTTCCTCTAGATGTCTGATATGGGTAATAATAACAATATTGACTGTCCTCTTTCGGGAGATACGACATATATTGCCCTCACTAGATCCATGTTGCCCTCGTCTTCGACTCGGGCAATATGAATCTACTTCAGGCAATATATGTCGTATCCCCCTCAAGGCCAGTCAATATTCTATTAATATTATCTACAGAAGAATGCATGCTGTCCAGTCATAGCTTTTGCAATGTCTGGACCCGTGAACTGAAACGAGCTCCATGAGCATGACCACTTTAAGTGTTAGTTGGAAAGACAGAAATGTAATTGGAGTCCATTGCCAAAGCAGTGTGAGAACTATGCTCACATCCCAGATTTCCGTATATCTAGGTCTGGGAGGGTTCTTGTTAAAAATTCCTTTCATGAATCGGGACACCAATGGATGAGATCCGACAGAATGTTGTCCCGACCCCTGCCACAAATAGGAAGACAATGCACTCCTAGCACTAATAATGGCACTACAACTCAATTGCTCGTCAAAATGTAATGTAGCAAGGAACTCCAATACATCAGGTATGCCTGCAGTGTGATAAGATATATTTGACTGTAAGCAGAACATCTCCCATTTCTTAATATGAGATGTGTATTGTTTTTTAGTACTATCTCTCTAGGCCACAGTAATCACATCCACGGTCCGACTCGATAGTCTGAGCCCCTGGAATGGTCTGGTCAGAATCTGCAAATCAACAGATTAAAACGATCATGTAAAGGGTGACTCTCCTGTCACAGGGTGAACCAATAGTTGCTGCATTTGGGGATAACCATGAATGGCTGTGTCATCAGTCTCAGAACCAATGAGAATCATGGCTGTGTGGGCCAGTCGGGGACTACCAAAACGCCTGAAGCGGAGTCCTGCTCAATTTTGGTGAGACATTGACTGATAAGGCAGAATGGGGGAAAGGTGTAAAAGAACATACCTCCCCAATGTAGCGAGAATGCATCCACCGCTACTGCCCCTGGATCCGGATCCCATGAGACGTATTTAGGTAACTGGTGATTTAGTCTGGATGCAAACAGATCTATGTCTGGTGACAATCTTTTTTTTAATTTTTGGATTTAGCATCCATTCTGTGTTGTCATTAAACTTACGTGACCTGGTGTCTGCCACCACGTTATCTCTACCTGGTAGGTAGATTGCTGAGACCCAGATGTTCCTAGTAATACACCGGTGCCAGATGGGGTTAGCCAGATTATCACATGATAATAACTTAATTCCACCCATGTGATTAATATATGCAACAACTGTGGTATTGTCAATCTGAAGCTGAACATGTAAATCATGCATTGTTGAACAGTACGCTTTTAGGCCATAGAATGCCCCCAACAATTCTAAATAGTTTATCCCACGCTTCTGTAAGATTAATGCCTCTTGCATACTCCATCTGCCGCCGCAGCTAGAATTGGTATCAGTGGCTCCCCATCCCGAAGCACTCGCATCAATTTGCAAAACAACTGAAGGTTGTTTACTCAGAATGTTACTAGAACAACGTGAGATATTTGTTATCCACCATTGCAACTTTGACTGGCAACTGCATCGGTCTATCGAAATGACCTGCATGTTTCATAGCAAAAGGATTTGAGTACAGGAGCAGGGAGGTTCTACTTCAGTTGTACAGGGTCTTGGTGAGACCACACCTGGAGTATTGCGTGCAGTTTTGGTCTCCAAATCTGAGGAAGGACATTATTTCCATAGAGGGAGTGCAGAGAAGGTTCACCAGACTGATTCCTGGGATGTCAGGACTGTCTTATGAAGAAAGACTGGATAGACTCGTTTATACTCTCTGGAATTTAGGAGATTAAGAGGGGATCTTATGAAACTTACAAAATTCTTAAGGGTTGGACAGGGCTAGATGCAGGAAGATTGTTCCCGATGTTGGGGAAGTCCAGGACAAGGGGTCACAGCAAATCCTTTAAGACCGAGATGAGAAAGACTTTTTTCACACAGAGAGTGGTGAGTCTCTGGAACTCTCTGCCACAGAGGGTAGTTGAGGCCAGTTCATTGGCATGTGGCCCTTGTGGCTAAGGGGATCAGAGGGTATGGAGAGAAGGCAGGTACGGGATACTGAGTTGGATGATCAGCCATGATCATATTGAATGGCGGTGCAGGCTCGAAGGGCTGAATGGCCTACTCCTGCACCTAATTTCTATGTTTCTATGTTTTTTGAGTGCCTGTTCCTTGGCTCGTTGCACATTCTGATAGTGTAGAGGCCCAAATTGCACTCCAGGGAAGGCCACCACTAATTTGCCAATAACACTAGCCACTCGTCAGATGGAGGGTTGCTGTTCATCTACCAGATTGCTGCAGACGTCCAAGTCTCTAAAATTTTGGCCGTAGGCCGAGTCGCTGACATGTTAGTTGAATCAATGGTGAACCCCAAATAGTCAATGATTCTAGATGGCATAAATTTGGATTTAGTTGAATGGGTGAGGAAGCCCTACTCTCGAACATAGGTTTGGTAACTGAAACAGCAAATTCAGCTGCCTATGATCAGAATATCATCCAAGTATGCCATCACAATGTGATTCTCAGCCCAGAGTAGTCCCAATACTGGTTTCAACAATTTTGTAAATAACCTAGGGGCTGAGGTTAACCCATTGGGCAAAACTGCCACAGCTATCTCATCCAACTAAATTTCAAGTATCTATGGTATTTGTAATGAATTGGTACTGAAAAATATGCATCTTTCAGATCTATACTTGCCATATAACATCATTGGAAACCAGTTGCTTAGCAGTACTGAAAGTTTCCATTTTAAAGTGTTTATACTGGACATAGGAGTTCAGTCGGGTTAGGTCTAGAATTACTCGACTCCCACCGTCCTTCTTTTGCTTGGGGAATATATTAGACACAAACTGCTGAGGCTGATGAGCCGTCATTTCAATTACCCCTTTTTTGAATAATGTTTCAATTTCATCATTTACCTGTAGAGTTTCTGGTTTTGAAAACACCAATACCTGACTTGGTGTTTATTGTATGGGTAGATGTAATACAAAAATAAACTCAATTCAAAACCCCTGGATACTGTCCAGTATAAATGGATCTGATGTTATGCAGCACCATTCATTGTAGAACAATTGCAATCTACCCCCTACTGGTGACTGGTCTCTACAGGATGTGTCCTGGACAAGTCCAGCTGCTCGTACCTCCATGGTTGCTGGATTATTTTGCCTCCTAATTCTGTTGAGGATGTGCACTGGTGCATGCCAATGGCTTAGTGATGAAAGCGCCCGGCTTGGTCCTTGCCCCGCACCAGCGTCTGTGACCCGTCTGAAGGGGTATGGTCGACGAGGCGGCATCCTGCTTGTGGAATGCGATTTGATAAGGCCGATCATCTTCGCCTTGTCATCTAAGTCCTTGACTTGTTTGCCAGATCTTCAGCAAACAACAAGTATATTGTTGGATATTGGAGGATCTGCACAGTGCTGCAAATTTTGGATTTAGAGTTGGCTTGATGGTGTTTTTCCTCAGGCAGTTAATCTCAAAGTGGGCGTTACACAGCAGGACCAACATATCCAGCTGTGTGTCTGATAGTGGTGCCCCATCGACTGACCACCCAAATGCCGTTATGCCTGCTCCGATTAGTTTTAAGACTTTTTGCAGCCTTAATTCATGCAATCATACAAATTAGCCAGAAAAAGCAGCCTGCCAGAGGAGTGGATGAAATTCAGTGTCCAGCAGAGGAGGACAAAGTGCTTAATTAGGAAAGGGAAAATGGATTATGAAAGAAAACTGGCACGGAACATAAAAACGGACTGCAAAAGTTTTTATAGATATGTGAAGAGAAAAAGATTAGTTAAAACAAATGTAGGTTCCCTGCAGTCAGAAACTGGTGAATAAATCATGGGGAACAAGGACATGGCAGACCTTGGTTCTTGGATACTTGGTCCTTCAAAACATTCCAACTGGAATTTAAACTGGAGGTGGTGAAGGGAGGGGGTTAGCCAGAGAGGATCAACCCTCTGAATAGTTTTAAGATTTTAAGAATAGATTCAATTGACAAATTGAATAACTACTTTGGTTCTGCCTTCACAAAGGAAGACAAATAGTCAGCCGGAAATAGCAGGGGACCTGCTTCGAGGTCAATGACCAACCCGAAATCTCTGCTTCCCTTCTCTGGGAAACATTCAAAGCATTTACACGAGGGGTATTAATCTCCTCTCAGGCATTTCTTAATAAAGAGAATAGAGCTAAACAACAGACATTGGAAATGGAAATAAGGCAATTAGACATAGAAAATGCAAGCGCACCTTCATTGGCAAAACATAATAAAATAGCTGCACTGAAATATAAGTTAAATAAAATATACTCTGACCAAATAATAAAACTTTATCAACATACAAAACAATTAAATTTTGAATTCGGTGATAAACCACATAAATTACTGGCACACCAGCTTCGTAAACTGGATGGGGAAAAAATGATTCATAAGATTAGATCAGAAAAGGGAAAAATACTAACACTCCCCAAAGATATCAATGACAGATTTTTACAATACTATCAAGATCTTTACTCAACTAAAGTGACACAACAATCAATAGGAATGGAAGCATTTTTACATAAACCTAACCTTAAAGGCTTAGATCTGCAAGAACAAGAATTATTAGGAGCTGAAATAACGACCAAAGATATTCAAGAGTCAATTAGATCTTTAAAAAATGGAAAGGCCGCCGGCCCTGATGGCCTAAGTTCTGAATTCTATTAAAAAATTTATGATCTGATTTCTCCACGCTTACAAACACTGTATAAACAAGTTTATACTCAACAGCAACTCCCGGAAACTTTAAATGAATCTACAATAATACTTATACCTAAAACTGATAAGGATCTAGAAGGCCCTGCCTCATATAGAGCAACAGCTCTATTAAATACTGATCAGAAAATAATAACTAAAATCCTATCTAATAGATTGAGCTTAGTAATTAACAAATTAATACACTCTGATCAAACAGGTTTTATCCCAAAACGTCATTCATTTTATAATCTTAGACGATTGTTTAATATTATATACTCAAACAGAATTGCTAATGCAGACCTAGCAATTATATCGCTAAATGCTAAAAAAGCCTTTGATCAAGTAGTATGGCCATATTTATTTTCAGTGATGGAAAAATTTCAATTGGAAGAGAAGTACTGTTCATGGGTTAAATTATTATATTCTAACCCAACAGCTAGAATACTAACAAATCAAATGTTATCAACGAAATTTAATCTTTCCAGAGGTTGTAGACAAGGTTGTTCGTTATCTCCATTAATATTCGCTTTAGCAATTGAACCACTCGCAGAAAATGTCAGATCTAATCCAGAAATACATGGGTACAATACTAAAGATACAATGAATAAAATTTCTCTATATGCAGATGATGTACTAATATATATTACAAAGCCGGAAATTAGTATTCCAAATTTATTAAATCTAATAACTCAATTCGGTCAGTTCTCAGGATATAGAATTAATTGGAATAAAAGCAAAATCATGTCAATAACAGATCACAATTTACATATACTACAACAATCACCTTTTAAAATAGTTGACGAAAAATTTAAATATCTAGGTATTTATGTAACTAAGGGGTATAGTTCTTTATTTAAATCAAATTTCCCACCTTTACTGAATAAACTAAATAAGAATATTCAATACTGGAAAACACTTCCTATTTCAATGTTCGGTAGAATTAATGCTATAAAAATGATTTTTCTGCCGCAATTATTGCACCTATTTCAGTCAATCCCGATATACATTCCAAAATCTTTTTTTAAAAGTAGACTCTACTGTTACAAGTTTCATCTGGGACTACAAGAATCATAGAATAAATAAAAAACATTTATGTAAATCAAAGATTAATGGAGGTTTATCTCTACCAAATTTTTTGTTTTATATTTGGGCAGTTTATATTAAAAACATGAAATTTTGGCTGGAAGAAATGGATCAACAACCAGAATGGTTAAGGATGGAAAAGGAGGATTGTCTACCTTTTGAAATCGGTTCGATTATAATTGCACAAAAAAACCTTTGGGGAAAACCCTAAGCTATATAGTGGTACACGAATCTGGAAAAAACTTAAAAAGGCTTTAAAACTGGATAATATGCCACTCTGTTTCCCTATTGTAAACAATCCCTTATTCAAACCTTCCATGCTGGATAAAGGCTTTATACAATGGAAAAACTATTGAATCCAAAGGATGGAACACCTTTATAAGAAAGGCACCTATCTCTCATTTCAGGAACTGCAACAGATTTATGGATTACACTCAAATATTTTTTTCCGATATCTACAACTCAGAGATTATGTTAGGTCAAATACACAAGATTATAGGAATAGGGAACCAGAAATCCTTGATGAATGTCTGAATAAGCATTCTAATACAGAAAAATTAACAACTTATATTTACAATACCCTTTTAGATAGTGAGATACCATCAACGGAATCATATAGACATACATGGGAAATTGAAATAAATCAATCCATAACAAAAGATATATGGGACAAAAGTTTACAATATATACATCAATGCTCGCTAAACTCCAGACATGCTCTAATATAATTTAAAGTATTACATAGATTACATTACTCCAAAATTAAATAGAATCTTTCTACAGATACCCTCTACCTGCGATAAATGTCGACATCCAGAGGCTAATTTAACACATACTTTTGCAAATTGTATAAAAATTAAGAATTTCTGGACTGAGATTTTTAGAATAACTTCTGAAGTTATTAATACTAAACTGGATCCGGCCCCAAAACTAATAATACTTGGAACATCAGAACAAAGTTTAACTCTTACAACAAATCAAAGAAATTTCCTAGATTACAGTATAATAATTGGGAAGAAACTAATATTAAAATTTTGGAGGGGCCCTATATCCCCCACAACTAAAATATGATTATGGAAATGTTGGAGACCCTGCACTTGGAAAGAATCAGATTTGCCTTAATGGACAAACAAGAAGTTTTCATTAGAATATGGTCTTCTTTCATTGATTACTTAAAAGGGTAGAATGGTTCGGCAGGGAACCCTAACTGAAACTTGGGCTTAGAAATAGATGAAAAGTTATATTTTATATTCCTTGATCTTATCTCCTATGATGTATTAATAGTAAATTATTCCATTCTTTATGATTTTCTCTTTTGATGTTGATCTTTATTTTATTTTTCTTACTGTTTTCCTCGCTTTATAAAAAAAAAATTATTAGTCAAAATGATACACTTGACAATATTAATAATGTATGTCCGTTGAACATGAAATATTGCTATCACAACATATGTTTGCTAAATCACTGTCTACTGCTCTAATAAAAATATATATTTAAAAAAAAAAAAAAATAGCAGGGGACCGGGGGTCAAATAAGATGGAGGAATTGAGTGAAATCCAGGGTAGCCAGGAAGTGGTTAGGTAAATTGAATGGATTAAAGGCCGAAAAATCCCCAGGGCCAGATAGGCTGCATCCCAGAGTACTTAAGGAAGTAGTCCCCTGAAATAGTGGGTGCATTAGTGATAATTTTTCAAAACTCTTTAGATTCTGGAGTAGTTCCTGAGGATTGGAGGGTAGCTAATGTGACCCCACTTTTTAAAAAGGGAGGGAGAGAGAAAACGGGGAATTACAGACCAATTAGTCTAACATCGGTAGTGGGGAAAATGCTAGAGTCCGTTATTAAAGATGGGATAGCAGCACATTTGGAAAGTGGTGAAATCATTGGACAAAGTCAGCATGGATTTATGAAAGGTAAATCATGTCTGACGAATCTTATAGAATTTTTTGATGATGTAACTAGTAGAGTGGATAAGGGAGAACATGTGGATGTGTTATATCTGGACTTTCAGAAGGCTTTCGACAAGGTCCCACATAAGAGATTAACATACAAACTTAAAGCACACAGTATTGGGGGTTCAGTATTGATGTGGATAGACAACTGGCTGGCAGACAAGAAGCAAAGAGCAGGAGTAAACGGGTCATTTTCAGAATGGCAGGCAGTGACTAGTGGGGTACCGCAAGGCTCAGTGCTGGGACCCCAGCTATTTACAATATATATTAATGATCTGGATGAGGGAATTGAATGCAACATCTCCAAGTTTGCAGATGACACGAAGCTGGGGAGCAGTGTTAGCTGTGAGGAGGATGCTAGGAGGCTGCAAGGTGACTTGGATAGGTTGGGTGAGTGGGCAAATGCATGGCAGATGCAGTATAATGTGGATAAATATGAGGTTATCCACTTTGGTGGCAAAAACAGGAGGGTAGATTATTATCTGAATGGTGGCCGATTAGGAAAAGGGGAGATGCAACGAGACCTGGATGTCATGGTACACCAGTCATTGAAAGTAGGCATGCAGGTGCAGCAGGCTGTGAAGAAAGCGAATGGTATGTTGGCATTCATAGCAAAAGGATTTGAGTACAAGAGCAGGGAGGTTCTACTGCACTTGTACAGGGTCTTGGTGAGGTCACACCTGGAGTATTGCATACAGTTTTGGTCTCCTAATCTGAGGAAAGACATTCTTGCCATAGAGGGAGTACAGAGAAGTTCATCAGACTGATTCCTGGGATGTCAGGACTTCCATATGAAGAAAGACTGGATAGACTCGGCTTGTACTCGCTGGAATTTAAGCGATTGAGGGGGGATCTTATAGAGGCTTACAAAATTCTTAAGGGGTTGGACAGGCTAGATGCAGGAAGATTGTTCCCGATGTTGGGGAACTCCAGAACAAGGGGTCAGAGTTTAAGGATAAGGGGGAAGTCTTTTAGGACCAAGAGGAGAAGATCTTTTTTCACACAGAGAGTGGTGAGTCTGTGGAATTCTCTGCCACGGAAGGTAGTTGAGGCCAGTTCATTGGCTATATTTAAGAGGGAGTTAGATGTGGCCCTTGTGGCTAAAGGGATCAGGGGGTATGGAGAGAAGGCAGGTACAGGATACTGAGTTGGATGATCAGCCATGATCATATTGAATGGCGGTGCAGGCTCGAAGGGCCGAATGGCCTACTCCTGCACCTATTTTCTATGATTCTATGATCACATGGTTGCACCCATTTGCCCCCAGATGGCCTGGTTCACAGTGGGCACTCTGGGTGATGCACAATTTACAGGTGTTTCGTATCGTTTGGATGTTTCATGTTGATTCTTGGAGCTGGTGAGAGGTCATGTTATTGATGTTTCTGGCCAGATTTTCCATCATTCAGTATGGCAGATTTCCTCACCAGTATGGCGAATTTGCATGCCACATCTGGCACACCTAGAGCTGAGCTTGTGTGCTTTGGGGTATGCTCCTCTGCTAAACCACCAACGTCAGGGTCAGTATCATACTGCCCTGGCACTCCCTGCTCCTGCATGAGGGAGGTATCATGCAGCCCTTGACCTGGCGCTGCTGGTATGGGCCCCCATGCAGACCCGTGGACGTATGGTTCCTCCTGTTGGTACAGGTCTTCCCTGTAAAGACCTCTGCTGGAGGTTGCTACTGCGGGCTGCTGGGGAAACCCAGGAGTATAGAACCCTGGTTGGAACACCTTATGATGGAGTATCCTTTCCAAGAGGTGCTCCATTTTGTCTAGACATCCCCAGACATCTTTCCTGGTGGGAGGAGAGTCCTCTTGGCCTGACTCATCAGAGTCGACAGGCCTTACCGACTTTCTTTTGGCCATCCTCCCGACTGGAGTGGCCATGGTGTTCTGTGGCACCGGAGTCGCTGCCGCTGGTTGTACTGTCGGCAGTTCTGGATCCGGCGTAAGCACCCGCCCGCTGGCTGCAGTCCCGCGGTTAGTTTCCCTGACTTTGTCGCCGGCATGCCTCGACCTCCCTTTCACTGATTTTTCCATGTTCCCACTGGCTCCTGAAATCAGTCTTATGGGACTTAGGGAACGTTCGCAGCGTAGTTTAAAACGTACCTGCGAGTTTTTAACTCAACACTGGTGGAGCTGCGCTCTCCAGCCCATCTCTGCGCCATGCGTCTGACGTAATGGCGCGCATGCGCACTGGCGGCTCTTCTTCACGGAATCACTCATGTGACTCCGAAGTAAAATCACGATTCATTATCAGTTTGCAGTCACGTCACCAAAGCCAGTCATTGGCTTTTCAGATTCATTTCCCTCTTTTGCCAACACTAAATTATAAACTTGAAAATTTGGCAGAACACAGTTACAAAAGTTGCAACTGTGAGAGAAACTGAGTTAACATTACTGATCTCTCATGAATATTTTCTGAACTGTTGAGTATTTTCACTGCCCTTTTTTAAAATTTCTAATTTTCATTTTGCTCTCGGTGCAAGTTTCAGTGTCTAATCCAAATGCGCAATTATAAATCTCAAATGCAATTCTTGATTGAACTTCATTTCCCATTGATTCATTTTACAATTTAAAGAACGCGCCTCTGATCTTTTCTCGATAATATAATTTAACATAGGTTGGTAATAGAAGTTACACTTTTATAATTTTCTTAGTTCAACAGCACACTTACCATTAATGCATTGAAGTATTTAACAAAAATCATAAAAGGGAACATTTGATTTAAATATTTTCTCTTTGCAATTAGATACCACTAAAATCTAATAAGCCCTTCAAGATAAAAGCGATATTGTGTAATAAATTTTGTTTACATCTTGGAAGAAGGTTTTGCATAGTGACTTTAATGACCTCTGGACATCTAAAATACCTTACTGCCATTTACGTATTGATTTTGTCTAGTATTTCTGTTTAAAAGATTTTGCTTTGGTTATTATATACATAATAACTATGTCATTCAAAAAGAGTTAACTTGTTTTTGAGAATATTATTGTGAACCCTTCACAAGCAGGGATTGTTTTACATAATTTGGACAGTGCAGATGTGATCTTGCCAAATTACATGTTTATGAAAGAACTACAGATGCTGGAAAAATCAAAGGTAGAAAAAAATGCTGGAGGCAGCATCTATGGAGGCAAATTAGGAAAAGGGGTGATGCAACGAGACCTGGGTGTCATGGTACACCAATCATTGAAAGTAGGCATGCAGGTGCAGCAGGCAGTGAAGAAAGCAAATGGTATGTTAACATTCATAGCGAAAGGATTTGAGTATAGGAGCAAGGAGGTTCTATTGCAGTTGTACAGGGTTTTGGTGAGACCACACCTGGAGTATTGTGTACAGTTTTGGTCTCCAAATCTGAGAAAAGACATTCTTGCCATAGAGGGGGTACAGAGAAGGTTCACCAGACTGATTCCTGGGATGTCAGGACTTTCATATGAGGAAAGACTGGATAGACTTGGCTTGTACTCGCCAGAAATTAGAAGACCGAGGGGGGATCTTATAGAAACTTACAAAATTCTTAAGGGGTTGGATAGGCTAGATGCAGGAAAATTGTTCCCGATGTTGGGGATGTCCAGAACAAGGGGTCACAGTCTAAGGGTAAGGGGGAAATTCCTTTAGGACCGAGATGAGGAAAACATTTTTCACACAGAAAGTGGTGAGTCTCTGGAATTCTCTGCCACAGAAGGTAGTTGAGGCCAGTTCATTGGCTATATTTAAGAGGGAGTTAGATGTGGCCCTTGTGGCTAAATGGATCAGGGGCTATGGAGAGAAGGCAGGTACAGAATACTGAGTTGGATGATCAGCCATGATCATATCGAATGGCAGTGCAGGCTCGAAGGGCCGAATGGCCTACTCCTGAACCTGTTTTCTATGTTTCTATGTTTCTATGAAGGAATAGGTGACTTTTCTGGATGAGACCCTTCCTCAGACTGATGTGGGGGGGTGGGGGGGGGGGGGGTGCGGGAAGAAGAAAGGAAGAGGCGGAGACAGTAGGCTGTAGGAGAGCTGGGAGGGGAAGAAGGGAGAAAGCAAGGACTACCTGAAATTGGAGAAGTCAATGTTCATACCACTGGGTGTAAACTACCCAAGCGAAATATGAAGCGCTGCTCCTCCAATTTGTGGTGGGACTCGAGGGGGGAGGTAAAGTGACAAGGGTACCATTTCCTGCGGTTGCAAGGGAAAAGTACCAGGATTAATCCTCAAACATTTTCGCCACCTCCAACGGGATCCCACCATCATCCGGCTTTCCGCAGAGACTGCTCCCTCCGTAACTCCTTGGTCAATTCGTCCCTTCCCACCCAAACCACCACCTCCCCTGGTACTTTCCCTTGCAACTGCAGGAAATGCTACACTTGTCGCTTTACCTCCCTCCTCGACTCCATCCAAGCAGTCTTTCCAGGTGAGGCAGAGGTTCACCTGTACCTCCTCCAACCTCATCTATTGCATCCGCTGTTCAAGGTGTCAACTGCTCTACATCGGTGAGACCAAGCGCAGGCTTGGCGATCGCTTCGCCCAACACCTCCGCTCAGTTCGCATTAACCTACCTGATCTCCCGGTAGCTCAGCAGTTCAACTCCCCCTCCCATTCCAAATCCGACCTTTTTGTCCTGGGCCTCCGTCATGGCCAGAGTGAGTCCCGCCGCAAATTGGAGGAGCAGCACCTCATATTTCGCTTGGGTAGTTTACATTCCAGCGGTATGAACATTGACTTCTCCAATTTCAGGTAATCCTTGCTTTCTTCCTCCTACCCCTCCCCTTCCCAGTTCTCCCACAGCCTACTGTGTCCGCCTCTTCCTTTCTTCTTCCGCTCCCCACCCCCACATCAGTCTGAGGAAGGTCTCGACCCGAAACGTCACCTATTCCTTCGTTCCATAGATGCTGCCTCATCCACTGAGTTTCTCCAGCATTTTTGTCTACTTGCCAAATTACATGCTAATCTAGTATTAATACATAGTAATTTTTATATATTTTGAAAGAACAATGGTAAAAACTTTCTTTCAATTTTCATCATGGGTGGAGATCTGGGGCTGTACAGTTGAATAACAGTTACACCAAATAGTTACGGTGAACTTCAAAACTCTGCATTTATAGAGTTGTCATTTTCAGTGGTCAGCTTTATGTTAAGACAGCAAAACGATTTTCTCTCTGGCATCACTGGGAATTTAAAATTACTTGCTTCCACTATGGTTTTCTGGATTCTGAGGTGGCTAAAGAGGCCAATGTGAAAATCACAGAATATTCCACAGATGTGGCAGGAAATGGCTGACAGAGTGGGTGGGTGGTACAACAGAATTGATCCACTCCTGCTGCTGATGCAGGGCTTCTGTGTTTCAGTGCATGGCCTTGAGGTTCTCAATACCGGTTGGCGTGCTCTGTCTCCATTTTGACAAGGAATCAGTGGGGATGTTGCATCTTGTCATGAAAACGTTATGAATATGCTTTAAAAAATATTGCGTCAATAAATGTGGCTATCCAATACTAAATTTGGTTGAAATATTCCCTGCCTGTATGAAAACGTTTTCAAAGAAGGTGGCTATCTTAAACAAGTCTTTAATGTCATTGAGGCAAGCTGTATTGAAAACATATGGCACAAAGTGTATATATTTCCAAAGTGGAAAAGACTGAACTAAGATTTAAACCTGGCACAGATCATTTTAACTCTTCTGCTTGATGGGAATGCTGCAGGAGATTACAAGTTTAAGTTCTTCCCGATGTACCACTTGGAGACTCCAAAGCCTTTGAAGGGATATACTAAAGAACATCTGTGTGTTATTTGGTGATCGTAAGGAAATGTGTTTTAAAAACAGAAAATGCTTGGGATATTCCAGATTAGACAATATATGCGGAAAAAGAAACAGAGTTAATGTTTCAGATCAAGGATCCTCCATCAGCAATGGAAAAATGACTGTGTGCAGAGAGGGGATGGGTTAGAGAGAACCAAAGGGAATGTCTATGCTGAGATGAAGACCAGAAATGTCCAGGTGGTACACGTCTATTGTGAGAAACTTGTCATTGAGATTACCTTTGTCTTCACTCTTATCACATATTCCTTGCTATCCTCACTTCTTCCTTTTTCAATTTTAAACATGCCCATTTTCTCCTTTTCTAGTTTTGATGAAGGATCAAGGACTTAAAACATTAGCTCTTACTTCTCTCGCAAAAGCCAGGGCAATTAAGGCAATGTTTCAAAAAACTATTCTCATCGTTCATGGAAGGAATATTGTGTCAAAAGAGATTCATGATGTTAGATGTTGCCTTAAATAATGGACGTAGTCAACTTATGAACCTGATGACTACTTGTAATTTTTAAACCTGGTTTCTTCCCATCCACCAAGACTTCATAGCTGCAATCCACGGATCAAGAGCAATAACAACAATTAATTTATTTTCTGTCAAATCTTCTAGCTTATCAAGGAAATTGGCAGCAAAAGGAAATTTGGAGTGACTCTTAATAACAAAGGAGTGAAAGAAGTTCTTGTTTCAGATCCTGTTACATCAGCAAGTATATAAGATATGGCAAAATGTGGCCTATGTCAATTACGCAAAGAATTTGATGTTTCCCAAAGATCAATGTGAAACCATCAAAGTTGCCTTTGAGGAGATGGAAGAGACTGATGAAAATGCTCAAGTTCCAAGGAGAAGACGAGGGAATGAACGATTTAAACGAGGGAATTAAATGTGACATCCTTAAGTTTGAGGATGACACAAAGCTGGGTGGCAGTGTGAGCTGCGAGGAGGATGCTATGCGGCTGCAGGGTGACTTGGATAGGTTGGGTGAGTGGGCAGATGCATGGGAGATGCAGTATAATCTAGATAAATGTGAGGTTATCTGAATGGTGTCAGATTAGGAAAATGGGAGGTGCAACGAGACCTGGGTGTGCTTGTACATCAATCACTGAAAGTAACACCTCCCTTGTCACGGCAAATACAACACATAGTCCTCCGCCAGTTTCGCCACCTCCAACGTGACCCCTCCACTCGCCATATCTTCCCATCTCCCCCCCTGTCTGCCTTCCGCAAAGACCGCTCCCTCCGCAACTCCCTTGTCAATATTCTGCTTGGGGAGTCTGCATCCTCTGGGCTTGAACATTAAATTTTCTCAATTCTGTTAACCCTTGCTGTCTCCTCCCCTTCCCACCTCTCCCTCAGCCCTCAGGCCCTGGCATTCCCTCTATCTCTAGCTCCCTCCCCCACCCTAGTCGCACTAGCTTCTCATTTTCACACCAGAAACAGCTTACAATGGCTTGTTCCCTTTATCATCGATACTTTTTTGCATATCTTTCATTCATTGTTCTTTATCTCTCCACATCACCGTCTATATCTCTCATTTCCCTGATCCCTGACCAGTCTGAAGAAGGGTCTCGACCCGAAACATCGCCCATCTCCTTCGCTCCTTCGATGCTGCTGCACCTGCTGAGTTTCTCCAGCCTTTTGTGTACCCACTGAAAGTAAGCATGCAGGTAAAGCAGGCAGTGAAGAAAGCTAATGGCATGTTGGCCTTCATTGCGAGAGGGTTTGAGTTTGAGCAAGGAGGTCCTACTGCAGTTGTACAGGGCCCTGATGAGACCGTACCTGGAGTACTGTGCACAATTTTGGTTTCCTAATTTACGGATGGATATTATTGCTATTGAGGGAGTGCAGTGTAGGTTCACCAGGTTAATTCCCGGGATGGTGCGACTGACCTATGTTGAAAGAATGGGTTGACTGGGCTTGTATTCACTGGAATTTAGAAGGATGAGAGGAGATCTTATAGAAACATAAAATTCTTAAAGGTTTTGACAGGCTAGATGCAGGAAAAATGTTCCCGATGTTGAAGGAGGCCAGAACCAGGGGTCACAATTTAAGAATAAGGGGTAGGCCATTTAGGGCTGAAATGAGGAAAAACTGTTTCACCCAGAGAGTTGTGAATTTGTGGAATTCTCTGCCACAGAAGGCAGTGGAGGCCAATTCACATGATGTTTTCAAGGAGATAGATTTAGCTCTTAGGGCTAAAGGAATCGAGGGATATGGGGGAAAAAGCAGGAATGGGGTACTGATTTTAGATGATCAGCCATGATCATATTGAATGGCGGTGCTGGCTCGAAGGGCCGAATGGCCTACTCCTGCCCCAATTTTTCTATGTTTCTAAAAATTGTCAAGTGAGTTTTTAATTGCAACATGTTGGGAAAGAAAAGGAAATTGTTGAAACACCTCCCCTTTGATTGTTACCAATAAAGCAATTGTTAGAAGCTTTTCAACTTATTGAATAAGGAATATAAATCTTTGCTGAAGACAACCTGAATATGGAATACAGCTCCCAAGTGAATTGTGCAGTAGCTTAATGGAGCTTTTCCAACAAAACCTATCTCACAATCTCTGGATAATTTTCTCATTGTGGAAAAGGGGCCGGAAGAAAGGTTGGAAGAGGCTGCCGTTTCACCCACGTGTGAAGAGTCAGCTGATCCAGCCCCTTACAATTTTCTTTACCGCTAGCCCATCCATTTTCTCTGTGATACCTCTAAAATAAGCTTCAAGAAACATCACCAGTAAGTGTTATCTTGATTTACCATTTGTATATATAGAAATGTATTGTTATTTTTAAGGATGAACTTAATGGAGGTATTGTCTTATGGTATATTATCATGTAGTCCAAATGTCTTGATCAGTGTCAGCTGGAGAGCAAGTTCAATCAAAAAGACTGAGAGGATTACTTTGTGTTTCAGCACACATTTATGGAAAAGTAATGCCACAGTCTCTCATTAAAGCGTACAAAACTTTGCAAACGAAGGATGATTACACATAACCACATGTAGAAGCTCATAACAGGATGCTAGAAGGGAGGTTAAGTATGCAAATATCATCAGCTTCACTTATTTCATTACTGCTTCTTGCCGCAGATGCAATTCTCAGTCATTACAAAACACCACCTGCTCCCTGAGATTTAAGATGTATATGTGATTGGCCCATTGGTTAGTTCTTGCTGCTTGCAGTTGTTTCCCACCTTGTTTACAAGAGAAGGAAATGTATTGGCCAATTTGTTTGGACTCATTCTGATAAGGTGATCAGAGTGCCATAGCTAAATAGCAATTGTGTGTAGGTTACGGGATGTATAGCTGGTTGCAATACAGCTCTGTGGGGCATAGGAATGTAAGGGAAACAATTTGATTGCTTGTGAGTGATGGAGATTGTGTGTAGCTAAAAGTCTGTAGCATTTGAAGATGTTTCTACTGACATTGATTATTCCTGAGGTCACATAACTTGGTCTGCTGGATGCAGGCTTCATTGCTTGACTAGTAGCATGGGTGCTCACAATGATATGTTCCCACTGGCGTTTGGCCTGCTTTTTACCCTTTTTGTGGCATTCAAAAAACCTTGAAACATTTTCACGTGCCCATTAAATTATTTTTGCATTTATATTGCATCCTTCAAGCTCCCCTTCAGGATGTTCCTAAGTGCTGAGGTTAATCATGCATCATACTCGCATCTGTTTTTGGGGCTATTCCATTTGATTCTCACTGTGCACATTTGAAGTATAGTTTAAATGCAATAGCCAATATGCACCGCAACAATATTGGCCTAGACTTTAATAAGAAAATGCCCAATTCAGGCTTTCTGTACATGAATACACCTGTGCTTGAGAAGGTGTATTTTCAAAACTAATTCCTACTTACTGCATTTTTCCATCCCTGCTCTGATACAGGGTTCCTTATAGAAACCACGTTGGAGTGTGTGAGAGGGGGAAAGTGCAGAAATTATAACAAGTTACAGTGAGGAAACCACTTGTGATCTTGGTTCCTTCTGATGCATCTAGTTAATAAATAACTGGTATGAAGGCAGACATGGCTTATATTATACTGATTTTCAGTGGAGAGAATGGCGGAGACTATGATATTAGTACTTTTGATTTAAATTCTAGATTTAATTAGTAAAATAATGGTCTAAATAATTATTAATTGTTTTAAACAGTTAAATATCAGAAATATTCAGAAAGATCCTTATTTTTAAAATTTCATTGAAGGGATGTGGGCTTTGCAGACTTGAGTCATGGTGTAATTGCCTCTCTTTAGTCGCCCCTGAGAAGGTGCTGGTGAGCTGCTGCCTTGAAGTGCTGCAGTCCTCGAGGTGTGGGTATACCCATAATGCCATAAGGGAGAACATTCCTCGATTTTGACCCAGCAACAGTGAAGGCTACTTGATAGCTGCTTCAGCCATTGGACAGGCACACTATACAAGGCTTTGCTGCCTGGCAGCTGTTTTTTCTGTTGTTTGTAGGCAAGGGTTGTTCGAGCATCTTCTTTCAGCAAATTCCCAGTGCAAGGTAAGTTGGAGACTTCCTAAAGTAGGCTAGCATCCTATTCAGGTGGCAAATACTGATTTTTACTGATGTTAATTGAGGGATAAATTGATAGAATACCAAGGAAAAGTTCCCTTTGAAATATTTCCAGGGAATATTTTACATTCACTTGAGAAAGCAACAAGGCACTTAGTTTAACAGCTCATAAAATGTGGTACCTCTGACATCACAGCATTCTCCCAATACTACCAACCAACATTTTAAGAGGTGCAGAATAGCTTTAAGCAATGCAGACAAGCCACTTGTGATCTTGGTCCCTGCTGGTGCATCTGGCCAATAAACAGCATGGTTAGTGCTGGCTTTACATGGAAATCACTCAAATGAGCAGGCAGCATGAAGTTGATGTGCTGTTTTGCATTGAAATCAACTGCTGAGGTTCATCATACATCATGATCCCTGCACCTGTTTTTGTGCCTTTCCAATTTTGCCCACGCTGTGTCTATGTGAGTACCTTTATGTTGCCCAAATTGTTTAATTTATTTGAGAAAATAAAAACTGATAATGTAAAGCTTTGTTAAAACATTTATTCTGCTGCTTGTGTTAAAATTGGTAAAGTTATTAAAAAAAAACATGGAAATCACACTATGCATGAAGTGTTTAACTCTTCCATTTCAGCAAGCAATTTAACGTGACAGATTGCTTTTACGAATGCTAGGAAATGTAGCACATTCATTTAAGTGTCTCATTTTACTGAAGTGAACTGCAATAAAAAAGTAAAGATTGCCCTCAACCCGATTCTTTTTGAGGCTAAATCTTGTTGATAAATGATTTCAAGAACAGACTCAACATAAATGAGAAAGAAAACACATTAGAACACATGTAAATGTTTTCCATAATTTTTTATTTACAAAGGCTGAATATGAAATGAAATAAGTGCCAGTGGTGTCTTTACTGGAATATCTTGGCTAGAATGTAGGTTTCAAGTACAACTGCAGGGGTGTCATGTCCTAAAGCCCATGCCATATTATGTTCTTGCAGCCGTTTCTTGATTTAATATGAAGTGAATATATTTAGTTCAAGTGTGTAGAAAGGAACTACAAATGCTGCTTTGTACTGAAGATAATACATAGTGCTGGAGTAACTTAGCAGGTCAGGCAGCATCTCTGGACAAAAAGTTAAGTCTTTGGGTGACATCTGAAGAAGGGTCCTAACCCGAAACACACCCATCCTTTTTTTCCAGTGATGCTGTCTGACGCACTGAGTTACTCTAGCACTTTGTGTCTATCTTCTATTTAGCTCAAGACAGGCTTTTGTGATGATGAAAAAGGAAGCTAAAATGAGCTTATTTATTCAACAATTCTGGCTGAGCACAATTGCCAATGTTTTAGCTTTAGCTTTAGCATTTAAGTGCTGGGTCCTGTCAGTGTTGGGAATGGATGTTCTTGGAGCTTCCTCCTTAAATGTTTAAATATTTGCCACTAATCATGATTGGATGTGTAGGGTTGCAGAGGTTTCTTGTGGTCTGTTAGTAGCAAGATTGCTTATCTATCTGTCCCCCTGGTCCTCACCTTTCACCCCACCAGTCAGCAAATACAACACATAGTCCTCCGCCAGTTTCACCACCTCCAACGTGACCCCTCCACTCGCCACATCTTCCCATCTCCCCCCCCCTGTCTGCCTTCCGCAAAGACCGCTCCCTCCGCAACTCCCTTGTCAATTCTTCCCTTCCCTCCCGCTCTACCCCTTCCCCGGGCACTTTCCCCTGCAACCGTAAGAAATGCTACACTTATCCCTTCACCTCCCCCCTCCACTCCTTTCAGGGACCAAGCAGTCCTTCCAGGTCCGACAGAGGTTCACCTGCACCTCCTCCAACCTCATCTACTGCATCCGTTGCTCCAGATGCCAGATGATCTATATCGGTGAGACCAAGCGGAGGCTTGGCGATCGTTTCGCCGAACACCTCCGCTCGGTCCGCAATAACCAAGCCGACCTCCCGGTGGCTCAGGACTTCAAGTCCCCCTCCCATTCCGTATCCAACTTCTCGGTCCTGGGCCTCCTCCACGGCCAGAGTGAGCAACACTGCAAGTTGGAGGAACAGCACCTCATATTCCGCTTGGAGAGTCTGCATCCTCTGGGCTTGAACATTGAATTTTCTCAATTCTGTTAACCCTTGCTGTCTCTGCCCCTTCCCACCTCTCCCTCAGCCCTCGGACCCTGGCATTCCCTCTCTTTCCATCTCCCTCCCCCACCCTAGTCGCACTAGCTTCTCATTTTCACACCACAAACAGCTTACAATGGCTTGTTCCCTTTATCATCGATACTTTTTTGCATATCTTTCATTCATTGTTCTTTTATCGCTCCACATCACCGTCTATATCTCTCGTCTCCCTGATCCCTGACCAGTCTGAAAAAGGGTCTCGACCCGAAACGTCGCCTATCTCCTTCGCTCCTTAGATGCTGCTGCACCCGCTGAGTTTCTCCAGCCTTTTGTGTACCCTCGATTCTCCAGCATCTGCAGTTCCTTCTTTAACACAACTGCTTATCTATCTGATATGTAGCATGCAAGTAGTCCTATAACAAAGCTCCATTAGGTTAGCCATTCACCTGCCGTTGGTTCCAGCATGTTTTTCTGCACTCATTGAACCAGGCCTGATCTCCAGGCTCGATAGTAATTGGATTGTGGCGGTATATATTTCTGCTGATACTATTGATCAAAAGTGCCATGCGAATTTCCAGTTGTGAGCAACAAGATTTCTTCTGAACCTGTTCCAATTGGTTGGTCGTTGAGTTTATGGTGTGAAGAACTGCGTGCTAGTCACTTCTAATAATACTATCTTAGAGAGACTCATCAGCCACAGGTAGACCAAAGAGGATGAGGTCAGATAGGTTTATAACATGATGGTTCACTCATTACCAGTGGCCGAGGCAGTCTGGTAGCTATGTTCTTCAGGACTTTGCAAGTTTGGTCTGCAGTGGTACTACTAAACCATTTTTGGTGGTGGACATTGAAATCAAGCACAGAGTGCTTTTGGTGTCCTTGTTACGTTCAGTGTTTCTTCCAAGTGTTGTAGCACTTGGAGGGAGGATGATGTGTGAAAATCGGTGGATTCCTTACCCATGTTTAACCTGATCCTCTGAGACTTCATGGAGTCTAGTGTCAATGTTGAAGACTCTGAGGGCTGCACGTTGCATCTGTATTCTACCATATTGTCGCTTCTAATCCATCAATCTTTCTGGTAGGATAAGATGTACCAGGGATTGTGATGGATGAGTTGAGCACATTGTCAATTATTCCAGACAATATGGAGATACAATTACTTTCCGGATCGAGTCTCCGGTCGCTCTGCATCCTACCATCAATGGAGCTGGAGGCCTCCTCGAACTGACCTTGAGTGTCCCCGCGTGGCGTGGACTTAACATCTGTGTCGATCCCTTCCCCGGGACCGCTCCGACCACGGCCTGCGGACTTGTTATCAAGGGCTCGCAGTCTCAGGAGAGGCTAGTCGGGAGCTCCAACGAATGCAGAGGCTCGACCAGCCCCGACATGGGGTTCGATAGCCCGGCGCAGGGAGCTGACATCTCCCCCCCCCCCCCGATGCAGGAGCTGATCGCCCCGACGCGGAGGGCCCGCCACCAGCTACGGGAGTCAAGATTATCCCGTCAATGGAGGGCTTGAGGACCCAGACTGTGGGGGAGCAAACGAGGGAAGAGATTGAACTTTTATTTTCGCCTTCCATCACAGTGAGGAATGTGGAGGAGTTACTGTGGTGGATGTTTATGTTAAAATGTGTTTTGTGTGTTCTGTTGCTTTTTATTTGTATGACTAATTTGGCAAACGAAATTCCTCGTATGTTGCAAAACATACTTGGCTAATAAAGTATTAATGTGATTGTGATATCAGGCTGTTGGTTGACTAGTCTGTGGGATATTTCTTCGACTTTAGATGCCAGTTCCCAGATGTTTGTGAAGCAGACTGTAAGATGAACTGGGGAAACACATACAGTAGGTTCAGTAAGGATGACCCACTTCCTCCCTTGAAGGGTATCAGTGAACCAGATGCATTTTTAAAACAATCCGTTTTTCTTTATGGTCAATATTTCACATTATTCTTGCCCCATTCTCCATTTCCATGTTTAACAACATTTAAATTCTACAGTTTCCTTGATGGGATTTAAACTCTGGTCTACGGATTGTTTCATTTAGGACTGTAAGTCTAGCAATTTAATTGAAGAGCCACTACCATACCAATGGTGATGGAGAGATGGAATGTAGAGAGCTGTAATACTCGCTTACATCAAGCTGTAATACTGGTGCTAAAGGGGCTGTCCCACTGCGGACACGGACACACACACACACACACACACACACACACACACACACACACACAAAAACACATACACACACACACACACACACACACACACACACACACACACACACACACACACACACACACACACACACACACACACACACCCGCGGGGGCCAGGGGAAGTGGGGAGCGCTGTCTGAAATTCACACCTGCGATGAAGAGGAAGGTAAAAGACAGCTGCACAGTGTACGGTAAGTCCTTTAGAGAGTGCGGGGGGGTGGTGAGGGGAGAAGGAGTGGAGACACTTCTAAGAAGTATAATAAAGTTTAGCGGGCATTTAACCTACCGGTCAGTTTAATTTGGTCCTGAAAACTCCAATGAGCCAATCAAAATGCCCGGTCAGCGAAGGAGATTGCCTACGGCTGCCTTCGACTGCCTGTAACTAAATAGCGACCCCACTTCACTGCACTACGAGTTAAAAAGAACCATGCCGACCAAATTTTACTCTCGGAAAAATTTTCAACATGCTGAAACTTTTTCCGTGACCTAGCTGAGGCCGCGAGTATGCAGTAACTTCCCTCGAGCATGAAGGAGAGTTCCAGTGACCTCCTAGGAATACGTGTTGACCATGCTGCGAGTTTGAGTCAAGGGCAAACTCTTCTAAACTCACAGATTAGTTCGCCGCAGTGGGACAGCCCCTTAAGGGCATGTTAGTTTTCAACTTTCAAGCTCAAACACCTCTGAATTAAATACTTTGTTCCACTCATTATCATTTTCATTCTTCCCACCAGTCAAGGAAAGGCACCCAAGGGTCTGTTCCTGTCAAGCATTTTGCAGGCTTAATGACCTACAGTTAGCCTCATAACAACAGATTCATTTGCCCTATCAGTTCTGCTGGGACCCAAGAACAATCCAATTGGTTCATTTCCCACCCGCTCCCCCCACCCCCTTACTTCTCTACGGCCCTATAATGTATTCTTTCTTACATATGCCCCTTTGATTTTTTTTTGTCATTAACATACACTAAAGGGTAATTTGCAGTTGCCAATTAACATATCAGCATGCCCTTTAGGATGTGGAAAGAAAACAGAAAAAACATATGGTCACAGAGAGAATGTGCAAACTCACGCTGTGCCATATTTTCAGTCTAGTTCCATATATAGAGTTTCTGAGATATATGTGAACATGGTAACAGTGAAGCTGCTCAACCAGTAGATAGAGGGATCTCAAATTAAAATTTATTTTGCCAAATTAATGTAGCTAAACATCCCACTATGCTTCACTTGAACATTATTAAAACAATATTTGACACCAGCTCATTTTAACATTATAATAAAGTAGATTACCAAAATGCTTTTGGTTAAAAAAAATGACAATTTTTGGAACATACTACAGAACAAAGGTGGATAGGATGCAGTTTTTGGATGTTTACAGTATTGAAAATTGAAAACTGCATTGTCAATGGTGAAGTGGATACATTTGGGTAGCCCATAGTTTCCTAAGCATTTGAACATAGAGGGTACACAAAAGGCTGGAGAAACTCAGCGGGTGCAGCAGCATCTAAGGAGCGAAGGAGATAGGCGACGTTTCGGGTTGAGACCCTTCTTCATGGATGTCGTATAGGGTTTCAGCACTAGAAGATGAAAAGGAACCATTGTGAATCACCTCTTCAGAATGAGCAAATTGGTCCACATTTTGTTGAAATAATAAGACTATCAACAATAGATATATTGCATGATAGAACTGACAGTAATTTCTAGCGTTCATATATGGAAGTTAAATGCAGCAATTAACTAGCCAGAGATTTCCTTCCAGAGGGCTCACTCTTGCAGTTTTGTTAATTGATTTAGATGAGATTAGATCAGGTTAGTTTATTGTCATATACACCAAGATGCCATAACATTTATTGTTCACATGAAGCTCTGAGTAAACAGTATACATAGAATAATTATGTATAGAAGGGTCTCGACCCGAAACGTCGCCTATCTCCTTCGCTCCTTAGATACTGCTGCACCCGCTGAGTTTCTCCAGCTTTTTGTGTAACCCTCGATTCTCCAGCATCTGCAGTTTCTTCGTTAATACATAGAATAATGATGAGATTGTTTTGGACAGGGGGCCTGTGAATAGTGTAAGAAGTAACTGCAGATGCTGGTTTAAACCGAAGATAGACAGAAGGAAAGTAGGGATGGGTGACGTTTCGGGTCGATGCTGCCTGTCCCGCTGAGTTACTCCAGCTTTTTGTGCCTGTGACTAGTGTTGTGCCTCAGGGAGCAGTGCTGGGTCCATTGCTGTTTGTCATCTATATGAATGATTTAAATAAAATTGCAAAAGGTGTGAATAGTATGTTTGAAGATAACACTAATAGGTGGAATATAGACATATAAAATGGTCATCAAGAATTACATGGGGATCTTGATCTGCTGGGCAAGTAGGCCAAGGAATGGTTAATGGAGGTAGCAAATGGATATAGATAAATTTGGTGGTCCATTTTAGGATGTCAAACCAAGGCACTGCCTTCACAGTGTATGGTAGGAACCTGGAGAGTGTTGGAGAGCAGATGGATCTCAAATGCAAGTACATAGATCCCTGAAAGTGGCATCACCCGTAGATAGGGTGGTGAAGAAGGCTTTTGACATGCTGGCCCTCATCAGTCAATAACTGAGTCCAAAAGTTAGGATGTTATGTTACAATTATATAAGATGATGTTGAGGCCACACTTGGGGTATTGTGTTTAGTTTTGGTCACCCTGCTGTAGGAAAGTTACTATTAATCTGGAAATAATGCAGAGAATATTTAAAAGGATGTTGCTAGGACTAGAGGGCCTGAGCTATATATAGAGAGAATACAGGCCAGGAAGTTGTTCCTTGGAGCACAGAAGGTTGCGGGGTGAGCTTATAAAGGTGTAGGGAATCATGAAGGTCAGAAATTGGGTGAATGCACAGAGACATTTTTCCTCCAGGTTTGGAGAATCGAGATCCAGAGAGCATAGGTATAAGGTGAGAGGAGAAAGATTTAATTGGAACCAAAGGTGTACCTTGTTTATACACAGGTTGGTGAGTATATGGACTCAGTTGCCAAAGGAGGGAGATGAGGTAAGCACAATAATTTGGGGTCAACTGGGCAGATACATGGATTGGAAAGGTTTAGATTGAAATGGGCCAAATGTAGGCAAATGGGACTAGCATTTTGGTCACATTAACAGAAATGCTGCCACGTACTCTTCACTCATAACTCTCGTTCAGTTATTCCGGTGTTGGACTTTAATCTTGGTCAGTATGGAGCTGTTAGTCTGAAGGGCCTGTTCTCTGCTGTATGATTCTTTTGCTTTAAAAGATGAGTAACAGCGCACATCTGTGCAAGTGTTCCGGACAATCTAGAACCCCTGCAATTTGCGTATATGAAAAATAGGTCTGCACAGAATGTTGCCTTCCTTGCACTTCAGCCCTCGATCAACTTGACGATATGAAAACCTATGCCAGAATGCTGTTCAATGACTACAGCTCAGACTTCAACACCATAATTCTGACTAAGCTCTTCCCTACACTTCTGGCCCCCCTCTGCAACTGGCTTCTGAACCTCTTGACTGTCAGACCTTAATTAGAATTGGCTAGAACATTTCCTCTGCCCAAACTCCCAACACTGGTAACATAGAAAACCCTCATGATGGTGTGATCATTCTCCTGCTGTACTCTCTCTGCACCCATGACTGTGTGGCCAAGTACAACACCACCTCGATCTTTAACTTTACTAGTGATACCATTGCTGTTGGCTGGATTAACAGCAACGATGATACGAAGTATAGCGAATGTTCAGCTTCTGAAGTTCTACAAATGTGCTATAATAACAGGTTGTGATGGTATGCATCACAACCTGTTATGGCAACTGCTGCACTGTTGACTGCCTGAAACTACAGTTAATAGTAAGATTAAACGAGAACTTACCAGTTTGAAGTTTGATCGTTATTTTATGAGGAGTAACGTTTAGGGATTACGTGAAGAAGCCCCGCCTGGCGCTTGATCGGCATACTTCAAAGCAGCGGCATGAAAAACACAGAACATAATAGCCGGAGTAAGATAGTAAGGCTCAACATAGATTTAGAACTACCAGATGATAATTTATTTTATGAGGGTCAAGAGTGGAGGGCACGTAATCCCTCATTGTTACTCCTCATAAAATAACGATCAAACTTCGAACTGGTAAGTCCTCGTTTAATCTTACTATTTAACTTCGGAGTCACGTGAGTGACTACGTGAAGATTTTGTAGCTTCTGTGTTTTTTATGTCGTAGACTCATTCCATACGACAATCTGGCTCAATCAACACAGTAATGAGCAAATAACACATTTTTCCCAAACATTGCCTCAGTTTATGTGATAAATTTTTTCCCATTATAAAAGAATGAAAATAATGCCTTTTTCCATTGAAAGGCAAATTTATCACCAAAATATCAATTGATAATATAATTTGATATTATAAACAAAGCAGCAATTACAGAGAACCCAACACTCCGTGTCCAATCCTGACACCATGACTGGTTCCTTGTGACTTTAATATTTATTTTACACCCTCCTGCGGTCTTGAATCTTTGCTCGAGCGGCCCATCCTGTGCCTTTCCTGTGAATGTATCTACCTCCTTAATGGAGTGATTTTCCACATCTTAATGTCTAGTTGCACTGAGTTTTAAACATGTTTTAACCATCTAGAATATAATTATCTAGAACCATCAGTTTTTACTGATACTTAATGTGGTTTTTGTGTGTAATAAGTAGTGCTGTCTCACCACCACAGAGACTCTTACCTACTTTAACATATTGAGTCAATGTTGACCCACACACAATTTTTGGCCGACAGGATATGCTTAAATTTTACCTTGGTTCCAGCTCTTCTTGGTCTGCTTTGTTTGGTAAATTCATAAACATATAAGATAATGTAATCTGTAGCCACATGCAATTATATAACGTAACATTTGCAATGTTTGCACTCTTATGCTGACACTAAATTCATGAGCATTATCACTTTCAATGTTAATCTTTTGAATCATTGATAGAATTCTAGTCCATTGCCAAGGCAAATCAGGACTATGCTGATCTCCCAACTTCTGTATTTCAACTTTGAACACGAATGAGCCCGATAAATTCTTGGTCAGCAATTTGTCCGAAATTGGACGATAAACACTATGAGCTCTATTATTGGCTCTATCACCTAGATGCTGAGAAACAATGCAATCCACAAGGAACTCCCATATATCTAATATGATAAAATAACTTTTACTGTCTGCAAAAGACTTCCAATTTGTTTTAAACAAAATATTGTTTTTTAAAACTATTTCTCCAAATTGCAGGTATAACATTCCTTTTGTACATAATTGTTATATTGTTATATTAGTTAAAACATTCATAGACCTCTTTGACCGTCAAACTGTTATAATGATCTGGTCAAACCTGCAGATAACCAAATTCATATCTTCATGCCCTGGATGAATTTGTACAACAATAAATTACTGCAACTATGAGTCAACATAACTGGTTCAAACATCTCTTCTCAACATTAATGAGAACCATGAAGGTCCGGTTTGGGCCACCAAAGCGCCCCTGGCAGTGTCCTGCTACATTTTCATCAGACACTGCCCTATCAGACAAAAATGAGGAACATAAAAGAACATCTTTCCTCATGTAATTTAGCGAAATGCATCCACTGCTCCTGCTCTCAGTTTTCCCACAAGAACATTTAAGAGATTGGTGATTTAATCTGGATACAACCAGATTAATGGTAAGTAATCCATATTACTGACAATGTTTTTCCCCTGATTTGTTGTCTGCGACAACATTGTCTCTTGCTTAGAGATAAACAGCTGAACTAAAACATTTTTAGAGTACGCCACATCTGGTTACCCAGATAATCACTTGATAATGATCTTACTTGACTCATGTGATTGATATATGCCACAGCCGTGGTATTGTTCACCTGATATGTCATGATTCAATAAATTGTGGAGAGAGTCAGAACTGGACCAGGCTAACTTTGAGGGAATGCGTAAGGATTTTAAAGGAGTGAATTGGGACACTTTGTTTCATGGGAAGGAAAAAAAAAGACATGAGAATTAAGGGACAGAGGTTTCACGTGAGGGGGAACTTCTTTACTCAGAGGGTGGTGGTGTGTGGAATGAGCTTCCAGCGAAGTGGTGGAGGCAGGATCACATTTAAGAGTATTGACAGGTAGATGGGACTAGGGGAAAACAAATGGTCGGCACGGACAGGGCCTGTTTTGCTGTATATATGGTTAATAATAGACATTTAATTCATAAAAAGCTCCTGATACTCCAATAATTAATTCAAATGTTTGGAGAAAAATTTTCTTAGGACAATCCATTTGCGATTCCCTGGTGTTATTGTCCGTAGTCCCCTAAAGAAGGGACATATCAAATATTAATTTGATTAAGAATAGATATTATACTTATCTTAACCCAAATAATCACAGAAGCTATGCATCATCTGATAATACTTGCTTCAGCTTGTAACAGCTGCTAAGCTTATATATTTAAAGCAGCTTTTGGAACCTTTTCTATCCATCACTTTAATTCTGATAACGTATCCTTTGGTATTTGCATAGGCCTGTCAAAAGGCGTGCATACTCTTATAATGCTTGTGTTTTTCCTTTTTTTGGAGCTTTTTTACTCTTTAAGCTCCTTCTCTGATGGAGGGACAAAGTTTGTCAACAAAGCAATGAGACATTTGTATCTCGGAAAACACACGGAAATTTTTCCCCCTCATATGGTGCTGAATTTCCTAAACCCAGAATAGTAATTTGAGGAATGTTTATGAATGCCTAAAACATAGTTTTTATTGGATGGGTCAGAACCCTTGCCTCTCAATAGGCTTGTAATTGCTGCACTAATTTGCAGCTGACTCCTGATCAACCTTCCAATTTAAAATGTGATCAAGATAAACCATGACCATGTCCTTATTTGTGCAAGTGCAGATCTTCTTATCAGTACAATTGTTGTTCCAGTAATTATTGAACAGCCTAGAACTGAGTTTAATCCATTAGACAATATCTTAACTTGCACAGCTGACCCATTCGAATTAATTTCAAGCACCTGTAATATGATAATAAATTGGTACTAAATACCAATCCTTCGAGTCTTATAGTAATGATTAACAATTTGTTAATAACAACTGTTTTTCAATGTTGAGGATGTCCATTTTAATAACATGTCTTTACACTGTAAAAGCGTATTTAAAATGATGTTTTGTATGGCTTTACCACCACATCTTTTTCCCTGGGGAAATTTATGATACAAATTTACGCACCTCTTCTTTATTGGAGATATTTTGGGTGAAAACCTAAAATCAATTTTTAGGTTTTCCTATACAGGTGAACCAATTCCTTCTACAAATTGTTTTTGTAGTCCTTTGTTATGCCATATCATTGATCATAACACACCTGTAATCTCCCACAATTGGAGTTTTCATCAACTTCTTCTGTAACAAGTTTTTGCACCTCTTCAAATGTACATGAAGCCTTCTCTTCCCAATCATAAGGCTGTGTTGGATAAATATTTATTTATCATACTTCTGCCTTTGTTTTGATCCATTATCAAATCTTTACATTGGATCTTAATTTTGCCAAAGTTTAATGACCAATAGTCTTTCCTTTGTAATCAATGCCTGATTTATCCTGAGGCAGGTTTACTCCATAATAATCAGGAGTTTAACATAACTTGATCTGTTTTGACCTGCAAATCTAAAGTGCAAAATTGGGTCCCAATTTATATTATATCCCATTGAGCTCCACAAACTGATGGCAATTTATCTTTTTATTTAAAGTTTTTGGTTATTGGACAATGTTTCATTTGTTTTACATAAATAGTGATGCCACGCACCAGCTTGAAATACTTTGAAAACGTATTTCCTTATGTCTCCATATAATTGAGACATGGGTACCGTAAACGGATTCACCGTTGATACCTTAACAAAACATAAAAGTTTTATCAATAATTCTGCTGTTTCAACTATAACAGCTTTGGTGAGAGACTAATTAATTTTGGTTAGAAACATAGGGTTATGGCCATTCACTCCCTTCGATTGCCTGCACCGCCATTCATATATGATCATGGCTGTGGTGGTACTTTATCCAGCCACTCAGTATCAATGCACGTACCTTTTTCCATACCCTCTGATCCCCTTGAGCCACAAGGGACAACTCACTCTTCCAATGAACAACTACCCTCTGTGGCAGTAGTTCCATATTGACTCACCACTTTGTGTGAAGAAAGTCTTTCTCATCGGTCTTAAAGGTTTTCCCCCTTATCCTTAAGCTGTGTGTCCCTTCCCCAACATGGGAACAATCTTCTGCCTTTGTAAACCCTTAAGAATTTTTTTTTTTAAGATCCCCTGGAGTCTTAATCTCCTAAATTTTAAGCCATAAACCGAGTCTATCCAGTCTTTCTTCATAAACAGTCCTGACATAATCAGTCTGGTGAAACCTTCTCTGCACTTATGGCAATAATGTCCTTCCATCAGATTTAAACTTTTAATACTCCAGGTGTTTTTTCTCATAGCCAAGACCCTGTACAACTATGAGTAACCTCCCTGGGACCGCTTCCTGTACTCAAACCTTTTGCTATGAAAGCTAACATTACCATTCGTTTTTTCACTGCCTGCTGCACCTGCCACATGCCTGTAAGTACTTTCAATGCACTGGTGTACCATGACACCCAGGTCTCGCTGCATCTCCCCTCTTGTTTTCCATGGTTTCCATGGTTACTTTCCATGGCCTCACTCCTTCATTCAGGTATCGTACCTAGTACACCTGTATATATATATTTGTGCTGTGGTGGGTACTTTATGACCAGCCACCACTATCAATGCACTTTTAGGGTCAGTTTTTTCCATATTCTTTTACTATGTTCTTTTACTTAATCTAATTTGGTATTCTGTTTTTGTACTTTAATATTATTTTGCACTGCTTTGATATTGCTCTACAATCTTGCACCATTCTACTGTGTTGTATTTATTATTACTGTATGTATACTGTTTTAAACTAGATCGGTTGGGGGGAGGGACTCAAATAGAGAAGGCAAGTAGTCCGTTTGTGAGGCAGGAGGCAGAGAAGAGAAGCAGTCAGACGCAACACGTAGGGAGGAAAGAAGAAAAAAATAACAAACGGAGAATAAGAAGTGGAGGGTTTCTTAAATGTGTGAGCAGAGAGACAGAAGGGTGTAAAATGAGGATAGGAACAATAGGTAGCGAGGTGAAAAGTGGCAAGAAAACAAATCCAAAAATCTAAAAGGGCCACTTTTCAACATAATTGTAAAATGGCCAAGAGTGTTGTAAAAACAAGCCTGAAGGCTTTGTGTCTCAATGCGAGGAGCATTCGTAATAAGGTGGATGAGTTGAATGTGCAGATAGCTATTAATAATTATGATATAGTTGGGATCACGGAGACATGGCTCCAGGGTGACCAAGGCTGGGAGCTGAACATCCAGGGATATTCAATATTCGGGAAGGATAGACAGAGAGGAAAAGGAGGTGGGGTAGCGTTGCTGGTTAGAGAGGAGATTAACGCAATAGAAAGGAATGACATTAGCTTGGAGGATGTGGAATCGATATGGGTGGAGCTGCGAAACACTAAGGGGAGAAAACGCTAGTGGGTGTTGTGTACAGACCACCTAACAGTAGTAGTGGAGTTGGGGATGGCATCAAACAGGAAATTAGAAATGCGTGCAACGAAGATAAAACCGTTATAATGGGTGACTTCAATCTACATATAGATTGGGTGAATCAAATTGGCAGGGGTGCTGAGGAAGAGGATTTCTTGGAATGTATGCGGGATAGTTTTCTAAACAAACATGTGGAGGAACCAATGAGAGAGCAGGCTATTCTAGACTGGATATTGAGTAATGAGGAAGGGTTAGTTAGCAGCCTTGTTGTACGTGGTCCCTTGGGCAAGAGTGACCATAATATGGTTGAGTTCTTCATTAGGATGGAGAGTGACATTGTTAATTCAGAAACACGGGTCCTGAACTTAAAGAAAGGTAACTTTGAGGGTATGAGACGTGAATTAGCCAAGATGGACTGGCAATTGATTCTTGAAGGGTTGACAGTGGATATGCAATGGAAGGCATTTAAAGGCTGCATGGATGAACTACAACAATTGTTCATCCCAGTATGGCAAAAGAATAAATCAGGGAAGGTGGCGCATCCGTGGATAACGAGGGAAATCAGGGATAGTATCAAAGAAAAAGATGAAGCGTACAAATTAGCCAGAAAAAGCAGCCTACCAGTGGACTGGGAGAAATTCAGAGACCAACTGAGGAGGACAAAGGGCTTAATTAGGAAAGGGAAAATGGAGAATGAAAGAAAACTGGCAGGAAACATAAAAACTGACTGCAAACGTTTTTATCGATATGTGAAGCGCAAAAGATTAGTTAAAACAAATGTAGGTCCCTTGCAGTCAGAAACGGTGAATTGATCATGGGGAACAAGGTGGCAGACCAATTGAATAACTATAAGGGGAAATAGCAATGAGTGAAATCCAGGTTAGCCGGAAAGTGGTGTTAGGATGGATTAACGGAATGGAACAGAGGAGTTCCCTGAAGGTGGAATCGCATGTAGATAGGGTGGTGAATCAGAGCATTGAATATAGGGTAGGGAAGTAATGTTAAAATTGTACAAGGCATTGGTAAGACCAATTCTGGAGGGTGTACAATTTTGGTCGCCTCAACAAAATAGAGAAAAGATTACTAGAATGTTGCCAGGGTTCCAGCAACTATGTTACAGAGAAAGGTTAGTTAGGTCTTTATTCTTTGGAGCGCAGAAGGTTAAGGGGGACTTGATTGAGGCTTTAAAATGATGAAAGGGATAGACAGAGTTGACGTGGACGTTTTTCATTGAGGGTAGGGAAGATTCAAACAAGAGGGCATCATGAGAATTAAGGGACAGAGGAGGGTGGTGGCTGTGTGGAATCAGCTTCCAGCAGAAGTGGTGGAGGCAAGATCGATTTTAACATTTAAGAGTAACGTGGATAGGTTAGCGTGAAGGGGATGGAGGGTAAGTGCAGGTAGATGGGTAGGGGAAAACAAATGATCGGCACGGACTAGGTAAATATGGTTAATGGTTATATTAAAGGCGATAAATCCCCAGGGCCAGATAGGCTGCATCCCAGGGTACTTAAGGAAGTAGCCCCAGAAATAGCAGATGCCTTAGTGATAATTTTTCAAAACTCTTTAGATTCTGGAGTAGTTCCTGAGGATTGGAGGGTAGCTAATGTAACCCCACTTTTTAAAAAGGGAGGGAGAGAGAAAACGGGGAATTACAGACCAGTTAGTCTAACATCGGTAGTGGGGAAACTGCTAGAGTCAATTATTAAAGATGGGATAGCAGCGCATTTGGAAAGTGGTGAAATCATTGGACAAAGTCAGCATGGATTTACGAAGGGTAAATCATGTCTGACGAATCCTATTGAATTTTTTGAGGATGTAACTAGTAGAGTGGATAAGGGGGAAGCAGTGGATGTGTTGTATCTGGACTTTCAGAAGGCTTTCGACAAGGTCCCACACAAGAGATTGGTATACAAACTTAAAGCACACGGTATTGGTGGTTCATTATTGATGTGGATAGAGAACTGGCTGGCAGACAGGAAGCAAAGAGTAGGAGTGAACGGGTCCTTTTCAGGATGGCAGACAGTGACTAGTGGGGTGCCGCAAGGCTCAGTGCTGGGACCCCAGCTATTTACAATATACATTAAAGATTTGGATGAGGGAATTAAATGCAACATCTCGAAGTTTGCGGATGACACGAAGCTGGGGGGGCAGTGTTAGCTGTGAGGAGGATGCTAGGAGGCTGCAGGATGACTTGGATAGACTGGGTGAGTGGGCAAATGCATGGCAGATGCAGTGTAATGTGGATAAATGTGAGATTTAAGACTATTATTTGAATGGTGACCGATTAGGAAAAGGGGAGATGCAGCGAGACCTGGGTGTCATGGTACACCAGTCATTGAAAGTAGGCATGCAGGTGCAGCAGGCTGTGAAGAAAGCGAATGGTATGTTGGCATTCATAGCAAAATGATTTGAGTACAAGAGCAGGGAGGTTCTACTGCAGGTGCACGGTCTTGGTGAGGCCACACCTGGAGTATTGCGTGCAGTTTTGGTCTCCTAATCTGAGGAAAGACATTCTTGCCATAGAGGGAGTACAGAGAAGGTTCACCAGACTGATTCCTGGGATGGCACGACTTCCATATGAAGAAAGACTGGATAGACTCGGCTTGTACTCGCTGGAATTTAGAAGATTGAGGGGTGATCTCATAGAGACTTACAAAATTCTTAAGGGGTTGGACAGGCTAGATGCAGGAAGATTGTTCCCGATGTTGGGGAAGTCCAGGACAAGGGGTCACAATTTAAGGATAAGGGGGAAGTCTTTTAGGACCGAGATGAGAAAATCGTTTTTCACACAGAGAGTGGTAAATCTGTGGAATTCTCTGCCACAGAAGGTAGTTGAGGCCAGTTCATTGGCCATATTTAAGAGGGAGTTGGATGTGGCCCTTGTGGCTGAAGGGATCAGGGGGTATGGGAGAGAAGGCAGGTACAGGATACTGAGTTGGATGATCAGCCATGATCATATTGAATGGCGGTGCAGGCTCGAAGGGCCGAATGGCCTGCTCCTGCACCTAATTTCTATGTTTCTATGTTTACTGAGCTTCATGTGAACATGAAATGTTTTGGCTTCTTGGTATACACAACAATAAACTAACCTAATATGATTTTATCTAAATCAATTAATGAAACTACAAGAGTGAACCCCCTCTTCAGCGACCATCTTCAGAATAGTCATTGCATCTTGGTGGCAGGCAAATGGAAGGGAATCTCTGGCTATCTAGATTGCTGCATTTAAGCTGCATGTGTGAGCTCTAGAAATTACTCTCAGATATAGCATGTATCTATTGTTGATAGTCTTATTATATCAACAAAATGTGGGCCAATTTGTTCTTTATGAAGAGATGATTCACAATGGTTCCTTTTCTGATATAATTATACATAATTTGCTATGTTTTCTGTTCCTTAAATTACCTGGGTATTTGTGAATTTAGAAATAGAAATAACATTTGGTTTAACTGTATTAAAATTGACCCATTTATTCATTAAAGGTTGATCCTAAACAGTGGCAGGGAATTCATCTCTCCTCTCTCTGTAAACTGAGAATCACTGCACTAACAGCAGCATCCTTGTGGAGGCCAACATCTTCATCATTGAGGTCCAAATTATCCAGCATTAATTGAGGTAGATCAGGTTGCTGTGTGTTTGCTGAGTTCACATCAGCCAAAACAATTATTGCAATGCCAAATTGCCAAAGGAGAAATTGAGAGGCTGACTGATATCCATTTAAATATGCTACCAGAAAAGAACACCAGGGGGTGAGTGAAAATCACGCATTATGAGGCAGTAGTCCAAAGTAAGGCTACGTGGCAAAACCCTGTCATAGGTGGAGCGACCATCTTCAGAATAGTCATTGCATCTTGGTGGCAGGCAAATGGCAGCAAAGAGAGGACAGACAACTATCTCATTAACCATTGTACACTTGCCTTACCTTCTCTAATAGTATTATTTGCCACGGTGTCTGCGGCACTAGAATTGGTGTCCTCGGTAACAGCAGAATCCATTAAAAAAGATCTTTGGAAGAGATCATCCTTGAACTTGAGAGATTGTTGCCACTGACTTCAAATGTGTAATAATTGAGGATGGTGTAAACTCCTTGCGCACACTAATGAGTGTTATAAACACAGAACATTCCATTTTTGTCAGTCTTACTATGAAGCTGATAGAAGACAGCACCGATCAACTTGTAATTATGGCTCACATCAGTCAGCAATAGAGCATGATCCATTTTTATTAGTAATGGTACTAGGTTTTAATACTGTTCTTTGGGAGAACAATGAGACAGGATAATGAATGTTTATGACATGTTAGGTGTTACCAGCATTATTCTGCTTCGATATTGCTTTTACACATGCTATTAGGGCCACTTATTTGATTGTGAGACCATGACCTCTTTCAGGTCATGAACTATCTTATTTCTTATTCTTGATATAATCTTACTGGGTGTGCATTTAATCACAACAATTACAAAATTTGTGAAGGAGCTCATTTCTCAGAAAAGTATAATGAATAATGGCAACAGTGCTAAGAAAGAACGGTTGGGAAAATTGTAATTTCTCCTTTACACATTGCTGTATTGGTAAACAAAATACAGTTGCTGCTTAGTATATCAATGTTAAATAGACGAATGGTTGTAATTTATAATTAAAGCTCATTCAATTGTTTTACACCAATTTCTACCATTAATTCCTGGATATTACATGGACTGAGGGTGTGATTAAAATCCCATTTTTTCCCTCTTTTTCATATCTATCTGAAACTCTTAATGTTCTTTAAGCATGTTTCAGTCTGATTTCACCATATTGTCATGAGGTCATTACCTGTTAAGGTGCAATAGAATACAAAGTTTAAGCGTTGCCTAGTTCCTTTCGGCTGCTATTCAATCTGCTTTGCTATTTCTTTAGAATTTCGAGGCCTAAATTATGTACATTTACAAATATTCAAGTTTAATTATTAATTCAGCGAGTCGATGTAAATGCTTTTGCAAATTATAATTAATAAAACCTACTGATACAGTTATATTTTCTTAAATTGTAAATAAGTTTGTGGTAGAATAAAATAATTGTGCCTTCTGTTCCCAAACATATTGTGTACCTCCTTCCAGATTTAACACTTGTAAATATTTCCCACCATGCACCACAATGAAAATTAAATCTGCAACTGCACTATCTTTCCCACATATCCTCCCAAGAGGTGACTTGTGTAACCAGGAATATGCACACACCAGTCTTGGAACCTCTAGTGTATGCTTTTATTTCAAACAATAATTGCAATGGTTTTAATAAATCACACCAATCACATCTTCTAAATCTATTATTCTTGTACTCTTTTGGCTAAAACACAGTGTTTGATAAATAATCCCTTGCAAACCTTAGACTGCTAACATTAGACTCCCAGGCAATATGTTTTTTCAGTACGGAAAATACAATAGGAAGGAATGCTCAATGGATAACAGAAGGATGCAAGTTCAGTGAGTTGTGACTCAGTTAACTACTGATTTAAAGCAGTGGTGCAGTATATGTTTGCAGAATCTTTGCCACCAATACACATAAATGTGAGCCCCATGAGCTATATAAATAATTGCAGTTGGTAATTATCTTAACTTTGGCATTTTAAGTCCCTTGCCTATTTCCTAGAGTTTAACAATGTTTCAATCCAAAATTATTTCCCTCAATTTGTCTGGAGTATTGGGAGTATTCAATTATTCCTTCAATTTACTTATAGTTTTGATGCTAAACGCAAAATATATAAGATAACACCAGAAAGACTTATTCAATAACAATATTTCTAATGGTCCCTGTTTGGACCTCGATAACCTTTCCAATGGTGTTTTGAAAAATTCCACCTGAACATTGGCAATTAAAAAAAAAATGCATTGACTGAACTGCATGGTAGGGGAATAATTTAAATCACCCACCAAACGGTATTTTTAATTGTGAATGTGCATAATAAACCAAAATTGCACAAATCAAATTTATGTAAACTATTTTATCTTACTTTGATTTTTAAGATAGGCCAGTTTCATCTCCCTCCTTGTGTGGCGCCAACCCTGTATTTGCTTGCTTCATGTAAATGAGGATTTTTTGTTTTGTTTTCTTTTGTCTGCTTGAACTGAGGCAGTATTCACTGTGAGAGATGAAGTCCATTCCATTCAACCATAACCAACTGTGAAGTTGCTCCTTAGATTGTTTAATTTCCGGAGCTTTATCTTATTATCATGCCCCCTGCTTTTCCACCATATACTACATTCACCCTACTGATTCTCCTCATGATTTTAAAACGTCATGGTCAAGTTCATCCTTAGTTTCTTTGTTTGAGTGTGCTTCTCTTCATAGCTCAATGACTAAGACCTAGACCCAGCTTTATTCTTTCATTCTATTAGACTGTCTGTCTCTTTAGTTCGATGAATACAACTGGGCACAATGCTTCACATGTGGTCATGAGAGCTGTGAGTGCTAATAGACGTAAAAGGGACCGATTTTTTAACTCCTGTCCCGGTCTATAGAATTGCCTGGGTACAGCAAAAACAGGGAAATCAAGCAGGGAGGAATACTTCCCTATAAGAAAGCCTGATTCAGTTTTTTGTCCATTGATTTACATGGACAGGAAATAAAATGGTCTTCATCAATGGCATGTGCTTCTCCTTGTCTGATTTTCTTCTTTTTTCAAACAATGGAACAGCAATCTCTATCGCTTACTTTCCAAGATGCTATTACCTTGATTGTATTACTCATTAAACTGACATGTTTATGTTTATTTCTGTAGCATCTCTTGTTATACTTCAGTTTCCTGCTTAATTACAATAACTTTATTTTTGGGGCATCAGGCATTTTCACATGCATTCCTTTGCACTATTTATCATTACACTACATTATTATATTTATTAAGTGACAAGATTCTCATTCAATAGCTCACATTGTAATTGTTTATTGTCTTTGAAGCATTTGCTTCAGAACATAGCGAGTCAATTCTTGCTTTAGAGATTCTGGTTACAATGAAATCTCAAACAAATGTACTGATTAGTGGATAGATATTCCTACAAGTGTGAGACCAAATGCAATGTGGCCAATGTAAGGTCATGAACATTTTGGTTGAGGTTTTTGTTAATTTATACATAAATTGTGCAGCAGTTTCAGTCCTTCGTGCGGTGGCGAGACTCATGTTGCAGCGGCCCCTACAGCCTGTCTGTCTTTTTTTTATTTTTTGTCTAGTTAAATGTAGTTGTTCGTGTTTTTTTGGTATTGTTTCTAACTGTGTATTTGTAGGGGGTGGGGGGGAGGGGGAAACTTTAAAAATCTCATCTCTGCACGGGAGACCCGACTTTTTCCCTGTCGGGTCTCCGTTGTCGTTGGGGCCTAGTACCGTGGAGCGGCCTCCGACTGGGATGACCTGGGGGCACCAGTCACGGAGTCTGCGGAGCTGCAGACTTACCATCGTGGGGCTGGCCGGCCTCGGAGCATGGGGAGCGGTGGTGGCTCACTGCTGCGGCCCGACTCCGGAGCTCCAGCTCCATCTGCAGATTACTACCGGTGGACTGTCGGGATATCGGGAACTCGCGGGTCCAGGTGGGAGACCGCTCTCCAGAGCTCCCGCAACACAACTTCTCCAGCCCGTGTCGTGGGGTTGGAACGACCCGGAGCGGGGCCGTACATCGCCTGGCGTGGCTTTAATGGCCGCGGGACATTCCAGCGCCCGCCGGGGCCTCAACTTGTGACTTTTGGGCAGGGCCGGACATCATCCCGCATGGGATTTATGGCCGTGGGATTTAATATCGCCCGCCCGGGGCTTCGACATCGGGAGAAAAATGGTGCGGGGGAGAGAGAAGAACTTTGCCTTCCATCACAGTGAGGAACAGATTCACTATGATGCATGTTTGTGTGAATTGAATTGTTTGTGTGTTTTTTTATGAATTGTTCTGTTTGTATGGCTTGTAGAAATGGAGTTTCGTTTGAGCTTCTCTGAGGTTCGGATGACAAGTAATATAATCTAATCTAAAAGACAGGGCCATTGTGCTATATGGGCTCTTATGCTGAGCTGTCCAATTACTCTCCAACCCTATTTTTAGTTTTGTTTATAGTGATACAGTATGGAAACAGGATCTTCGGCCACCAAGTCTGCGTGGACCTCGATCACCCATCCCTTGTAGTTCTATCCTACATACCAGAGGTAATAAAAAAATAAGTGAATTAACCTACAAACCTGCATGTCCTTTGAATGTGGGAGAAAACTGGAGCACCCAGAGAAAACCCATACAGTCATGGGAGAACGAACAAACTCTGTACAGATAGAACCCGTTGTCAGGATCAAACCCAGGTCTCTGGCGCTGTTCAGTAGCAAATCTACCACTACACCACTAAACCGCCCTATTCCTTTTCCATATCATAATAAATATTTTCTGTAAAGTATCTAATTCTATTTTGTATGTTACTGTGGAATCTGTTTCCATCACTCTCATGCAGCATATCATATCACAACAACTTGCTGTCTTAAAACAAATTTTCGTACTGTATCCAGTTGCACTTCTCAAATATATGTGCTCATGATTACTAGCCCTTTTCGTTTAGTTTAGAGATACAGCATGGAGCCAAGATCTTCGGCCCACCAAGTCCAAGCTGACCATTTCCTGACTGTCTCTTCCTTCTCTCTGTATATAATCCTCTCTTTTCTCAATTACTCATTCCCTGAAGAAGGGTCCAAACCCGAAACATCACCTACCCATGTTCTCCAGAGATGCTGCTTGACCCGTTGCATTTAGTTAAGTTTAGAGATTAGAGATACAGCATTAAAACAGGCCCTTTCGCACAGAGTCCACACCAACCATCGATCACCAGTTCTATACTAGTTCTATGTTATCCCACCTTCTCATCCACTACTGATACTCTTGCATGTGTTTAGCGATTAAACTAAATGAAATAAAATTGCCTTCAATTTCCAGCTGAGACCTACCAGTAACTAATATTCTGTAAAGATTTGGACAACTTTCTTGTCTGTGCACCCTTTTCCTCAATTAATAAATCAAGCTTTTCCCTTGTGAAGATGGATGCAAAATAATCAATATTCAACCGCATCTATCCACCTCCAAAAATAATGTTTTAGATACTTAATTGAACACATTGTTACCTTATCTGTACTACATACCAGGGAACCTTGACAGCTCTTTTGGTTGCCAAATGACAGTTTAGGTGGTCATTGAAGACAGTTTGCGTGACGCGTGCGATAATGTGCTCGGACGAAGTGCGTAGTTACCAGTCGGAATTATGCTCAATGAAGCATTCACATATTATGTTCAAGAAGGAACTGCAGATACTGGAAAATCGAAGGTAGACAAAAGTGCTGGAGAAACTCAGCGGGTGCAGCAGCATCTATGGAGCAAAGGAAATAGGCAACATTTCAGGCCGAAACCCATCAGTCTGAAGAAGGGTTTCAGCCTGAAACGTTGCCTATTTTCTTCGCTCCATAGATGCTGCCACATCCGCTGAGTTTCTCCAGCACTTTTGACTACATTCAAATAACTCACACACTAAACATATTCACCAATCAAGACATGATATATACCACAATGACATGCAGCAACATTATAATACATTATCTCAACTCTTTTTACACATTGCAATTAATGCAATTTCTATTAGTTCTTTCCACTTCCAAACAAAAATGTGGTTGGATTATTCAGAAAATGATCAACCTGTGTCAATAAATCCTGGACCTTGCACACTACAGATTGTTGCAAGCATGTTTTCTGTGAAGGACTGAACATTACCATGACATGGCCATAGCATGGGTCGTTATGGTTATTGGCACAGAAACATCCTGGATTCCCACATAATTTATCCATAACAAAATATACAGGTTGCAAGGACATTTCTAAAGGCATTTTATGTTAATAGCTGTTAAAACCGACTATACCCATCTGACAGGTTAAACATTACACTAACTGACAAGAGATGGCCAAAGGACATAACTGCAGCAAATGTTCTTTTGGTAATATGTTTAAAGGTGTCAAAACAAATAATAACATTGGGAATTAAAACACATTTGATTGCATTCCGTTATCAAACATAGTCAATGTTCGCAGTGAAGACCATGAAGCACAATAGGGTCAGGGTGTGTGTGATCAGTGCGGGGTGGATAGATGGGCGGGGGGTGGGGGTTGAGAAGACAATTTGTGCGGAATGGATGGATTGAGGCAGGTTAATTAGTACGTGTTGGAGTATGTAAAATGGTGAGGGGAGAGCACGGGGGATGTCAGTGGTGTTGAATGGGGGATCAGTACGGGATGAATGGGGGGGATCAGTACAGGATGAATGGGGGTAAACAAAAATGCTGGAGAAATTCAGCGGGTGAGGCAGCATCTATGAAGCTAAGGAAATAGGCAACGTTTCGGGTCGAGACCCTTCTTCAGACTGTTCCCCCCATTCTTCTTGAATGGGGGGGATCAGTACAGGATGGATGGGGGTGTCAGTACAGGATGAATGGGGGGGGGTGTCTGGACAGTGTGGATCGGAGGGTCTGTACAGGATGAATGGGGGATCACTACAGGGTGAATGAGGGGATCAGTAGAGGATGAATGGGGATCAGTACGGGATGAATGAGGGGATCAGTACAGGATGCATGAGGGGGTCAGTACAGGATGCATGAGGGGATCAGTACAGGATGAATGGGATATCGGTAAAAGATGAATGGGGAGATCACTACAGGATGGATGGAGGGTTTGGTGCAGGGTAAATGGAAGGTGGGTCAGTACTGGATGAATGGGGGGGGGGGAGAAGTGCAGGATGGATGGGAAGAGGGGTCAGTACAGGATGAATTGGGGGACCAGTGTAGGATGGATGGGGGGTTGGCAGGAGAATCAATGCGAGGTGGGTAGGGTGATGAATAGATTGGGGGGGGGGGGGGGGATAGATGGGGAGGGGAACACAGGGGATGTCAGTGAGGACTGAATAGAGGTGGGAATGGGGGTCAGTGCAGGATGGAGAGGAAGGGGTTCCAGGATAAGAGGGGTGGAGGGGGGTGTGCGAGAGAGAGAGCTGGGGGAAGGGGCAGAGGAGGTGGGGAGGAAGGAAGGTCAGCACTCCTCGGACAACATTGCCCCGCTGCCTTGGCCGTCCCTGTCCAACGCCAAAGTGCCGCCGTCAAAGGGCGAGGCGGTTGGGAACTCATCGCCACCGCCTCCCTTCCTCCGCCAGCCGACAGCAAGGTGTGGGGCCAAGCGGTGCAGCTCAAAGATCCTATAGCTATAGGATCTTTGGTGCAGCTGCTTCAGATGGCGGAAGGAAGCCTCCCCCTCCCTCCCTCCCTCCCTCCCTCTCTCTCTCTCTCTCTCTCTCTCTCTCCACCTCCCCCCCTCCTCCCGGCCTCGGCGTGCAAGAGGGGTTGTTTTGAAAGCGCCGTTAATGGATTTGCAGGCAGCGGCCATTATCAGGGCGATAGCGGCCGCTGCCTGCAAATCTACCAAGGGCGCTTTCAAAACAACCCCTCTCGCACGCTGAGGCCGGGAGGAGGGAGGGAGGGAGGTAGAGGGAGGCCTTCTTCCACCGGGCGGAGTGTGGGAAAAGGAGGCTATTCGGGGCCCGTCATTCGTTCTGACCCTTCGTCACCAGCACCTAGTATCTTTGCCCTGCAATCAAAGATACTAGAGGAATACAGCCGCCGCCGTCGACACAAAACTTCACGCTTCTATTCTCCAGAGATGCTGCCTGACCCACGGAGTTACTCCAGTTTTTTGTGTCTATCGGTATAAACCAGTATTTGCTTGCCAAGCTGGGCATAATGAGTTGGCATTTAGGTTGCCCGGCGGCACTTTGGATGGTCATTGGCACCCGGGCAACCGCTAATTTCTAGCCCTGCATACGTTTTAATGCTAGCTTTCTTTTAAAATAAATGGCCTAATCGTTAATTGTTCTAAGATTTGGTTTCTCATTTATGTAAGTGGTTTATTTACTTTTATGTTCATTTATTTTGCCCTTTTTATTCCAATTTTGGATTCATTCCCCGCTTTGGAACATAGTTAAATATAAACATACAGAGCGTGTTACTTATTGCCATGCAATCTCTTTGGCACGCAGACCTATTAAAAAACATGAAGGCTTATTAATTAATAAGATAATTAATTTTTCTGAGATATTAACTTTTTACATTAAAAGGATTTCTTGGTTTTCTGTAAGTTATTTTCCCTCACTTCAGCTGATGTGTTCCCCATGTCTTTCTTTCACTTTCTACATGTGAATGGGCATTGCACTCAATTTCTTACATTTGCCCCTCCCTGTTCGTCACACTTTATGTCACAATCCTTAAACATGATTGGATGTTTACTCAGATCCTGAGCATCCACAATCCTTTTGCTCTGCTATTAGTGTTCCGTTTGAGTTTTCAACAATTTAGTGGACAGAAATAGTTTGATATGAAGGATGCAAGGTAAAGTCTAGCTAATGGCAGACACCCTTAAATTCCTTGCAGCTGCAAATCATGCCCCAACTTTCCTTTGTCCCTAACAAATTTTATGAACCAGTGTATTTGATTAGGTGTGTGATTAGTGAAATCAAGAAGAGGGGGAGGGGGAAGAAAGACTACCACAATAAAACATATCCAAATGTTTATCCATACACATTAATATTGGGAGGAATTAAACTGGTTAATTTGGTGAAATTAACATAAATGAAATTGAACATGATAACATTTATCATATTCTCCTATTGAGCGTCTTAATAAATTGAATTTGAAGTTCAGATGAAGCTTATCCTAGGTTGCTTCTGGTAGAGTGGTTTGTTGTACACCATATTTGGTATTATATTCCTATGTCGTTGCAGAAAAAAACACAAAGTCGTAATTGTTATTTGGATTTCTGACTATTTTTCAGCAGTGAAGCTCAATAATGAAACATGATTTTCTGGTGTTTAGAGTAAATTATACATTTCCTTTGATAATCAAATTTAATTTCATCCACCTAAAATTATAGACGGATGTTACATCTTGATAAAAAGTAATGCTTATTAATCCTGTAAATTTTGATTAGGCTATATTGGTCTTGGTTTTAATATTTTACATTCCTGCTGCAGTTCTAAATTATACGTCATAGCATATATCCCTTTTGATATCTCCTCGGGTAACACCTTCTCCTCAAACACAAGTTTTGGTTTTAGCAAATGGCATTGCGATTAATTTGAAATCATGGTTTATGAGCAATGTATGCCAGAAATTGTCAGCAATGTTGATGGAAAATACAGCTGTTCACAAATAATTTGAACCAACGCATTAAAAAATAGTACAGATCATAAGATCATATGTGATATGTGCAGAATTAGGCCATTCGGTCCATCTATCATGGCTGATCTACTCCCTCCTAACTTTATTCTCCTGCCTTCTCCCCATAACCTCTGATAAACCATAGAGTTTGTAGATTATCAGGCATTGCCCATCATGCATGATGTTTTCTTGGGATTGTACTGCAATTTTAATCATACTCAAAACCTTTATATTGTGACCTACTTACAGATTTCTTTATTTGACATAAAACAATGGCTTTACAGAATGATTTCCAACATATATGGTATTTTCCACTGTTTTTATATAATTTTAATATTATTAAGTATTTGTTTATTTAAAAAGCTCATTAAAAATAGAAATATTTGTGGATAACACTTAAAGACATAATTAGAATAACTAATAGCTAATTACCCTGAAATAAACCTCCACTTACCATGAATATGAAAATAATTTATCAGATCAAAATGTAACAAAATTGTAATCCTTAAAAATGTTGATTAATATGTTTTTTATATGATGAAGTAGTAGCAGAATTCTAATAAAGTGCAGAAAGTATGAAATGATTATAGAACAGAGCAATGGTTACTTTATTTTCTGAAACACTTTAGCAGACTAAGACCATTGAGGATTTTTTATTCACAAATGGGGAAACTCGAGTACCCAACTCAGTTGTTTCTGAATTAATGAGTAATATTCCAGTTTGACTGCAGTTCAACCCTTCAGCTGTGGCGCGGTATTGACATTCCAGTTGTTGTCTTGAGTCGGCAGCTTCTAATCAAGTACTAGGGAGAGCTATAACTAACATATCAATACCAATCCTCCCATGGAATAATGTGATAGGAAGGTACTATAATTGAGCTGATACCAGCAGGCAGTAAATTACAGGACTACACATCTGTTAAGACCTTCAGCAAACTTATGCCTATATTTCTTTGACAGACATCAAAAACCTCTCATGCTGCTGGATGCAGTACTTTTTATTTGACTGGTTAGGGATCTGATATTGGTCCTCAAAGGAAACTGAGTGGATATCCTTAGATATTGGTTCACTTTAGTTTGGTAAATCATGTCTTCTGGACTAGCGAATCCTATTGTATTCAGAAAGCATTGTCGATTTAGTGTTGGAACCGTGTAACATGCACTTTAAAGAAAGACTATTGTTTCCTTTGTTATAAATTAACTGTTGCAAACTGAAATGGGCAGTTTTCAACGAAATGACTTCCCGAGAGAAAAAAAAGGAAAAATATAGGATTTTTTTTGTGATCACGTCAGCTATGCAATCTGAGAATAAAAGGCTTGTGAAGGTTAGAAATGCACATCTGGGGAAATACCAGAAATCTGTTGAGAAAGATTCTTCAGTGGGTTAGAGATTTATTGTGCTCATTAAGATGAAGGATGAGAGTGCTAGAGATGGAATTATTTTTGATTTTATTTCTATCTGGCAGTGATAGCAGACATTCCTAAGTCGGGTACAGGAAAATTCATTTACAGTTTTGGGCTTTCTCTGCCTTAATTTGACAATATAATACAGGCCTTACTTTTGAAGAGAGCTTTTACAGCCTTGGCATTTTTTCTTTTGCATTTACTGCCTCTGCTAATTTGTGGGTGGTTTTATGCTGTGAAAGTTCCCTCTGGGAATGGGATGGAAAATGATGAAACACATTTCACTTAGAATCCTTAACAACCTTCAATGAGAAAAGGACCTTCATCCCTAATGTGGAATTAACTTGGTTCTCTTGGGAAAAAAGGACATAATAAACAATTATGGCCATTTTGAAGACGTGACAAAATGATTAATATAGAGCAGATTCCACAAAACATGCTTGTTCTAATGTGTGCAAAGAGAGACAATGCTGCTGTTTGTTAGCATTCTGCCTATTTCCATTATATCGCACTAAACCAGGAAGCTAAACATTGTCTTTTTAATAATTTTATGGCTTAACTGCAGCGTGTGATTTAATAAAAAAAATTACATGAATACAGTTGTGCAGCTCTTAATTTGGGAGCAAGACACTGGTACACAGTGATAAGCAGCAAATGTAACACATATCTAGCAATAAAAAGGGTTAAACATAATGTTTGTATATAAAAAGGAAAACAGATTTACATAAACCTCTTCACACTGTCTGCATATGTCATGCAGTGAGTAGTTACAGAAGCATGTTTGTCCTGTCTTTACAGAATTTTCACAGTCTGTAGGACACAAAATCTCTGTAAGTGACTTATTGGAATAGGACAGGGTTTGTAAAATCGCTTCTTTCATATGAACTGTGAAGAAATGTTCTGCTAAATGAAATCAGGAAAGAACTAGACAGAATCTTGTTTAATGGCATGACAAAATGAATCACAACTATTCCAGACATCCATCACAGCTAAATGGTGACCACAAATGATCTGTAAACCACTATATATTGATTACTCATGTACTACAAGTGTCGGATTTAATGTTCACACTCCAAGGAAAGGCAGCAGGGACAGCTGGTGCCTTAACTCTTCTTTGATAGATTTTAATGGTGAAATATTGATTTCTATCTGGCCAAGGTCTGCTTTTAGAGGCCAAAGTCATTTGTTGGGAAATACTGGACATCCAAGCCAGTAGTCGCAATCAATCATTTTTGGCAACATGGGCAAAAATATAAAACACTGAGTCTGGGATTCTGGACTGAATCTCAGGTTATCAGACAAACTTCAGTGAATTCCTCCTCTTGAAAAATTATTAATGATAAGACATGTTTATTGAGTGGAGAGCCATAGCAAATTGCACTTGACATGAAATAGTCTGAGCACAGCACCAAGAAAATGAGCATCTCGATAAGGGTCTATATTTTATTTAAACATCCATCTAGAGCTGAAAACTCGGGTAATCTGTTGTGTTACAAGCCACTGGCTGTTCTTTCCATCCAGAGAGATAACACTGAGAAGCTAATAGGAACACATCAATCACAATCAGCCTGTAATTCCACTGGTGTCTTCTCTTCCCAGCTACTGTTTAAGCTTCCTAATAATGGTGATAACATAGTTCTACAGCTCAGATACTGCTTCTCCCCTTTGAGGGTCATATTCATAAACTGACTGAGTGGCTGCAAAGTCAGCATCTTACTCTGTGGAAATAAATGTGAAGAAGTGACATTCTCTGCTTTACCCACCTGGATGGGAGGGAATCTTTGGAGACTCGGAATTTGTCAGGGTATAGCATACACAGATGTGCTCCTGATAATGGTTGATTCTTTCAGATTATCTTGCTTATCTAATGATTCATGCTTCACTGGGTAACTCAGTTGTGTTCATTTGGTTGGCATTCTATTAGAATGTCAAGGTACATTGAATTGTTATCAAGGAGACACATGTTTCTATAGACTGCATAAATCCAAAGAAGGGAAGAAAATCTTTAGCAACAAAATAGATTTTAAAGAGCTACTGTTTACTGAACGGAGAAAAGAAAGCCTCCATTCATTCTGTTTGGATTGATCTGTCCTCAGGCTAACCATTAAAGTAATTAGCAATAAGGCAGTATTGGTGAATTCTGTATAAAAATCAAATATAGAATAACAACAGTGTGTGTGTGTCATTTAGGGACAACATCAGTGCATTTAAAATAATAATTTCAGTATTTGTCAGCTTATTCTCACCATATTGCATAGAAATTATTTATTCTATAATAAATTACAATAATGCTTTTTGTACATTGTCTTAATGGTTATACCAGCTGCAACATATTTCTGAATTAATCTACAAGATTTATGCATCCTACCCTTATACGTGTCACAAATCATCTAGTCAGGATGTCATATTACCTGTGAAAGACAATTCACTCCCAACCTACTATAAAGAGACTGCAGCCTTTGTCACCTCTATTCCTTTATCTCTGGCCTGTTAATTCATGTAAAGTAAAATATGAAGTTAATTTAATCTAAACAGTAAACATTTTCATATTTGTGGTGGCACACGCATCAAAACCATTTCACCTTCATAGGCCAAATCAACATTAATCTGTTGCCAATCCAATACTAAAATAACTAACAATAAATTATGCAGGAAAAACACAGAGGCATAACAAATCAGCAGAAAATAAAGCAAACAAATCCCTCAATTTAGTTTCAAGACTATCAATAACAAAATAACAAATATTACAAGACTGGCTAATGAAATTACTCATAATTTCATATTAGAATAGTACAGCATAGGAGCAGGCCTGCCAGCCCATAACATCCACGCTGATCATGATACTGTTAGGATTTCCTGCTTATTCCCTGGCTATCCATGTGCCTATCCAAAAGCCTTTTAAATGCGGCTATCATATATGCTTCCACCAACAACCCCTGGCAATGTTCCAGGTGCCCACCACTGGGGATGATCAGCCATGATCACATTGAATGGCTCGAAGGGCCAAATGGCTTACTCCTGCACCTATTGTCTATTGTCTATTGTCCCTGTGGAACAACTTGCCCCATACATCTCCTTTAAACTTTGGACCTCTTCCTCCTAAAACGACGTCCCTAGTTTTTGACATTTCCACCCTGTGTAAAAGATTCTGACAGTCGAACCTATCTATGCCTTTCCTAAGTTTACATATTTCTATCAGATCTCCCCTCAGCTGACACTCCTGAGAAAACAATCCAAGGTAGTCAACCTCTCCTTTAGCTTACACACTCTAATCCTGGCATAATTCTAGTAAACCTCTGCTGCACAATCTCTGGAGCTGCTACATCCTTCCTGTAATGGGGCAACCAGGACTGTACACAGTGCTTCAAGTATGGCCTAACCAAAGTCTTATAAACCTGCAACATGACTTCCTGACTTTTATACTCAATGCACTGACTGTTGAAGGCAGCACAGTAATCTATAATAATCCAGCTCTCATTTTAGACATCTCGTAAAAGAAAGCCATGAATTATAACTTGCATGAACAAAAGTATTAATAAGGGAAAGAGTATCTGTTTCAATGCTCTTTACTCCTCTGGAACTACATAATCCAGTTCCATCTCTGCTAATGATCCAATCTATTGCTCTGAAAAGAAGTTAGTGTGCCATGATGCTCTGACACCTGTTGGGTTCAATCATCCTTGATCTGGCCCACTACCCACACACTGCACATGGTTCAAATGAAAATATGAATAATTTATTAAAGATATAAAAATAATTAAATAGTCGGTTAAGTCAGTTGCTGCTACTTTTTTTCCACTGGAGTGCGATCCCATTGAAATGAATATAGATGCCATTCCTACATCAGACGTCCTTCTCCTCCTCCACCATGTAAAGTCAAAGATTGGACAAAATGGTGACTCCAGTAGTGAATCAGACAGTCGATTGCACCAATATCTAACCTTCAGCATGTGTCACACCTCCATGTGATGGTGGGCATTCAGAAACTGAGACATACTGCGGCGAGTAGCTGGCAGACGGCAGTTCCCTTCTGAATAATTGGCTATGAATCAGCACGGGTCAGGCTACTGGAAGTAGTTCACCGATTGATGTTTAGCTGTGAAGTACATTATTAATCATGATATTGCATCCCTATAAACGATTGGGACTAAAGCATTTGATGTCTAGTATTTCACAAATGGAAACACAAAGAACTGCAGATGCTGTAATCTGGAGCAAGTCAGGCAGTATCCATAAGTGGAGGGATAGAAATGTTTTGAGTTGAGACCATACATCAGTACCAAGAGTGTGGAGGGGAGATAAAGGAGGGGAGACCTGAGGCAAGGCCTGGCAGGGATAGATGGGACCAGGTAAAGCAGGAGATGATGGTCAGATGAAACTAGGTGGGGAAGGGAGAGAATGGAGTTAGGAACCAGATAGGTAAAACGACAAGGAAAGAGAAAAAATGGATAAGATGGAGCAACATGGGGACGAGGAGGTGATAAGTGGAGACACAAGAGGCTACGGAGATTGGAAGCTGATAAGTAAGGAAGGTAATAAGTGGAACCAGATCAGGGAGGGATGATGGGCAGCTGGAACTAGTTGGGGAAGCGGATAGGAGACTTTGGTCTCTGAACCAATGATAATTTCAACAATGAGTACCATCCATGGGAATTGGAATAGATGGTAACTGTTTCAATTCTTTCACTTTTCATTTATTTATTTCTTGGTCGAATTACATAAGCAAAAGGCAAAGCATGTTTTCCACCCCCATCATTCTCCAACCTGCCAGAAGCTCATTGGGAACTTTCCTGCTTCCCTGAGTACTGTTAGGATAAATAGTTAACACACCAATATATGAGGGTTTTGTGCCATAGATCATTCCTAAAGATCTTCATGTTGTTCCAATGCTAGGTAAACAGTTTCTGCAACAGTGCCTTTATCTTCAGAGTATTTGGCATTCATTTCCTTTGCAGCCTATCTTGGAAGGAGCTTATCCTGGAGACAAAAGATAAATTATGTATATATGCTCCTTTTAGTGCTTCCTGGTGTTGGCTTACCGGTAAGTACTATAAGAGACCTTTTGTTTAAGAAAGAACTGCAGATACTGGCAAAATCAAAATAGAAAAAATTGCTGAAGAAACTCAGCGGGTGAGGCAGCATCTATGGAGCGAAGGAATAGGTGACCTTTCAGCTCGATCCGAAATGTCACCTATTCCTTCGCTCCATAGATGCTGCCTCACCCGCTGAGTTTCTCCAGCATTTTCGTCTACCTACTATACTGACCTTAATCTCTTACTTGAACGTAGCATCCTTCCACAGGATACAACAGAAAATCATGTACAACCAGTTAAGTTATGGTCTTGAGCTCGGCCAACTGGCAAATCTATCCAACTTCTGAATATTCCTGAATAATACAACATTTATGACATTCAAAACATTTTTAAAACTCAATGACACAATTAAAACACTAATTGATTAAAGTTAATAACACCATTAAAACCACTTAACAACAATGAACATATTTAACTAAATACACATGTTAACAAATACCTTTGTCTTGCACAGTTGTTTGACTCCATTGAAATTAATAGGTTAATCTATTCTGGGATGTGCTACCCTGATTCATGTTCAGTTGGCCAGCTAGTTCACTAACAAATTGCTGGGTATTGCAGCAAGATTATAATTCAGTGCTGCACTCTATAGGGAGACCAATTTTGGAAGGCAGTAGGTAAGCAGTTTGCAAAGAGTGGCTTGCAAATACTGGACTTCTGTGTTTGTATGAGAATCCCAAACTTCCTAGCAATATGGCATGGAGCGATTCAATGAGAATCTGGTTTATTTACCTGCACTTCCAAATGACAGATATGTTGTGTGAGTGTTGCAATTACTTTGACGGTTTGCCATGAAAAATAAAATTCAGGATACTTTGAATTCCTGTAATGAACTTGAAATCTAGGAATATGTTCCAGCGCGGCCTTGTTGGCTTCGGAAGCCGCGGACTCCGGTAAGGAAGCGGCCGTTCCAAGTGTCCCAAGCCACTGAGAGGATTCTCCCGACGCCGGAGCATCACCTGGAAATTCGGGCCTTCTTGAAGGCGACTGCGGAAGCCTTAATAGGCCCGACTATGGGTGGACATGGGATGGGGACTGTACATTGCTCCTTCCCTCATAATGGGAACCATTGTGGAGGTATGTTTTTTATGTTTAAATATCTCTTTATTATTGATATGTCTGTATTTTTTTTTAATGTGCTGCATTGGCAAGAAGCATTTCACTACACCAATTGGTGTATGTGACCAATAAACTAACCTTTTGAACCTTTTTGTTAATCTTTTAAATTTCCAAAACTATTGCATCTTTTTATTAGTTTTGTTTAAAGTAGTTACTACAAAGCTAAAAGTTAAAAATGTATTTGTCACATGCACCAACAAAGGTACAGTGAAATTAATTTGCCATGCAGCAATGCAATTGAAAAAATAACACACAATACACAATAGAATCTAACATGAACATCCACCACAGCATTCTTCACTGTGGTTGAAGGCAATAAAGTTTAGTTAGTCCTCCTCCTTTGTTCATCCGTGGTTGGCGCCATGAATCCTCTGTAGTCGCCGCAACGGATGGCCGAATGTACAGGCCCTCACGTCGGGATGATCGAAACTCTGACGTCGGGACGGTCGAATACACTCCGCGGCTTGGAGTGCCCGAATCGGCCACTTTCCTACCGGAGACTGCGGCTTCAGGATGTTACAGGCTGCAGACCGGCGGATCTGGCAATTCCCGGCAAGGGATCCCAGGCTCCGGATAGTAAGTCCATGCCACGCCCGCAGCTAGAAGCTCCGCAGACCAGGGGCAGAAAACCCAGGGGGTCAGATGGGACACGTTCCCCCCATGTTTTTGTAATCTGGATTTTAAAATCACCTCTTTCCGCGAGACAGTGGAGGTGGGACTGCTGATCGAGGGCGCCAATTGGATGAGAGAGATGTCGGTCAGCAGGCAATGGGGGCAGGACATGATGATTAAGTGGAGGAGGGAGGAGTGGGGGGGGGGTACTGAGGATAGAGTGCGGTGATTGGAGGGGGGAGACGTGGCACAGACCTGCGCCTCATCCGCAGCGCTGCATTTAGCGCTGGAGTGGATTGAGCCTCCGTAGCCTCGCGCATGTGTGTGTGAGTGTGAGCATGCGGCGCGGCCGCCAAAAGTTTGTGTTCCCCGGTCTCCTCCATGTTTTGATCGCGAGTTCCGCTCATGCCGCAGACCACAGCCCCATGATGCCAAAGTCACCAGGCCAGCGATCGGCACACACCCCGCTCCGCGATGGAAAAGTCCACGCTGCGCCCGCTGCTGAAGCTCAGCCCAACTCCGGAAAAGGCTGCACCAATCCAAGCTGTTAGGCTGCAAGGGAGGCGGAGATGCAACATGGAAAAAGTCACCTCTCCGTCGAGGAAGTGACTGAAAAACGGTTTCCCCCTTTTCTCCCCCACCACCCCTCACCCCCCACATAAGACATACTGAGAGACACGAAAACAAACATTTGGACATAATTAAAAAAAACTAAAATAGTCAAAATAACAAACACGCTGCTGGCAGGGCAGCTGACTCGCAGCGCCCCCAACCGACTATGAGTTTAACAATTTTCAATTAGGTGTTTTAGAATAATCCAGTGGAGTAATCCTGAGGCACCAATATTAACATAGAAACATAGAAAATAGGTGCAGGAGGAGGCCATTCGGCCCTTCGAGCCAGCACCGCCATTCATTGTGATCATGGCTGATCGCCCAAATCAATAACCCGTGCCTGCCTTCTCCCCATATCCCTTGATTATGGAAACCTCTTTCAACCCTCTAATTAATAATATTGTGGGAAATATGGGCAGCGCGGAGAAGCAGCGCTGGTGTCCCGTCAGTCCAGTCAGGGCTGTAGGAGTTGAATATAGGAGTAGGGAAGTAATGTTAAAATTGTACAAAGCATTGGTAAGACCAATTCTGGAGTATGGTGTACAATTTTGGTCGCCTAGTTATAGGAAGGATGTCAACAAAATAGAGAGAGTACAGAGGAGATTTACTAGAATATTGCCAGGGTTCCAGTTTCTATGTTACAGAGAAAGGTTGAACAAGTTAGGTCTTTATTCTTTGGAGCGCAGAAGGTTAAGGGGGGACTTGATTGAGGTCTTTAAAATGATGAAAGGGATAGACAGAGTTGACGTGGATACGTTTTTCCCATTGAGGGTAGGGAAGATTCAAACAAGAGGGCATGACATGAGAATTAAGGGACAGAGGTTTCGGGGTAACGTGAGGGGGAACTTCTTTACTCAGAGGGTGGTGGCTGTGTGGAATGAGCTTCCAGCAGAAGTGGTGGAGGCAGGATCGATTTTAACATTTAAGAGTAAAGTGGATAGGTATATGGACGTGAAGGGAATGGAGGGGTATGGTTTGAGTGCAGGTAGATGGGACTAGGGGAAAACAAATGGTCGGCACGGACTGGAAGGGCCGAGAGGGCCTGTTTCCGTGCTGTAATTGTTATATGGTTATATGGTTATATGGTTATAATATGCAAAAAATAAAGAAAATATTGTAGAAAGAGTTGGATGAAATGCAAAGTAGGCTTTAATAGATCAAGTATCTGTTTGATCTGGAAATGCTATGAATGCAAATGAAGACTCGAACAATAATGTAAAATTAGGAGGGGAAAAAGACACTGGAATATCATTTAGTTTTGCAACATGATGAGACAGAAAATTAATATCAACATGGACAAAAAGATACGACCTATTAAAAGTATCCAGTTGCAGATTAGTCAATTAAATTTAAAGAAGAAACTTGTTCATAATTTTGTTTTATCCAACTTTATGTAGTTTTCAACTGAATAAATCAATGTTATAAACATATCAAAAATGTACATTATCAAATACCTGAATGAGAAGTTAGATAATATTAATAATAAGAGGAAGCTCGTTTATCCTGTGTTATTTTAACGTGAATGGAATAAGCTCACATCTATGCTTCGCATTCTGGAATCAATAGTAATAGTGGCAATGATGAATTCCTAACAACAAATTCAATTTGAAAGAGATTACTGTGGCTTCCTCCCTACAGGAACAAACTTTATTTCATGGAAGGTTGCAATTTTTTTCAGATAAATTCAGTTTCCAGATATAAAAATTTCCTCAACATCTTGCCTTTGTCATTATGCTTCACATAATTACCTCATCCCTTATATCAGAGCAATTTTGTTGTTTATGCAGTAAATATACACGCACAACCCTTTTCAACGAGTAATACCATTTGAAATTCACAATTAATTCAATGCTTCCAAACCGGAAATTACAATGGCAAAATATATCTATACACTGGCTCTTCACCATACACTAAATATCCTAAACATGACAAGCTTCTACAGTATATGCATCACATTCAGTTTTGAAGGAAATGTTGTATATGGAAACACCCAAATTACAACATGCTTTGCCTTTTGCTTATGTAATTTGACCAAGAAATAAATGAATGCAAAGAGAAAAATTTGAAACTGTTACCATCTATTCCAATCCCCATGGATGGTACTCATTGTTGAAATTATCATTGTTTCAGAGAGCAAAGATCAGCTTTCCACATCGAAGCCAAGCAAATGTAGCAGGGAAAGGGCAATAGGTATTGCCAATCATAAGCGCCCTTGATCTGATTTCTTGAACTGCTGGAGTATTTCTGCTGAAACTTCCATGGTGCTGTTGATGGAGGATTTCATCATTTGGATCCAGTGATAGTACCACTGATATAAATCCAAGTCAGGACAGTGTGCAACATATATCAACCAAATATTACAGTACAGGAACAGGTCCTTTAGCTCCCAATGTCCATGCTGAATACGAGGTAATCTGCAGTTGGTGTGTTCCCCTGTACTGTTGCCCTCATTGGTGATGGAATTTGTGGATTTGGGAAGTGCTGGTGAAGTTGCCTCGGTGAGTTATTGCAATGCATTTTGGAGATGTTACACATTGTAGCGGTTATACTGCAGTTACGGAGGGACTGGATGTTTAGGATGGGGAATGAAGTGTCCATTCCGAGCTGCTTTGTCCTGGAATGTTATTCAGTTTCCTGAGAGTTGTTCGTACCAACAGATTTGCTGCCATCCCAGAAACCAAGATCAAAGGGAAAATGGAAGTAAAAAACTATAGGGGCAGCTAATGTCTGACAATGGCAAAACATTGGAACCCATAATTAAAAATAAAATACAAGGATATTTAGAAAATCTTAAAAACTTAAGGAAAATATATCACACTTGACAAATTTGACCAATTGCCTGGAGCATGCAACAAATAGAGGAATCTACAAATGTAGTCTCTTTAGTTTTTAAGAAGGCATTTGGCAAGGTGGCAAATAACAGGTTATTGTGAAGATTAAGATCACAATGGATTGTGGCCAATTTATTGATGCAGGTAGTAGGCCCCCTTCGGTCATGACTGACCATGGATGATGCATCCTAGTTTGCAGGTGATGTGTGGTTGGATGCAAGCCTGGGCGATATCATATAGAGGACAGGCTGTTGCCTATGCAGCACGTCCCCCTCTCACCACGTTGCCTATCAATCCAAAGGAACGACAGTGCCGTTACAGTTTGGCACCAGCGCCGTCGCAGGAGCTGCCAGAGCGAGGTTGTAGACAACGACGAACTGCCTTAGGGGCTCCGACTCCAGATTTTCTTGAGGTTTACGCCTGGAGCCTTTTCCATGACTGGATATGGCCACAAGGCAGTGGAGGTTTTAAATCAGAGTTTTCCCTCTCCTAGATGGACTGCCTTCCCAGGCTGACGAGCCCTATCTGCCCGAGACTCATGGGGGCGGGAGCGTCTACCTTCCCGTGCAGGTCTATAGCACCTGCCCACTGCCCAGCTACAGGTAAAGTATGAACTAAATAACAGAAAATAGAAATCTAGGATAAATGGGTCGATTTTGAATTGATAATCAGTAACTAGTGGGTTACCATGGGGATCATCGAGTAATTTACAATCAATATTAATGATGGGTCCACCTGCACTGCTTCCAAAATTTCCAAAGGGGGAGGAACAGAGGAGGACATGGCGTGGTGGGGAGCGCCGTGAGGTGGGGGGGTAAAAACAATGGAAGACACGGTGTGGGGGGACCGCTGTGAGGTAGGGGGAGGGGGAGGGCGAGGGGGAGGGTGGAGGGGGGACTTGGTGCGGGATACTTTGTAACTTTGTCGGCACCTTTATTGTGCGACTATTGCATATTGCAAGCAAGGAATTTCACTGTGACTTGTCACATGTGACAATAAAATATTCATTCATTCATTCATTCATTCAAAGCCAGGTGGGCCAGGTGAGAAGGATGTAAAGAATCCACAATGGGACATAAAGTGTTAAAGAAGGAACTACAGATGCTGGAGAATCGAGGGTACACAAAAGGCTGGAGAAACTCAGCGGGTGCAGCAGCATCTAAGGAGCGAAGTTTCGGGTCGAGACCCTTCTTCAGACTGGTCAGGGATCAGGGAAACGAGAAATATAGATGGTGATGTGGAGAGATAAAGAACAATGAATGAAAGATATGCAAAAAGTATCAATGATAAAGGGAACAAGCCATTGTAAGCTGTTTGTGGTGTGAAAATGAGAAGCTAGTGCGACTAGGGTGGGGGAGAGGGATAGAGAGAGAGGCAATGCCAGGGCCCGAGGGCTGAGGGAGAGTTGGGAAGGGGAGGAGACAGCAAAGTTTAACAGAATTGAGAAAATTCAATGCTCAAGCCCAGAGGATGCAGACTCCCCAAGCGGAATATGAGGTGCTGTTCCACCAACTTGCGGTGTTGCTCACTCCTCCCGCGCTCCTCCACGGCCAGAGTGAGCCATAAAATGGGGGATTAACCAGTTTGATAATAAGAATATTATTTAAATGGTGTGAGACCACAAAATATTGCAGATACAGCAAGTAATCGAGAGGCTAATACAGGTAGAAAATTGACCTATATTGCAAGGGATATGGCAAGTAAAGGATTTAATGCAACTTTACAAGGTGCAAGTAAAACCACACATGTAGTAGTGTATATTGTTTGGGTTTTTATTTTTAATGAATGATAACTTGCACTGGAGTCAATGCACTCATTTGATTCTTAGATGAAGGGGTTTGATGCCTAACGAGAGGTTGAGTGATAAAGAAGGAACTGCAGATGCTGGAGAATCGAGGGTACACAAAAGGCTGGAGAAACTCAGCGGGTGCAGCAGCATCTAAGGAGCGAAGGAGATAGGCGACGTTTCGGGTCGAGACCCTTCTTCAGACTGGTCAGGGATCAGGGAAACGAGAGATATAGACGGTGATGTGGAGAGATAAAGAACAATGAATGAAAGATATGCAAAAAAGTATCAATGATAAAGGGAACAAGCCATTGTAAGCTGTTTGTGGTGTGAAAATGAGAAGCTGGTGCGACTAGGGTGGGGGAGGGAGATAGAGAGAGAGGGAATGCCAGGGCCCGAGGGCTGAGGGAGAGGTGGGAAGGGGAGGAGACAGCAAGGGTTAACAGAATTGAGAAAATTCAATGTTCAAGCCCAAAGGATGCAGACTCCCCAAGCGGAATATGAGGTGCTGTTAACGAGAGGTTGAGTGAGAGGAGATTAGATTAGATTTTAGAAGAATTAGAGATGATATTAGTTGAATATGAAGGATTTTGAGGCCTGTTGACAGGATAGATGCCAAGAAGACATTTCAACTGGTGGGTGTATAAAGAATTCAGGAGCATAATTTTGGAAAAGGGGCCCTCTGTTTCTGTTCATGAGGAGAAACGTACTGAAGAATTCTCTACCCTAGAGCGATGAAGTCTGAATCTATGAATCCATTCTTGGGGATTAACAGGCATTTGAGCTACGAGAAAATGAAGGGATTTGTGGGGAAAAAACAGGAAAATAAAGTTGAGGCCAGAATGGGAGCCTATTGATCCAATTGAAAGCTGGAGCAGTCTTGAGGGGCTGGCTGGTCTATTCCTGTTTCTGTTTCTTTTCTTATGCTCTCACTGCCACCTGTTATTCATTAAATCTTCAACATGTAATAGGTCCATCTAAATGCAAGAGTCTCACAGCCAGGATATTTTCCTCGCTGTAAGCATTTCAGGATTTCCAGTGTCCTGGGGTGAGTGCAGTTGGTTGCAGAGGGTGGTATGATCTACTCATACATGTACAATAGGTTGCTCCTCCTATCCCTTTCATAGGAGAGTATCTTTGCTGGCTCACTTCACTTTCTGATTTCATTCTTTGCGCCATTGAACACAGGAATAAAAGCTAGTAGTTTAGGGTATGATATACTTAAAAGAGCTGGCAGGATGATCATGTGAATTTTGGACCTCATGATTTTACTCACTTGCATCATATATGCACCTGATAATCTAGCAAAGAGTTCTGTTTCTGCAATTTATTAATCATTCATTCATAGCAAACTTGTCAGGTCAACTATTTTATATTTATTTCCAAAGTATATCCGTACCCTATACCCAAGGATTTGTTGCAAAAGCTACAGAATAATGTAAACTTCTGGTTACATAGTTAACACTGTTAAAATATATAATTATTCGTTAAATGTCCTTGAGATAATCTTTGGTATTACATAATTCTTAACAAATGCGATGCTTAATCAAAACAAATGATTAAATGATGCCTGTGTGTCAAACTACCATTCAGTTAAAATGCTTTCTAAACTGTACATTATATAACTGTTTCAGACATCATATCTTTTTTTTTATAATTTTCCTCCAAATTATAAAAAATCAATACCAACCTTTTACTTCAAACTATTGCAGATGAAAGGATACATGTGATATAGATGAGGGACAACATTAACTTCTTGAACATTGATTCTTTATCTTTTTCAAAATAATTATATCATTAATAACCTGCTATGCTTTTATTGATAATATGTATCCTTCTTGTAAGTATTCCAGTGGGCATATCACATGAATGTATTAGCTATTTCAGGAGCTATATTTCAAAGTATGTTATTTAATATAAAATCCTTAAAATGTTCTTTAATATAGATAACTTTCCTGCCAGTAGAGTTAGTACTATGGATTTATTTTTAATCTTTAAAATCTTATTTGAGCTTCAAAGATGTGTAAAGAATATGTAATTTTGCATATTTTAATCTTTGAAATCAGATTTTCATCCAGTTTGTAGCAATGGAAAAAGTTTGAATGATGTTTTCCCAATTTTAGTTGGGTGCAGGTTCATGGCAGAACACTTCCTTTGAACTGAAGTAGGGTTAACATGCAACGCTAGGTGTTTCATTCCGCTTTTGGCTGTATTAAAGCTGGTCTGGAATTGTTTGAACCTGGGCGCCTGAAATGTTTAATTTCTTGCTCTGGCCTCCTTTTCATCTCATTTAGTAGAAACATTCACAATAAATAATTGAAAAATGCATCATAAATTTGAAACAGACCAAAGCTCAAAAATGAATGGGCTTATAAATAAATATTGTAGAGATACCTGGAGTGAATTTCCATTTTCTGTCTATCCTGACATAATGTAAATCAATTTTTCCTGGACAGGCAAGGAAAATCCATCTATTCATGCACATAATCCCACCTGAAAAATGATGAATGAGGATTTAAAAATAGGGGGATTTTGATTGACATTCAGAGGCATTAGTCTTATATGAGTTTTTGCACTAGTTTCCAAATACCTTGAAGAAATCTTGTTGGGAAATATGCTTTAATCCTTCAAGTGCTGCACTTTTCTCAACTGAAACCATGCAGTACTATGACTTGATTTCAAAATTTACAGAATTGCCAAGGAACCAGGTAATCTTATAAATTTTGAACATCAATTCATCAAGATTCAATATGTTTTCACATAATATTATGCTGCAATTGTGATATTGTAATCAATATTCTAAGCTTGAAAAAGAAATCCGGAATATTACATTCCAGTGACAATACCAGTAGGTGGTGTTCAATGGCTACAGAATGAACTAGATTACAAGCTACCAGCTACTCTTTCATTAGAGATTACCTCAAAAAAAAATGCTATTTCTTTCAAACACTCATAAACCCAATTTATACTTTCAGCTTTAAGTTTTCTTTTAATGAAAATTCTAGTTTAATTATTCACTCTGGCTCGTCAAACAGTGATGTTACACATTATATTTCTGTTTTTAAAATAATGTAGAAAAATTTGTGTAGAAAAAATAATGCTACCACTCAACAATTGAGCTGATCTGTGTAATGAACCATTGGTTTATGTTCAAATTAGATCTCATAAGGACAATAGTGAAGGACGACTGAGCCTGTTTATCAGTATAATAATGTAATACCCTGGAATCTTAACAGTAATCCTACCAGCCTTCAGAATGAACGCCTTGAGACAGCATTCTGTTTGGATTCCGCAGAGTAGTTTTCAATCATTTTCCAATAATTTAATACCCTTGGAATCTGAACAGAAACCCTACCAGCCTTCAGCATGAACACTTTGAGGCTGCATTTTGTTTGGATTTCTCAGAGTAGTTTCAATGGGGGTTCAGAGCAAAAACAAACGTTTTTAAAAGAAAGGACTATTACGCCACAGTGAAGCATTAGGCAAGATGCATACTAAAATCTTTGTTGCAATTAAAACTTTATTGGGCTGATAAAACTGCACTTTGCAGCCAATCAATAAATTCTACAGAATTGTGCGCCTTCAGTCTGATATTAATCTGACTCACAGCTGCTTGTGTACAGCTCTCCTGCGCCAAATTAAAAATAGCAATCAAAAATAAATAGGTACATGCCAATTACTGACAACCATAGTTGTCTTCCTAATTTTAGTTTTTACATTAATTATCATTCCTTTGAGAGAGTCACCCATTTCAGTTCATTAGGTGTTTGGATTTCTCATCATTTAATGCGATTGTTTCACATCATTGAAACATACAAAAAATCATAGAGGAATAACTATGCTAAACAGATAATTGAAACAAGCTCCTTCAATCCTACTCTCCAGCCATTACTGTTGACACAATACAACTCGTTTGCTTAACATTCACACCAGTAGAACACCAGGACCAGGATATCCCCAAGGAAATCCTAATTTGCCCCTCGCCAGCATTTTTGAATACATTTCCATATTTTACTGTCTATTGATCACACTGGAATAACCATTTTCCTTGGCATATATATTGAATAATTGCAGCAAACCTATTGGATGTGGTGGTAAATAGCAGAAATGATTTTATTTTTAACATCCAACTCAAAATATTTTAGTGCTAGAAATCTTTTTACTCAGTATCCCAGGAGATGTCAAATTACATTTGATAACAATCTTATCAGCAATAGGAATACAATACTCGGGGATCTTGGTGTTGAGTTGACATGAGCTTGTATGTGTAAGAATGAACTGCAGATGCTGGTTCACACCGAAGATAGACACAAAATGCTGGAGTAACTCAGCAGGACAGGCTGCATCTCAGCAAAGAGGAATGGGTGTCATAGAAACATAGACATAGAAAATAGGTGCAGGAGGAGGCCATTCGGCCCTTCGAGCCAGCACCGCCATTCAATATCATCATGGCTGATCGTCCGCTATCAATAACCCGTGCCTGCCTTCTCCCCATATCCCTTGATTCCACTAGCCCCTAGAGCCCTATCCAACTCTCTCTTAAATCCAGGTCGTTTCAGGTCGAGATCTTTCTTCAGGGTCTTGACCTGAAACGTCACCCATTCCATCTCTGCAGAGATGCTGCCTGTCCCGCAGAGTTACTCCAACATTTTGTGACAATTTTGTATAGGATGGTTTAAAGAAATTAGAGCACATTGAAATGGGACTGAATAAGTTACCATTGGGTCTTTGCATTGAAATGTGGTATTCTGTGTTAGTGCTTGCTCAGAATTTTTTTTTAATCTAATAAAGAAATGGCTGGAATCTGAACTGCTTGGTTGGATTATTATTATGTAATTCATTTAAAACACTCATTTACAAACCATTTTGACAAAAGACAATGGAAGTGAAATATTAACACTGTTTTCTCTATGGATGCCATCGGACCTCCTGTGTATTTTCCATATGTTCAGTTTTAATTTAACGAACTGCAAGTTATTTATTGAATACTATTTTCTACATAAGATAATTCTTGCAGGATTTAAACATAAATTATTTAACCAGGATTAACATATACCGTTGTAAATATCTAAGGAAATAATATTCAGTCAATTTTATAGCGTCAACAATCCAACTCTTGTAAGATTGCTGACAACTCTCTAGTTAATAAAGGGAAGAGATTCACAGGCAGACAGAGGAAAAGAATCAAGGATTTGCTCAAAATCTCCTTTTTCGGAATGTACGATCTGCACTGCTGCCCGAGAACATTTTACCCACGAGCTCTCAAAGTGGAGAAAGTGCATTTAGCATGGAGCACCTTGAGTCCATGCATTGCAAATATGCAGCAACCCTGCATAAGCAAAGGAAAGAATGCACCTCTTCCCAAACTATCCACTTGCCTCCCAGACCACCTCCAGCACCATCTGTGGAAGAGTCTGTTGTTTCGCATATGTAGATAGCCAGCAAGGCACACGGGGTTATTGAAAATTAGGGGAGTAAAAACAAGTTATCCTTGAACTTGAAGTACTGCCAGGAAGGACTGTTAATAGCAGTTCGAGGAATAGAACCGATAAAAAAAATTAAATTATAGTTTTGGACCTAATGTAGAAACACTACTGAAAATCCAAACTGAATCAGTTATGCTTGCTTTTACTATCCTAACCCATGTGCAAATTAAATCCCTTCATGTGATGTCTCTAAGGTGGAGTTTGCGCTCTCACTAAGGGGATTTGCCACATTTCTGAGTATTGCACTTTTTCCTTGTTTTTCTTCAAAAAAGCACGTGGGAAGCAACTGCAGATGCTGGTTTACACAGAAGATAACACAACAATGCTGAAGTAACTCAGAGGACAGGCTGCATCTCCAAGGAAACGTTTTGGGCCAAGTCCTCAGACCATTAACCTGCAGAAGATGGTAATCCACTTCACAGTCATCTTCCTCCTATACCCAAGAAAACAGGCTTGTAAGTTAATTGGCCTCTGTATAAATTGGTCCTCCTGCGTATGGAGTGGGTGGGAAAGTGTGATAACAGCTTGAACAAGTGTGAATGGAGAATATACAGTGTGACTCGATGGGCTGAATTCATATCTATCACCTGTATAATGGTGCAAATTTAAATTTAAAGGTGTAAAAAATTCCTAGGATTCAGTCCTACAAGCAAAGTGAAAAGATTATTTTAGAAGGAAATATTCTTGGAGCAATAAAATAATTGGCATGTCACGTATTCATGTTCTCCAGTATGCTCCTCTGACCCGTTGGTTATCTTCAGCAACTTTGTGTCTTTTTAGTGCCAAAATTAAACTGTGGTAGATCAATAAAAGGTTAGCCCAATTCTCAAATGCATCGATTTGTTAAAAAAAAAAAGAGGCCTGTAGCCTGTTTGAGGCAATTTGCACATCATTTAGATGTCATTTACCGTTCACGACGCAAATTCATTCGCGTCACATGCGCATGGCGTGATTACGCGCGCATGGCGCTGTGAGACAATTGCAGCAGAGTGCGCCTGTGCATTTTTTCAAAATTTCGCGCCACCTGCATGACGCCAAATGACACCGAAACAGGCACTTTCTAATGATCATCTCTTCACCTATATGTTCTTCATGAAGTCATTTCTAATCCTAAAATCCAAAGGAACAGCAAACCTGAACATACTGTAGGGATTTGAATGAGATACCATCAAATGTTTCATTATACAAATGAACAAATTTGAAAACGAAAACATGCTGAGAATGAAAAAAAAAGGTGAACATTCTCATGGAGGTATGCAAACTGGAACTCCGCAAATGGAAATTGCTTCATCTTAGATTTTTCATTCTACACCAAATTGTAACAAGTTTAATGAAGTATCCTGAATTTAACATCACCATCATCCCTTTCACCAACCCTTACAAGCACTTCAGAATTTATTGATGGAATAACAGTTTTCCTAATCTTACAGGTGAAGAATGTTCATTGTTTTTTCAATGTCTGCCATGTTTTGTAATTTGTTTTATGGTTGTTAAGCCAGTGGTGGCAAACATATTTGATGTATCTCATTCAAAGAAAAATCCCTATATGTTGTATTGGTTTGCTGTTCCTTTGCCAATTTTACTCGTGTGTAATAATAAAATGACTCGTGCTGTTCAAATGTGACTTCCTGTTGGTGTTGATGTGGCAAAAGTCAAGAGTGCCTTCGTGTGGCTGATCAAACTGATGTCTGAAAGTTAGCGTGGGTAAATATTTGAAAGATTACATGCACAGGGTAGCACTCTGTCTGCAATGTGTTAGGCAGCAGTAGCACATCAAGTTGAAATGATATATTAACTGCAAGAATGAAGCTGGAACGGTTTACAATGTCATCTCAACCCTCTGATGTGTTGCTATCTCAACGGGTACAGGCCATCTTTTTTTTTTAAACATGAATACGCTGACATTTAGAATTTCTAAATTTTTCAATTTTTCTTTTATTATCTCCCCTTTTTTCCACTGTGGAAGTTTAATTTTAAATAACAAATTTGCTTGAGATATTGTCGTAATTTGATAGCAATATGAAATGGTGATGTACAGGGTAAATATACACATGAAATCATGCCATCGAGCTCCAACTGAATAATTTCCTTCTATAAATACATTTTTCTTTGCTGTATGTTTGTCTGCTTCCCACCCACTCCTAAATGGAATTTTGTGGGATGTACACCTAAATCTCAAATTGTGTAATTTTGCACCATGGGATAGACTGGAGGTTAAATGTCCAGTCTGTATTTCTCCATTGTGGTTTAGCAAGCTAGTTCTGCGAGTATTATTTCCATTACAGTGCTTGCAAATCTGTCTTGGTTTTCAATACTGTCACCTTTCTTCTTGCTGAGGATGGAGTTCCTGCTGTTGTTTCAGCATTTTGTGTCTATTTCTGTGCATTGACTTCAGCATCTGCACCAAATATAAAGTTGCTTCCCACAAGTGCTTTTTTGAAGAACAAGATTCGAAAACCCAAAATTGGCAAGTTTTGAGGAAACCCACTTAGTGATGGAAATGTGGCATACTCCACCTTAGAGAAGCGCCAAACACATCACATGAAGGCTTAAAGTTGCACATTTATGGATAGTAAATAGCAGCAAAGAGCACAATAACTGATTCAGTTTGAATTTTCAGTTCACCAGTGTTTCCTCGAGGAAATATAGTACCATTAATAAAATCTATACATTTTATTCCGATTGCTGGTTCTATTCCTCGACCTGCTTTAACATAGTACATCAAGTTGCAAGGCCACTTGTTCGGCCCTTTACTGCCAATTTTCACTTTGTGATGTATGCAAAAGTGCCTGATATCCCTTGACTCCACTAGCCCCTAAAGCTCTATCTAACTCTCTCTTAAATCCATCCAGTGACTTGGCCTCCACTGCCCTCTGTGGCAGGGAATTCCATAAATTCACAACTTTCTGGGTGAAAACGTTTTTTCTCACCTCAGTCTTAAATGACCTCCCCTTTATTTTACGACTGTGGCCCCTGGTTCTGGACTCGCCCAACATTGGGAACATTTTTCCTGCCGGGAACAATTTTCCTGCATCTAGCTTGTCCAGACCTTTTATAATTTTATATGTTTCTATAAGATCCCCCCTCATCCTTCTAAACTCCAGTGAATACAAAGAAACATAGAATACAAGCCTAGTCTTTTCAATCTTTCCTCGTATGACAATCCCGCCATCCCAGGGATCAATCTTGTGAACCTACGCTGCGCTGCCTCAATCACAAGGATGTCCTTTCTCAAATTAGGAGACCAAAACTGTACACAATACTCTGGATGTGGTCTCACCAGCGCCCTATACAACTGCAGAAGAACCTCTTTACTCATATACTGAAATCCTCTTGTTATGCAGGCCAACATTCCATTAGCTTTCTTCACTGCCTGCTGTACCTGCACGCCAACTTTCAGTGGCCGGTGTACAAGGACACCCAGGTCTCGCTGTACCTTCCCCTTACCTAACCTAACCCCATTGAGATAATAATCTGCCCCCTTGTTTTTGCCGCCAAAGTGGATAACCTCACATTTATCTTTATTATACTGCATCTGCCACGCATCTACTCGCTCACTCAACCTGTCCAGGTCACCCTGCAACCTCCTAACATCCTCTTCACAGTTCACACTGCCACCCAGCTTTGTGTCATCCGCAAACTTGCTAGTGTTGCTCCTAATTCCCTCTTCCAAATCATTAATATATATGGTAAACAGTTACGGCCCCAACACCAAGCCTTGCGGCACTCCACTCGCTACTGCCTGCCATTCTGAAGAGGACCCGTTCACTCCTACTCTTTGCTTCTGGTCTGCCAACCAATTTACTATCCATGTCAACACCTTACCCCCAATGCCATGTGCTCTAATTTTAGTCACCAGTCTCCCATGCGGGACCTTATCAAAGGCTTTCTGAAAATCTAGATACACTACATGCACTCGCACCCCTTCATCCATTTAACTTGTCACATCCTCAAAAAATTCCAGAAGATTAGTCAAGCATGATTTCCCTTTCATAAATCCATGTTGACTTGGGCTAATCCTTTTACTGCTATCCAAATGCCCCATTATTACCTCTTTATTAATTGACTCCAGCATCTTTCCCACCACCGAAGTCAGGTTAATTGGTCTGTAATTCCCCGTGTTCTCTCTCGCTCCTTTCTTGAAAGTGGGATAACATTAGCTATCCTCCAATCCACAGGAACTGATCCTGAATCTATTGAACATTGGAAAATGAAATCACCAAAACGTTCCACTGGAATTTCTAGAGCCACCTCCCTGAGGACCCTGGGATGCAGACCATCAGCACCCTATGTTTCTGTTTATGTAGGCCCGGGGATTTATCATCCTTCAGTCCCATTAGTCTACCCAATACTATTTCTCGCCTAATGAAAATTTATTTCAGTTCCTCTGCCCCCTTAGATCCTCTGTCCTCCAGTACATCAGGGAGATTGTTTGTGTCTTCCTTTATGAAGATAGATCCGAAGTACCTATTCAACTCTTCTGCCATTTCCTTGTTGCCCATAATAATTTCACCCGTGTCTGTCTTCAAGGGACCCACATTTGACTTTGCTACTCCTTTTCCCTTAACATATCTAAAGAAGCTTTTACTGTCCATCTTTATATTCCTGGCCAGCTTCCCCTCGTACTTCATCTTTTCAGCCCGTATTGCCCGTTTTGTTTCTTTCTGTTGTCCTATGAAAGTTTCCCAATCCTCTGGCTTCCGGCTACTCTTTCCTGTGTTATACATCTTTTTTTTAGTTTTATTCTATCCCTAACTTCTCTTATCAGCCGCAGTTGCCTCCTACTCCCCTTAGAATCTGTCTTCCTTTTTGGAATGAAATGATCCTACGTCTTCCGGATTATGCCCCGAAATTCCTGCCATTGCTGTTCCACCATTCCTTTCCAGCCTACTTTGGCCAGCTCACCTCTCATGCCTTCATAGTCCCCTTTGTTCAACTGCATCACTGCCACTTCCGATTTAACGTTCTCCTTCTCAAATTGCAGATTAAAACGAATTATATTATGATCACTACCTCAAAGCAGTTCCTTTACCTCGAGTTCTCTTATCATCTCTGGTTCATTGGACAACACTAAATCCAGAATTGCCTTTTCTCTGGTCAGCTCCATTACAAGCTGCTCTAAGAATCCATCTCGGAGGCATTCTACAAACTCTCTTTCTTGGGGTCCTGAACCAACCTGATTTTCCCAGTCTACCTGCATATTGAAATCCCCCATCACCACTCCTGCTGAAACTTACACCCTACGCCTGGGCTACTATTGGGGTCTGTAGATAACACCAATTAATGTCTTCTTGCCTTTGCAATTCCTCAACTCAATCCACAGTGACTGTACCTCATCAGTCCCTATGTCTTCCCTCGCAAGGGACTGAATTCCATCCCTCACCAGCAGAGCTACCCCCCCTCCTCTGCCCACCTGCCTGTCCTTTCTATAGGATGTATAACCCTGAATATTAAGTTCCCAGGCCCAATCTTCCTGCAGCCACGTCTCAGTAATCCCCAAAATGTCAACCTCTAACTGAGCCTCAAGCTCATCTACTTTACTTCTTATACTTTGCGCATTCATATACAATACTTTTAATTCCTTGCGCATCTCACCTTTCACATCGATCCCTATTACACTTGGCCATATTCTCCTATCCCTTTGTGAGCTTCCTTTCCCATTAATTCTGAGGTCATTAACCATCCCTTTACTCTCTTTCCCTTTAACTCCATCCTCGACTATCCCATTTGACACCCCATCCCCTTATTCAGTTTAAAACCACCAGTGTAGCAGTGCCAAACATGCCTGCCAGAATGCTGGTCCCCCGCCTGTTCACCTTCGCCCTTGAGGATTTACTGCACTCGGTCCGTGACATCCTGGATCCTGGCACCAGGAAGGCAGCACACCATCCTCGAATCCCATCTGTTTCCACAGAAACCCCTGTCCGTCCCTCTCACAATGGAGACTCCAACAACAATGGCTTTGCCTGACATTGGCCTCTTTGGTTTTGGCTCAACAGCCCTTTTTGCTTCGCAAGCCAATCCGCCGCTCAGTGTGATAACATCTTCTGTCCCGACAGCTTCTAAGTGGGTGAACCTGTTCACGCGATACAACACCCGGGGACCTTTGCAATCCAAGATTCTCTCCTTTTCTCACCATCACCCACTTTCTCCCAGTACCTTAGGTGTAACAATCTTACTGGAGGACTTGTCGAGGAAACGACTCCGTTTCTTGGACGAACCTGAGGTCATCCACTTGCATGTCCAGTTCCCCAACACGATCCTTCAGGAGCTGTACCTGGATGCACTACTCACATTTGTAGCAGCCAGAAGTACCAGCAGTGTCCTTGGCCTCCCACATACTGCAAGCATCACACTGAATCAGCTTGCCTGACATTTCCTTCTTTCATCTCTTCCTCTCCAGCGTTTTGCGTAGCCCCCTCTCCTCAGCCTCCTCGCCGAACACTCTCGAGCCAAAGACTCACTACTCTCGAGCCAAAGACTCACACTTTACTAACAGGGCACTGCTGCTCCCTAAGAGCCGACTTGCTTATATTGGCTGATAAATTGCCTAAATTACCAATTTACAAGCCAAATTCCTCAGTTTTCAACTGTTTTCCCCCTCTGGCTCACTTTAACTCTCCTCCCACTCAGGCTAGAACTCCTCCCACTCGGGCTAGAGCCAATCAGTGTTTTCTCCTGCTTCTCTTTGTTGCTGTTGCTTCAAAATCCACGGGAGCTCTGAGTTCTTAGTTCCTAGTTCCCTCCACAAGTTCTGAAATAAATGCAGCAAAATCCGAGAAACAATCGCAAAGGCAGTCAGCTGAAAGAGAAATAGAGCATTAGGTCAAAGAAGAGTTTTTGTCAGAACCAGAGAGGAGAGAAAACAAGTTAGTTTTAAGTTATAGAGAAACATGAGGTGGGGGGTTGGGTGAGTGGGATTGATAATATCAAGGGGGCAACTCTGATGGATGAGGCTGGAGTTGTCATGGTGATATGTAGAGCCAGAATTTTGCCATAAATGCCATGTGCCTTTTCATGCCTTTTTTTATGATTTCACCAGGATGCCTTTTTCACAATTGAGTGCTTTTTTTGCTGTTTTGCAAAAAGGTCATGCTATTTTCTCTAGTTGTACCATGATTACAATGATGTTTTCTATGTTAACACGTTAATATGAATGTTATTATTAACATGTTAACATAGTGTTAATGTGTTAACATAACAGAAAACTTCCATCACCGGGGCGAAACGGGCGAAACCGGGTCGCCACCATCGGTCATTCATTCATTCGTGCTGCTGCCTGCTGGTTCAGTCTTCTCCAAGATCTATTTAAGAAAGAACTGCAGATGCTGGAAAAATCGAAGGTAGACGAAAAATGCTGGAGAAACTCAGTGGGTGAGGCAGCATCAATGAAGTGAAGGAATAGGCGATGTTTCGAGTTGAGACACTTCTTCAGACTGATGTCGGGGGTGGGGCAGGAAAAAGAAAGGAAGAAGCGGAGACAGTAGGACAAGAAGGAGAGCTGGGAAGGGAGAGGAGGGAGAAGACAAGGGCTATCTAAAATTGGAGAAGTCAATGTTGATATTGCTGGGGTGTTGATTACCCAAGCGAAATACCCAAGCTTGTCTCCTCACTACATTTACTGCTGGCGTCAGTCGCAAATCTGAGTTTTCGAGTGATCTGTGCAAGGCATTCATTGATGCCGGAATTCCACTGTGGAAATTGGAAAACAAATCTCTGAGGTTTTTTAGAGAAATACACAGAGGAACATATACCAAGTGAGTCGTCATTACAGAAAAATTATGTTGACAGCAACTTCAACATTGTTGGGCAAAAAATTAGAGATGAAGTTGCATGTATTAGTTGTTTGTATCTTCACTTGCTGTACTTTGGCCAGAAGGTATAAAACTCGAGATGTTCTTCTGCTTGTAACTTAAAGTTTTATTCCCCAAAATGTTGCATTTGACATGCTTAGCTCAAGGACCTTCATAGAATTGCCAAGCACACACGTAGCTTGTTTCCAAATGTCGATCGCCTAGTTTCCAATGCCAAGAACATTTTTCTCAAAGCACCGTCACGTGTGCAGTTGTTCAAGGACATGGCACCCGAGATTCTGCTACCTTCTCAGCCCGTTTTGACTAGGTGAGGTACGTGGCTCTCTGCTGTACTCTACTATGCTGCAAATTTTGAAAAGATAACATAAATCGTCAACTGTTTTGAAGAAGAAGAATCTGCTGCAGTCAAGATCGTCAGTGAAATCATGGAGAAAAAGTCCCTCCACTGCGATCTTGTGTTTATTGCTTCCAATTTTGCAAACTTCCCGCAAGCTATCACTTCCCTTGAGAAGCGTCGCAAAATGCTCATATAGCCACAGAGCATGTAAATAGCTTTGCCCCACGTGGTCCACAGAGACCATTAAGCATCCATTTGTACAAATCCTATTTTTTTAAATGCATCCCACATTCTCATCAACACATCCCCGGAGTCTAACCCTCGTCTTACACACTGGGGGCAACTAACGGGGCCAATTAATCTACAAACTCACTTATTTTTTTAATGTTGGAGGTAACCAGAGGACATAGTAGAAACATGCTATGCCACAGTTTCACTCAAAACATTTGTCCTGAAACATTAATTTTACTTCGGAGTCACGTGAGTGACTTCGTGAAGACCCCGCCAGCATGCATGCGCGGCATATCGTCGCGCGCATTTGCATCGGCAAGCTGGGGGGGGGGAGTGCGCTCTCTCCTCGGGCTCCTTCATAAAAGGCCGGCAGGTAAGTATTACCTTTACCCTACAGGATGGACAAGGGCAAGAGGAAGGCGCTGTCGAGAAGTAGGGCTTCGACCAGCCAACGGCCCTTGTCCCCGGAGCTGCAAGCAACACCAGCAGCTTCGAGGCGTGTGGGGGCAGGAATGTGGAAGTCGGATGCTCCCACTGATTCAGGGGCCGATTCGCCTGAATGGTTTACCACTCCGGAGCTGGATGCATCGGATCCAGACTTTGAGCCCCCTTCCCCCAAGAAAAGAGGGGGGAAACAGGTACGTGGAAAGGGGTCTCGCTTTTTACACGCAACCCCTCCCCGAGCTCCAGAAGACCCGAGGGGGCTGGGCCGGGGGACAGCCGCACGACAGGGGAGCCCTGCAAAGTGCAAAAACGTACCGCAGCCAGGGAAATCTGCCGTAGTGCAGCCTGGCAATATCACTGCTGCGTCGAGTAGGCCTGCTGGAGCAGATACCGCCGACAACACACCCCGTCAGGCTGCGGTCAAGGGCGGAGATGGCAGCAGGAAGCGGTCAGCTCAGCTCTGGGAGCGGCCGACCATGCGCCTCCATGCCAAAAGATGGGCATGTGTGGAGGTAAGCCTGCACGGACTCCGGGGAGCCAGGTTCCGGGGGCCGGTGCCGATTCAACTCACCTGCCTTCTTATCAGACAGGTGGGCCGCCACAGTCTGGGAGAAGACAGACTAGCGGAGAGTCCGTGCGGGAGTCGTATGATCCTACTTGGGCTGTAGGTCACGACGACCTGCCATTGGACCCTAGACAGCACCTTAAGGAGGTGTGGTCCGATGGTGGAAGCCCCAGTGAATTCGCAGGGCCTGGGGAAGTCGGCTTGTCCGCTGCACATAGCAGGGACGGTCGCATAGAGCGGTTGGAGCTCTTAGTGGAGCAACTCCTCCAGCGGGACCGGGAACGAGAAGAGCGGGACTCGCGGGCATCTACCAGCCGTGCGAGGACTCCACTCAGCATCTCATCGTCTCCAGCAGGAAGCATGAGGGATTTCCCAACTGTTGTGTTCGCCAGAGCATGAGGAGGATATGCTGGAAGTGGTGAGTAAGTTTGCCGCTACCACCCAGACAGGTGAACCTCTGCACCACAAATTGGCAGGCACCATTGATTACCTGACTACACACCAACTCCAGAGTCAGGTTCTCAATGATACCTTGGAGAAAATAAAACCGCCCGAAAACTGCATCAACCTCAGTGTGCCCTTGGTTAACGCCCAGATCTGGGGACACTTGAGTACGGCCACCAGGATGCAGGATGTCCGCCTCCAGTGTATATTAAAAGTTCTCGCCACGAACATAACGGCGTTTGCTAGGACCCTGGACGGGGATAATGTGTTGAGCGATCAGCAAGACGCACTGGCACTCCTATGCAACGCCCAATATGAAATAAACTGCCTGCGAAAGAGCTCCATAAAGCCCACACTCAACCCCAAATTCGCGGGGTTGTGCTGACCATCAACCGCTCCACCGCCGCATCAGTTGTTGGGAGACCTATCCAAACAGGTGAAGGAACTGGATGAGGAGGCCAAAACAGCTGGCCTCATGAAACCTCCACCGGCCAGACCTCACCCATATCACCGGCAACAGCCTAATACATCTTGGAGAACACGGCTGCCGGAAAGGGCACAAAGATCCTACCCACCTCCATCCCAACAAGCACAACGACCTTTTTTAGGGCAAGGCCAACAAAAAAGGCCTGCATGGAAAATGCGGCCGCCGGCTCGTCAACCTCCACAACGCCCACTCAGAACACCGTATGTACGGAACCGCCGTTAACCTTGGAGGTAAGGGGGTCTGGTTCTTCTCACGCCGTAGCATCCCCTCCTGCACGAATAGGTGGGCGATTGCGGGCTTTCTTGGACATATGGAAAACTGTCACCACGGATGAGTTTATTTTACAAAGTGTTCAAGGATATGTTATAGAATTTATTGAAGGTATAAATCCCCCTACTCAGCATTCGCCTCGTAGAAAATTTACTCTATCCCAGAAAGAGGTGGAGGCAGGACATGCTGAAATTATACGGCTAGCAGAAAAAGGGGTAATTGGCAAAACCAAGCATGAACCAATTGAGTTTGTGTCTAACATCTTCACTAGGATTAAAAAAGATGGGGGATGTCGGATAATAATAGACTTAACTGAATTGAACAATTCTGTACAATACACCCATTTCAAAATGGATACGTTTGAAACAGCTAAGCAGATGCTTTACCCAGGGTACTTTATGGCATGCATCGATTTGAAAGATGCATACTATACGGTACCCATTGCTAAGGCTCATAGAAAATTTTTTAAGTTTGTCTGGAAGGGTCCATTATGGGAATATAAGGCATTGCCCAATGGAATCACCACAGCTCCTAGGCTGTTTACCAAATTGGTAAAACCTATATTGGCTTTTCTCCGACAACAAAATTATATAGTAATGGCATATTTGGATGATATCCTTATAGTGGGTCAGACCCTCCAATTGGCAATTCAAGGAGTGGCTGCAACCAAGGCTCTGTTCGAGAAGCTGGCATTCGTAATCCATCCAGACAAATCAAAATTGCACCCGGTACGGGTTATGGATTATTTGGGGTTCACCCTAGACACCAATTTAATGAAGATTACCATCCCAACTAATAAAGCTGCTACTATTATAGAAGAGTGCCACAATCTTGCTTGCGCCAGGGTAACGACTATTCGGCAAACAGCAAAAGTTATAGGCAAACTGGTAGCTGCATTCCCAGCTGAACGATTCGGACCGCTACACTACCGAAATTTACAAAGATCAAAAATTAAAAACAAATGCTGGTCACTTTGATCGGCCAATTCGGCTACCATCAGAAGCTAGAAATGAGCTACAATGGTGGGTTGACAATATTACAGAGTGTCATAGACCTATCATAGTGAGCAACCCTGATGTTGTGTTACAAACTGACGCAAGCGCACAAGGCTGGGGAGCAACTGATACGATGTCCAGTTGTGGTGGCAGATGGAACTCTCATGAGTCTACATTCCTGGAGTCACATGGGATAAATTATATAGAAATGCTGGGAGCATTTCATGGACTGCGGGCTTACTGTACTAATTCACAGAATTTACATGTCCGCCTTCAAATAGATAATACTACAGTGGTGGCTTACATCAATCATATGGGTGGTATCAGGTCGCTATCTTGTGATGAATTGGCTAATTCAATTTGGCACTGGTGCATTGAAAGAAACATTTGGATTACTGCGACCTATTTGCCTTGGAAGCGTAATACAGTGGCAGACACCAGGTCACGAGTCTTTAATGACAACATCGAGTGGATGTTGAATCCCCAAATTTTTAGAAATATTATAGCTCACTTTGGGACACCAAATATTGACCTATTTGCGTCCAGGTTGAACCATCAGATACCAACGTATGTGTCATGGGAACCAGACCCTGGGGCAATAGCAATGGATGCGTTTTCTATCCATTGGGGGAAATGGTTTTGCTACGCATTTCCCCCATTCTGCCTCATCAGTCGGGTATTGCAGAAAATTAAACTAGATTCTGCAACTGGCATATTGATCATTCCCGACTGGCCTACACAACCATGGTACCCGATGGTTGTAAAAATTTTAAAACAGCCATGGATGGCGATTGGGAAACATCCTAAATTGATTACTCACCCCATTACGGGGATCAGTCATCCTTGCCATGGTCATTTAAACTTGTTGGCCTGCAGGTTCTGAAAAGACCGCTCATCCGGGCAGGCATCTCGTCAAGAGCCATAAACCTTATTGCTGCATCGTGCCGAGAATCAACTCGGAAACAATACCTCACTCAAATCGGAAAGTGGGAGGCATTCTGTGCCCGGAACAACAAGTCTTCCAACTCGGCAACAATACCTGATGTGTTGGAGTTTCTAGCAGGCCTCCATTTTGATGCTGGCCTCAGCTACAGTGCCATCAACAGCGGCAGGAGTGCGCGGTCCTCATACCTGGATATAGGTGTCGGCTCCAACCACCTGGTGTCTAAATTAATGAGGGGAGTGTTCAACACCAACCCTCCACGACCCAGATATACAGTAACGTGGGATGTGGGGATCGTGCTGACCCTACTGAGGAGCTGGGCTCCAATAGATGAGCTACCATTGAAACAGCTCACCCTCAAGGTGGTGATGCTCATGGCACTGACTACAGCCCAACGAGTCCAGACGTTACAGAAACTGTGACTGGACAGCATGGTGCCCACCCCTGGTCAAATAAAATTCTTTGTCAAAGAATTATTAAAACAGCACAGGCCAGGGGCGCATGGGCTGCAGTTGGAATTTCGGGCATACCCTGTAGATGCCACTCTCTGCATAGTCACCCATCTCCACCACTACATCTGAGTTACTGGAGTTATCAGGATGAAGGAACAGGGACTCCTCATCAGTCATAAACCTCCGCATCATCGGGTGACTACACAGACTATCGCCAGGTGGCTCAGGGTGGTGCTGGATGCAGCAGGCGTTGTTACTGACATCTTTAAGTCTCATTCCACCAGGGCTGCATCCACATCAGCGACGAGAGCCTTGGAGGTGCCCATGGACCACATTCTCGCCACTGCGGGCTGGGCCAGTGAAAAAACCTTTCAGCGGTTCTATAACAAGCCTCTGGCCGCCCCTGCAACATTCGCAGAAGTTATCCTGGGAACTGCTCAGTAAATGTCTTGCCCCGAATTAGGGGTTTGTTGTTTATTTGATTAATAAATTGTGTTGATTTTTCAGCCAGTTTCGACTGAACTCCATTAATAGCCTTCCTCCATCAGAATGGTGGCAGTGTGATAAGCATGGACGTTGTCCAGGGCGTGAAATCAAAGAGCTTTGAAATCTTCACGAAGTCACTCATGTGACTCCGAAGTAAAATAGTAAGATTAAATGAGAACTTACCAAGTTTGAAGGTTGATCTGTATTTTACGAGGAGTCGCGGTGAGGGATTTCGTGCCCACCGCTCCCACCCTCTATCATAAGGTCAACTAGGTAGTTCTACGTTTTTCATCTTACTATTTTTTAGTCATGGTTTGGTTCTGTGATTCCACACCGCTGCTTTGAAGGATGCCGCGCATGCGTGCTGGCGGGGTCTTCACGAAATCCCTCACCGCGACTCCTCGTAAAATACAGATCAACCTTCAAACTTGGTAGGTTCTCGTTTAATCTTACTATTATTTCCCTTTCCACAGATGCTGCCTGACCTGCTGAATGTTTCCAGCATGTTTTGTTTTATTCCAGATTTCTAGAGTTTAAGCCTCCTGACTTAATTTTCTCCCAAACCAATCACCTTGTCTATTCCAGTCTACAGAGTCCTGAAAATCCCTCTTTGGCTCTTGATATCTGCCTGATAGCAAGATACATCAGTTCAGCCCCAATAACTCATCACATAAGCCACCTAATTAATCCTACATCCAGGCACCCAACACAGTGTTTAACCAAAGGTAGTTACAAAATGCTGGAGTAACTCAGCGGGACAGGCAGCATCTCTGGAGAGAAGGAATGGGTGACATTTCGAGTCGAGACCCTTCTTGAGAGATGCTGCCAGCATTTAGTGTCCACCTTCGATTTAAACCAGCATCTGCAGTTCTAACCTACTCAGTGTTTAACCATCACATTTCCTCATCGCACCATCTTCAGTCCCAAATATCTCGTGTTCCACTGTAAAAAATGAAGAATTATTCACCACTAAAGTTCCAGATGCTCTTCAAAATATATGGCATTGAGCAAATGACAATATATTTGTGGAATTTTAACTTGTTTTGTAGGTTGTGAAGGTAGTTGACTACACTAAGATGTTGTATTGCAGATTTCAACAATAAACATATGTCAAAGCTGTCCAAGGTCAACGCCGCAATGTTAATAAAAATAATGACATTAATGTAGTGCCTCATATACTGTGAAGCTGTTTGAAAACATAGTCAATGGATTATTCTTGATCCATAACCTTACTTGCAACTCACAATTTCCTTCACACATTCAATTTCTGTTCTCCAGTTGAACAGGAGCCTTGCTACTGTTGCAGTGGCTAGGTTTGAAGTAGCAGGTCCTGACTCCTCACCCCTGGGTAACTCTGATGATCTTTTGATAGCCTGTGCTGTCCAGTGGGTCTTTCCAACTTTTTGTTAATATCTGTGATTGTCACTGATAATTATATCAATTAAAATATAAATTATCTATAGAAATATGGACCAAATGCAGGCAAATGGGGCTAGCCCAGAATGCCAACTTGGTCAGCATGGACAAGTTTAGCCCAAGTACCTATTTCCTTGCTGTATAATTCAAGAGGTGGCACAGTGGTGTAGCAGTAGACTAGCTGTCTAACCGCGGCAGAGACCCGGTTCAATCCTGACTACGGGTGCTTGTCTGTATGGAGTTAGTACGTTCTCCCCATAACCTACGTGGGTTTGCTCTGAGATCTTTGGTTTCCTCCCACACTCCAAAGACGTAGAGGTTTGTAGGTTAGTTGGCTTGGTAGAAATGTTAAAATGTCTCTAGTGTGTGTAGGATAGTGTAAGTGTGCAGGGATCGCTGGTCGGTGAGGACTCGGTGGGTCGAAGGGCCTGTTTCCGCAATGTATCTCTAAACTAAACTATAAACTAGGACTCTTATTCATTAAAAAATAAAAAATAAATCAAAAACACATTTATTAAAAAAATATATTTAACTGATATAAGTTAAAATATTTGTGTTATGTAACATACTGAAACTACTTAATTCGTTTGATTTTTCAATCCAGCCATCAAGCTTAAGGCTGGGAGTCAAAATGAGCTCTACCCCTGAACTGAGACAAGCCGCAGCAATTGACCAATGCAGATTCCTGCCTTTTGCATGATACTGCGGAGACGCAGAAGGCAGGAATGTAGTGACCAGTGAAGGGGACCTTGCCAAACCACTGGCAAAAACTAAGTACATTTCAACTCACAGTGGGTAAAAATGTCAACAAAGGTCTTCAGTAAATGTAGCGAGGCATATGAACAGCTAATCTGATTTTTTCCCTGTTATGATCACCTCATTTTTTTGACTAATGCCATAGGAACATGTGCATTAACTTTCAAAGATAGGAAGGTTTTCAAGTTAATGCTAATCTGAAAAGTGACACCCCTTCAGTACTGCACTGAATTACTGTATCTGCTGATATTAAATGCACATGGCAATGAGGGTTTCAGCCCTTAATTGTTTTTTGGAATATTCAGAGGTGAAGGTGCTATCACTGAGCTTGGAAAGTCGTGAAATCATTGGACAAAGTCAGCATGAATTTATGGTAAATTATGTCTTACGAATCTTATAGAATTTTTCGAGGATGTAACTAGTAGAGTAGATAAGGGAGAACCAGTAGATGTGTTATCTCTGGACTTTCAGAAGGCTTTCGACAAGGTCCCACATAAGAGATTAGTATGCAAACTTAAAGCACACAGTATTGGGGGTTCAGTATTGATGTGGATAGAGAACTGGCTGTCAGACAGGAAGCAAAGAATAGGAGTAAACGGGTCTTTTCAGAAGGCAGGCAGTGACTAGTGAGGTACCACAAAGCAATAGTTGGGACCCCAGCTATTTACAATATATATTAATGATCTGGATGAGGGAATTAAATGCAACATCTCCAAGTTTGCGGATGACACGAAGCTGGGGGGCTGTGAGGAGGATGCTAGGAGGATGCAAGGTGACTTGGATAGGTTGGGTGAGTGGGCAAATGCATGGCAGATGCAGTATAATGTGGATAAATGTGAGGTTATCCACTGGTGGCAAAAACAGGAAAGTAGACTATTATCTGAATGGTGGCCAATTAGGAAAAGGGGAGATGCAACGAGACCTGGGTGTCATGGTACACCAGTCATTGAAAGTAGGCATGCAGGTGCAGCAGGCAGTGAAGAAAGCGAATGGTATGTTAGCATTCATAGCAAAAGGATTTGAGTATAAGAGCAGGGAGGTTCCACTGCAGTTGTACAGGCTCTTGGTGAGACCACACTTGGAGTATTACGTACTGTTTTGGTCTGGACATTCTTGCCATAGAGGGAGTACAGAGAAGGTTCACCAGACTGATTCCTGGGATGGCAGGACTTTCATATGAAGAAAGACTGGATAGACTCGGCTTGTACTCGCTAGAATTTAGAAGATTGAGGGGAGATCTTATAGAAACTTACAACATTCTTAAGGGGTTGGACAGGCTAGATGCAGGAAGATTTTTTTCCCGATGTTGGGGAAGTCCAGAACAAGGGGTCACAGTTTAACGATAAAGGGGAAGTCTTTTAGGACCGAGATGAGAAAAACATTTTTCACACAGAGAGTGGTGAATCGGTGGAATTCTCTGCCACAGAAGGTAGTTGAGGCCAGTTCATTGACTATCTTTAAGAGGGAGTTAAATGTGGCCCTTGTGGCTAAAGGGAGCAGGAGAGAAGGCAGGTACAGGATACTGAGTTGGATGATCAGCCATGATCATATTGAATGGCGGTGCAGGCTCGAAGGGCCGAATGGCCTACTCCTGCACCTATTTTCTATGTTTCTAAATTTGACATTGTTTTGTAGATATTTAAAGTAATTTCATATTTTCAGTTATTCTTCGAGTTCTAAAGATTTTGTCCCTTTTTTTGTTCCATTTATTTTAATTCACTGCATTATATTCAAATTTATCCTTTATTTCCTAAATAACGTCTTGCATGATTTTTGAATGATACAAATTGTATCAATGGTAAATCAGTTGATGTAAGACAAAGCAAATGTTAACACATTTCTCAGTTATTCTATGGTTATAAATTTGTGAACTGCTATATATCTGTCAATAAAGTTAATGGTCAGTGTCAAAATTGAAATTCAAATAAAAAGATTCTCATAACTTATAACTCGGGAGTCCAATTGTTTTGTAAGATATAGTTGGCATGTGGTGGTTAAAGTGACAACAACACCAAAGCCTTTGACAGGAGTCCTGAGCCATTAATAAACCTCTTATAATATCAAAGAAAATGTATCTACACTTCATGCTATTTATTGGTGGTTTGCCCATGGAAATGGAGGGAAATCAGGTATAACTCATTTATGTCCTGCCTCCGACTCTTAAAAGAGGTTGATACTTTTTATTGCATACGAAAAAAAGAAATCCTTTCTGAGAAAAGATTGAAGGGATTTCTTACATATAACAGGCTTCTGGGCCACAGTTCATCCCTCAGCTTTTGTAGTCAATTACGCACTTTTTGAAGTGTAGCCAAGGGTGACATCCAATTTGCACACAGCAAGCTCTTACAGACGATCATGTGTTAATGACCAGATGATCTCGCTTCATTTTGTTAGATGAGGCATAAGCATTGGTCAAGACACAGAGAAAAACTCTTTGCAGTTAATCTTAGATAATTTATTTTCACGTGTGTGAGCAGACTTAGCCTCAGTTTATCTTCTTATCTGAACGATAACACCTCCAGATGCGCAGCAATCTGCAAAACTCAAATAAAATGTACCTCTAGATTTCTGCTCCAAAGTAATACCTATCAAAAATCTTCCACATAAAAGGCCAATGCCACCAGTTGACCCGCATATGATTGAACTAAGAAACCTTTCTTATGTGATGCAGATAACATCACATAATGTCATGTAATGCAGATTTTGGAAATAAGATATCTTAAGAAATTCATAAGAGAGAAAAGGCCTTGTCTGATTTACAGCAGAAATCCTGCTTAGAATTCAATGGCATGATTAGAGTTGGCAACTCTTCCCTCTACGATCTTGTTTCCTGCATTATTCCCTCTACTTCATAAAAAAAGCTTTGCTCCACCACATCCAATGTCTGTCATACAAAAATAACAGACAACCCCAAACATAACTTGCCACTCCGTTCACATCCTCTGCTGTCTTTATCACATATACCTGCTTTTTCTTCTCCACAACACATATATTTACCACAGTGTCTCACACATTTTCCCAATCACAAATCAGAGTATCGTAAATGAACAAATAGACATGAGAAACTGTTGAAATCCTTTCTATGGAATAGTTATACCAGTTTGGGAAACTGGTTCATTTCTTTGCAGAGTTGGAGAGCACAGAGTTGCAGAGGAATGTTAGGAAGATGTTGTAGCAGGCTAACAGTCTTCTTCTTCTTGTTGTAGATCAAGGGCCAGCCCACGACAGCATCAGTTACTGGGTGGATGGCTTTGATGCCCCCAGGGAAAAGCCTCAGTGGGCAGTCATTCACGATGTGTGGGATGGTCTGGTCTGGATATCCGCAGTCGCAAGCTGGGCTGTCTGTCATCCCCCACTTAAGCTGGTGATGAGCTGTTTTTGCATGGAGGGTGCGGATTCTGTTCAGGGTTAGCCATTGCTTGCGATGGAGGTCAAAACCCGGTGGTTTCACTGTGGAGTCTGTGATGACCTCTCTGTTGTTGCTGTTGGCATCTTTCCAGGCTCTGTGCACTCAGACTTGGAGTCAAAGTCTTCCAGGAATTTAATGGAAGACCAGAAGGGTTTGCAGGACTTCAGGAGCATGTTGTGCAGATTGTTCTAGTCAGCATGGATGGGAAGGTTAGGGTTAGCCTCGATAGTGCACCAATCTTTCAACATCGTCTCCCTTCTGCGTATGTTGGGAGGGGCGATATGAGAGAGGTCAGGGAGCCACTGCAAAGGTGTTGACTTAAGCATCCCTGTGATGACCCGTTTGGTGTGGCAGCTATTAGCCCAAACTGTTCAGCAAAACTCAGCTGTTGAGTAGACTAGGGCTAAGCTTGTGGTACGGAGGGTGTGTGCATTGGATCATCAGTTGTTGCCTGCAAGTTTCCTGATTATGTTGACCCTTGCTTTCAGTTTATCAGCCACCTCTTCAGGTGTTCACGATAGGTGATGGTGCGATCCAGGGTGACTCCGAGGTACTTGGGGAATTCTTCATTCTTCGCCAGTTTACCATAAAAGGACACTCGGAGCTTTGCATTGGCGAGCCGATTGCTGAGGTGAAAGGAAGTGACAGTTGTCTTAGAAGCACAAACAAATAGGCTAACAGCATCTCTTCTTCTTTCTATGCTAATTCTGGCTTTCTGTCTCATGTACTCTGCATGATAATCTGGTGCTGATTAACACTCTCAGGCATCTACTACTGCTTAACTTTGCTAAATATCTCCTAACCCTTGTCCCTGTCTCCTTATTACAGATCCATTTGTGGCTGTGGTTGCAGTTGAAAGAGAGGAGCCATTTGCATTGTGTTAAACCGAAGATAGACACAAAATGCTTTAGTAACTCAACGGGTCAGGCAGCATCTAGGAGAAAAGGAATCTGTGACATGTTGGGGTGGAACCCTCTGCACTGTGTTAAATGTTTGGTGAGATGTTTGATCGTCTTAAAGCGTATGGTGATGTATGTGTAGGAAAGAACTGCAGATGCTGGTTGAAATCGAAGGTAAACACAAAATGCTGGAGTAACTCGGCGGGGCAGGCAGCATCTCTGGAGAGAAGGAATGGGTGATATTTCAGGTCGAGACCCTTCTTCAGACAGATGTATGAATTCAGGTGGTGTATGAGTGCTGCCTACACAGATGCCTCCACACAGAGGAAGAGACACGGTTTGGTTGCTCAAAAAAATGGAAGCAACCAGTATTGCTGATTTTCATTCCACCAGTGTCCAATTCCCGAAGATAGACACAAAATGCTGGATTAACTCAGCGGGGCAGGCAGTGTCTCTGGAGTGAAGAAATGGGTGACGTTTCAGGTCGAGACCCTTCTTCAGACTGAAGAAGGGTCTTGACCCGAAATGTCACCCATTCTTTCTCCCAAGAGATGTTGCCTAAGTTACTTCAGCATTTTGTGTCTTCGGTTTAAACCAGCATCTGCAGTTCCTTCCTCCACAGTGTCCAATTCCAATCTGAAAATTATGCTGCAGCAAACATGATCTGGTCTAAGCTTAAATTCAACTTGAATGCTGATAAATTGGTAGATTGGTAGTAGATTGAATAAATCACAGGTATTTATGACAATTATAGATTTTATCTGACTACATTTCATTGGGAACATGATTCCATTAGAATGTTCATTAAAGAACTCATTTGATTATATATTGATTTTCTTTACTTAACTTTAGTTTTGTTGATGCTTCAGAATATGATTTTCACATATAAGTACTGCTTTTTCAATAATTTCAGTTTATTTAATAAAAGAGCAAGGAAGCATTGTCCTGTTGCTGCACCATCAGTTGACATTCCTATTGAAAAAAGGCTGTTGTTGCCACTGAACCGAGCATCTATGTATCTGATAATCTGAAAGGCTAATCATTACACAACAGACTGGAGCAAGTATTACCATATTCTTATCTCTTTATTCTCTCCCTTCACATGTGATTACTTCTTGTAACATGATCTTTTCGAATTTATCTTGGATATTGCACATTGATAGCCTATAGCATTGGAATTCAGCACCAGCTTATTTGAGGAGTGATGAGATGTGATGAAGAGATATTTTAAAGCAATAGCTGATAACTGGAATGCACTCCAATCTTAACTTTCAAAATAGAATTGGATAAAAAATGAAAAGGAATTACTTCAAGGCCATGTGTAAAGGACAGAGCTAATATTAAAATTAAAAGTTCTTTCATTGAGATGGCACAGGCTTGATGGACTGATTGGTCATATTTTGTCCTGTATTACCCTACAACTTAAATGCAAGTGTGAGTAATAAAGTAAAATAAAAACAATTAACATCTCTTCACAATCATTAGGACATGTAGCAGAAAACATGTTGATGTGGGAATTGATAATGGAAACTACTTAGATATGGGGGCAGGGGTACAGCACTAGATTCAATCATCTCATAAATTAGCATGGTGATCAGGAGGTATGACTGGCCCAACCCAATTAGAATCACAGAGTCATAGAGTAATACAGTGTGGAAACATACCCTTCAGCCCAACTTAACCACACTTGCCAGCGATGTCCCAGCTACACAAGTCCTACTTGCCTACACTTAGTCCACATCCCTCCAAACCTGTCCTATACATGGACCTGTCTAACTGTTTCTTAAATGATGGGATAGTCCCAGCCTCAACTACATTCTCTGGCAAGGTGTTCCAAACATCTACCACCATTTGTGTGAAAAAGTTACACCTCGGATTCCTATTAAATCTTCTCCCCTTTACCTTGAAGCAATGTCCTCTGGTCCTCGATTCCCTTACTCTGGGCAAGAGATTCTGTGCATCTACCTGATCTATTCCTCTCATGATTTTGTACACCTCTATAAGATCCCCCCTCATCCTCCTGTGCTCCATGGAATAGAGCCTGGAGTAAAATGTACGATGATCGATATTTGAAACTATTCCTCTCAATTCTGCTCTGTCATTCAATGATCTCTTTCCTTAAATATCACTGGTTAACCATATTCTATCAATCTCAGATTTAAAATTATTTAACAACGAATCTCGCAGTAAGGCAGTTCTGATATTTGGCCATCCTCAGCGTGTAGAATAGCTTTCTAAGCTTGTTCCTGAAAACCCCCCCAGAAAATGCTGGGAATATTCAGAGAGTTGAAGAGTATAAGCAATGATCTAGACCTGTTCTGTGGAGGTATGGCTTGCACCTTAGTCTGCATCATCCACAGTTTCAGTTGATAGCGCTGACTGTTTGGTCATCACCCTTTGATTTCTGTTGCAATACAAATGCACCTTAGATTGGACTAAAATTGAAGAAATTATGACCACTGCCAAATTAGCAGACATAGATCTGCCTGATTCATTACCATTGTCCATACACCAGATGGATGTTGAGGGAGTGGAATTAACTTTGTTTCCACTTTAGGTCAGAATTGGCATTTGGTACACATTAGAAATGTGCATACAATGAACGTCTTTACCTGCATAATGCAAAATTAACAAAACCATGTCCACCAGTTGGCCAAGAGAGTATAACATCTACTTTGCTCTCTTGGACAGAGAGATTTATACATCACAATGCATGGCATACTAAAAATACTTCCAGTTTTAGTCAAGAAGGAACAAATGCATAAATATTCATTGTTACCTCGACAGCACCCTACTATATGGTACTGTCTTGTTCTGTTCCATCTCCTACACATCTCTTAAATTTCACTCAAAACTAATTAACCAAAAGTGCCGAGACTGATTTAAAATATGCTAAATTTTGCCATTTTCATTTGTGTACATAAACATAAACATGATTTTGCATTGTAAGCTGACAATTATTTTATTTGCTGTAATATATTTATTTTGTTATGTTTTATTGTTTTATTAATTCATGTGTAGGATAGTCAAATATAACTGAATTATAAATATACAACTGCACCTGATAAAAAAAGTGTAGACAGAACTCATATCTGTATTCATGTTACTTTTTTTACATCAGTATTTCTCATAGCCAATATTCAGCATGAAAATCCAGTAATGCTTTCTGTTCAGTAAATTCACCGCAAATAGTAAAACTGCTATCCTAATAATGGAGGAAGGGGGTGGAATGAGTGACAATCTTTACAATACATTGAATAAACCTTTCAAAATAGGATCACCAAAACATAGATGTGTGTCTGGAACTTTTCCATTAAAAATCATTTGCTTCAGCTTCAGTTTTGACTCTCTGTATCAGAATATATCTAAAATAAACAAATCTTAAATGTAATAATTTTGTTTTGCTGAACACCTACAGATTATATAATTTCTCCTTCTACTTTATTTGTGCAATATTAAAATTTAGATTTGTGGATTTACTGCTGGTAACAACAGGACCACCTGCAGGAACATTTTACCAGAGAATATTTGAGGATAAGAATGATGTAATTAAAACATGCAATTTATTGAATGTGCTATTAGTGATGCTCAGTGTGGTAATATACTTTTTGAAGAGGAGGTGGTTAGATAAAGTCCTTGTGAGTTCCACAATGTTTGAACATTGATTACCTTTAAATATCCATATCTTCTAAACAAATTTCAGTTGGTACTCAGGCCCAAAGTCCTCGTGGGAGCTCAAACACTGTCCTGATTCGATTAGTTGGTGGATAATACACTGGTGGGCGGCAGATCCGTTAGGTACTCTCAGGGACTGTTGTTGGTGCTTCCATAAATCTGTGACTAGCTGTTGCCACTTGTTCAAATAATAGTGGAGAGGAGGGAGGTTGAAGGGATAAGGGGTAGGAAGGGTTAAAGAAGAGAGAGGCTTGTCTGGGCTTGTCACCAATGGGTGACTGAGCAGTGCAACATGGTCGAAAAATCCTGCAGCAGTCTCACAAAAGACTTTTAGTAACTATCTTTCCACAGAGAATTTAGCTCGGCCAAGCAGTTACATCCTGTGTGCCAATAACTACATGACAAGAATGTGCAAAAGTCAAATTTCCATGGGGCGAACGATATAATTAGAAATAGACTTTACCCTGTTTTTCAATCAATGGCAAGATAGATTTACAGTTGCATAATCAATGAAATAAAAGAAATGTCCATACAATTGAATTTCTAGGCAAATGTTGTAAACTGAATCATCTGTTACAGGTACTGGTATTGATTTTGTATGTTACAGAGTTAATTTTGAAAAGGTCTTTCTCATTCCTATTTATTTATCAAATGACGTACACAGCAATGGCATAGAATCTGTGCTCATGTGCAAATCTACTCAGAATGACTGTCAACCTCAAAGGAGCATTCCAGAATTCCACGCATTCTAAAAAACAGTGTGTCTTTATGTACAGAGAATTCAGAAAAATGTAATGTTTCAACAGTTATACCCAATACATATTTTATGAGCATCAATTTAAAGAATATTTTAAATTTATTAGATATCAGAGGGATATTTCCACAAGGCAGTTAAAAAAAAAGATATAAACAATTTGAAATATGAAATTGTAAAATTTTCAAAACATAAGGATAATCATTGCAAATCAAAACTACAGATCATTTTAGTCCATAGAGCAACTTACTTTCAACGTGAGAATCTGTGAGGAGATAAAAGATTTACACCAGTTTCTAACAAGAATCCTTATTTTTTTTTATACGGACTGACTTTTGCACGTCCAAGCAGTGGAAAAACATTGCTCTGTGTTAATCCTCACTAATGGCCACGTCAAAAGTGTTTTGACCATGGAATTAGCATCACAGGATCGCTAATTCTCCTATCTTCGTCCACTACATTCCATCTACAGTTACAGTGAATGGTCCCCTGAGATTCATCAACCAAGCATACATTAAGAATCTTCACTGAGAATACTATCCAAGCTGAATGAAAAAAAAATACGATTGAACGCGAAGGGTGAAATTTGAGATTAAGCCAAAAACATGAGGAAATAGTTAAGACTATCTAATAGAAAAGTCTTGAAATGTACAGCCTTTGTTTTCGCTACACAAGAATACTGGCCTAACTTCTACATACAGCATTTCCATCTACCTATTTTTTTACCTCGGAGCGCTACCATATGATATGATTATTTATGCCTTTGAGAGATGGCCACACAACCATAGTAATGCTATCTAAAAATAATCCAGTCCCTAACAGTGGTGAAAAGCTGATACCCTCACTGTTATTATTTCCCCGAAATCGGGTCCACTGATTTTATTACTTCTTTTCTGCATGTAGCATTTTTATTCCCCAAGAACAAAGTAATTGATTACCGTTAAATTTTGCTTATTGCTATAACTTAAGTAGTTCCCTCTCACCTGGCTAAGCCACTCCAGTGTGAAATTTTTGCAGATACAATTTCATGACCTGGAATACATTGCTTTCTCAATTGCATTTTGTACTCTCAATACATTATAATATTCACCATACCACCTAATTTGATTCAGTCATTATATGGCCATGAATTCACAGATTTATTTAAACCTGGTTTCGATTATGAATGCCTCATCCAGCCTAGATATCTGCTGCAATCGTGTATTCTGTTATCATACATCCGTGTGTTTTTTGATGAAAATGTAACATACCCTTAATCAAGTACAGCAAAGTGCCTTAATTAAACTAACTTTTTTCCCTAAACATTTTTCTGCAAAACAAGTTGCTACAAACTTTAACCAAGTTTTAGCGACTTGTAACCTGTTTTTGGTAACCAGTTAACAAACTATGCGACCAAGTTGAGGCTTGCCTTGAGACCGTTGCTCACAGCCGGATCTTCCTAGCATTAGGCACCGCTTATAAAAACTGGAGTGTGTGGAATGGAAATGAGAAACCTCTTGCATGGGCACTCAGTAATAATTTCTGTAATGTTTGCTAATTATAGGAATATGCTTAGAATGCAATCCTCTACTTGTCTGTTTGTAAGAAAATAATTTTTACAGACTGTGTGTTTGTATTCTACAACATTGAACAATAAAAGTATCCATTGAACATTGAATTGACAGTTTGCTTTTTTCTTGAGTTACACCTGTCTAATTTAATAATAATCATGGGATAGAGCACTTTGGGAGTTTGATGAAATGTTTAGGAATATTAAAGTAAGTCCTTTCTTTCAAATATAACCAGAGAACACAGTTAACAGGTAAGAGTAAGTCATCATTTCATAAGCCTAAATATATGCTACCACAGCTCCTATCCTGTGCCCAAGTTTCCCTCAATTACCCTCTCATTCTTCAACATAAATATTTTAACCAATACTCCACCTGAGGGATACCATTGAAAACTGGCCTCTACCTCCCTTAAGGGGAGGGGGGGGAGAGAATGCCAAAGATCCACTCACCCACTGCACACCCGAGGTGATGACTCGGTGGTGCACGTAGCAGTTGCTCCCTTTACGCGGCAGGCACTCGGGTTTCTATCCCGACATGCAAATGCTGTCTGTACGGAGTTAGTTACATTTCTCCCCATACCTGTGTTGTGGTGTATTTTCCGGAGTGTTTTTCCCACTCACCCTAAAGACGTAACTGTGTGTAGGCCTAATTGGCTTTGGTAAAATGTAAATTGACTCTATTGTGTGAGAGTCCAATCAAGTCAAGTCCAGGTTTATTCGTCACATACACATACGTAGATGTGCAATGAAATAAAAGTGAAAAGTGGCAGATGCTCGCAGTACTTTGTGAAAAAAACAAACCAAACAAACTAAACAGGAACAGATGGAACAGAATCACATATTCTTTTTACATATTACATATTGTGGGGAGAAGGAAAAAGGAAAAAAAATTTCACAAAAAACCAGCAATTCAAAAAAAACAGTAGAATGGTAACAGTAAAGTTCGTCCCCAGGTGAGATACGAGTTTAACTAGTCCTAATGGCCCATGGGAATAAACTCTTTCTCAACCTTTCCGTTCTCCATTAGCATGCTACGAGAGGCGTTTTAGCCTGACTGTAGCAGCTAAATGGAACAGTCCTTTGCTGGGGTGGAAGGGGTTCCTCCTGTGATCTTATTGGCTCTGGAGTTGCACCGCCTGGTGGTAATAGTTTTTTTCCTGCCGAGGGCAGCGAGTGAAGTTCAACATAGTGCATTCGGGTGGACCGAACGCACTACTCTCTGCAGGAAGCCTTCTTGTCCTGGGCAGAGCAGCTCCCAGAACCAAATTGTGATATTTCCGGACAAGATGCTTTTCCCACAGCCGCTTGAGATCTAGAAGCACTGTAGTAGTAAGATCCTCAGAGACACTCTGAATTTCCTCAATTGCCTGAGAGTGGTAAAGTGTGCTCATTGCCTTACTCACGATGTGTCTGCCACGCGAGTGATGTCATGTCGCATATCCTCAGACATGTGGGACTCCCAGGTATTTAAAACAGCTCACCCTATACACAGTATCCCCCATTTATCCCAAACGAAATGTCCTCCGAATGATGGTGCCAATCCTAAGTCCACGATCAGCTCCTTAGTATTTATTATGATGTTCCAAGAGGAGGGCTGTTGTCCTGACACCAGAGTGGCCAGATCAGCCAACCTCCTCCCGGTAGGGGCCCATCTCTTCTCATCATTGTCAGAGATTCAGGCCCACCACCACGTGTCAATCAGCTAACTTGATTATCGAGTTGGGAGCTGAACCTAGCCACAACGAGGTCATGTGTGTACAGCGAGGTATACAGTACGGGGCTGAGGACGCAGCCCTGGAGGATCCTGTGCTCGAGGCTGAGGGAGCGTCAATGCATTCTCCCATTTCCCCCATCTGACAATACCTGTGGCCTGGTGGAGAGAAAATCCATGACTCATGCACACAGGGGGGGGTGTTGTGCCCCAAATTCCAGGTAGAGTCTTCGCCCAGACTCTTGGTGGGTGACTATCGGTGTTGAAGCTGAACTGAAGTTCTATGAACAGTGCATCCTCAGTAGACAATACTTCCTGATCTGTCAAGATGGGAGAGAGTGGTGTGCAAGAAACCTGGAGACAGCATCGTCCGAGGATCTGTCTCGGACGGTATGAGAATTGTAACGGGTTCCAATGTTGCGAGGGTGGGAAGAGTCAGATGTGTTTACTTCACCAGCCTCTCAAAGCATTTCACGACTACCGAGGTTGAGGGGCCTCCGTACGGTAGTCCATTCAGACAGGCTGGGAAGTCATTTTTACCGGTACCGAGTACAATGAATGGATTTTTTGAAGCAGGACAGGGACCATGACATTGTCCAGGGAGAGGTTTGAATATTGAATAGTGGAGCATCGGAGCGAGCTGCTTGCCGTAACACAGGACTATAAGTACTCGCCCCGAGATGCCATCGGGGCCTGCAGCTTTCCTCGTGTTCACTCATGTCCATGAGCCCTGCTCACGGTCGTGCTCGGACAGCGAGAATGTAGTGCACATCCCCTCAGCGCTGGACCTCCCTTCAGCTGTGCTAGCCAGGCACCGTGATTGGTGTTGTCGTTAGTAGGCCGACCTGAAGTAATTTGCCCGTCTGAGAAATGAGTGTACAATGATTCAGGTCATCACTAGGGAGGTGCCGCACTTTTGTATGGGGGGGGGGGCTGCTCCGGTAGTTGGTTACAGTCCGTAGCCCCTGCCACAGGCGTCTGGTGTCCTGCTGCTCCACCTATGACTCCATCTTGTCCCTGTACCTCCTTTTTTGCGTCCTTCACCACCCATCGCAGTCGGTAGGACTCTACCTTGTAGACGTCCATGTTTCCCGATGCCAGGCCCGAGTTGTAGGCAGCAGTGCGAGCATTTCAAGGCAACATGAACGGACCGTCCACACAAGTTTTTGATTCGAAGGTGCTTACCCTTACCGTGGGGACGTGTTGTCGGTTTATTGTTGCGATGAAGTCCATGACTGCTTCTGCTAACTCACTGACGTCACTGGAACTTGCTTGGAACATATTCCATCGACATCTGTCAGTGCATCTTGCAGCATGACCTCTGTCTCTCGTCACTGCTGCTTCACGAACTATCCTCTGTTTATACTCCCACAGCAGGAAATGGCCAGCGTGCGTCAGATTTTCCTAGGGGAGGGAGTGAAATGGCCTTGTAGTCCTTCCGGAACGGCGTATAGCAGTGGTCCAATGTTCTTTCCCCCCTGGTGGCACACATGATGTGTTGTAGATGTTCGGCATGACCTTCTTGAGATTTGATTTATTAAAATCTCCAGCCACCACCATAGCCTCATCCGGGTTCTTGTTTTGATGTCGACATAGCACATCGTGTAGGGCCGATAGTGCCACGCCGTGTCCGCATGCGGTGGAATGTACCCGGCTGTGACGATCACTGAGCCGAACTCCCGGGGCAGGTTGAATGGGCGGCATGAGACCGTCAGATGCTCCAGGTCCGGCTAGCAGGAACGGGAAAGCATCTTTATATTTCCAGGGTTGCACCAGTAGTTATTGGTCATGAAGCAGACTCCTCCACCCTTGAATGTCCCAGATTCTTCTGTTCTGTCAGTATGATGGACAGTGAACGACTCGGTTGGGCAGATTACCTTATCCGGAATCAGCAGGGTCAGCCATGTTTCTGTCAGGCAGAGGATGTTGCAATCCCTTATGTCCCGTTGGAATCTGACCCTCACCCTGAGGTCATCCAGCTTGTTTTCCAGGGAATGGACATTCGCCAGAAGAATGCTGGGCAGAGGAGGATGAAAGGCTTGGGCTCTTAGCCTATTCTGAATCCTCCCCCCACTCACCTCGATGTTTTCTCTGGATTTTCCTTGTAGCCGTGCTCCCATTGTTGTTGCAGCAGCCTCTGTTGATCTCTGCTGGCCACACTGGATCGGTAAGTATAGCGTTTAAAAAGTCTCCGTTTGCGCTATAGTTTAGATTTAAGAGTTTCCCTGCCATACTTCATTAGTACTAGAGAGTTAGAAATTAGAAATAAGATAAAAAGGAACATGAAAGTTAAAAATACACACAGTTTTCGCGGAGCTGCCACAATGGCGATTGGACAGGGCCGCGCCATCTTGTAGGATAGTGTCAGTGTGCGGGGATCGCTAGTCGGCGTGGACTAGAGATTCAAGAGATTCAAGAGAGTTTATTGTCATGTGTCCCTGATAGGACAATAAAATTCCTGCTTTGCTTCAGCACAACAGAACATAGAAGAACAGAACAAAGTGGTCGAAGGGCCTGTTTCCGCGTTGTATCTCTAAACTAAACTCTAAGAGAATAAATTTCAGGGCATCTCAGTATTAAATAAATGCCTCCATACTTTATAACTATATCCTGGTGTTCGTGACACTCCCACTACTGACAACAACTCACTATCTACCCTGACAAGCTTTTCATTTATGTACCAGCTCTTCTTGACACCACCTTGTCAAATGCCTTTTGGAAATCTAAATACACTGCATCTATAAGTTTCCTCTATCAACTCACCCTGTCACATCTCAAAGAATTTGTCAAACACGATTAACTTTCATTAAACCATATTGACTAAATTTGATTATGTTTAGTTTTACTAAAAGATTCGTTATTTCTTCTTTCATCAACGACTCTAACATTTTGCCAACAATAGGTGTTAAACTAACTGGTCTGCAGTTCCTGCCTTCAAAGGGAGTTGAATTGGCTGTTTTCCAATCAACTTGCACTCTTCTGGAATTATTAAGTTAAAAAAAAAAATCAACCAATGGGTCCACTTTCTCTGCAGCTGCTTCCTTTAAAGCCCTTGGATGTAGTCCATGGGTCTCAGCAGTTTTATCTGCCTTTAGCTCTGTGAGTTTTTGTAATACTTTGTCCCTTGTGATTGGGATTTTTGTAAATTCTTCCCTGTTATTTGAAATTAGCCCATCTGTTATCTTATGAATATTTGCAGTGTGGTCCATGGTGAAGAATGATGCAAAAAATTGATTTAACATTTCCTCACGTTTCTTTGTTTCCTGTTATTAATTCACCACCTCATTCTCGAGAGGTCCGACACATATCTTAGCTGCTTTCTTCTGATTTATATATCCATAGAGGCTTTCAACGTTTGCTTTAATATTACATGCAAGTTTTCTCTCAAAATCATTTTTCTCCATTCTTATGGGATTTTTAGTCTTGTGGATCCCTGCTGGATCCCAATAATTTTCCACCCCTCTAGCCTATTACCAGCCCCTGCCACTTTGTGGCCTATTTATCAATTTAAAATGAGCAAAAAACAAAAGGCTGGAGGAATAAAAGGGGTGGCACAGTGGTACAGCAGTAAAGTTGCGGCCTCATAGCGCTAGACACCCGGGTTTGATCCTGACCACGGGCGCAGTTTGTACAGAGTTTATTTGTTCTCCCTGTGACTGCATGGGTTTTCTCCGGGTGTTCCGGTCGGTTTCCTCCCACACTCCAAAGACATATAGATTTGTAGGTTAATTGGCTCCGGCAAAATTATTTAAATTGTCCCTGGTATGTAGGGTAGTGTTAGTGTATGGGGTGATCGCTGGTTGGCGCAGAACCTCTAAAGTCTAAAGTAAAATAAACTCAGCTGGTCAAGCAGCATGTGTGCAGCGAATGGACAGTTGACCTTTCATGTTGAAAGAGTCTCAAAATGAAATTTTGTCTGTCTATACCCTCCACAGATGTTGCCTGCCCCACTGAATCCTCCAGCCTTTAGTTTTGTCCTCAAGATTCCAATATCTGCACATTCTTGTTTATCAAGTTAACAATATCCTTGACCTCCCTGGTAACCACAGATTGTGCATATTTCTCACGAATCTCTCTTTCTAATTGGCGTAAATTCCTGGTGATGATTATAGACAGCTGTTAGAATATCTTCCCCTGTTCATCTACTGACGTATCTTAGCTTATTTTCCCTCTCCACCTTGGAAACGCTACCTACATGCCATTACCATTTATTTTAATTAAGTTCGCCTTCAAATTGCATTTGGAATTCTATCATATTGTAGTCACTACCTGCTAGGAGATCTTCAACCACAAATTCTCTTATAAACCCTTCTTCATCCTGCTCCTTTAGTTTAGTTTAGTTTAGTTTAGTTTAGTTTAGTTTAGTTTAGTTTAGTTTAGTTTAGTTTAGTTTGGAGATACAGCACTGAAACAGGCACGTCGGCACACCGGGTCCGCACCGACAAGCGATCCCCGCACACTAACACTATCCTACACCCAGTAGGGACCATTTTTACATTTACCAAGCCAATTAAATACTACAAACTTGTACGTCTTTGGAGTGTGGGAGGAAACCAAAGATCTCGGAGAAAACCCACGCAGGTCACGGGGAGAACGTACAAACTCCATAGACAGGACCCGTAGTCGAGATTGAACCCAGGTCTTCGGCGCTGCATTCGCTGTAAGGCAGCAAGTCTACCGCTGCGCCACCGTGACCGCCTCAATTTGAAAGATTTAAGGATGTAATTCCCATTTATTTCATTGACTGTATTCATGCCAACCTAATTATTGACTGTAGATACCAAATGCTGGAGTAACTCAGCGGGACAGGCAGCATTTTTGGAGAGAAGGAATGGGTGAGGTGAGGGGGCGGGTCAAAGATAGAATGTATTCAGAGACCGTAAGACTAGTGGAAGAACTGGGAAGGGGGAGGGAATAGAGACTGAATGCAAGGGCTATCTGAAGTTAGAGACGCCAATGTTCATACCGCTGGGGTGTAAACTACCCATGCAAAATATGAGGTGCTGTTCCTCCAATTTGCGCTGGGCCTCACTCTGACAATGGAGGAGGCCCAGGACAGAAAGGTTAGATTGGGAATTGGAGGGGGAGTTGAAGTGGGAGATCAGGTAGGTTAAGACAGACTGAGCGGTGTTCAGCAAAACGATCGCCGAGCCTGTGCTTGGTCTCGCCAATGTAGAGAAGTTGACACCTAGAATAGTAGATGAGGTTGGAGGAGGTGCAAGTGAACCTCTGCCTCATCTGGAAAGACTCTTTGGGTCCTAGGATGGAGTCGAGATGGGAGGTAAAGGGACAGGTATTGAATCTCCTGCGGTTGCAGGGGAAAGTACCTGGTGGTTTGGGTGGGAAGGATGAGTTGACCAGGGAGTTTCGGAGGGAGCGGTCTCTGCAGAATGCAGAAATGGATGGAGATGTGCCCGGTAGTGGGATCCCGTTGGAGGTGAAGAAAATGTTGGAGGATTATATGCTGTATTGACTGTTCTGTGTACTTAACACAACATGCATATACCATTAAAATTATATTTTCTGCACTATGAATCATTTGCCTTATCATACTAAATTAATTATGTAAATAATTTTAGGTAATTGACAAAATGAGTAGTGGTGATAGACTATGTTTAATAGAACAGATTACTATAAATCTTAAATTACTGAATTGCTCTTGGAAATGTTTAAATCACAGCTTTCAAAAGTGTGTTGAACAAAAATACTTAATCATAAACACTTTTAGGACAATGGGAAGAACATGTCAGTAAGACTAACTAGAAAGAGTTGGTTTAGCATGCAAGATTGAATGGTCTCCTTTGGGTAGTATTGTTCCATGATTCATTACTTATGTGTAATTTTCCAACTATTTTCTTCTGAAACTTGGGTGAGATGTCATTTTTCTCTCCATATTTCGCCCTCACCTGCTCTATACCCATCATTTCTGTATTTATTCTTTTCTCTCGTAGTAATAATAATTGGTAGCACCTCTTCTTATTGAGTTGGAGTTCCATCAGTAAAATCACATAAATGCAATATTTCATTTGTTTTCTTTTATTTCAGATTTCCAGACCTATAGTTTTTGTTTCAATTTTCGTTCAGAGGAGGGTGCTGGTGACAATCATATTTTATGAAAACTACATTATACCAGACTAGTTATTTATTTAATAGTTCAATATTAATGAAAGGAAAGAGGATTTTCTGATGTGATTTAAGGAGCTAACATCTTACTGCAGATTTATCTCCCTTCACAGATCAGGTTTATCGGGTTATTTTGTAGCACATGAAGATCCTTTGAAATTTAATTCAGATTTTTTTTAAACAAATTATATTTTTAAGGCATAAACAGTTTTCAGATTAGAGGCAATAGGGAAGATTGCATCTTATTAGTGGGGCTAAATGGGGTAGGGATTCACTCCCTGAAATATTCTGATGTGGTTTTAGTTTACACCCCTTGCTTCTAACATAGTGAGTATGCCAACTTCATGCTACTTGCTAATTTACAATTGCAGCATGCAATCAGTACAATTCATGCTGTTAAATGGCTGCAGGTCTCAGAAGGTTGTTCAATATCATGAGTGCCTAGCACCAGTTAAAGTTCAGAGATACGAAAAGCTGAAGTAGCACAGTGGGACAGGCAGCATCTCTGGAAAGAAGGAATGGGTGACGTTTCTGGTCGAGACCTTTCTTCAGACTAATTATGGTAAAGGGAAAAGAGAGATAGAGATGATAATGTAGAGAGATAAAGAACAATGAATAAAAGGTATGCAAAAAGTAACAATGATAAAGGAAACAGGCCATTGTGTGCTCTTTGCTTCGTGAAAATGAGAATCTGGTGCGACTTGGGGGGGGAGGGGTAGAGAGCGAGGGAATGCTGGGGTTACTTGAAGTTAGAGAAATCAATATTCATACCACTGGGCTGTAAGCTGCACTATCAAAGGTATGAATTTTTCTTTATCCCTCTACATCATTGTCTATATCTCTCGTTTCCCTTATCCCTAACTAGTCTGAAGAAGGATCTCGACCCGAAACGTCACCCATTCCTTCTCTCCAAAGATGCTGCCTCTCCCACTGAGTTACTCCAACTTTTTGTGTCTATCTTCAGTTTAAACCAGCATCTGCAGTTCCTTCCTGCACCAGTTAAAGGTAGCCTGCCTTGCTTGAAATTAGTGTGCCTCTCTTCAGGAGAGTTTCAGAACCTTCCATCTAGGAATGAGGATTTCAGCATCAAACCTTCCAATGTTATAACATTATCAACTGGTCATATTTCCACCCCCGTCCTCTTCCCTCAAACTTCATGTTTTTCCTCTTCTCTTCTAATTTTACACCTTCTGCTTACTTTTTATCTCAAAGTCAAAGTCAAAAGAGTTTATTGTCATGTGTCCCTGACAGGACAATGAAATTCTTTCTTTGCATAGCACAACAGAACATAGTAGGCATTGAATCCAGTTATATACTTAAATACACACATTAATTAATAAATTAATAAAGTGCAAATAACAGATGGAGGGGTATTAATGTTCAGAGTTTTGTCCGAGCCAGGTTTAATAGCCTGATGGCCATTTCCTCTCGACTTTATACTCCCGATCAAGTTCCCTCTTGACTTTATACTCCCGATCAAGCCAATCAAACTCCCCTCACCTGTATCCACCACAAGGACAATGATAGGTGGATAAGGTGAGGGGAGTTTGATTGGCTTTATCCCAGCAATATGTGTATTTTTTTTTGTAAACCAGCATTTCAGTTCCTTATGTCTCCTTATGTTTTATGAACATATTTTATGTTGCACATGACATTGAATTATTGACAAAAAAATTAAATTGGTGGAAGAGCTCAGTAGTTAGGCAGCATCTGTAAAGGCACACGTAAGGTTAATGTTTCAGGCCAACACACTACATCAGTAGTATTTTGCTTTTGCCATAACTCAATCTAATTTAAACCAACATTTTACTTCTGAGTCACGTGAGTGACTTCGTGAAGACCCCGCCAGCATATCGTCGCGCGCATTTGCATCGGCAGGCTGGGGGGGGGGGGGGGGAGTGCGCTCTCTCCTCCGGCTCCTTCATAAAAGGCCGGCAGGTAAGTACTTACCTTTACTCCACAGGATGGACAAGGGCAAGCAGAAGGCGACGCTGTCGAGGAGCCGAGCTGCATCGACCAGCCAACGGCCCTTGTCCCCGGAGCTGCAAGCACCACCGGCAGCTTTGAGACACGTGGGGGCAAGAATGCGGAAGTCGGGCGCTCCCGCTACGTTAGGGCCCGACTCATCACCTGAGTGGTTTACCAACCCGGAACTGGATGCAACGGATCCAGACTTCGAGCCCCCTTCCCCCAAGAAAAGAAGGGGGAAACAGGTACGTGCCAAGGGGCCTCGCTCGTCACAAGCGACCCCACCCCGAGCTCCAGTAGACCCGAGGGGGCTGGGCCGGGGGACAGCTGCATGACAGGGGAGCCCTACAGCTGTGCACCATCACGTACCACTGCCAGGGAGATCTGCCGTAGTGCAGTCTGGCAGCTCTGCTGCTGCGTCGAGCAGGCCTGTAGGAGCAGGTGCCGCCGACAAAACACCCCGTCAGGCTGCGGTCAAGGGCGGAGGTGGAACAGTAGACGGTCGGTCAGTTCAGCTCTGGGAGCGGCCGACCATGCGCCACCACGCCAAAAATTGGGCGATTGTGGAGGTAAGCCTGCACGGACTCCGGGGAGCCAGGTTCCGGGGGCCGGCGCCGATCCAACTCACCTGCCTTCGTATCAGACAGGTGGGCCGCCACAATGTGGGAGAAGTCCGTGCGGGAGTCGTATGAGCCTACTCGGGCGGTAGGTCATGACAACCTGCCATTGGACCCTAGACAGCACCTTACGGAGGTGTGGTCCGATGGTGGAAGCCCCAGTGATTTCGCAGAGCCTGGGGAAGTCGGCTTGTCCGCTGCACATAGCAGGGACGGTCGCATAGAGCGGTTGGAGCTCTTAGTGGAGCAACTCCTCCAGCGGGACCAGGAACGGGAAGAGCGGGACTCACGGGCATCCACAAGCCGTGCAAGGAGCCCGCTCAGCATCTCGTCGTCACCAGCCAGAAGTGCTAGCAGTTGCTCAGCCGCTGTGTTTGAAGACGACCCGGGACAGCCAGTGACCGCTGAGCCAGAGCATGAGGAGGATATGCTGGACGTAGTGGGCAAGTTTGCCGCTACTACACAAACAGGTGAACCTCTGCACCACAAACTGGCGGACACCATTGATTACCTGACTACTCACCAACTCCAGAGTCAGGTTCTCAATGATACCATAGAGAAAATAAACCCGCCCGAGAACTGCATCAAACTCAGTGTGCCCTTGGTTAATGCCCAGATCTGGGGACACTTGAGTACGGCCACCAGGATGCAGGATGTCCGCCTCCAGCGTATCTTAAAGGTTCTCTCCACGGGCATAACGGTGTTTGCTAGGACCCTGGATGGGGATAATGTGTCCAGTGAACAACAAGATGCACTGGCACTCCTATGCAATGCCCTGTATGAGATAAACTGCCTGCGTAAGAGCTCCATAAAGCCCACACTCAACCCCAAATCCGCGGGGTTGTGCGACCATCAACCGCTCCACCGCCTCATCAATTGTTTGGAGACCTGTCCAAACAGGTGAAGGAACTGGACGAGGAGGCCAAAACAGCTGGCCTCATGAAACCTCTGACAGCCAGACTTCACCCATACCACCGGCAACAGCCAAACACAACCTGGAAACCACGACCGCCGGACAGGACACAAAGGTCCTATCCACCTCCACTTCCACAAACACAACAACCTTTTTTAGGGCAAGGCCAACAGCGGCCTGCATGGAAGATGTGGCCGCCACCCCGTCAACCTCCACAACGTCCACCCAAGACACCATACGTAAGGAACCGTCACTAACCATGGAGGTAAGGGGGCCTGGTTCTTCTCACGCCGTAGCATCCCCTCCTGCACAAATAGGTGGGCGATTGTGGGCTTTTTTGGAAATATGGAAAACTGTCACCACAGATGAGTTTATTTTACAAAGTGTTCAAGGCTATGTTATAAATTTATTGGAGGTATAAATCCCCCTACCCAGCATTCGCCTCATAGAAAGATTACACTATCCCAAAAAGAGGTGGAGGCAGGACATGCTGAAATTATACGGCTAGCAGCAAAAGGGGTAATTGGCAAAACCACGCATGAACCTATTGAGTTTGTGTCCAACATTTTCACCAGAATTAAAAAAGATGGGAGATATCGGATTATAATAGACTTAACTGAGCTGAACACTTTTTGTACAATATACCCATTTCAAAATGGATACTTTTGAACAGCCAAGCAGATGCTTTACCCAGGGTACTTTATGGCATGCATCGATTTAAAAGATGCATACTATACGGTGCCCATCTCTGAGGCTCACAGGAAATTCCTAAAGTTTGGCTGGAAGGATCAATTATGGGAATACAAGGCGTTGCCCAATGGAATCACCACAGCCCCTAGGCTGTTTACAAAATTGGTAAAACCTATATTGGCTCTTCTCCGACAGCAAAATTACATGGTAATGGCATATTTGGATGATATCCTTATAGTGGGTCAGACCCTCCAATTGGCTACACGGGCAGTGGCTGCAACTAAGGCTCTCTTCGAGAAGCTGGGGTTTGTATCCATCCAGACAAATCAAAATTGCACCCGGTACGGGTTATGGATTATTTGGGGTTCACCCTAGACACCAACTTGATGAAGATTACCATCCCAACCAATAAAGCTACTGCTATAAAAGAAGAGTGCCACAGTCTTACTTGCGCCAGGGTACCGACCATTCGGCAAACAGCAAAAGTTATAGGGAAATTGGTACCTACATTCCCAGCTGCACAATTCGGACCGCTACACTACCGAAATTTACAAAGAACAAAGATCACAGCATTAAAAACAAATGCTGGGTACTTTGATCGGCCAATCCGGTTACCAGCAAAGGCTAGAAACGAGCTACAAAGGTGGGTTGACAATATTAGTGAGTGTCACAGACCCATCATAGTAAGCAACCCAGACGTTGTGCTACAAACTGACGCAAGCGCACAAGGTTGGGGAGCAACTGATACGATGTCCAGCTGTGGTGGCAGATGGAACTCTCATGAGTCTACATTCCTGGAGTCACACGGGATAAACTATATAGAAATGCTGGGGGCATTTCATGGACTGCGGACTTACTGTACTAATTCACGGGATTTACATGTCCGCCTTCAAGTAGATAACACTACAGTGGTGGCTTACATCAATCATATGGGTGGTATCAGATCGCTATCTTGTGATGAATTGGCTAACACAATTTGGCACTGATGCATTGAAAGGAATATTTGGGTTACGGCGACCTATTTGCCTGGGAAGCTTAATACAGTGGCGGACACCAGGTCACGAGTCTTCAATGACAACATCGAGTGGATGTTGAACCCCCAGATTTTTGGAGACATTATAGCTCACTATGGGACACCAGATATTGACCTATTTGCGTCCAGGTTGAACCATCAGATACCAACGTATGTGTCTTGGGAACCAGGCCCTGGGGCAATAGCAATGGATGCGTTTTCTATCCATTGGGGGAAATGGTTTTGCTACGCATTTCCCCCATTCTGCCTCATCAGTCGGGTATTGCAGAAAATTAATCTGGACTCTGCAACTGGCATATTGATCATTCCCGACTGGCCTACACAACCATGGTACCCGATGGTCGTTAAAATTTTAAAACAACCATGGATGGCGATTGGGAAATGCCCCAAATTGATTACTCACCCTATTACGGGGGATAGTCATCCTTGCCATGGTCACTTAAACTTGTTGGCCTGCAGGTTCTGAAAAGGCCACTCATCCAGGCGGGCATCTCATAACGAGCCATAGAACTCATCTCCGCATCATGCCGAGAATCAACTCGGAAACAGTACCTCACCCAAATCAGGAAGTGGGAGGCATTCTGTGCTCGGACCAACAAGACTTCCAACACGGCAACGATACCTGATGTCCTGGAATTCCTAGCTGGCCTCCATTTCGATGCTGGCCTCAGCTACAGTGCCATCAACTGCGCCAGCAGTGCGCTGTCCTCATACCTGGATATAGGTATCAGCTCCAACCACCTGGTGTCTAAACTAATGAGGGGAGTGTTTAACACCAACCCTCCGCGATCCAGATATACTGTCGCATGGGATGTGGGGATCATGCTGACCCTACTGAGGAGCTGGGCTCCAATGAATGAGCTACCACTGAAACAGCTCACCCTCAAGGTGGTGATGCTGATGGCACTGACTACAGCCCAACGAGTCCAGACGTTACAAAAACTGCGACTGTCAGCATGGTGGCCACCCCTGGTCAAATAAATTTCTTTGTCCAAGATTTATTGAAGCAGCACTGGCCAGGGGCGCATGGGCTGCAGTTGGAGTTTCGAGCGTACCCTGTAGATGCCACTCTCTGCATAGTCACCCATCTCCACCACTACATCAGGGTTACAGGAGCCATCAGGATGAAGGAACAGGGGCTCCTCATCAGCCACAAACCTCCGCATCATCGGGTGACTGTTCAGACTATCGCCAGGTGGCTCAGGGTGGTGCTGGATGCAGCAGGAGTTGCTACTAACATTTTTAAGTCTCATTCCACTAGGGCTGCATCCACATCAGCGGCGAGGGCCATGGAGTTGCCCATGGACCACATCCTCGCCACCGCGGGCTGGGCCAGTGAGGAAACCTTTCAACGGTTCCACAATAAGCCACTGGTCGCCCATGCAACATTCGCAGAAGCTGTGCTGGGAACCGCTCAGTGAATGTCTGTCCCCGAATTAGGGGTTATTGTTTGTTTATTTGATTAATAAATTGTGTTAATTTTTCAGCCAGTTTCGACTGAACTGCATTAACAGCCTTCCTCCATCAGACTTGCGGCAGTGTGATAAGCATGGACGTTGTCCAGGGCGTGAAATCACAGAGCTTTGAAATCTTCACGAAGTCACTCACGTGACTCCGAAGTAAAATAGTAAGATTAAACGAGAACTTACCAAGTTTGAAGGTTGATCTGTATTTTACGAGGAATCACGGTGAGGGATTTCGTGCCCCCCGCTCCCACCCTCTATCATAGGATCAACTAGGAAGTTCTGCGTTTTTCATCTTACTATTTTTTAGTCATGGTGCGTTCTGTGATTCCACACCGCTGCTTTGAAGGATGCTGCGCATGCGTGCTGGCGGGGTCTTCACGAAATCCCTCACCGCGACTCCTCGTAAAATACAGATCAACCTTCAAACTTGGTAAGTTCTCGTTTAATCTTACTATTTTATATCATGAACATTCTCCAATTATAGTGGTTGTAATCACCCGTTTATCCATGAAAAAAATATTTTTGAGTATGGAATTTGATTGTGTTGAGTGTTGCTTCCATTTGCTCTTTACTGGCCAAAAAACTCACAAGAACATCACTTGATTCTATTCAGAGGAAGGAATTTTTGATCTTTTATGTGCTGATTATTTAGCTTTTATATCCTCTTGACCAAATACACAGTAAAAGATCTTTAGGTCCTTCAATAGCAATCCACAACCAATTAAATAATTTTGCTTTGAAGTGAGGTCATTTTTGAATGTAGGTTATAAGATGATAAGGTCATAAGTGATACTAGCAGAATTAGGCCATTCAGCCCATCAAGTCTATTCCGCCATTCAATCATGGCTGATCTAACTCTCCCTCCTAACTCCATTCTCCTGCTTTCTGCCCATAATCTTTGACACCCATACTAATCAAGAATCTATCTATGCCTTAAATGTATCCACTGACTTGACCTTCACAGCCTTCTGTGGCACAGATTCACCACCCTCTGACTAAAGAAACTCCTCCTCATCTCCTTCCTAAAAGAAAGTCCTTTAATTCTGAGGCTATGACCTCTAGTCTTACTTTTGAATGTAGATTAGATGGAAGCCAAAATGAGCACAGTAAAATTCCAAGACAGAAGTAAGATGCCCTGGAGAATTGCTTTTATTTTGCTTATTTTGGTTGAGGAATAAATATTGGTTAAAAATACTGGCATAATGCACATCCACAAAATCATGCCGGAGGTATTTTATGTCCATCTTATAATGAAGACAGGGCTGAGGTTTAACATCTGTTCCAAAAGATAGCACAACATACCCTCTGTACTGTGCTGGTATAGCATTCTGTGCTTTGTCTCCTGAGTGTGATTGAAGACAGCAACATTTTGTCTTGGACGAACACATATTACTACTGACAGATTATGACTTTTTAAATTGTTTATGGCTGTTTCAACTGCACAGGTCTGAATCTGAGCCAAACTACATGCCACAGGGACTGAAATCAATGCAAGGTGTTTGAGCTGGCACAAATAAATGCCCTGATGTCACTAGACCTGTTCATCCTTGGCTAGGGTAAGAGGGAAGAAGTAATATTGCATTATTTTGTCAGCTTGATTACCAATATATTTCCAACTGAGTTGACTCGACTTTACCATTTGAAGTGGCCTAGCTATTACAGATTTATATAAAAGCCTTTATAAATAATTATCTCTGTAACGGTTTGCTATGTTCTGAGTGTATGCAGTAAATGCCAACAATACTGCAAAATCAAGAAAAATAACAAATATAGAGACTAATTTTGCTTCAAATATTCTGTCTGCAAATTCAGCAATCCCCACCAAAAAATGGTGGCTCAGTTAGATCAGATTGCTCTATTATGGAATATTTTTACTGGGCTTCTAAGGAACAGAACCTATGGCTGAACAATCTCTCCCCATTAAGTACAATCAGAAGTGAAATTAAGAAAGTGTAAAACCAGCCGTGTGCAGGATGCATTTTTAGCAGGAACTCAAAGCAAAAAAAAACCTTATAGGCACGTCATGCTAAAATTGCCCTGATGCTGCTCAGGAAACCAACTGTTAGGCGGGAGGAGCAGGTAGCTCTAATTGTATGCCTGGTATGATTAAAATAAATCCATAACCAGGTTATAATCCAAAGAGGCAAACACTAATTGCTGGGAGAACTGCAGCATTAAAACAAACTGTGTACAAATATTTCAACACCTTTAGGTGATCTCATATCGTTTATACACGTTCCAGTCTTAAAATATTACACCTTGCATCGTTTTGAATAAGCTAAATAACAGTTGTTGATTTAACATCTGACCTTGTGAAACTGGACCATCCACTCCAAACAGATGTTTTGCAGCTTTGTCTCTGAGGGAAAGCTGGTATCCTGCGCTTGTCTATTTAAGGAGAAAAAAAGGATTGAAGAATTTTTTTTGTTAAAGAAAAACATTGTTGAGCTTTTTGTTTTCAATCCACTGCTAGGTCAAGCACATTTAATTGAAATAATGTGCTGAGTCTCTGGAGCCCACTAATTTTTGTTTTATGTGAAAACCTTGACAAATAGTGCAGGTGTGGAATTTAGCTAAGCTGGAGACATTCTACATCCGTGTCTGCCCTGGAAAAAAAGTTTTCTCAGTCCTGCACAGACAATAAAAGCAGGTAGCAGCTTAAATTCTCAGTATAAACCTGAGCCTAAAGGTTACTTTTGCAAAGAATATGAACGAATCTGTGCCTCTCAAGCTTTATTTCACAAATGTTGTGACCAATTCCTATTTTTCTATCACAGAATAGCCATATCATGGTAGGAGGCCATTCAGCACAGTGGCACAGGACCCACACAAGCACAATCCATTGAGTCCACTCCTGTACACTCTCATTCTGCTAATTATTTCCTTTCAGATAGAACTAATCTCCTTCGCTTGCACACAATCCATAGAAACATAGAAAATAAGTGCAGGAGTCGGCCATTTGGGTAGGTATGAGGGAGGGGGGCTGTGGTGGAGGGGGGAGGTGGGGGATGGGGGTGTGGGGGGGAGGGGGTTGTGGGGATGGGGGCTGTGGTGGAGGGGGGAGGTGGGGGGATGGGGAGGGGAATGGGGTGGGGGGAGGGGGGTGGGGTTGTATGTGGGAGGGGGTGTGTGTGGGGGAGGGGGTGTGTGGATGGAGGGGTGTGTGGGGGAGGGGTGGTGTGGGGGGAAGAGGGGTGTGGGGTGTTGGGGGGGGGGTGGGGGGGGGTGGTGTCGGGGGTGGGGTGATGTGGGTGGGTTGGGGTGGGGGTGGGGGTGGGGGGTGGGGGATGGGGATGTGGGGAGGGGATTGTGGGGGGAGGGTGGTGTGTGTGGGGGGGGGGGGGGGGGGGGTTGGGGGAGGGGGTTGGGGTGTGTGTGGAGGGGGGGGTGTGGGGGGGAGGGGTTGTGTGTGGTGGGGAGGTGTGTGGGGAGGGGTGTGTGGGGAGGGTGGGTGTGGGGAGGTGTGTGGGGGAAGGGGGTGTGGGGGGGGGGGTGGAGTGGGGGAGGGGTGGGGGATGTGGGGGTGGAGGAATGGGGGAGGGGTTGTGTAAAGGGGGGGGGGTGGGGGATGGAGTCCAGATAGATACTTAATCTCCTTTCGTTGCACACAATCCATAGAAACATAGAAAATAAGTGCAGGAGGGAGGTATGGGGGGCTGTGGTGGAGGGGGAGGTGGGGGATGGGGGTGTGGGTTGTGGGGGATGGGGGCTGTGGTGAGGGGGGAGGGTGGGGGATGGGGGGAATGGGGTGGGGAGGGGTGGGGTTATGTGGGAGGGGGTGGTGGGGGAGGGGGGTGTGGTGGATGGAGGGGGTGTGAGGGGGGTGTGGGGGAAGAGGGGGTGGTGGGGGGGGTGTGTGGGGGTGTGGTGGGGTGGTGTGGGGGGTGGGGTGGGGGGTGTGGGAGGAGGATGGGGATGTGGGGAGGGGGATTGTGGGGAGGGTGTGTGTGGGGGAGGGGGTTGTGGGGGGGGGGGGTGGGGGAAGGGGAATGGGGGTGGGGGAGGGTGTGGGGGGGGGTGTGTGGGGGAGGTTGGTGTGGTGGAGGGGTGTGTGGGGGAGGTTGGGGTGTGTGGGGGAGTGTGTGGTGGGGGGTGGGGTGGTGTGGGGGTGGGGGGTGGTGGTGTGGTGGTGTGGGGGTGGGGTGGTGTGGGAGGGTGGAGTGATGTGGGAGTGGTGGGGTGGGGCAGTGTGGTGGTGTGTGGGGGGGGGGGTTGTGGGGAAGTGGGAGGAATGGGGGAGGGGTAAAGGGGGTGTGTGTGGGGATGAGGGGGAGAGGGGAAGGGGTTTAGGAGAAGAGGGGAGGGGGAAGGGGTGTGCGTGTGTTGAGGGGGGGAGGTGGGTTGTGTAGGGTTAGGGACTCCACTCAGTGGCCACCGGCCGTGGGACCACACAGCACCTCCCGGCTCCACTCAGCAGTTTCCCCGACTCTACACAGCAAATGCCCAAATTTGGTCACCGACCGCATCACTGGGGAGTGTCATCCGTGCCATGGTCATCTGAACCTGTTGGCTTGCAGGTTCTGAAGAGGCCACTGCTGAAGTTCGGACTGTCATCCAGGGCCATGGACATCATAACGGCGTCGTGCAGAGAATCCACTAGGAAGCAGTACCTAACCCACATCAGAAAATGGGAAGCCTACTGCAGTCGGACAAAGACCACCTACAACTCTGCCACGATCCCTAACATGTTGGAATTCCTCGCGGGCCTTCATTTTGATGAGGGACTCAGCTACAGTGCCATAAATAGTGCCAGGAGTGCACTATCGTCCTACCTCAATATAGGAATGGGGTGTCAAAACTTATATGGGGTATTTTCAATACAAACCCTCCTCGACCAAAATACAACATTACCTGGGATGTAGGGGTGGTGTTGACCCTGCTCAGGAGCTGGTCGCCCATGATGGGGTTACCGCTGGACAGACTCACCTACAAAGTGGTGATGTTGATGGCACTGACATCTGCACAACGGGTCCAGACTTTGCAGAAACTGAGATTGGACAGTATGGTCTCGACCCCTGGGAAAGTAACCTTCTTTATAGAGGAGTTGCTTAAGCAGCACAGACCTGGAACTACAGAGTTGCAATTGGAATTCCGAGCGTACCCCGCTGATGCTACACTCTGCACAGCCACCCATCTTTGGTATTATATCAAACTCACACACACTACCAGGAAGATGGAGCAGGGTCTGTTCATCAGCCACAAGAACCCATATCACCGGGTGACAGTGCAGACTATCTCCAGGTGGCTCAGGGTGGTGTTGGGTGCAGCAGGTATCGATACTAACGTTTTTAAATCTCATTCTACCAGGGCTGCATCCACATCAGTGGCGAGGACCATGGAGGTTCCCATGGAACATGTCCTCGCAACCGCGGGCTGGGCCAGTGAGACAACCTTTCAGCGGTTTTATAACAAGCTGGTGGCTGCTCCTGCAATGTTTGCGGAATCAGTTTTAAGTACTGTTCCATAAAATGTTTATCCCCGAGTTAGCGGTTTATTGTTTGTATTTTAATAAATACATTATTATTTTTCAGCTTGTTCAAGTCTGAAATACATTAACATACTTCCTCCATCAGTAATTGCGGCAGTGTGTGAGCATTGACGTGGTCCAGGGCATGGAATCACAGAGCTTTGAAATCTTCACTAAATCACTCACGTGACTCCGAAGTAAAATAGTAAGATTAAACGAGAACTTACCAGTTTGAAGTTTGATCCTTATTTTATGAGGAGTTACGATGAGGGATTTTGTGCCCTCCGCTCCCAACCCTCTATCATAAGGTCAACTGTATATTAGTGTCTCTTAATCTTACTATCTTCAGGCATTGTTGTTATCTGTGATCCACACCGCTGCTTTGAAGAATGTCGCGTATGCGTGCTGGCGGGGTCTTCACGAAATCCCTCATCGTAACTCCTCATAAAATAAGGATCAAACGTAAAACTGGTAAGTTCTCATTTAATCTTACTATTTTATTCCACAGGCTTCAATTCTGATGATGAACCTATGATGTGGTGTTTTATCAAATGCCTTTTAGTCATCCATTCATATTACTTCAACCACATTTCCCTCCATTGTCCTCAAAGGTACTTCATTAATGCACTACTGAGTTGATTAGGTATGATTTACCTTTAAAAATAATCCTTATTTGCCCAGCACCTGCAAAATTAAGGCGTTACAGTGGCACAGCGGTAGCTACTGCCTTACAGCACCAGAGACCCGGGTTCGATCCTGACTACTAGTGCTGTCTGTACGGAGTTTGTACGTTCTCCCTGTAACCTACGTAGGTTTTCTCCGAGATCTTCGGTTTCCTCCCACACTCCAAAGACTAAAGGGCCCATCAGCATGCGACTCCATGCGGTGAGCGCGACCTAACGTGGTCGCTTGAGCTGTCTGGCCTCGCGGGGCCGGTCCCACTTCGATCGCCGGAGCCGTATGGAGTTGTGCGGAGTTGGTCCTGACATCGTGCGGGGCTCCGAAAAACTGACCGTGTTCAAAAATTCAGCGCTGCAACGGCCTGTCGGCCCGCAGCCGCCACGACGCATTTACGCACTGCCTCGACGTTGTGCCACCGTGACCCTCTCTATATGTACCTCCGTGACCCTCTCTGTGTGTGCCTCCGTGTCTCTCTCTCTCTGTCCCTCCGTGACCCTCTCTGTGTGTGCCTCCGTGTCTCTCTCTCTCTGTCCCTCTCTGTCCTTGTGAACTTACCGCGGACACCGCTCCAACTTCGCGCCACGTCGTGTCACTCACCCGACCTCTGCGCGACCCCCGCTGCCGGTTTGGTCGCGCTTGCCGCATGCAGGCGCAGGCTGGTGGGACGGGCCCTGTACGGGGATCACCCGACCTCCGCGCGGCCCCCGTTTCCAGTTTGGTCGCGCTCACCGCATGGAGTCGCATGCTGGTGGGACAGGCTCTTTACAGATTTGTAGGTTAATTGGTAGAAATGCTAAATTGTCCATAGTGTGGGTAGGATAGTGTTAATATGGCTGAAGGGCTTGTTTCTGTGCTGTATCTCTAAACTAAACTAAACATTTTGTGTAATTGGTTTTGTAACTTTTCTCACCGCAGACTTTAATGGCCTGTGACATTAAATGATCTTCCCATCTTTTTCAAGGCTGCATATTTTACTATATATCTGATCTAATGTATAGGTATACAAGTGGATGACTTGGCTTTTTATTTGATCATACTAGAATTTATGCAAAAGGTGATCAACCTAACATTGAAATCAATAGCGAGTCAAGGAGTATTTTAAGACTTCCACCTTCAACAATTTTATGGCTAGTAATTTGTTTTTCTGCTTTGCTGGTAATGGGCATGGCTCACTGGTAACATTCCTAATCCTGACATTGAATTTGAAGGTTCCAATCTCACTTTATCGATTCATCCCTGACCCCTGACCTCACAGGGAAAGTGTAGATGGTACTGCTTAGTTAGAGGTGCTGTTCTTAGGATGAATTATAAAGCGGCTGTGGCATTAAAGAATCTTGCTAACACTTAGTATTATTTGGAGAACCTACCATGGAAGGCTAAATACCCCATTTTAGATCTTAATTAAGGAATGTGTGCTTGCCAGAACTGTGGATAAATCCTTGATTTTCTTTCAATTTTGCCTTGGGATCTTTTACTTAAGCATCTTAAACTTAGATCCATGCTAATAAATCAGCAAAGCACTCAATAAATTTGTGAATTTGCATGTCCATGAAGAGGGGATAATGTCAGTATAATTTTGCACAGTGGATACACTTTCAGAATTAAGGCCAAGTCTCAAATTACGCCCAAAGTTTCAATCGTGTAGTGAAGGGAAAGACAAAAAGTTGAGGAAGATTGAGGCAATTGTTTTGCCTTGAGCTCCAAATAAAAATGGGCCGATTATATTATTTTTTAATTATTATCTGATTTGCTGTTGTGTATATTTGTTTGCTTTGGCCAATGTTTTATCATCTCCTCTCCAGACACGGTTGCGTGTGGTATTCTGAAACCTTGCAAATCAAGAGAGCACAAACCTCACCTGGGCCAAAAACTCATTCAAATTTGGACTATTCTCCATGTCAGAAAATTATTAAAGGACAGTGTTCTAGCTTTTTGCAGAAGAGACTCCATTTAAATGTTTCAAAGATCCCTGATATGCATCAATATCATACTGTTAATGCCTATATCAGTGATGCTAAATTTATGAATTATATTTCCACTCACCATAGAATAATAGATTTACTCAACAAAAGAGGTTCAAATCATTTTCATGGGGCTTTGAGAAACATTAATACTCATCTGTTCCTCAAGGTGAATGTGGAGTCTTACCTCCCTTGGTTGCAGCTTCCTCCACCCCAGTCACCCCATATCCTTTTGTAGACAATAGGAATTGTGAATGCTAGAATCTTGAGCAAAACAAAAAGTACTGGAGGAAATCAATGAGTGAGGCAGCATCTTTGGAGTGAATAGACAGATGATACTTTGAGTCAGGACCAATGTCCAACACAGCTTACATTCCAATGATATCCCAGCATCTTTCCCCAACTCTTTCTTCACTACATTAATTACCACATTGGGGAAGACCTTTGCACCCATGCAGAACTGATTGACTTCATCAACTTTACTGCTAACTTCCACCCTGCCCTCAAATTTGCTTGGGCTATCTCTGACACCTCTCTCTTGATATCTATCTCTATCACAGGAGGTAGACTATAGGCTGCCATCCACTATAAAACTGTTGACTCCCACAGTTATCTTGACCACCGTTCCTCCCCTCCTGCCTCCTGCCTCTTGCAGGGACACGATCCCTTGTTTTCAATTTTTCCACATTTGCTTCCATGATGAGACTTTCCACACATGAAATCCAAAATATCCTCCTTCTTCAGTAAACATGGCTTCCCCCTGCTGTGGATGCATCCCTCACATATGTCTCCTCTGTACCCATGTTGTTCTGCTCTCACTCCCTGTCCCCTCCAGGCAAAACCAGGATAGATTTCCCCTGGTCCTCATCTTTCAACCCACCAATTTCTGCATCTAGCACATCATTCTCCAACATTTCTTTCAGCTCCAATGTGATACAACCACCAGTCACATCTTTTCACCCCCCAACCCTCTCCGGTTTCTGCTGAGACCTCGCCCTCCGCAACACCTTGGTTCACACATCCATTTCCATCCAAACTACTCCTTCCCCAGGTACCTTCCCCTCCAACCGCAGGAAATGTAACACCTGTCCCTAGACTTTCTCTCTCTCCTCCACCCAGGGACCCCTGCAGTCCTTCTAGTTGAGATAGAGTTTCACATTCACCTCTTCAAACCATATCTACTGCATTCAGTGTTCCCACTGTGTACATCAGCGAGACCAAATGTGGACTAGGTGACTAGGTAAATGCTGGACATTTACACTGATCATCAAGGCCTACTGGCTCTCCTGTTTTCTAACCACCTTAACTCCTCTTCCCATTCCCTTACCAACCTTTCAATCCTCGGCCACCTCCATTGCCAGAATGAGGCCCACACGAAAACTGGAAGAACAACACCTCATTTTCCACTTAGGTAGCTTACAACTGAAAGGTATGAACACTGGATTCTCCAATTTCAAGTAATACATCCCTAACCCATTTCTCTTTCCTGTGCACACTCCCCCTTCGCCATGAACGGAAACCCTCCCTCTGGCTTTATATTTCTCGCTTCTTCCCTGCTTACCAGACACCTTTTTGACCTCTTCTGTCCTTTCATTTGTCATTCACTTCACCCATCTGCCAATCAAACCCCACTTCACCTGTATCCACCTATCACTCGCTAGGCTTAGTCCTGCCCTCATGTCTCTTTTCCACCATTTCCCCCCACTACAATCTGTCTGTATGAGGATCCCAATCCATAACGTCAGTTATCCATTCCCTCCCTGAATGCTGCCTGGCCTGCTGAGTTACTCCAGCACTGTGTTTTGCCAAACAATTCCTCTCTCCACTTATCTTAATGCCAGTCGCTTGTGCCTCCAGGGGCAGCAGGAGCAAGGAGCACATTAAAACAATACAATTCACCACAGGCATATTAGTAAGGTCTCACCTTTAAATGTGGATCAGGTCTCTCGATGGTAAATTATATTATCTGTCCTTTCTGGTATCCCTGGGCATTTAATGCAAGTGATAATATGGATGAATGATTCTTTGTATTGCCTGGGGAAACAAGAATGTTATTGCTTTCTCCTCAGTAGTCTTCTTAGCAACTTCCTGGCTTACAACTCCTGTCTGAAAGAAAATAGCACAGTTCATGGTGTTTGCTTGAACTGCATTCTAATTTATGAGCATCACAAACTGGTTCATTGTATGCCACATGTAGAGATTGAAAATAGATATAAACACAAAGATGCAAAGATAATCCTCTAAGGACACATAGCTTCACATATCTTTATTCACTGCTGGAAAATAAAATTTGAAGTTCATTTGTGACTCCATTTGAATGTGCAAATTGATGTTTTGTGACTGTCCTCAGAAGTATTCTTAAAACCAAATCCATATTCTAACAGCTAATAAAGATAGAGAATAAAAGTGAGTAGCATTAGAAGTCATTTAGGGTTCTGTTTCCTAATCATCACCTAGATCATGGCAGTCCTGTGAATTCCTGCTTCCCAGACCTGGAATATCTAATGGTGAACATGGCACAATGGCCTGTTTCCTTTATCATCGTTACTTTTTTACATATGTTTAATTCCTTGTTCTTTATCCCTCTACATCATTGTCGATATCTCTCATTTCCCTTATCCCGAACCAGTCTGAAGAAGGGTCTTGACCCGAAATGTCATCCATTCCTTCTCTCCAGACATTCTGCCTGTCCCGCTGAGTTATTCCAGTTTTTTGTGTCTATCTTATATCTAATGGTGAACTTCCATCCCTACTTCCTGTAGTGTCAATTCACTTTGGCTATCCTGAATGATCTTTACATCCAACGTCACACAGATTGAGGCTTGCACTAGATGTGCAATACACTACTATAAATAGCCCTGTAATGCAGTAGCCTGAGCTATTGTTCATCATTGCAGGTGACGTCACTCAGGCCACCCTTACGAGTATGCTAACAAAATCAACACGTCTCCTGTTCAACCAGTGGCCCAAACATCCTTGACAACTGCTGCTCAACGATCAAAGACAGCTACCAGATTTTAAAATGTCTGATCACACAGCAATGGCTCTTATTCTCTCCTAACAAGCAGAAACTGAACAGTGAGGTTCTGTCACAGAATGATGTACAGTGCTGGTCTGAGGAAACATAATCAAGGAGCGTTCATACTATGGTCATTTTCTCTTCTCTCCTTTTCCATCGGGAAGAAGATACAGAAGCTTGAAATCATGTACCTCCAGATTCAAGAACCATTTATTCCTTGTTATTATCATCTCTTTAGTTTAGTTTAAAGATACAGCATGGCAACAGGCCCTTCAACCCAATAAATCCATGCCAACCATTGATAACCCGTTCACACAGTTTCATGTTATCCCACTTTCTCATTGACTTCTTACATACTTGGGGGGGGGGGGGGTAACTTACAGTAGGCCAAGTAACCTACAATCCTACACATCTTTTCGATGTGGGAGGAAACTGGAGCACCCAGAGGAAACCTGCGTGGTTGCAAGGAGAATGTACAAACTCCACACGGACAGCATCCAATGTCAAGATCGAACCCAGATCACTGGTGCTATGAGGCAGCAGCTCTAGCATCTGTACCACTGTGTTGTACTACACCATCCAAATCAAAGTAAACAAGCGTGGGCCAGTAGACGGAGGAGGTACAGAGCTCCATGCTGATCTGTTGGTTCATGCTGACTTCACATTCCTTGTGGTCATTCTACCGTACTTCGGTAGTCACCATGCACTGGTTTTGTTACATAAATCTCAATACAAGTATTTTGTAGAAAGAAGGATATTTTTGCGAGTTTTGGGTTCTATTCCATTCAAATACTGTTGAAGCAAGAATACCTGGTTTCTCTTGCTACGGATGTACACAATCTACCAATGCACCTTGTTGCCACTCTTGCCCTTTTTAAACCTGCTGCACAACTATGTTCTGCATTTTGTTAATTTTATTTTTTTGCATTAGTTGTACTCAAGTCTGGTATCATTGCACTCATGTATAGAATGACCTTCGTGCATAACCTTTTTCACAGGTTCTCTACAAGCGACAATAATAAACCAATACCAATAATAATATTGCAACAGCAATACTAGGGAATACAAAAGGCTGCAAAGTGTGATGGATTCAGCCCAGTCCACCATGAGCACAGCCCTCCAAACCATCAAAGGTATCTCCATGAGGCACTGCCTCAAGAAAGTGGCATCTATCATCAAGGATCCTCACAGTATGTGCCATGCTAAAGTCGGCAGGAGGTACAGAGCCAGGAGTACCATACCACCAGGTTCAGAACAGATATTTTCTTACAACTGTGAGGGAAGGAACTGCATTTGCTGATTTAAACCAAAGGTAGACACAAAATGCTGGAGGAACTCAGCAGGACAGGCAGCATCTCTGGAGAGAAGGAATGGGTGATGTTTCGGGTCGAGACCCTTCTTGAGACTGATTCAGATAATTTCCGATGACTATCAGGTTCTTGAACTGACTTGCATAACCCTAATCCAATCTCAGCAACAGACACTCTGGACCACCTCTTGCACTACCATGGTCTTGTTTTTGAATTGTGCTTTGCACTAATGTATTGTTTGTGGACAATCTATTTCTTTTCACTGTCTTGTAGGCATTATGTGTAATTTATGTTTTCATATGTGATCTGAGTTTTGACTCAAAGTCTATTGACCCCTAACAGCATTGATATCCAAAGGGATTTTGTGGTCCAAGTCAATAACTCCCTGAAAGTGACAACACAAGTAGATAGAGTGGTAAAGAAGACATATGGTGTGCTTGGGTTCACTGGTTGGGGCTATACTTATATGGAAGACATGATGCAGCTTTATAGGACTTTGGTTCTGCCACATTTGGAGTATGGTGTGCAGTTCTGGTGGCCCCATTACAAAAAGGATGTAGGGGGTTTGGAAAGGAGATTTACCAGAATAATGCCTGGATTAGGTATTGGCTAAAGGGGGTGGTTGGACGGGCTTGAATTGTCTTCAATGGAATGCCAAAGGTTGAAGGGAGACCTGATGGAAGAATATAGTTAGACATAGATAGGGTAGGCAGTCAAAGTCTTTTTACTGGGATGAAAATACCAAATTCTAGAGGGCATAGCTTTATCCTTAAGGGGCAAAAGTTTAAAGAATATATGCAGGGCAATTGTTTTTACACACATGATAGTGGCATTTAAGACACTTTTGGAAAGGCACAGGATATGCTAGGAATATGGATTATGTTCAGGCAGATAGGTATTGATCTTGACATCATGTTAGGTACAGATTTTGTGGGCCGAAGGGCCTGTTCCTGTGCTTTACTGTTCGATGTTCTTTTCATGTCTGTCTGCTGCAAGCAGGATTTTCATTGTACCTGTACCTCGCCGTATTGTGTATATGACCATAAATGCAGCTTGATTCCTCACCCACCGCCCTATTGGTAGGATTTGTCTACCTTCGGTGGGACTCTATCCTCTGACAGACATTTTTGAGGTTAGTCCCCTCTATATTAATTGGGAATGCAGAAATTATCTTTCCATCGGTGCAACAGAATGAATCAGATATGACAGTAGATTTTGTTGTAACTTGAACAGTATGATGTTGGAATTGGTAGGAAATTGAGGAGTGGTAATTCATTAATGTGGGATATGGAAACAGTGGCCCAGCTGGCAAAACGGCTGCCTCACAGCGCCAAAGACCTGGGTTTGATCCTGAACTCGGGTGTGATATGTGTGGAGTTTGCACGTTCTCCCTGTGACCACATGGATGTCCTTCGAGTGCTCTAGTTTCTTCACACGTCTCTTGTAATTTTGTAGGTTAATTGGCCTCAGTAAATCGCCCCTAATATACAGGGATGTGAAAGTATGATAACATAGAAATAGCGTGAAAAGGTCGGCAGTCGGTGATCATAGGTCAGCATGTTTCTTTCTGTATCTTTCAATTCAATTCAGTTCAATTCAGGAAATGAGTAAGGTTGATAAAATCAAATATTATAATATACAAATAATATGAATTAAAATAAAACATTCAAACTATCATATTGTTAAATATTAATTTGATGTTAAAAATAGATTGCATGGATTCATAAACAGTGAAAATATTTCTGTTGGTTACAATTTGATAAAACCCTGTTGTATTTTCTTAGTAACATTACAAAACTGAATAAACCTCTGATTAAACAAAGAGTGGACAATCAGCAGAAGCACGATATTTAGTTCAGGTTTTCATTATAAAATGTAAATTACCTTTGTTATTATTGCACCAACATTTACAAAATGTAATGCAATATTCCAGGTGGAGTGCAACAGATGAGAGATAATCCCGATTTTAAAAGGCCAGCTTCCTGTGGTTTTCTTTCTATTACTATTTGTGAAGGCAGTTTCGCCAATCAGCTCCTTGTCTTTTTTTGTTGTTAAAGACCTGGTTGTCACAGTAACAGTATTACGATAAGCTGGTATCTGCTGTGCACTCCAAGGGGGTCTTAATATGATTGAACCAAGGGATCAAGTGGCTTATTTCCTGTTTTAAGATTGTAATAACCTATGTGCCACTCATTATGCAGTTTCTGTTATTCAGACGCTGTTAACAATTATGCAGAACCATTTAATTGACCTGGATCTTTAATTTAAAAATGAAGAATACAAAGTGGCAATAAATAGGGGAAAAGGGAAAATGTTGAAGAAAAAGTGCACAAGCTTCACAGTTACTGATTCCTTTCATAGGCACAATTTTTTCACATCAAAGTGAGGACTTTGTTTATTAAGAACAATACAACACGTCACATTAAAAGCTTTTCTGATTTGGGAGTTCGGATGTTTGCGGCACTGATTTTGGCAAAAGAATAATCCCAGGATTATTAATTCAACAGATGTCACTTACTTTTAGTGGGAAACAAAGCTTTTTGACAAAATGAAAGCCAAGGAGCTACGACAAGTAAGAGCTGGGCCTTGGACAAACAAAATGTTATCCATATATATTTAATCTATAAACAAAACTTGACAAACATCAACATTTCCTTTATACGTAGGTATATTGACTGAATAAATCGTTCTAAAAGAATGAAATATAAATGATTGTTCAATGGTTTCAAACAAGAAAATGATTCATAAGGATAATATTTAATTTTAATATTGATTTTGAGAATACAATTTAAATAAAAGTATTAAGTAGGATTCTTAAAATTAAAATTTGAAAGAGTGGTAAGGTTTCACTGTGGGAACTGTTCCCATTCATAAATAACAAGAATTTAAAATCTTCTTTATATACATAAATTGCTTTTGCAACTTTTTGTTAAGTTCTGTTAAAAATTGATTTTCCAGTGAAATGGTAAAGTAATCAAAATAATGTGTAAAACATGATTTAATCACGTCATGTTCAAAAGTAATGAGGTAAAAATCTCCAGATGTATCATAAGCCATGTGAATTTTGGGCCTCCACTTTCACACAATGCTTCCTCGTAATTTGCAAGTTTGATGTTTCCCATGCCGCACAAGGCCTGTCTCAGGCTCATCACCAATCCACACTTAAAATTCTGCACCAGTTCCAGCAGGTTGTCTGCTGCTGAACTTCATTTGGATTACTGTTCTATAGGTTGTTCCAATGGGTTCGTCCTGATCCAAAGCACATCTGATTAGGAGAAACTCAACGGGTGAGGCACCTTGCTCACCTGAGATGCTGCCTCACCCGCTGAGTTTCACCAGCATTTTTGTCTACCTTCGATTGTTCCAGCATCTGCAGTTCCTTCTTAAATATCTGATTAGTTGGTTAGTTTATTATTTTCACTTTACTTAGATACAGTTAGCAACAAAACCTTTTCAATGTGCCTCGGTACACGTGACAATAAACAAACCTGATAAACTGAACTGTCTGTGAAAAAATGGTCTTTGGCATGCTATCCATGTGAATCGTCCATCTATCTATATTTATACATAACTAAAACTCTGATCTTAACATATAACATATAACCATATAACAATTACAGCACGGAAACAGGCCCTCTCAGCCCTTCGAGTCCGTGCCGACCATTTGTTTTCCCCTAGTCCCATCTACCTGCACTCAGACCATACCCCTCCATTCCCTTCACGTCCATATACCTATCCACTTTACTCTTAAATGTTAAAATCGATCCTGCCTCCACCACTTCTGCTGGAAGCTCATTCCACACAGCCACCACCCTCTGAGTAAAGAAGTTCCCCCTCACGTTACCCCTAAACTTCTGTCCCTTAATTCTCATGTCATGCCCTCTTGTTTGAATCTTCCCTACCCTCAATGGGAAAAACGTATCCACGTTAACTCTGTCTATCCCTTTCATCATTTTAAAGACCTCAATCAAGTCCCCCCTTAACCTTCTGCGCTCCAAAGAATAAAGACCTAACTTGTTCAACCTTTCTCTGTAACATAGTTGCTGGAACCCTGGCAACATTCTAGTAAATCTCCTCTGTACTCTCTCTATTTTGTTGACATCCTTCCTATAACTAGGCGACCAAAATTGTACACCATACTCCAGAATTGGTCTTACCAATGCCTTGTACAATTTTAACATTACTTCCCTACTCCTATATTCAATGCTCTGATTTATAAAGGCCAGCACACCAAAGGCTTTCTTTACCACCCTATCTACATGCGATTCAACCTTCAGGGAACTATGCACAGTTATTCCTAGATCCCTCTGTTCCACAGCATTCCTCAATTCCCTACCATTTACCATGTAAATCTTGTTATCTTCTGGTTTGGCGGTCATTCTATTTGCACAAAAATGGTTCGCCATAGTGCTAGGAATTTTTTTGCCAGCTTACTCACCATTCTCCAGTACTGCGATTGCACCAAGTTTCGTGCCGATTGGTGGAAGCTGGTAAGAGTTAGCGAAGTTAAATAATCTTAAAAACCGCACATGCGCAGATCGATTGTCTCTCCTGCCATTCAGCGCCGCGTAGATTGGTCCCATCTACTGTCACTCCGCGGGATGGTCCGCCCCTTCCTACGCCATCGCGTCGTTACTGCAGCTGCGGGAGGCTCTGGAAGTCTCCAACCGGACACAATTTTCAGAGGGAGGGATCGGAAACAGCCAAACCCAGCGCGGATGTCGCCAAATAGAAAGCGGAGACTCTGATCCTGGAGGAGGAGAATGACCAGCAGCCAGCGACCAGCACATCACACTGCCAACCCCTTCCCCTCTGGTTCCCCTTGCTGGCTCCTGCCCCCCTCCCCCATGATACCGCACTCTCCCCAATGGCTCTTCCCCTGTCTTTTCTCTGAGCTCCCTCCCCCCTGCCCCCACAACCATCCGCCCATCCCCCACCCAAATACCACTCCCCCCCCACAACGCCCACCCTGCCCCCCACCACACGCCTCCCCCAACACTCCTCCCCCCACACCTCTCCCCCCACACCTCTCCCCCCCACACCCCCTCCCCCCCCACACACACACCTCACAACATACCCCCTCTGCCCACACATACCCCCATCCCACACACCCCTCCCTTCCCACGCACACACCCCTCTCCCACACCCCCCACACCACCACAACCACCCCCACCCACACAACCCCACAATGCCATTACCCCCACAATTGCCACACCCCCTGCCCACACCCCCCTCCCCTCCACAACCCCCCTGCCCACACACCCCTCTCCCCCACAACCCCCCTTCCCCCCAAACATTCCTCCCCACCCACAAACCCCTCCTTTGCAACACTCTCTGCCTACCCCCCACCCACACCTCCCTGCCCACACATACCCCCTGACCACACACACACACCCGTCCCCTCCATACCCACCCACCCACACACAACTCTCCCCAAACCACTACCTCCCCCCTCCCACATCCTCCCTCCCCCCCACACCCCGCCCACACACAGCCCATCTCCATTTGGAAACAAGCTACCTATATGTGCTTGGCAAGTCTATGAAGTCCTTGAGCTAATCATGTCAAATGCAACATTTTGGGGAATAACACTTTAAGAGCATGAGCAGCTTTTTTCATGTACGGAGCTGCATCAGTCACAAAGACAAGAACAGTGTTGTGATTTATACATTCTGGCCAAAGTACAGCAAGTGAAGATGTAATCAACTGAGCAATTGTTGAGTTGTTTGACTTCTCCAATACTTCCGATGTCAACAAATACTCCTTTGATGATTGACCTGCCGCCAGTGTACCGATGACCACATTGGCAACATATCTCCCCACAGCATTGGTTGTCTCTGATCTATTGAGATTCATATTTTGTTGCATGCAACTTCATCTCTAATTTTCTGCACAACAATGTTGAAGTTGCTGTCAACATAATTTTTCCATAATAATGACTCGCTTGGTATATGTTCCTCTCTGTATTTCTCTAATAAACCTCTGAGAGATTTGTTTTCCAATTTCCACAGTGGAATTCCAGCATCAATGAATGCCTTGCACAGATCACTCGAAAACTCAGATTTACGACTAGTAATTTACAGTAAATGTAGTGAGGAGACCAGCTTGGGTATTTTGTTTGGGTAGTCTACACCCCAGCGGTATCAACATTGACTTCCCTAATTTTAGATAGCCCTTGTCTTCTCCCTCCTCCCCCTTCCCATTCTCAGCTCTCCTTCTAGTCCTGCTGTCTCCGGCTCGTCCTTTCTTTTTCCCGGCCCCCCCTCCCCATATCAGTCTGAAGAAGGGTCTCGACCTGAAAAGTCGCATATTCCTTCTCTCCATGGATGCTTCCTCACCCGCTGAGTTTCTCCGGCATCTTTTGTCTACCTTTGATTTTTCCAGCATCTGCAGTACTTTCTTAAATAGATCTTGGAGAAGACTGAACCAAACGGATCGGATTAAAAAAAGGCTGATTTACGTACTCGATCGTGAAAAAGACATTATCCTGGTGAATCATCAAAAAAGGCATGAAAAGGCAACTGACATTTATGGCAAAATCCTGGCTCTACTGATAACAGTGGAGAAGAAGCTGTCCCTGAATCTGTCTGTATGTGGTTTCAAGCATGTCTACCCGAAAGTGGAGGAAAGAAGAGGGAATGAACAGGGTGAATGTGGTCCTTGATTATATTGGCTAGGGTTAAGAATGACAGGCAATAAAGTGGAGTTCAGGACAAGATTAATCTAATCATTATCTCACTGAATGGTTGAACAGACTTGATGGCCCATATAGCCTACCCCATTTCTACTTCTTACGTTACATACCTATTTGCAGCGCTCTGTCGTCTTTGTGGCTTGTCCCTCAAGCAGAGTTAAATTTATCTCCTTCTGTTGAAAAAGAGATTTCAGATTTTAGTGGCATGAGGGGTTACCATTATTTGTAATGACTGACGTAAAATCAGCATGTAAAGAGAAACCCATATCCTATTAATATTATTATGATACCATCCCCCTGTCTATTGGAGTACTAATCATGAATGCAGGAAGCAATCACTTCGCTGCTTCTGCACAATGCTCCTCAGTAGCACAATACGCCGCCACCGGTCGCCTCGCCAGTAGTCTGTCTCGTCCCTTCTCTGTTTTTATTATTTTAAGTATGTCTTGAATGTTTGTTTTAATGTTTCTTGGTATGTTTAATATGGGGGGATCGGGGGAAACTTTTTCCAGTCACTTACCTCGACGGAGATGCGATTTTTCTCCATGTCTCATCTCCGTCCCCCCCTACGGCCTACAACGTGGAGTGGTGCGACCTTTCCTGGAGACCGGCCCGGAGCTTCAAGCCGCGGGCACGGCGCGTACTTACCATCGCGGAGCCTGGGATCTTTTTGCCGATGATCACCAGTGTAGGAGCTCCAACTGCGGGGCCTGTGGACTTTAACACCTTGAAGCTGCGGTCTCCGGTAAGAAGTGGCCGACTCGGGAACTCCATGCCACAGAGTGTTCTGATCCATCCCGACGTCAGAGTTTCGATTATCTCGATGAGAGGGCTTGAACAGCGGACCGTCGAAAACAGCAGGTAAGGAGGGTTCAGCCCCGACCACGAGTGAACAAAGATGGAAGATGACTAAACTTTATTGCCTTCCATCACAGTGAGGAATGTGGATTCTGCTGTGGTGGATGTTTATGTTAAATGTTATCTTTGGTGGCTGAATTATGTATTGTTGTTTTTCTCACATAGTATGGTTGTATGGTAACTCAAATTTCACTGTACCTTAATTGGTATATATAACAATTAAATTGATTCGAATCTAGCACTGGACTTAGATGAGCTGCCTTTAAACTGCATTGTTTGCCATTAACGCAAAGCGTATTGGCTAGGCAATAGGTGGGTAGGCGCGGGTGTTATTGTTGTGGGAAAGATGGGAGAAAGACTGCTGCCTTGAGGAAGGTTCACAGCTGATTTATAGCCTGCAGAGTCACTGAGAGAGAATGTTGGCAGATCTAATAATATGTTGGATAGCAAATTGTTGGAGTACCATTACATAGAAACATAGAAAATCGGTGCAGGAGCAGGCCATTTGGCATAAAATATGATCATGGCTTATCATTCACAGTACCCAGTTCCTGCTTTCTCCCCATATCTGATTCCATTAGACCCAAGAGCTATATCTAAGTCTCTCTTGAATACATCCAGTGACTTGGCCTCCATTGCCTTCTGTGGCAGAGAATTCCAGGTGAAAATATTTTTCCTCAACTCAGTCCTAAATGGCCTACCCCTTATTCTTAAACTGTGACCCCTGGTTCTGGACTCGCCCAACATCGGGAACATTTTTCGTGCATCTAGCCTGTCCAATCCCTTAAGAATTATATATGTTTCTATAAGATCCCCTCTCATCCTTTTAAATTCCAGTGAATAGAAGCTCAGTCGATCCAGTCTTTCATCATATGTCAGTCCCCTCCATCCCGGGAATGAAACTGGTGAATCTACACTGCACTCTCTCAATAGCAAGAATGGCCTTCCTCAAATTAGGAGACCAAAACTGTGCACAATACTCCAGGTACGGTCTCACCAGGACCCTGTGCAACTGCAGTAGGACCTCCTTGCTCCTATACACAAATCCTCTTGTTATGAAGGCGACACGCCATTTGCTTTCTTCACTGCCTGCTGGAACTGCATGCCTACTTTCAGTGGTACACAAAAAGCTGGAGAAACTCAGCGGGTGCAGCAGCATCTAAGGAGCGAAGGAGATAGGCGACGTTGCGCTGGTGATGGGCGGTGGAATCGGTGTGGGGGAGATAAACAAAGTTACCGGGCAGGCAGCGGGGCTGGGCATCATCGGTAGGCAGGTGGAGGTCGGCGACAGCATCGGCGTGGAGGTCGGTGAAGAAGGCAGTCTGAAGAAGGGTCTCGACCCGAAACGTCGCCTATCTCCTTCGCTCCTTAGATGCTGCTGCACCCGCTGAGTTTCTCCAGCTTTTTGTGTACCCTCGATTCTCTAGCATCTGCAGTTCCTTCTTTAAAACTTTGCCTACTTTCAGTGACTGATGTACAAGGGCACAGGTCTCGTTGCACCCCCCCCCCCCCCCCTTTTCCTAATCTAACACCATTCTTGTTCTTGCCACCAAAGTAGATGACCTCACATTTATCCACATGACATACCCAAAGTGCGATATACTGTATAAGTAAAGTGAAAATAGCTTGGATGATAGAAACGGGAGCAATGATATCTGATAGTCTATATCAATAGGCTGCTCTCTCCTAGTCTACATATGACCGAATTGGTATATGACTTCCTGCTCTTGGAGCTAGCACTTGAGCTATCATTTTCATTCAATGCTTGGTGACTCATCACATGCAGTCCCAACCTCAGGAATCTCGCAGGAAAAAAAAACACAAAGTGGTGGAGTAACTCAGTGGGTCAGATAACATATCTGGAGTATATGGATAGGTAACATTTCATAATGGAACCTTCGTTTTATCTGAAGAAGACGCAAAATGTTACCAATCCATGTCCGGCAAAGATCCTGCCTGACGCACTGAATTACTCCAGTACATGGTGAGTTTTTTATTTGTAAACCAGCATCTGTATTTCCTAGTGTCTGTAAACTACTGATATTGCCTAGAATATACCTGGATCTTAATGTGCATTTACGTGTCCGATGGCTTATTCTGACTTAAATTTACCAACTAGACTCTGTAAAAGTGGAAATTGTAGGGGTTTGAATTAATGACATAGTCATGGTGAGAGAAGTAAAATTAGAAAAGAAAGAAAGGTCAGAATATTGAGCCTGTTACAGCATGCACCTCAACAAAACTAAGGTGAGATCATCAAACACTTACAATGTTAGGCAAGATCATCTTCAGCAATAAATTGTAAGATTAAACGAGAACTTACCAGTTCGAAGTTTGATCCGTATTTTATGAGGAGTTTCGTTGAGGGATTACGTGAAGAAGCCCGCCAGGCGCATGTGCATCATACTTCAAGGCAGCAGAGTGAAAACACAGAAAACAAATAGCCGAAATAACATAGTAAGGCTTTAAAAAAGACTAGAACTACCAGATGATCTCTTAGATTATGAGGGTGGGAGCGGAGGGCACGTATCCTTCAACGTAACTCCTCATAAAATAAGGATCAAACTTCGAACTGGTAAGTTCTCATTTAATCTTACTATTTTACTTCGGAGTCATGTGAGTGACTACATGAAGATTTCAAAGCTCTGTGTTTTCATGCCGTAGATGCACTCCATACGACAATCTGCTTCGGTTGACACAGTAGTGAATAAATAATATATTGAACATTGCTTCAAATTATTCAATAACTATTTTTTAATAATAATAACAAAAAACAGTAATAACCCCTCTGTCCCAGGGGGAAATTACAAATAATGATATAAAACAAAGCAAATGAATTAAATGGAACCCAAAACAGCATGCCCAAACCATGGCACTGTCTGTACAGGTTTGTCATAGAATTGTGAAAATTGCTTTAAACGTCACCTTGGTTCCTGCCATACCTGGCCTGCTTTGTTTGATTAAATCATAGACATAAAATATAATGTCATCTACAGACAAATGCATACAATCTATTTGTAACAATTGTAATGTTTGTACATGTTGTGCTGAAACCAGTGCCATTAGCATAACCACTTTAAGAGTTAATCTCTGCATAGATAATGACGTAGTTGGAGCCCATTGCCGAAGCAGTGTGAGAACTATACTGATATCCCAGATTTCTGTATATCTAGGTTTTTGTTAAAAAATTCCTCTCATAAATCGGGATACTAACGGATGAGACCCGATAGGTTGTTGTTCTGAAGACTGCCCTAAATAGGAGGACAAAGCACTCCGAGCACTGTTAATGGCACTATAACTCAAGTGCTCATCAAAATGCAACTTAGCAAGGAACTCCAACACATCACATATGCTTGCAGTATGATAAGATATATTTGATTGTACACAGAACATCTCCCATTTATTTATGTGAACCACATATTGTTTTTAGTGCTATTTCTCCAGGCTGCAGTGATAACCTCCTTGGTCCTTTTCGACAATCCAAGGCCTTGGAATGGTCTGGTCAGAACCTGCAGACCAACAAATTGATACGGTCATGTAACGGGTGACTTTCTCCTGTAACCGCATGCACCAAAAAATTACTGCAGCTGGGAATCATCATGAATGGCTGAGCCATCAATCTGAGTACTAATGGGAACCATGGTTGTGTTGGCCAATCTGGGATCACCAAAATGCCTGTGGCGGAGTCACGCTCTATTTTGGTGAAGCATTTCGTGATCAGACACAATGGAGGAAATGCATAAAAGAATGAGTGCCCCCAATGTAACAAGAATGCATCCACAGCTACTGCTCCTGGATCTGGCTCCCATGAAACATATTTAGGCAACTGGTGATTCAATCTGGATGCAAACAGATCAATATCTGGCAACCCAAATCGAGTGACAATTGTTTGAAAAAATTTAGAATTCAACATCCATTCTATATTGTCATTAAACTTTTGTGACCCCTGGTCTGCCACCACCTTGTCCATACCTGGTAGATAGATGGCTGAAACCCAGATGTTCCTTGAAATACACCAATGCCACATGAGTTTAGCCAAGTTATCACATGATACTGATCTTGCTCCTCCCATATGATTAATATATGCCACTGGTGTGGTGTTATCAATCTGGAGTTGAACGTGTAAATTATTCATTTTGGAGCAATATGCCATTAACCCATAAAATGCCCCCAATAATTCCAAATAATTTATCCCTTGTGTGTGGAGAATCAAACCTTCTTGTTCATTCCATCTACCCCCACAGCTGGACTCTGTGTCCGTAGCCCCCCATCCAAGAGCGCTTACATCAGTCTGTAAGATCACTGAAGGTTCTTGCACCAAAATGTTATTGGTAGCTTGACTAACATTAACAATCCACCACTGCAATTCTGCTAGAGCTGTGGTTGGTAACTGCATAACCCGATCAAAATGGCCTGCATGCTCTTTTAGTGCTTGTTCTCTTGCTCTTTGCAAATGTTGATAATGCAACGGTCCAAACTGTACTGCAGGGAAAGCTGCTACCAATTTCCCAATGACCTTAGCGACTTCTCGGATGGAGGGATAAAGTTTTTGTGTGAGGCAAGTACAGACATTAGCAATATTCACAACCTTGGCTGTTGGTAATGTTACTGTCATGTCAACTGAATCAATAAGAAATCCCAAATACTCAATATTTAACTTGGACTTAGTTGGATGGACCAAAAACCCTAATGTTTCAAACAAATTTTTGGTTGCTGCAACCGACTCTTCAGTTGACTCTTTAGTGTTGCTGATAATTAAGATATCATCTAAATAAGCCATGGCAATGTGATTATGGGCCCTCAATAGCCCCAGCACAGGTTTTAACAATTTAGTAAATAGCCTAGGTGCTGAACCTAATCCATTAGGCAATGCTTTGTATTGCCACAGCTATCCCATCCAATTAAATTTCAAGTACCTGTGATAATGAGCATGAATTGGCAATGGATAATATGCATCCTGCAAATCAATAGTTGCCATATAACAGCCCTGTGATACCAGCTGTTTAGCAGTAACGAAGGTGTCCATTTTAAAATGCCTATAGAGAACTGAAGAACTTAAGTGAGTGAGGTCCGGAATTACTCTACAACCCCCATCTTTTTTAGGTCTGGGGAATATATTAGACACAAATTGTTGAGGATGATTAATGGCTTTCTCAATCAGTCCTTTTTGGCATAAATTCTTAATCTCATCGTTTACCTGTTCAGTCTCTGGAGCAGAAAACACCAACATTTTATTAGGCTTGTGCTGTTGAGATAAACTCAATGGTAGAACCTGACATAGTATTCAGTATAAACATATCAGATGTTATACAGCACCATTCATTATAGAACAATTGTAATCTACCTCCAATAGGAGGTTGTCCAGAAACTTTATCGTTAACAAAAATTCACTGTACCTCTACAGTTGGCCTGTAAGTCTGTTGTCTGCCCATATTGGGGTTGTAGCCGGTCTGTCTTGGTGGGTAAACTCGTTGCCACACTGGCCTCCCCCTGCTGGGCCCAGCACCTGGATCCGACCTTTGGTACATTAAACCAGGCTTTCGAATAGGTGGCCTTGATATGCTTGGCTTCATTAAACCAATTGTTTTGGCCTCCTCATCAATTTTACAAATTTGCTTGACAAGGTCTGTTCCAAACAGGAATTCAGGTGTTTGTACATTAGTCGCCTTACATAAAGCAGCAAATTTTTGATTGAGTGTTGGCCAGATGGCGATTTTCATGATGCAATTTACCTCAAAAAATGCATTGCACAAAAGAGCCAACATATCTTTTTGAGTTTGAGTAATCATTGTCCCTTTGACCATTGTGCCAAATTCAGTAATTGCTGCAGCCACCAGTTGGAGGACGTGTTGATACCGAACCTCCTGTCCCCTCATAGAAGGACCCATGGGTGCCCATATTGTTGGGTTCACCGTGGGCACTTTCAGTGATGCACAGTTGACAGGTGTCTTATATTTGTCAGCAGTCTCTTGCATCATAGCTTGCTGGAGCTGGTGAGACACTAAATAATTGATATTGTTGGCAAGATACTCGTCCATTGCTTCACCAGTCCCCTCCGGAACAGCAAAACTCATTGCTATTTCCGGGACACCCGGAGCGTGGCTCTTGCGCTCTGGTGTATGCACATGAGCAGGGACACCAGAATCAGGGTCAGCTTCATCCTGCCCTGCTTCTCCCAAGTCATACTGTAGGGAGGCATCCTCCAGTCCTAAACAAGGCGCTGGAAGGAAATCCCCTTGCTGATACTCCACATTTTCTTCTTGATATGGACCTTCTTGAGCAGCTGTCTGGGGAATCACTGGGGCCTTTAACCCTTGATTTATCAAAGTTTGGAGCATCTTCTCCATATTTTGCATCCTCCCCCACATTCTTTTATTATGTGGAGGGGAGTCTCCTTCTTCTTCAGACTCGTCTGACAAAATTGGTCTGATAGACTTTCTTTTAGCCTTCCTATGGCTATCAGTGGCCTCAGGCTCCTGAGTCCCTGGGGCTGGTGTAGAAAGTTCACTCTCTAGGATAACGGCTGTCGGTAAAATGGCACCCGGTATCGGAACCAGCGTTGCCTCTCTAATCTGCCGACCCGACCTAATTTGTGAATCCGCATCGCTGGACCCACGCTTGCTGCGAACTCTCCTAACTGATCGCTCCATACCACCGACTCCTACTGACTGCTCGAGCCAGCTTGACGGAGTTTAAAGACTTCCAGGCAAAGTTTTCAAAACCACTTACCTGTGAAGTTTCTACTTACCGTTGGTGGAGCTGCGCTCTCCAGCCCGTTCAGTGCGACATGCGCGGACGTAATGACGCGCATGCGCCTGGCGGGGCTTCTTCACGTAGTCACTCATGTGACTCCGAAGTAAAATTGCATTTATTGACATTCAACAGCCTTAACATAAGTGTCTCCACCATTAACATCCCTATAGAGCAGAAACTCAGCTAGACTATCTGTATAAATACAAGAATAGGTCAAAAGCTGGATATGCTATTGTACAAGACTCCCCAAGCATTTTCATAATTCACAAAACAATCATGGAGTGTTGGGATCTAGAATTATACGTTTGCAGTACCCAAAAAATAGGTAATTGTATCCATGCTGGCTAAAAACAGAGCTGGTGTGGTTAACTTCCACCTCGTGACCCTTGATCCTTGGATTTAGGCTCTAAAATGCTTATCTAGATACTTTGTAAACAATGTGGCCTCACCACACTTCTTGTTAGTGAATTCCAGCTTCCTACTATTTTCCACATGCCTGAACGAGTTGCGGTCTAGAAACATATTGTATATCCAGTATAAAGTATCCCATTCAGCATCCTAAACCTTTACTTCCTCTGTTAGCTGTGCATTAGACCTTCCTATGAAGTGCACTGCATTACTTGCCAACTTAACTCTGAAAGCATTTCCCAAATTTGTGGTCTGAAGAAGGGTTTCGACCCAAAACGCGACCCATTCCTCGCCAGAGATGCTGCCTGTCCCGCTGAGTTACTCCAGCATTTTGTGTCTATCTTCGGTTTAAACTAGTATCTGCAGTTCCTTCTTACCCAAAGTTCTATCACCAAGAATAGAGGCACATGGCAACACCATCTTTGTTTTCCATTCCCATCCTCTAGACTTGAGAAATATTGTTACTTCACTATCACTGGATCTAAGGTCCTGTCACTCCCTACCCATCAGCACTGTTAGGAGTACCTTCACAGTTCAAGACAAGGACTATCCATCACGATGTAAAGGGCAATCGGTGATGTGCAATAGATAATCCAATCATGTTAATTAAGTAAAATGTTCTGGATGAGATGGAAATAGGAAGTTTTTATTGAGGATTTGATACAAACATGAGGTATTCTGACACAATATTTGGCAGCAGCTGAGAATTCTGCAGCATGTGACTCCATACCTGCCAGCATCCTCTCCTAAATACTCTGTGGGTCTGCTACCTAGCTAGTATGCGCTGTGTAAGGTGGGATGAGTGCAAGTGCTAGACAACTGGCAAGTGTGTGGGTTTATGCTGTGGAATCTAGGCATTATGTAGGGATTGTAATGGGGATTGCTGTTAGGTGAGTGATGGGCATGCAGTGAGCAGAACAGTGTGTAAGTCAATAAATAGTTGTGCTGCTGTTGTTAGCTGGGCTTTACTGATGTGCTCATGGAGCTCAGTTGCATGTGTGAATTAATTAAATTTCCTGTTGCACTCTGATAGGGTCCTAGGGATTTACTCCTGGCTTTTATATATTTGACAATTTCCTTGCAATGCAGCTTCCTCATAGATTTGAAGGGTTTCCAGGGTCCCCTTAGTGTGTATGATATTTCCTAGATCAGTCTGTTCCTCAAGGATTTGGAGAGTGGTTTTCTGATGAATGGATGCCTGCTCTCATGTCAGCCTTACCAACGGCTTGTGCTGTGTGTTCCTCAATTGATTCCATTGCAGACAGTACATGCCTCCTTTAAGAGATTTTGAGGCCTGACTTTTATCAGAGCAGGCTACATTCAGCTTGTTCGAAATTCCTGAAATTACTTCCTGTTACAGTGCTCTAATATGAAACATAGAATGATTGGCCACCACTTAAGCAATCAAATCATTGCACATGTAAATTTTTGGCAAGAATGCACCAGGGACACACTGTTTGATGCTCTCAGGAGAGGTGCCAGTCTTCCCAGAGTATTAATAACAATTGCCTGTTTCTCTATAGTAACGTAGAAATAACTTCCAAAATTCTGCATCTCCCATCAAAAATCACTCCTTAAACTACAAACATCATACGTTCTATAACACTCCTTTGGTTTATTCTTCAGTGCTGTGCTCACAATGACATCATTCAGATTTCATCACTATGGAAACAGCTGTTACTATAATTATACTACCATCCTTCGCTGTCCCAGTCACAGTCCCAGTTCCACCTCACCCCTGAGACAACATTGGGAATTTAACAAAACAACATAATGGAATTTTCAATCATAGAGTCAGTTATGTTAGAATCACTTTCACAGTCTAAAGATTTCATTGATTGCATCACCACACATGGCCATACCCTCAGCTCCATGTTGGACAAAACATCAGTGAAGAAACAATAGAAATGACAGTGGTAGAAGGAAAAGGTGGCTTTCAAGTAATGCATGGATAAAAAGTGAATTTAGGAAATGCGTTGTATGTCAGGGAAGTCAGTGCGAGTGTAATAATGGAGTGTGATTCTGATTCGTAACATAGGCAAAGTGACACAAACTGACTTCATAGAGGAAATAAATACCATGAAAAAACAAAAGTGTAAAGACTATGTTCCATAAAAAGCACCTCTAACAATCAGTTTCCAGAAGTAGTTCTCTTCCTATTTTTAATAACTACTAGACTGAGTGGGACTCGTTGGGTCCCTGTCATACAGGAGGCCTGGTCCTCCAACACTACCCATTCCCCAACACAATATTCCACCGCCAACCCATCACCCTAACTGCACAGGCGCGGCTCATTTCCCCTCATCCCCCAGCACTCCTTCCCCCACCTCTTCACCCTCACTCTTCTTTCCCCTCTCCTCCTCCCCTCTGCCAATTCCACCTTCACCTCTCCCTCCCTCTCCTTTCCCCTACCATCACTCCCTCCCTCCCACCCTCCCTCCCTCCCTCCCTAACTCCTATCTCTCTATCCCACACCTCCCTCACTCCACACCTCCCCCTAACCCCCCACTATCCCTCCTCACCTCCCCCACTTCCCCCATCCCTCCCTACCCCCTCCTCTCCCTCAATCTCCCCGCTCTCCCTCCCACCTCCGCAGGATCTTTATGTAATCCCCAGCGGCCCCGTTTTCTCCAGCATGGCAGTGATTAAGTTGTACTTCAGGCGGGAGGGGGAAGGGGTGGTGAGCGTCCTGGAGCTGGGGGAGGGGGAGGGAGAGGTGGAGGCGGAGGCAGAGGCCTACTTTGCCCTGGGTATTGCTCCTCTTCCTCCCCATGCTCATCCTCCTCATGGGCCTGGTGCCATTCCTTGGGGTGCTGGGTTTGTACGGTGATGGGCCGAGCGGCACAGAGCTGGGGGAGGGGGAGGGAGTGGCGGAGGTTGTGTCCTACCTTGCCCTGGGTGCCGCTCCTCTTCCAATCTACGCTCTTCCTCCTCGTGAGCCCGGTGCCATTCCTCGGGGCGGGGGCTGTTGGGGGTGACAGGCTGAGCGGCGCGGAGATGCAGAGGCTGAGGCCTACCTTACCCTGGGTGGTGCTCTCTTCTTCCCTGTGTTCTTCCTCCTCGCTGCGTGCCACATCCTCCAGCAGCTGCGGCTGTGGCTGTGGCCGTGCCCTCCGGCAACTGTGACCATCCCCTCCGGCCGCTGCTGGCTGACTGAGTGCCGGGCAATACTGGGCGAGGCGGTCGCCGCCGGTGACTGACAGTAGATATGGCCAATCAGTGTGGCGATGGTGCAGGGAGGCACGTCGTTGTCCCAGCCCTGGCAGTGATTGACAGGGGAGGAGATCAATCTGTGTGGCAGTGACTGACAGGAGAGGAGATAGCAGGGGATCGCGGGTCAAATGAGATGGAGGAAATGAGTGAAATCCAGGTTAGCCGGAAAGTCGTGTTAGGTAAATTGAATGGATTAAAGGCCGAGAAATCCCCAGGGCCAGATAGGCTGCATCCCAGGGTACTTAAGGAAGTAGCCCCAGAAATAGCAGATGCCTTAGTGATAATTTTTCAAAACTCTTTAGATTCTCGAGTAGTTCCTGAGGATTGGAGGGTAGCTAATGTAACCCCAGTTTTTAAAAAGGGAGGGAGAGAGAATACGGGGAATTACAGACCAGTTAGTCTAACATCAGTAGTGGGGAAACTGCTAGAGTCAATTATTAAAGATGGGATAGCAGCGCATTTGGAAAGTGGTGAAATCATTGGACAAAGTCAGCATGGATTTATGAAGGGTAAATCAATCTGACGAACCTTATTGAATTTTTTTAGGATGTAACTAGTAGAATGGATAAGGGAGAAGCAGTGGATGTGTTATATCTGGACTTTCAGAAGCCTTTCGACAAGGTCCCACACAAGAGATTGGTATACAAACTTAAAGCACACGGAATTGGTGGTTCAGTATTGATGTGGATAGAGAACTGGTTGGCAGACAGGAAGCAAAGAATAGGAGTGAACGGGTCCTTTTCAGGATGGCAGACAGTGACTAGTGGGGTGCCATCCGCAAACATCTCGAAGTTTGTGGATGACACGAAGCTGGGGGGCAGTGTTAGCTGTGAGGAGGATGCTAGGAAGCTGCATGATGACTTGGATAGACTGGGTGAGTGAGCAAATGCATGGCAGATGCAGTATAATGTGAATAAATGTGAGGTTATCCACTTTGGTGGCAAAAACAGGAAGGTAGACTATTATTTGAATGGTGACCGAATAGGAAAAGGGGAGATGCAGCGAGACCTGGGTGTCATGGTACACCAGTCATTGAAAGTATGCACGCAGGTGCAGCAGGCTGTGAAGAAAGCAAATGGTATGTTGGCATTCATAGCAAAAGGATTTGAGTGCAAGAGCAGTGAGGTTCTACTGCAGTTGTACAGGGTCTTGGTGAGGCCACACCTGGAGTATTGTGTACAGTTTTGGTCTCCTAATCTGAGGAAAGACATTCTTGCCATAGAGGGAGTACAGAGAAGGTTCACCAGACTGATTCCTGGGATGGCACGACTTCCATATGAAGAAAGACTGGATAGACTCGGCTTTTACTCACTGGAATTTAGAAGATTGAGGGGTGATCTCATAGAGACTTACAAAATTCTTAAGGGGTTGGACAGGCTAGATGCTGGAAGATTGTTCCCGATGTTGGGGAAGTCCAGGACAAGGGGTCACAGTTTAAGGATAAGGGGGAAGTCTTTTAGGACCGAGATGAGAAAATAGTTTTTCACACAGAGAGTGGTGAATCTGTGAAATTCTCTGCCACAGAAGGTAGTTGAGGCCAGGGTACACAAAAAGCTGGAGAAACTCAGCGGGTGCAGCAGCATCTAAGGAGCGAAGGAGATAGGCGACGTTTCGGGCCGAGACCCTTCTTCAGACTTCAGTAGTTGAGGCCAGTTCGTTGGCCATATTTAAGAGGGAGTTGGATGTGGCCCTTGTGGCTGAAGGGATCAGGAGGTATGGAGAGAAGGCAGGTACAGGATACTGAGTTGGATGATCAGCCATGATCATATTGAATGGCGGTGCAGGCTCAAAGGGCCGAATGGCCTGCTCCTGCACCTAATTTCTATGTTTCTATGTTTCTATGAGATCAATCTGCGCATGAGTGGTTTAAAAGATTTTTAAACATTAATAACTTTTAAAATATTACATCGATCGGAACAAAACTTGTTGCACTTGCAGCACAGCTGAATGGTGAGTAAGGTTGCGAAAAATCATAGTGCTATCATGTACCATTCTTGTGCAATTAGAAAAACAATGCAAACCAGAAGATAACAAGATCAGAGTTTTATTTATATATACTATACTAAGTGGGACCCGTTGGGTCCCAGTCACGTGGGAGGCCTGGTCCCCCAAAACAACCCATTGCCCAATTCAATATTCCACCACTCACCTGTTCCATCAGCACAATGGCGGGGAGCATCCTGCAGCCTGGGGAGGGGGACGACTTCAGGCCTTGCCTGTCGGGGGAGTGTGTTGGGGAGGGGGTGTCTGTGGGGGAGGGGGGTTGTGTGGGGGAGGGGGTATGTGTGAAGGAGGGGAGGGTGTCAGGGAGGAGCGGGGTGTGGGGGATGGGAGGTGTGTTGGGGAGGGGTGTGTGTGGGGGAGGGGGATTGTGTGGGGGAGGGGGGTGGCAAAGGGGTGTGTGTGAGAGAGGATGGGGTGTGGGGAAGGGGTGTGTGCAGGGAAGGCTGTGTGTATGGGGGGAGGGGGCGTTGTTTGGGGGGAGGGGTGTGCGTGGGGGGGGGGTGTGTGGGTGCGAGGCTGGTGTGTGGGTTAGAGGGGTGTGTGGGGGAGGGGGTGTGTTTGTGGGGCAGGGGTGTGTGTGTGTGTGGAGCGGGGGGGGGTGTTGGGGAGGGAGTGTGAGTGCTAGGGGGTTGTGTGGGGAGAGGGGGTGTGGGGAAGGGGGGTTGTGTGGGGGAGGGGGCGTAGGGTATCATTTTTGTGCAAATTTAAAAACAACGCGAACTGGAAGATCACAAGATGAGAGTTTTAGTAATAGTATAGAAATTTACAAATCAACGCAAACCGGAAAAGGACAAGATGAGAATTTTAGTAATATTATAGATAAAAGATAGATAGCTTATTGAAACCAAGTGCAAACTGGAATCATTTGCTGCTAGTGAAATATTTTTGAGATAAGCTTATCTTCATGTTTATTTGCCACCAGAACAAAAACATAACTACCCTTATAGCTTAAAGCACACCAAACACATTTGTCAAAATGGATTAGAAATAATTCATAATCTTTCAAGAAAATCTGATTCATTAAGCGAAGTACTTTCTGGAGCACGAGCATGGGTGTTGTGGGTCCAGTCAAGTCAAGCAGAGTGAGTGCAGGGCCAGCAATGCATTTCAATCCAGTTCAAGATGACAGTTCAAGGCAGGGCAGGCCAAACAACTCATTGCTTTGTCGCTTCATTTCCAATTTTGCCTTGCAGTTTCAAGCACAGACAGGGCAGGCCAAACAACTCATTGCATTGTCACTTCATTTCCAATTTTGCATTGCAGTTTCAAGCACAGGCAGGGCAGGCCAAGCAACTCATTGCATTGTCACTTCATTTCCAATTTTTCATTGCAGTTTCAAGCACAGGCAGAGCAGGCCAAACAACTCATTGCATTGTCATTAAGGGCTGACAAATCATTGCAGACTCACAGTTCAGTTGATTCATACACTTTTAGTTATATATGTTTGACAGGTACATTGATAGGACAGGATGAGGAATATGGGCCAAACGCAGGGAAGTGGGACTACTGCAGATGGTACATGTTGGTCAGTGTGGGCCAAAGGGCCTGTTTCCACACTGTATGACTATAATTCTGACTATTGTAGTTTCCAGATTTAACACACATAAGTTACTTGTTTTGAATCATAGAAAAGTGATGTGTAGAAGGACATTTGTCCCATTGAGACTATGCTAATTCTTTCCAAGAGCAATCTAGTTAATCCATAAATAGACTTTGTTTTCTCAAACCTCCTCTGTTTTTTTATCCAATTGGATTGTACTGCTAGGGAGCAAACTGACGAACATGCAGGTGGATGCTCCAGTGGTGTCCTGGATTACCAAATTCCTGACTGGACGACCACAGTATGTAAGTCTACAGAACTGTGTTTCGGACATGGTAGTGAGCAACATAGGGGCCCCACAAAGACAGTCTTCTCTCCACAAAACAGGCAACGTTTCAGGTCGAAACCCTTCTCCTCCATCAGTCTGAAGAAGGGTTTTGGCCCGAAACGTTGCCTATTTCCTTCGCTCCATAGATGCTGCTGCACCCGCTGAGTTTCTCCAGCACTTTTGTCTACCTTTGATTTTCCAGCATCTGCAGTTCCTTCTTAAATACCTTGGAGTTTACTTGGATAGTAAACTGGACTAGTCCAGGAATGCTGAGGCACTGTATAAGAAGGGACAGAGCCACCTGTTCTTTCTGAGGAGGCTTTTCTCTTTCAACATCTGCAGTAAGATGCTACAGATGCTCAATCAATCGGTGGTGGCCAGTGCCATCTTCATTGCTGTCGTGTGCTGGGGTAGCAGAGTGAAGGCCGCGGACATCAACAGAATTAACAAGCTTATCAGGAAGGCAGGCTCCATCCTGATAGTGACGTTGGATTCATTGGAGGTGGTCTTGGAGGGGAGAACGCTCCTCAAACTACGGAGCATCTTGGACAACACAGCTCACCTCCTCCAGGACACACTGGTCAACCTGAGGGGCACCTTCAGTAACAGACTGGTTCCACCAAGACACAGCACAGTACGCCACTGGAGATCCTTCTTCCCAGTGGCTATCAAACTGTATAACTCCTTCCCCTTCTGTTGTGGGGTAGACTGGCTCCCCTTCCCCCCAACCCCACTTCAATCTTTGCATATCCCCATTCCTGGACTTTCCACTCGCCTCATGTATCTTGTTGTCTTTTATGACTATTGGCAGACCAATTTCCCTCCTGGGATAAATAAAGTATCGTATCATATAGTATCATATCGTATCATATCATATCGTATCGATGTGCCTCTGGTTATTAGTTTTTGAGCAGTCACGTTAATTTATCCTTATATAACCCACATACACTATTTAAGCTTCATACCCCTAAATGCTTCCATTGTGTGTTCTTTTTTAGCCATCGCTGCTCTATGGACAACAATCCCAATCTGTCCAAATAACTATTCCCTACTCTCAGGAAATATTTCTTGACATGCTGTTGGTAAATTTTGTAGATGTCATTAATAACATTTGAGAAAGCCTATGGTTCTGAAACACATGGTTCTGAAAGGTTTGTGAATGAAAAACTATGTTCTACAAATCAATCTTAGTGTTAACTCAAACAGTTTGTTCAATTTCTGTAGGATTAAGCAAACTACAACAGCTCATCATATTAGGATTTACATAGAAATTTACATAGGAACTCAAAAGGGAGCAACAAACTTTGGCTTTTAAAATTGGAAAGTCTGCTGGAGACCAGAATTAAGAACAGTTTCTCAATTGTTTTAATTTTCAGTTTTTCATAAATTTGATAAATAAATTCCATTTGTGTGTGAGAGGATGGATGGGGTTACTTTCCAAAGACGTAATTCTTTTAATTACTGGTGACTGAAGATTTTCATGACATTTGGAGCTGCTGTCCAAACCTATGACATTTTATATATTATCCCATCTCTTACCATGATATTTATGTCTTCGGTATGGATTTTTGAATTGTACTGTCAATGTTTTTTTTTTTCTTGTCTGTACGTAAATTGCTAAGTATCTCCAGGTAACAATCTCAAAAGGGTCGGGTTAAAAAAAATGCATGCACTTAGAATTCCCACTATTCTTCTGTGAGCTAAACAATGCTTTGTTATTCGACTAAAGGTCCATAAAGTCTGCTGGAGACATAAGAATCTGCTGATGCTGGAATCTTGAGCAAAGCGTAATGTGCTGAAGGAACTCAATGGGTCAGACAGCATTCAGGAAGGGATTGGGGAAACAATGTTGTGGATTGCGATCCTTCCTCAGACTGATGAATGGTCCCAACTCAAAATGGTGTCTGCCCTTTCCCTCTGCATTTGCTGCTGACCCATTGAGTTCTTTCAGTACTTTGTATTTTCCTCCATACAGTCTGTATTTTGCTCCATACAGCTTGCCATGGGTACAGTCTTCATGATTATTGCTGCAATTCCTCCTCATCCTATAATTCTGAAAGTGAAAACAAGGAGGAAATCCCAGACAAGTGTGCATTCATTGCAGTTTAAAATATTCAGAAAAATGCAGTAATGCGGAAACAATCAAACCAGAAAATGTTGCAACAAAATAAAGTGCAATATTGCAAGAAATACTCCTCTAACAACCTAATACAGTTTTCAGAGAGGAAAAGCTCTGAGGCTACAGTTGAATGCCAATCATAAACATTTTGCTTGTGGCATAAATGGAGCATGTATGATTCTATCTAATGCAGAAATATATCTTATCTCAACATACTCTTTACAGTCTGCAAAATCTTCCAGTTGTCAACTTTATTCACACTTTATCCCTAATAACTTCTTAAATCACCATTTATTCTGTCTCTATTGATTAGTCATGCTCTATATAAACCTTTCAGTCAATGGTGCTGCAGTAGAATTTTGGTTTTGCATTTCCTGTTTCCTGTTTCCCAGGATATACTGTACGGAAACATTTTAAGGCTTTTTAAGAAGAATTTCAAAATCCCTGTACTTTAATGTTATTTCAGGATACTCCACAATATCTTCAATGCGGGCTTCAAATTCCACCATGGTCTTCCTTTCCACTTAATTTGGGATAATTTCCAATCTAGCTTCATATCTTAGACAATGACTGCCATTCTTCTGGCTCTGGATTAAATATTTGTTCTCGGCTCAAGGCAGATCATTTGACTGCTAAACATGCCACTATTAGAGATTTTCCACTAAATCACCTCAGGGAGCTGTGTTTGACTAGGTCCCAGCTATTAATGAACGTCCATTGTTGAACCTGCGGCCAGTGCCAGAGCTGTATTGCTGGAAAATCATGGTGTGCCCATGTCTAACCTTGGTCTTACATTCCACCTATCCTTCATCCCTTAGTCTTCTGATTTACAAGCTGCAGATGGCCCAGGCATAAATTTCAGCTCAGCACCGTCCTGCTAACCACAGCACACTGCCTTACCTTTGACCCTCACACCCCCTTTTCATGTTACATGACGACAAAGAGCAACTGGACTCAGCAATGGGGAACAGAAAGACGGCAATGTTGTTAAAGAGATGCTAGAACTATGCCATACTCACAGACACTGCCTCATATATAGAGCTAGCCACATAAGATCACTGAAGGGTGTTGAAATGCAATGAAGCACCAGACCTTGCTATCATGAAGAGAGATTCTTTGCTCTCAGCTATTCAGTAGAATATGAGCATCAGTGGCATGGACAGAATTTATAGCCTAATCCCTATCTAACCTAGAAGTGATAAATCACATTTATGAAATGTTTCAGTCAATTAAAGATAAATGTTTAAGTAGGAAACTCTAGTATTTTAACCCATCAAATCCCTTAACCCCTTCCACATGCTGCCATTCATCTACACTTGGGGCATTTAGAGTGACAAATTAACCTGCCAACCTGTACATCTTTGGTATAGGTGACTCGTGACCTGCATATCCCAAACATGCACAGTTCACAAGTAGAACAGGCAGAGTACAGACTCCACGCAGACAACACCAGACGTCAGCATTGAACCCAGGTCACTGGAGCAATGTGGCAGCACAACTGGGTTGCTAATTCAGGGTAGGACACAATGCTTAAAATGATAGCTGGAGATTTTAGTTTGGATTTAGATATTGTGGCCCTGAAATCTCACCAATTGTTCTTTACTGAAGTTTGTGTGGGAGAGTCCCTTCCTGACAAATAGAGAAGTAAATATGCTTTCCTGAGGAGAACCCTTCCACTCTTTCTCCTCATCCTAACTGTTGGAGCAGCGTCCATCTGGTGAGGAATGGCAGATGGGGTTTAATTCAGATCTGTGAAATGTTGCATTTAGGTAAAACAAGCCAGGGCAGGACTTAAGACAGTAAGTGGTAGAGCCCAGGTGAGCTGTCTACAACAGGGGAAACTCTGAATGCAGATAGTTCCTTTAAAATAACATAGTTCCATGAAAATGGCAACACAGAATAGGGGAGAAAGTGTCCGGCATGCTGGCCTTTATCGGTCAGGGTAATGTCTGCAGGAGTTGGGACAGCTGTAAGATATTGTTTAGGCCACATTTGGATTACTGTGTACTGTTCTGGTTGGCCTCCGATAGGAAGAATGTTATTAAATTTGAAAAGGTGTGAAAAAGATGTACAAGTTTGTTACAGGGTTTGAGTTATAAGATGAGGCTGGATAGGTTGGACTTTCTCTGGAGCATTGGAGCCTGAGGGGTGACCTCACAAAGGTTTATAAGATCATGAGGGGCATGAATAAGGTGAATAGACCAAGTCTTTTCTGCAGGTAGAGGAATCTAAAATTAGAGAGCATTTAAAATGAAAGGGGAAAGATTTAAAAGTGACTCGAGGGGCAACCTTTTCACACAGATGGTGGAACGTATTTGTAATGAGCTGCAAGATGAAGTGGTACAGATGTGCAAAATTACAACATTTAAAAGACTCAGACAAATACATGGATAGAAAAGGTTTGAAAACATAAGGCCCAGATGCAGGAAAGTGGGATTAATTCAGTTAGGCAACTTGTCTGGCGTGGCCAAAAGGCCTGGTCCATGCTGCATACCTCGATGACTGTGAATACTCCCATTTACGCTGTATTCTAAGGGGAATTCTCAATGATGTAACCATCTCTCCAAAGGATCTTTCAATCAGAACCACAAATCACTACCAACTACAACATTTACAGGAAAAGCTGGAGTAACTCAGCGGGCCAGGCAGTATCTCTGGAGAAAAGGAATAGGTGATGTTATGGGTTGAGACCCAAGCTTTTCGTGTCTCTCTTCGGTTTAAACCGTATCTGCAGTTCCTTCCTACATAACATTTACAGTATTAATACAATTCAATCAATTGTGGAAAGCATCAAATACTTGCATTGAAATAGCCAAAAATCAACCAGCAATCAAATGGTTATGGACCCTACGGATGGTGTTGGTATAGAGTGCTTCTGTTGCTGAACATGTGTTCAATTGAGAGTTCAAGCAGATTTTAGTTGTAGAGGTGAGATTCAAAACAGCAGCTTGTGTCAAATCAGTGTTACGTGTTGATTGATGTCACAATTTATATGTTCTGCATACTTTGTGTGTGGGTGCACTTCATATATTTATATCATCACTCAAAGTATTCTACTGTCAAGTCTATTGCTTCCTCTGTAACTTGTATAAGTAAAATATAAGGGTGTTTGATTATTCATACATTTCCATTTTTTCGTCTGCGGGCCTCCCAGTTCACTGCTAATTAACAAGATACTACATATATTGCAAAGCCTCACAAGCATGGAGGCAAGGAAAAAGAATATCTTATAGCTAAAATCTCAGATAAATTTAAATTTGGCATGGGTATGGCCAACTAAATTGCTTTCAGTTTTTTTGTCAAAACACACACTTTAATAAAAGCACATTTCACATTATCATAAATTTGAGGTACTTGCTCTTCTCAGTGTCAAAGTAGCTAACCGCACAAAAAAATCTAACAGGGTTTTTTTTGAAGTATGTAATGCCATTGATGTAGGTCCCAGATTCTGGGACATTTTAATGTGATTCATTAATGAGTTAATGAACCTTGAGACATCTAAAGCAGAAGGCATATGGCTTGAGATTCATTATAGCCAAGCATTTATGCTAAGGATCAACCACAGTAAGAATGGGGAAATAAAAGTAACCCATCAAGCATGACCTTTTCAATGTCATGCACTTCCCATACTAAGTGGTTAGCCTATCAACTGTATATTATTCTGCAGAGAATCACATAATCTTTACTGAAAAATATATGCAAAAATCTTAAAAATGAGTTTTTAAAGATGACAAAGATACAAATATTATATTTGACATTGATTAACTTATTTTAAAGATAAGAATTTGGAATTTTACATATCTGTCAAATGTTTCATTTACAGTCCATTTGCCTGATACTTAAAGAAGTTACAACTTTTGTTATATTATAACAAGGAATTGCTTCTAAAAAAACCCAGAATAAAGTAGATTCGTACTTCGGTGTAAAGATGTTTTAAATAAATACAATCTAAATTCACATTTTGCTTGATGAAATCCTGCATTTACATTTAGAGGTAAGGCTGTGAAGAGGAAATGAGGAACGTGGAGCAAAAAAATAAAGTGCTGGAGGAACTCAGTGAGTCAGGCAGCATCTATGGAGGGAAATGGACAGATGTTTCTTCAGGATGGTGTCCCTTCTCCAGTCTAATCTAGATGGGATGCTTGGCTCACAAATCTGAAGCCTGAGATAACAGATGAGTAGAGAAAGATTGTGGTGTTTGAGAATGTGGATTGGATTGTGACGGGACTCGCACTCACTCAGAGATCATGATCAGTGCAGAGCAGGTATCAATACATCAAACATCTGAATATATGTGAGAGGGTTGTTTTGTACTGCAAATGAATGACCGAATAGACAAACTGACAGCATTTGCGGTTGGTATGGAATGGTGGTTGATGGTTGGTCCATTTGATGGTTGTCAGGGGAAGCAGGCATATTGTGGGCAAATTGTTTCTTGTGTGACTTGCTGAGGCTGGCTGGCTGAAACACTGCTGTTTCTTCAGACCTTTAGCTGTGCAGTAAAAGTACATCCCATGCATTCAGACCTTCTTGCTTCCCAGGTCTTTTGTCGTTAAATAGTAAAATTACCATTAAAAAAAAGGAAAGCTCCTTAGAAAAGGTAAATGAGTAGCATAGTTTCTGTTAGAACATTATTTGCACACCCCTCACCCTATGTCTGTAAACATAGAAACATAGAAACATAGAAAATAGGTGCAGGAGTAGGCCATTCGGCCCTTTGAGCCTGCACCGCCATTCAATATGATAATGGCTGATCATCCAACTCAGTATCCTGTACCTGCCTTCTCTCCTTACCCCCTGATCCCTTTAGCCACATCTAACTCCCTCTTAAATATAGCCAATGAACTGGCCTCAACTACCTTCTGTGGCAGATAATTCCAGAGACTCACCACTCTCTGTGTGAAAAATGTTTTCCTCATCTCGGTCCTAAAGGAATTCCCCCTTATCCTTACTGTGGCCCCTTGTTCTGGACCTCCCCAACATTGGGAACAATTTTCCTGCATCTAGCCTATCCAACCCATTAAGAATTTTGTAAGTTTCTATAAGCTCCCCCCTCAGTCTTCTAAATTCTAGCGAGTACAAGCCAAGTCTATCCAGTCTTTCCTCATATGAAAGTCCTGACATCCCAGGATTCAGTCTGGTGAACCTTCTCTGTATCCCCTCTATGGCAAGAATGTCTTTTCTCAGATTTGGAGACCAAAACTGTACGCAATACTCCAGGTGTGGTCTCACCAAAACCCCGTACAACTGCAGTAGAACCTCCCTGCTCCTATACTCAAATCCTTTCGCTATGAATGCTAACTTACCATTTGCTTTCTTCACTGCCTGCTGCACCTGCATGCCTACTTTCAATGATTGGTGTACCATGACACCCAGGTCTCGTTGCATCTCCCCTTTTCCTAATTTGCCACCATTAAGATAATAGTCTACCCTCCTGTTTTTGCCACCAAAGTGTATAACCTCACATTTATCCACATTATACTGCATCTGCCATGCATTTGCCCACTCATCCAGCCTATCCAAGTCACCTTGCAGCCTCCTAGCATCCTCCTCACACCTAACACTACCCCCCAGCTTAGTGTCATCCGCAAACTTGGAGATGTTGTATTCAATTCCCTCGTCCAAATCATTAATATATATTGTAAATAGCTGAGGTCCCAGCACTGAGCCTTGCGGTACCCCACTAGTCACTGCCTGCCATTCTGAAAAGGACCCGTTTACTCCTACCCTTTGCTTCCTGTCTGCCAGTCAGTTCTCTATCCACATCAATACTGAACCCCCAATACCATGTGCTTTAAGTTTGTATACTAATCTCTTATGTGGGACCTTGTCGAAAGCCTTCTGAAAGCCTAGATATAACACATCCACTGGTTCTCCCTTATCCACTCTGCTAGTTACATCCTCGAAAAATTATATATGATTCGTCAGACATGATTTACCTTTCATAAATCCATGCTGACTTTGTCTAATGATTTCACCACTTTCCAAATGTACTGCTATCCCATCTTTAATAACTGACTCTAGCAGTTTCCCCACTACCGATGTTAGACTAACTGGTCTGTATTTCCCCGTTTTCTCTCTCCCTCCTTTTTTAAAAGTGGGGTTATATTAGCTACCCTCCAATCCTCAGGAACTACTCCAGAATCTAAGGGGTTTTGAAAAATTATCACTAATGCATCCAGTATTTCAGCGGCTACTTCCTTGAGTACTCTGGGATGCAGACTATCTGGCCCTGGGGATTTATTGTCCTTTAATCCATTCAATTTACCAAACACCACTTCCCGGCTAACCTGGATTTCACTCAGTTCCTCCACCTTATTTGACCCCCGGTCCCTTGCTATTTCCGGCAGATTATTTATGTCTTAACTTAGTGAAGACAGAACTAAAGTAGGTATTCAATTGGTCTGCCACGTCCTTGTTCCCCATGATCAATTCACCTGTTTCTGACTGCAAGGGACCTACATTTGTTTTAACTAATCTATTTCTCTTCACATATCTATAGAAACTTTTGCAGTCAGTTTTTATATTCCCTGTCAGTTTTCTTTCATAATCTATTTTCCCTTTCCTAATTATGCACTTTGTCCTCCTCTGCTGAACTCTGAATTTCTCCCAGTCCTCTGGTAGGCTGCTTTTTCTGGCTAATTTGTATGCTTCATATTTTGTTTTTATTCTATCCCTGATTTCCCTTGTTATCCATGGATGCACTACCTGCCCTGATTTATTCTTTTGCCAAACTGGGATGAACAATTGTTGTAGTTCATCCATTCAGTCCTAAAATACCTTCCATTGCACATCCACTGTCAACCCTTTAAGAATCACTTGCCATTCTATCTTGGCCACTTCTCATACCTTCAAAGTTACCTTTGATTAAGTTCAGAACCCTTGTTTCTGACTTAATTATGTCACTCTCCATCCTAATGAAGAACTCAACCATATTATGGTCACTCTTGCCCAACGGGCCCCGCACAACAAGACTGCTAACTAACGCTTCGTCATTACTCAATACCCAGTCTAGAATAGCCTGCTCTCTCGTTGGTTCCTCTACATGTTGGTTTAGAAAACTATCCCGCATACATTCCAAGAAATCCTCTTCCTCAGCACCCCTGCCCATTTGATTCGCCCAATCTATATGTAGATTGAAATCACCCATTATAACTGTTTTAGCCTTGTTGCACGCGTTTCCAATTTCCTGTTTGATGCCATCCCCAACTCCACTACTACTGTTAGGTGGCCTGTACACAACTCCCACTAGTGTTTTCTGCCCCTTAGAGTTTCGCAGCTCTACCCATATCGATTCCACATCCTCCAAGCTAATGGCCTTCCTTTCTATTGCATTAATCTCCTCTCTCACCAGCAATGCTACCCCACCTCCCTTTCCTTTCTGTCTATCCCTCCTGAATATTAAATATCCCTGGATGTTCAGTTCCCAGCTGAACATCCAGGGCATGAATGAGATTGAGGGAGGATTTGTTCCTGTTCTAGAAGTTTGGCTGTTTCATCTTTGACATAACCCTAACACACAAATTTTAAATATATATATATATATATTCGGCCAAAAGGCTCTGAAACGTTTGTGCATGCCCATGTTTTTGTAGCTAATAAGTATAACAAGCAGAAATTACATATTGATGGAAGGTAGGACATATTACTTCATGGGTGTATGACTTAACATATAAACATAGAAAATAGGTGCATGAATAAGCCATTTGGCCCTTCGAGCCAGCACCGTCATTCAATATGATCATGGCTGATCATCCAAAATCAGTAATCCGTTCCGGCTTTTTCCCCATATCCCTTGATTCCCTTAGCCCTAAGAGTTAAATCTAACTCTCTTGAAAACATCCAGTGAATTGGCCTCCACTGCTTTCTGTGACTGAGATTTCCACAGATTCAACAATTGTGGTTGAAAACATTTTTGCTTATCTCTGTCCTAAATGTGTGACCCCTGGTTGTGGACTCCCCCAACACCCGGAACATTTTTCCTGCATCTACCCTGTCCAATCCTCTAAAAATTATATATGTTTCTATAAGATCCTCTCAGATCGTTCTTAATTCCAGCAAACACATGCCCAGTCGACCCATTCTTTTATCATACGTCAGTCCTGCCATCCCGGGAATTAACCTGGTGAACCTACGCTATACTCCCTCAATAGCAACAATGTCCTTCCTCAAATTAGGAGACTAAAATTGCACAAAATACTCCAAGTGTGGTCTCGTATAACTGCAGTAGGTCCTCCTTGCTCCTAAAGTCAAATCCTCTTGCAATGAAGGCCAACATGCCATAGGCTTTCTGCACTGCCTGGTGTACCTGCAGGATTACTTTTAGTGACTGATGTACAATCTTGCCACCTCACATTGATCCACATTATACTGCATCTGCCATGCTTCTGCCCACTCACCCAACCTATCCGTCACCCTGCAGCCTCATGGCATCCTCCTTGCAGCTCACACCGCCACCCAGCTTTGTGACATTGTGAAAAATGTTAATTTTAAAATGATCTTGATATCCTTGTATGAAACTAAAATAAAAGATGTATAACACAGCAAAGAGTAGCCAGAAGCCAGAGGATTGGGAAACTTTCATAGGACCACAGAAGGAAACAAAACGGGCAATATGGGCTGAAAAGATAAAGTACGAACGGCAGCTGGCCAGGAATATAAAGGACAGTAAAAGCTTCCTTAGATATGTTAAGGGAGGGACTTCCGGTGGCGATATGGAATAGGCAGACTCGCGCCATTTAGCTCCGGAAAAACTGTAGAAAAAAACGGGGGGGAAAATCGGGACTTACCTGCTCAACATCGCAACCGACTGACTGCAGAAAGCCTGTGACGTCATCAGGCGCGCGACAAAACCGACGGTATGTTTCCACAACGTACCCCTCCCCCCAAATCGAAAAAAAAACCGGTAGGGCCAGGGAAGTAGGCCCAACCGAAGCCTCGGCCTCAGTTTTAACAGCATCCCAAGAAGAGATCTCAAGAGAAAAAAAGACAGATGTGGAAGAACTAAGAAGTTTCCTTGCCTCAGAAATTTCAAAAATAATGGCAGAATTTAAAAAACTCAAAAATGATTTTAAAGATGAATTGAAAACTTTTAAAAGAGAAATTAAAGAAGAAATTAAAGAAGAAATTATGAAAGATATTAATGTTATTATACAGAAACAATTGGACTCCTAGAAGATGATCATGGAAGAAAATCTAAATAAAAAGATTGATGAGGTAAATGTCAAACTCAATCTGATGGAATCAGTATTTAATTCGAAGCTGGAGCCCATCTCTCAGGCACTAGAACAACAACAACAATCCATAATCGAACTACAGGGAATTGCTGAAACATGCTTTGAAACTACAAGCAAGCTTCTCTCCGAGAACAAGCGTTTATCGGACTTATTGCATAAAATAACCGAAAAATGCATTGACTTGGAGGGACGACAGAGACGCCAGAATCTAAGAATTATCGGTGTCCAGGAAGGAAGAGAGGGGGAACCAGGACCCTCGTGAATTTACTGAAGAAAGTTTTAAATCTGGATAAAGCACCTTTACTGGCTCGGGCACATAGAGCACTGAGACGCCGTCCAGGGGCGGATGCCCCTCCAAGACAACTTATAGTGAAGATGCAATATGACCATGACTTGGATGACATGATGAAGAAAATTGTTCGCAGCAGAAATCTTGATTTTGAAGGAGACAAGATCAGCATATTTCGAGACTACCCGGCGGAGGTTGCCAAGAAAAGAGCATTGTTTACAGACACAAGAAGAATACTTAAGAACATTAATAACCTGAGATATGGACTGATGTACCCTGCAACATTGAGAATCACATACGACCACAAAGGATACTTCTTTACTAACCACACAGAGGCTTTTAAATTTGCAAAGAAGATTGAGGCCACTGAAAAGATTGAAATTAACGAGGACAAGAGTGAAAAAGAGGACAATGAGGATTAATACTTAACACTAAATATATGCGATGATATTGGATTCGGTACCTTATTGAGAAGAAACTGAACTTTAAATTACTATACTACAGGATTGTTATGAATTTAGAATGAAATTTATCATCGTTATATAATATTTTATATTATTGTATTAACTATTACTAACCATTATTAATCATAATAATTAATCATTATCAATTATAGTTAATTGGATTAATTCAGAATTAGTTAAAAGGATGAACCATAAGATGATTAAAATAGAAGATGAAGGTTTAACCTTAGATATTGATACTATTTAGACTAACTATGGACTAATACTTTAGTTATATGAAACTAATATTTTATTAACTTTGAGATTAATAATTATTCCATTATTGGAATATATCCATTACTCCCCCCCCCGCATAATGTTTTTCTTTACTGAATTTGAATTTTTTCCTTCAGGAAAGAATGGAGCTAGTAACATTTTTTTTTACCAAAAGCTACGGAAGTCTTTAGATGCCTAGCCACATTAGGGTGGCTATCACTAACTACATTAACTATAGATGTAGTATTTTTCTTTCTTTCACACTTCACTAACATAATAACCACTTATCTTCTCTATTTTGTAGTATGTTATAATAAGTATAATCTTTATTTAGAATGGAATTATAATTGTTATTCAAGGAGATATGACCGAGAAGAAAACCTACAAGTTCTGAAATGCATCTATCTGAGATCCAGGTGTAAGGTATGGTTTAACATGCTGAATCATCTACTCCATTATAGACCACCCTAATCATGATGCAAGACGTAAAAGTGAACACTGGGGGTGAAGGAATTACATTTTGCAGTTGGAATGTTAAGGGAATTAATGAACCCATTAAGAGAGGCAAAGTATTAACTCACCTAAAATCGTTCAAAACAGACATAATTTTCCTTCAAGAGACTCACCTTAAAAAGGAAGCGCAGTACAGATTGAAAACAAAATGGATTGCCCAAACGTATCATTCCTCATTCACACATAAATCTAGAGGAGTTGCAATTCTGATTTGTAAAGGTATACCTTTTAAACATATATCAACTACAGAAGATACTGATGGTAGATATATCATAGTAGTAGGCAAATTATATTCAAAAAAAGTGACTCTCCTTAATATGTATGGACCCATTTTTGATAGTCCGCGTTTTTTCAAGAGAATACTGAATATTATTCCGGAATGTACACAAAATAATTTAATAATTGGTGGAGATTTAAATTGTACACTGGATCCATATTTAGACAGATCATCAACTCAGAGAAAGTCAAAATCTCTGTCAAGTGAATTTTTAAACTCATATATAAATAATACAAATATTAAGGATATCTGGAGAATTGAAAACCCATCCGGAAGAGAATACTTATTTTACTCATCTATGCATAAAACATATTCAAGGATAGATTATTTCTTAGTAGACTCTAAACTAATTCCATTTACTTATAAATCACAATATCATAATATTATAATTTCGGATCATGCCCCACTAACGTTTATGATTAAACTAAATGGAATGGATAAGAAACAGACACAATGGAAACCTAATCCTCAAATTTTAAAAGAACAGGTATGTTGTGAATATCTTGTAAAACAGATTAATATGTTCTTCGAGATCAACGACCAACCTGAAATCTCTGCTTCCCTTCTCTGGGAAACATTCAAAGCATTTACACGAGGGATATTAATCTCCTCACAGGCATTTCTTAACAAAGAGAATAGAGCTAAACAACAGACATTGGAAATGGAAATAAGACAATTAGACATAGAAAATGCAAGAGCACCTTCATTGGTAAAACATAATAAAATAGCTGCACTGAAATATAAGTTAAATAAAATATACTCTGACCAAATAATAAAACTTTAAAAAAATACAAAACAATTAAATTTTGAATTTGGTGATAAACCACATAAATTATTGGCACGCCAGCTTCGAAAACTGGATGGAGAAAAAATGATTAATAAGATTAGATCAGAAAAGGGAAAAATACTAACACTCCCCAAAGATATTAATGACACATTTTTACAATACTATCAAGATCTTTATTCAACTAAAGTGACACAACAATCAATAGGAATGGAAGCATTTTTACAGAAATGCAACCTTAAAGGCTTATATCTGCAAGAACAAGAATTATTAGGAGCTGAAATAACGACCAAAGATATTGAAGGGTCAATTAGATCTTTAAAAAATGGAAAGGTTGCCGGCCCTGATGGCCTAAGTTCTGAATTCTATAAAAAAATTTATGATCTGATTTCTCCACGCTTACAAACACTGTATAAACATGTTTATACTCAACAGCAACTCCCGGAAACTTTAAATTAATCTACAATAATACTTATACCTAAAACTGATAAGGATCTAGAAGGCCCTGGCCCTGGAAGGCCCTGGAAGACCCGGCCTCATATAGAGCAATAGCTCTATTAAATACTGATAAGAAAATATTAACTAAAATCCTTTCTAATAAATTGAGCTTGGTAATTAACAAATTAATACACCCTGATCAAACAGGTTTTATCCCAAAACGTCATTCATTTTATAATCTTAGACGATTGTTTAATATTATATATTCAAACAGAATTGCTAATGCAGACCTAGCAATTATATTGCTAGATGCTGAAAAAGCCTTCGATCAAGTAGATTGGCCATATTTATTTTCAGTGATGGAAAAATTTCAATTGGGAGAGAAGTACTGTGCATGGGTTAAATTGTTATATTCTAACCCAACAGCTAGAATACTAACAAATCAAATGTTATCAACGAAATTTAATCTTTCCAGAGGTTGTAGACAAGGATGTTCGTTATCTCCATTATTATTCGCTTTAGCAATTGAACCACTTGTTAAAATGTCAGATCTAATCCAGAAATACACGGGTACAATATTAAAGATACAATGAATAAAATTTCTCTATATGCAGATGATGTACTAATATATATTACAAAGCCGGAAATTAGTATTCCAAATTTATTAAATCTAATAACTCAATTCGGTCATTTCTCAGGATATAGAATTAATTGGAATAAAAGCGAAATCATGTCAATAACGGATCATAATTTACATATACTACAACAATCACCTTTTAAAATAGTTGATGAAAAATGTAAATATCTAGGTATTCATGTAACTAAGGGGTATAGTTCTTTATTTAAATCAAATTTTCCATCTTTAATGAATAAACTAAATAAGAATATTCAATACTGGAAAACACTTCCTTTTTCAATGTTCGGTAGAATTAATGCTATAAAAATGATTTTTCTACCGCAATTATTGTACCTATTTCAATCAATCCCGATATATATTCCAAAAACTTTCTTTAAAAAAGTAGACTCTACTGTTACAAGTTTCATCTGGGACTACAAGAATCATAGAATAAATAAAAAACATTTATGTAAATCAAAGATTAATGGAGGTTTAGCTCTACCAAACTTTTTGTTTTATTTCTGGGCAGTTTATATTAAAAACATGAATTTTTGGCTGGAAGAAATGGATCAACAACCAGAATGGTTAAGGATGGAAAAGGAGGATTGTCTACCTTTTGAAATCAGTTCAATTATATTTGCACCGACAAAATTGCACAAAAAAACTTATGGGGAAAACCCTATAATATATAGTGGTACACTAATCTGGAAACAACTTAAAAAGGCTCTAAAACTGGATAACATACCACTCTGTCTCCCTATTGTAAACAATCCCTTATTCAAACCTTCCATGCTAGATAAAGGCTTTATACAATGGAAAAACTATGGAATCAAAAGGGTGGAACACCTTTATAAGAAAGGCACTTATCTCTCATTTCAGGAACTGCAACAGATTTATGGATTACACTCAAATAATTTTTTTCAATACCTACAACTCAGAGATTATGTTAGGTCAAATACACAAAATTATAGGAATAGGGAACCAGAAATCCTAGATGAATGTCTGAATAAGCATCCTAACACAGAAAAATTAACAACTTATATTTATAACACCCTTTTACATAGCGAGATACCATCGACGGAATCATATAGACACACATGGGAAAATGAAATAAATCAATCCATAACGAAAGATATATGGGACAAAAGTTTACTATACATACATCAATGATCGCGAAACTCCAGACATGCTCTAATACAATTTAAAGTTTTACATAGATTACATTATTCCAAAGTTAAATTAAATAAAATCTTTCCACAAATATCGTCTACCTGTGATAAATGTCAACATCCAGAGGCTAATTTAACACATACCTTTGCAAATTGTATAAAAATTAAGAATTTCTGGACTGAGATTTTTAGAATAACTTCTGAAGTTATTAATACTAAACTGGATCCGGACCCAAAATTAATAATACTTGGAACATCAGAACAAAGTTTAACTCTTACAACAAGTCAAAAAAATTTTCCTAGATTACAGTATAATAATTGGGAAGAAACTAATATTAAAATTTTGGAAGGGCCCTATATCCCCCACAACTAATATGTGGATTACGGAAATGTCGGAGACCCTACATCTGGAAAGAATCAGATTTGCCTTAATGGACAAACAAGAAGTTTTCGTTAGAATATGGTCTTCTTTCATTGATTACTTAAAAGGGTAGAATGGTTCGGCAGGGAACCCTAACTGAAACTTGGATTTAGGAATAGATGAAAAGTTATATTTTATATTCCTTGATCTTAATGTATTAATGGTAAATTATTCCTTTCTTTATGATTTTCTTTTTTGATGTTGATTTTTATTTTATTTTTCTTACTGTTCTCCTCTCTTTATAAAAAAAAACTATTAGAGTCAAAATGATACACTTGATAATATTAATAATGTATGCTTGTTGAACATGAAATATTGCTATCATAACATATGTTTGCTAAATCACTGTCTAAATACTCTAATAAAAATATATATTCTAAGATATGTTAAGCGAAAAAGAGTCGCAAAGTCAAATGTGGGCCCCTTGAAGGCAGACACGGGTGAAATTATTATGGGCAACAAACAAATGGCAGAAGAGTTGAATAGGTACTTCAGATATGTCTTCACTAAAGAAGACACAAACAATTTCCCAGATGTAACCATATAACCATATAACAATTACAGCACGGAAACAGGCCTTCTCGGCCCTTCCAGTCCGTGCCGACCATTTGTTTTCCCCTAGTCCCATCTACCTGCCCTCAGACCATACCCCTCCATTCCCTTCCCGTCCATATATCTATCCACTTTACTTTTAAATGTTAAAATTGATCCTGCCTCCACCACTTCTGCTGGAAGCTCATTCCACACAGCCACCACCCTCTGAGTAAAGAAGTTCCCCCTCACGTTACCCCGAAACCTCTGTCCCTTAATTCTCATGTCATGCCCTCTTGTTTGAATCTTCCCTACCCTCAATGGGAAAAGCTTATCCACGTCAACTCTGTCTATCCCTTTCATCATTTTAAAGACCTCAATCAAGTCCCCCCTTAACCTTCTGCGCTCCTAAGAATAAAGACCTAACTTGTTCAACCTTTCTCTGTAACATAGTTGCTGGAACTCAGGCACCATTCTAGTAAATCTCCTCTGTACTCTCTCTATTTTGTTGACATCCTTCCTATAATTAGGCGACCAAAATTGTACACCATACTCCAGAATTGGTCTTACCAATGCCTTGTACATTTTTAACATTACTTCCCATTATTATATTCAATGCTCTGATTTATAAAGGCCAGCACACCAAAGGCTTTCTTTACCACCCTATCTACATGTGATTCCGCCTTCAGGGAACTGTGCACAGTTATTCCTAGATCTCTCTGTTCCACCGCATTCCTCAATTCCCTAACATTTACCATGTACGTCCTATTTTGATTTGTTTTGCCAAGATGCACTTCACACTTATCAGCATTAAACTCCATCTGCCATCTTTCAGCCCACTTTTCTAAATGGCCCAAATCTCTCTGTAGACTTTGAAAATCTACTTCATTATCCACAACACCACCTATCTTAGTATCATCTTAGTATACTTACTTATCCAATTTTCCACCCCATCATCCAGATCATTGATGTACATGACAAACAACAATGGACCCAACACAGATCCCTGAGGCACCCCACTGGTCACCGGCTTCCAACCTGACAAACAGCCATCCACCATTACTCTCTGACATCTCCCATTCAGCCACTGTTGAATCCATCTTGCTACTCCGCCATTAACACCCAAAGATTGAACCTTCTTAACCAACCTTCCATGGGGAACCTTGTCAAAGGCCTTACTGAAATCCATATAGACAACATCCACTGCTTTACCCTCATCAATTTCCCTAGTAATCGCTTCAAAAAATTCAAGAAGTTTTGTCAAATGACCTTCCAGGCACAAATCCATGTTGACTGAGCCTGATCAGACCCTGTTTATGTAGATGCTTATATATATTATCTCTAAGTATGCTTTCCATTAATTTGCCCACCACTGATGTCAAACTAACAGGTCTATAATTGCTAGGTTTATTCTTTGAACCCTTTTTAAACAATGGAACAACATACGCAGTACGCCAATCCTCCGGCACTATTCCCGTTTCCAATGACACTTGAAATATTTCTGTCATAGCTCCTGCTATTTCTACACTAACTTCCCTCAATGTCCTAGGGAATATCCTGTCAGGACCTGGAGACTTATCCACTTTTATATTTTTCAAAAGTGTCAGTACTTCCTCCTCTTTGAATCTCATAGTTTCCATAGATACTCTACTTTTTTCCCTTACCTCACAGAGTTCAATATCCTTCTCCTTGGTGAATACCGAAGAAAAGAAATTGCTCAATATCTCCCCCATCTCTTTTGGCTCTGCAGATAGCTGTCCATTCTGGCTCTCTAATGGTCCAATTTTAATTCGGAGTCACGTGAGTGACTACGTGAAGAACCCCGCCTCACGCTGGCAAACGGCATTACGTCGACGCTGACGGCGGAAGGAGGAGCTGCAGTAAGGAGCAGCTCCTCGCAGCGGTCGGAACGGCCCCGCAGGTAAGTGCAGCAATGTCGGGATGTTTTTTAGCGTACGCTGGGTGGGTCCAGCAGTAAAAATAAAGTAAAATAAAAAGTCAGAGTCACGTTAAAGTGCTGTTTAGCACAGATTAAATGAAAGAAATGGAGAAATCGGCAAAGAAAATTCGCGGGTAAAAAGAGCTTCCCGGGGTGAAAATAAAAATACGGGAAAAAAAGCTAGTGCGGATCCGGTTCCGATACCGGTGGCCGCTGATATACCCGTTAGTGAGTTCTAGATTCTCCAGAAGTTATAACCACGGAGAGAAATGCTCCTAAAAATGTAAAAGAAATCTGAGAGGCCCGTGGTTCTGATGACTCTGATACTGAAAGTCCTCCAGATAATTAAACTATATGGAACTAATAATGGAGCATATGGAGAAAGTTCTCCAAAAAATTATGAGACTAGGGTCACAGTACCCAGAAGGTTCCCAAAAAAGCCCTGAGGGGTTTAATTATTCTGATATGGCTGTGGGCCTAATTGGGAGTTGGAACTCCGGACCCAGGATTTGGGCCGAAGGAAGTCTCATGGGATGAAATCCCAATTAATTTAGGGCTGCAGAAGGCAGACCCTGCTGATGGTGATTTGCATTTGAAAACACACCACAAAATAAAAGAAAGGCCAAATGTGCCTGAGATAGCAAAAGAATTTGCTATATATAAAGGAAGTGGTGAGGCTATGGAAGAAAACCTAGCTGCCAACATTAATATATGGTATCTCACCAACTTCATGATTCTGTGATGATTGAAACATCAGAATTATAAACGCACAGGAAATTGTGCCTCATTGAAAGTGCCTACGGTTTATCCGTTGATATGGGCATCCATGACCCCAAATATGAGAGCTCAAGAAGTGAGGTTCAAAAATCCTCACAAATTATTCTGCTGCCATTATGGCTTTTGGGGAGATGGATAAGTTTAAAAAAAAGAGGGCCTATTGTGCAAATTCTTTCTATGAAATTATTGTATGAGGAAAATGGCTATTCGGCCCATATTTCACCAAGGTTTGCAAGCTTGTGTGGTTCGAGCAAGTGGTGTTCAAGCTCCTGGTTATCTGTTTGGAGTAAATCTGCCTAAATTATTAAAAATTGGATGAAGAAGCTAAAAATTTTAACTGCATGAAACCTTCGTCTTAGGACAAAAAAGGTATTTTTTCGCCCAGAAGGGGATTTGATTTTGGAAATAAAGGCAGAAATATGTCAAGGAAATGTTATTGTACTGCACAGCCCAATACTTACCCGTATTCGGGGAAAAGGAGACCACCACGCTCATATGGAGAGGTATTAAAGACTTGTTCTATCTTTAAAGAAACTGCGGATTAATCTCCAGTTGGAGGGAGATTACAAAAGTTTTATAAAGACTGGCTTACTATTATTTCTGATCGGTTTATTTTTACAAGCAGTTTCAGGAGCCACTATTACATTTAAAGAAGGGGTTAATCCTCCAGTACAGATAAACCTGCCTATGCTTTCGTGTTTACTGCAATTGGAAAAGCAGAGATTAATGTGGAAATTGACAAATTATCTGAAAAGGGGTTATTAAAAAAACTTATAAACACGAGCATCAATTGTGTCTAAGATATTTCAAAAGACATAAAAGATGGTGATTGCAGAATTATTCTGGACCTTACAGATCTAAATAAGTGGTAGAATACAAATTTTTAAATGGAAAACATTTAATACTGCAAGATATTTAATATCAGCAGGTTGTTATATGGCTACGATTGATTTGAAAAATGCCTATTATTCTGTACCAATACATCAGTTTCTGGAGGTACTTAAAATTTAATTGGCTGGGACAATTATGGCAGTTTAAAGCTTTGCCAAATGGATTGAGTTCAGCTTCCAGGCTCTTTACTAAACTGTTGAAACCAGTTTTAGCCAATTAAGAGTACAAAAACACATCGTTATGGCTTATCTCGATGACATTCTAATCATTATGGCAATCAAGAGTCAGCTGAGAATTAGTTTCAGTACAAAAGCTTTGTTAAAGCTAGGGTTCTTGATTCATCCAATTAAATTTCAGCTGCAGCCAGCACAATCAATTAACTATTTGGAGTTTGTAATTAACTCAGAAACTATGTTAATACTTTACCAACAAAGATAAAGTTGATGATTTTTGGTGACTTGTAATAATCTCATTCACAAACTTATCCTTCCATCCGAAAAGTAGCGAAAACTATTGGTAAACTAGTAGCAGCATTTCCTGCAGTAGAATTTGGTCCATTACATTAATCAAAATCTTCAAAGGGACAAAATAAGAGCTCTCTTATAAGGCAGGCCACTTTGATAGGCCTATGCAATTAACAAAAGAAGTTTTGTTGGAATTACCATGGTGGGTTAAAAATATCCCACAAGCTGCTAAAAACATTCTGATTAAACAGCCTGAAATTGTTTATAAATAGATGCTAATGCTCTCGGATGGGGGATGGGGGATGGGGGGGGGGGGTTACAGATTCATCCTCCAGTTTTAACTATTTAGAGTTATTGGGTGCTTTCTATGGTCTAAAAGCATATTGCTGTTCAAAAAAGGGTCTACATGTATTAATACAGTTAGACAATAAAACGGCTGTTGCATATATTAATCACATGGGGGAGTCAGATCAGTATCATGTGATTGTCTGGTCAATGAAATATGGCAATGGTGTATTGATCGCCAAATTTGGATTTCAGCAAACTACATTCCAGGTAAAGACAATGTGGTGGCAGATAAAAGATCAAGGATATTTAAAGATAACACAGAATGGATGCTTAATCCAGCAATATTTAAGAATATTGTAACTCAATTTGGTTTACCAGAAATTGATTTGTTTGCATCAAGGCTTAATCATCAATTGCCTAAATATGTGTCTTGGGAACACGATCCAGATGCAGTAGCAGTAGATGCTTTTTCATTGAACTGGGGGAATATGTTCTTTTATGCTTTTCCACCTTTTGCTTTGGTTCAGCAATGTCTGAAGGAAATAGAACAAGATTCTGCCACAGGATTGTTGGTAGTTCCAAATTGGCCAACACAACCTTGGTTCCCATTAATGCTGAATATGATTAAAGAACCATATATGTCAATTCCTAACTGTAGTGATATTTTGATTAATCCAGTAACCAAAGAAATTTATGCATTATATGCATATATGAATTTATTAATCTGCAGGTTTTGACCAGACCACTACAGGAGCTGGGATTGTCGGACAAAACTATGGAGGTTATAGTCGCATCATGACGAGATAACACACAAAAACAATATATGACACATGTTAAGAAATGGGAAGAATTTTGCACACAGTCAAATATTTCTTATGATACGGTGAATATTGCATGTTTGATATTGTGATACTGTGATATTGCATGGAAAATGTATTGGAGCTCCTTGCTAAATTTCATTTTGAGCAACATTTAAGTTACAGTGCTACTAACACTGCACGCAGTGCCTTATCATCTTATTTAGGACTTATGTCTGACCAGAAATCAATTGGATCACATCCACTAATATCTAGATTCATGAAAGGAATCTTTAATATTAATCCACCCAAACCTAGATACACAGAGATTTGGGATGTGAGCATTGTACTTACCTTACTTAGACAGTGGACTCCAATTGAAAGATTGTCATTGGAAAGATTAACATTCAAATTAATAATGTTAATATCATTGGTTTCAGCTCAAAGAGTGCAAACTTTACAAATGTTGCGTTTAGACTGTATGCATGTGACTACAGATAACATTGTGTTCTATGTTTACGATCTGATCAAACAAAGCAGACCAGGGAGATCTGGAGCTAAGGTAACCTTTCAAGCTTATCCTATTTTGATCCTACTTTGTGTGTGGTTAAACATTTGAATCAATATGTTAAAGTTACTGAAACTCTTCGAGGAAATGAAAAAACGTTGATGATTACGCATAAAAAGCCACACACAAAAGCTTCAGTTCAAACTATCTCAAAATGGTTGAAACAGGTGTTGCTTTTAGCAGGAGTAGACACTGATGTGTTCAAATCTCACTCCACCAGGGCTGCAGCTACGTCCGCGGCGAAGGTGCGGGACGTACCACTCGAGCATATTTTAAAAATCGCAGGGTGGAGTAAAGAAGAAACTTTTTCAAAGTTCTACAATAAACCTGTTCACACTATGACAAGCTTTGGCCACGCGGTGTTGGGATCAATATAATTACCTGCTTTGTATACTATTGATTACTATAACCAAGTTATGTAGTCACTTATATCTTTTATCACTTGTAATCATTCCCTCGGATATAAGGAGGGTTATTATATGTTCTTTAAACCATTAAAAAGTTAATTATGGAAAGAACTAATAATATCTGGTTTCTCATGTATGTATTTACTTAGCCGGACTGTCGTACTAATTAAATACTACGACATAAAAAACACAGAAAGCTTTAAAATCTTCACGTAGTCACTCACGTGACTCCGAAGTAAAATAGTAAGATTAAACGAGAACTTACCAGTTTGAAGTTTGATCGTTATTTTATGAGGAGTTACGATGAGGGATTACGTGCCCTCCACTCCCACCCTCATAAAATAAATGATCAATCTGGTAGTTCTAAGTCTTTTATGAGCCTTACTATGTTACTTCGGCTATTTGGTGTTCTGTGTTTTTCATGCCGCTGCTTTGAAGTATGCCGTTTGCCAGCGTGAGGCGGGGTTCTTCACGTAATCCCTCATCGTAACTCCTCATAAAATAACGATCAAACTTCAAACTGGTAAGTTCTCATTTAATCTTACTATTTTATCCCTCGTTATCCTTTTGCTATCAATATAGCTGTAGAAACCCTTTGGATTTACTTTCACCTTTTTTGCCAAAGCAACTTCATATCTTGTTTTAGCCTTCCTAATTTCTTTCTTAAGATTCTTTTTACATTCTTTATACTCCTCTAGCACCTCATTTACTCCATGCCTCCTATAATTATTGTAGATATCTCTCTTTTTTTGAAACAAGTGTCCAATTTCCCTTGAAAACCATGGCTCTTTCCAATTTTTACTATTTCCTTTCAACCTAACAGGGACATAAAGATTCTGTAATCTTACAATTTCCCCTTTAAATGTCCTCCATTTCTCTTCTACATCCTTCCCATAAAACAAAGTGTCCCAATTCACTCATTTTAAATCCTTACGCATTCCCTCAAAGTTTGCCTTTCTCCAATCAAAAATCTCCACCCTAGGTCCAGTTCTGACTCTCTCCATAATTATATTGAAACTAATGGTATTGTGATCACTGGTCCTGAAGTGCTCACCATCGCATACCTCCGTCACCTGACCTGCCTCATTTCCTAACAGGAGGTCCAGCACTGCCCCTTCTCTGGTCGATACCTCTATGTACTGCTGCAAAAAACTATCCTGCACACATTTTGCAAACTCCAAACCATCCAGCCCATTTACAGAATGTGTTTCCCAGTCTATTTTTGGAAATCTCCCACAATCACTACCTTGTGCTTACTACTAATATCTGCTATCTCCTTACATATTTGCTCTTCCAATTCTCGCTCCCCATTTGGCGGTCTATAATACACCCCTAAAAGTGTTGCTACACTGTTCCCACTTCTCAGTTCCACCCAAATAGCCTCCCTAGACGAGCCCTCTAATCTATTCTGCCAAAGCACTGCTGTAATATCCTCTCTGACAAGCAATGCAATACCTCCACCTCTGGTCCCTCCAATTCTATCACACCTGAGACGAGAATGAGGAAAAAGATAATAGACGGAGAATAAGGGATGGTGGGTTTCTAAAATGTGTATATTTTAATGCTAGGAGCATTGTAAGAAAGGTGGATGAACTTAGAGCCTGGATTGACACCTGGAAATATGATGTTGTGGCAATCAGTGAAACATGGTTGCAGGAGGGCTGTGATTGGAAACTAAATATTCCAGGATTTCGTTGCTTCAGGTGTGATAGAATTGCATAGTGGAAGGTAAGACCTCCCTGATAGAATAAAACTGGGTGAAAAAAAGGTCTTACCTTCCACTACCTGCAATCTCCAGCAACCACCTTCAACTAGCATTGCAACCGGCTTCGACTAAAAAATTACCGATTTTTAAAATGGCAACCTATTTTTAGAAGAACATAGAAGAAGCGGACACCACTTTCGACCATTAGGAAGACTGACAAAAACCTCAGAGAACCTCCGGGAACTGCACGGAAACCTTGGGTGGAGTGCAAAGTCTCCAGAGGTTTCTGTTAAGGTTTCCTAAGGGGGACAGGGGCATAATCTTCAGGAATATTTTGAGGATGTGACAAGTAAAATGGATGAAGGGGTGCCAGTGGATGTAGTGTATCTAGACTTTCAGAAAGCCTTTGATAGGGTCCCGCACGGGAGACAGGCGACTAAAATTAGAGCACATGGTATTGGGGGTAGGGTGTTGACATGGATAGAAAATTGGTTGGCAGACTGGAACCAAAGAGTAGGAGTGTACGGGTCCATTTCAGAATGGCAGGCAGTGGCGAGTGGAGTGCCGCAAGGCTCGGTGTTGGGGCAGTAACTGTTTACCATATATGTTAATTATTTGGAAGAGGGAGTTAGGAGCAACACTAGCAAGGTTGCGGATGACACAAAACTGGGTGGCAGTGTGAACTGTGAAAAGGATGTTAGGAGGTTGCAGGGTGACCTGGACAGGGGGCAGATGCATGGCAGATGCAGTATAATATAGATAAATTTGAGGTTATCCACTTTGGCGGCAAAAACAAGGGGGCAGATCATTATCTCAATGGGGTTGGGTTATGTAAGGGGGAGGTGCAGCGAGACCTGGGCGTCCTTGGACATCTATCACTAAAAGTTGGCTTACAGGTACAGCAGGCAGTGAAGAAAGCTAATGGAATGTTGGCCTTCATAACAAGAGGATTTCAGTATTGGAATAAAGAGGTTCTTCTGCAGCTATATAGGGCTCTGGTGAGATCACATCTGGAGTATTGTGTACAGTTTTGGTCTCCTAATTTGAGGAAGGACATCCTTGTGATTGAGGCAGTGCAGCGTAGGTTCACGGGGTTGATCCCTGGGATGGCGCGACTGTCATATGAGGAAGGATTGAAAAGACTAGGCTTGTGTTCACTGGAGTTTAGAAGGATGAGGGGATATCTTATAGAAACAAATACAATTATAAAAGAACTGGACAAGCTAGATGCAGGAAAAATGTTCCCAATGTGGGGCGAGTCCAGAACCAGAGGCCACAGTCTTAGAATAAAGGGGAGGTCAGTTAAGACTGAGGTGAGAAAAAACTTTTTCACCCAGAGAGTTGTGAATTTATGGAATTCCCTGTCACAGAGGGCAGTGGAGGCCAAGTCACTGAATGGATTTAAGAGAGAGTTAGATAGAGCTCTAGAGGCTAGTGGAGTCAAGGGATACGGGGAGAAGGCAGGCACGGGTTATTGATAGGGGACGATCAGCCATGATCACAATGAATGGCGGTGCTGGCTCGAATGGCCGAATGGCCTCCTCCTGCACCTATTTTCTATGTTTCTATGTTTTTATGCCAGTACAACAAATTAATTGGTAAAGGGTCACAGATTCGTAGAGTGTGGAAACCCATTGATTCCATGCTGGCCTTCCAGTACTTAGGTCTACCAATCCCATTTTCCAGCACTTTACCTGTAACCCTCTATGCTATGATATTTCAACAGCTCATCTCCATATTGTGAGAGTACCTAGCTCGACCAACCATCAGACAGAGTGCTCCAGATATCAAGAACACCCTGTGCGAAAAGCTCCTCAAATTTCCTCAAACCCTTCAACTTTGTATCTTAATCCAGTGCCCACTTATTATTGATACCTTTGTTAAGGGGGAAAGTTTCTCACTATCCCAGCTATGCCCTTGGTAATTCTGTATGCCTCAACCAGAACCCCCTTCAGTCTTCTCTGCTGCAAAATAACTTAACCTATTCAATCTCAACTCATAATTGAAATGTTCTATTCCAGACAGCATTCGGTTGAATGCCCTCTCTTGATTGAACTGGAGGGAGAAGAGAAGACATTCTGCACCAAGTATTCCATCTTAATTAATAGACAATAGACAATAGACAGTGGACAATAGACAATAGGTGCAGGAGTAGGTCATTCGGCCCTTAGAGCCAGCACCGCCATTCAATGTGTTCATGACTGATCGTCCATAATCAATACCCCGGTCCTGCCTTCTCCCCATATCCTCTGAAAACGGCCGTCATTTTTGACCAGCTCACTCAGAGCCCCCCTCCGCCTTCCTGGACCATAGGATTTTTCCCATTGATGAATAATCAGAGAGATATTAATGTTTTTTTTTAAATCGCCACTCTCTCTGCTGCCCCTGCTGGAGGGAGGGGGGGGACTATAAAACCAGGAAGTGGTGAGCCTCACTCAGTCTATGCAAGATCGAGGAAGCCAAAGGGTCACGTCTCTCTGAGCTCTGAATAGCACTGAACACATGTCTACTCAACTGTGAGTGCCCTTAATGTGGTTCTATAAATGCTTGCAAAAATGTCTAATGGTTCTAAACTGCTTGCAAAAAAGTGTCTATTGGTTCTAAAATGCTTGCAAAAAGTGTCTATTGGTTCTAAAATGCTTGTGAAAAGTGTCTCTATTTGTTCTAAAATGCTTGCAAAAAGTGTCTCTATTGGTTCTAAAATGCTTGCAAAAAGTGTCTCTATTGGTTCTAAATTGCTTGCAAAAAGTGTCTTAATTGGTTCTAAAATGCTTGCAAAAAGTGTCTATTGGTTCTAAAATGCTTGCAAAAAGTGTCTGTATTGGTTCTAAAATGCTTGCAAAAAGTGTCTCTATTGGTTCTAAAATGCTTGCAAAAAATGTCTATTGGCTCTAAAATGCTTGCACGAAGTGTCTATTGGTTCTAAAAGCTTGCAAAAAGTGTCTATTGGTTCTAAAATGGTTGCAAAAAGTATCTATTGGTTCTAAAATGCTTGCAAAAAGTGTCTGTATTTGTTCTAAAATGCTTGCAAAAAGTGTCTCTATTGGTTCTAAAATGCTGTCTGGCCAGAGTGACTGAGCTGCCTGGCCAGAGTGACTAAGCTGCCTGGCCAGAGTGACTGAGCTGCCTGGCCTGAGTGACTGAGCTGCCAGCCCAAGAATCCATTTGGCCCACAATATCCATACTAGCCCTCTGGAAAGGAGTCCTTTTGACCCACAACACACATACTAGCGCTCCAGAAAGCCCCCCCCCCCCCCCCCCCCCACTAGCCAGCAATATTGGAATTGGTGGAGAGGTGGAATATTGCATTGGGGGACCTGCCCTCCGTGTGATGCAGGGACCCAATGGATCCCACTTAGTCTAGTATCTTACTATTTATTCAATTCAATTCAAGATATAAACAAGGTCAATAAAATCAAAACTATTGGCTGCTACTAATTAAAAGAAAGCATTCAAACTATTCTGATTATTACATATTCAATTGGTGTTGAAAATAAATGGTACTGATTGCACACATCCTCCCACTGAATGCATAGGTTTTTCTCTGGGTGTTCCAGCGTAGCACCACGTCCCAAAGGCACGTGGTTAGGTTAACTGAGTAGTTCTCTCTTTAATAACTCCATCCTGACTAATTTTAATGAATCCATGCTTCTCCAAAGGCAGATTAATCCTATCCTCAGAATTTTTTTCCAAAGATTTCCCCTCTGGCAGCAAAAAATGAGAATAAGAGGGTAAGAGAATTAGAGAGCGATATGTAAGAACTCAAAAGACCATGTCATGATGAAAAGCAGAATCTATTCTTAGTTACAAAATCATCAATAGAAATCTGTCAAAACTTGAGTCATAAATTAACTGGAATATATAAGAAAATAAATTGGATTTTTAAAAGCATGCTACTTACAGAAAAAAATACATGATTGATAATATTTAGCTGATGAAATTATAATTCCCTAGACCCTTCAGCATTGAATGATGGATACCATGTTTCCTAATTATTACCTTATTTTGGTGCTAGAAAGAATCACTCCAGCCTAAGATTTAAATGATTGGTAATTAGGTTTTTCACTGTACCTCGGAAGACATAACAATAAACTAATGACTACTCTGCACATTAACTAACACTGGACGTAATAATTATACTAGTTCCTTTCCGACCTTTGATGGCATCTAATGTCATTGTTCCACATATAATTTAGCTGTCCCAGTCCTCTCAAAGAATCTGTAGACTTTAAATGGGTGACCATATCATCATTATCTCCATCCTTTGGGATTTCAATTTCTTGGTTCCATTCATATCCATCCAGTCATTATCAAAGAACTCACCGTAAAAGCTTATTTTCCAACACCCACTTCATTACCTCAAGCATCCACCAAGAGCTGCTCCAGGGCCTCCCATTTCTCATTTGCACAGCTACTTCGCCCAAAGTAACATGATTTCCATATGTATGACCATAATTCCCTGACCCCACTACTATCTTTAGCTTATCAAATTTCTCATGTAACATATAATACCAGATGAGAAGACATTTCCTCGAAATAAATATTTAGAAGTAATTTGTCTTTGTTCCACATTATAAAGTCTGTTTTTTGGTCATTGACCTGATCCTGTTCCTTACCACTTGTTTGAAATTACATCAAATCCTCTGCAGCCAGGAATGCACAACCACAATGATGTTCCCTGTAAATGAACTCAGCATTATCCGTTTTTGGTATCATGGCTTAACTTGATTTCCAAATCTCATAATTGATCTATTAAAATTGCCTCCTTTTGTTGCCTACTCCCTCATCTCAAACCCACTGCAGCTGAAACTTTCATCAGATGCTTGATGTAATCAGATCTTGCATCAAATTCAACTCATAAAATTGGATTCACTTGTATCCAGCACCAAACTATGAATATCTTAAAGTCTGTTTCATCAGCCACAACTATTTCTCCCTCAGTTTCTGCTTGATCTCCTGTAAAATACCCTGGGACATTTGCTACGTGAGCATATTAAATGCAGGTACTATGTGGATTGTAATGGAGATTTTTCAAAAGCAGGCTTAACACTAAAGGTAGACATTACAAGGATAAAACATAAAAAATGAGGTTTTAGTTAACAAATTCCAGATGCTCTTGATAAATCTCACAGCTCTTCATGGTTGTTAGAGTGTTGATGCAACCATATAAAAATTAATACTATACAGATCTATCTTCAGTCACAAGCTCAATAGAACAGTCTTGTTGGGAATCCCTGTCAATATGACGGTACTGCATTGAACTATAACAAATCTTCATGGATACTAACGTTCAGCTTTGCAGCAGGAAATTCAGCAGGCACTTCTTTAAAGAACATAGCAAAATACAAGCAGAGGGAACTGGACAGGTGGCATCTTCACGATACAAGAAGATCATGCAAGTCTTCTATTGCAATAGCCAAATGCTCTCACTAGAAAGTTTCTGTGGAGGTTACTGCAATAAGTAATATTACGCAATCCCTGTTCCTCCTTTGGCTGCTCCTGTGGAGGAAAAGTAAAAGGTGTATTCGCATATTGAGAATGGAGCTTGACAATCTCCCCAACATAACAGTGAGAGGCAAACTGCGAAAATCAGTGTAGATCAGTGAGAGCTTAGAATAATCCAAGCTTCTTAAACGTCATGTTTGATGGACAACAAATAATGTAATGTGCGTGTTAAACCTCTAACTAGCACAATCTCAGTGAAAATACTTTGTTGAGAGAAAATAAAATTCAGACCAGCACTGCTGAAAAAAAAAACTGTAGTTGAAGTTTACAAATAACTTTACTGTCAACAGGATTGCAGATGCTGGTACAATCAAAGTTAAATCATATCCAGTCACACGGGATGTCTGGTCCCCCAGAGCAACCCATTCCCCCAATATTCCACCACTCACTCATAGCCCTTAACTGCGCAGGTGTGACTCATTTCCCCTCATCCCCAGCACTCCATCCTCCTCCTCTTCATGTGTGGGAGAGGAGGGGGGGAGGGGAGGAGGGAAGGGGGTGTGTGTGGGTGGGGGCATGTAGGGGGGGTGGGATTGATGGGATTGGTGGGAGGGGAGGGGTGTGTGTGGGTGGGAGGGTTGTGGGAGGGAGGGGTATGTGTGGGAGGGAGGGGTGTGGGAGGGAGGGATGTGGGAGGGAAGGGGAGGAGTGATGTGGGAGGGGGCAGGGGTGTGGTGTGTGGGCAGGGGGATGGGTGTGTGGGTGGGGGGAGTGGTGTGGGGACAGGTGGCGGATTGGGGGAGGGGGGTGTGGGCTGGGGGGGATTGTGGTGGTGGAGGGTTATGGAGGAGGGTTGTGTGGTTGGTGGGGGGTTGTGTGGGCAGGGAGATGGGGGTGTCTGGGCGGTGTGAGGTTGTGGGGGGGAGAGGGGTGTGTGGACGGGGGGAGGGGGGAGGGGGGGAGGGGGGAGGGGGGAGGGGGAGGGAGTTCGGAGAAAGGATGGAAAGGGCCATGGGGGAGAAGGGAGTATCATGGGGGAGGGGGGCAGGAGCCAGCGAAGCGGACCAGAGGGGAAGGGGCTTGAGCTGGGGGCGCAATGGAAAATCACAGTGGGCATTGGTCGCTGGTTGCTGGTTGTTCTCCTCCGCCGGGATCAGAATCTCCGCTTTCTGTTTGGCAACATCTCCAACTCTGCGCCGCATCGCTTCCGGTCCCTCCGAAAATTGTGTCCGGTTGGAGACCTCTGCTGGCCATCCTCAGCTCCAGAAAGCTGTGATGTCGCAGGAAGGGGCGGACCGTCCCAGGGAGTGACTGGAGAAGAGACCAATCCGCGTGGTGCTGACTGGCAGGAGAAGAGATTGATCTGCGTAAGTGCGGTTTTAAAGATTTTTAAACCTCGCTAACTTTTACAATATACCACCAATTGCAACAAAGCTGATTGTACTCGCAGCACAGGAGAACGGTGAGTGGGCTGGCGAAAAATCGTAGCGCTATCGCATACCATTTTTGAGCAAATAGAAAAAATGCGCAAACCGGAAGAGCACAAGATCAGAGTTTTAGTTATGTATAGATAGATAGATAGATAGATAGATAGATAGATAGATAGATAGATAGATAGATAGATAGATAGATAGATAGATAGATAGATAGATAGATAGATAGATAGATAGATTTTCAGTGACATTAAAAACACAATTTTTAAAAAGTGTTTAAAAATGAGCCTCAGGAATTTATAAGCAGGAAATAGAAGAACTTATTTGAACCATTTTGTAAAGTCAAGGCAAAGAACAAAAATGAGCAGAGTATCACAGTGGGTCAGACAACATCCTAAGGAAGAAAAGGCACCAAAATATTACCTATCCATCTCCTCCGGAGATGCTGCTGGACCTGTGAAGTTACTCCAGCACTTTGTGTTCTACCCAAGATTCAAACACCTGCAGTTCCTTGCGTCGGCAAGGTCCAGGCTGCAGGTTTAAGGCAATTTTGTGTCAATAAATCCAATGTATCAGAATACCAAAAGTGTGATTTAAGTTCACAGCAGGTATACCTCTTCAACAACATTTTCACACAAAGTAATACAATATAATTGTTGATCGGTAATTGATTATATATCATTGGATGTATTTATAACTGACACACATGTTAATCACTTCTAATTGCAAAATCAGACATAGGGATATTGCAAACTGTTTTCTGTACACTCCATTACCATACAGAGCCAGGTCTCTACTGACTGGTCTGGTCTGGTTTAACAGCACTTGAAGATCAATCCTTGAGAATGAAAGGCAACCAGATACCAAAAGCTGGAATTTCAGAAGCTATCAGATTACAGTTTGTAGAGGCAAGAAGTGTGGCATGAAACACACTTTCAACTGTAAAACCACCTTTAAATTGAATGTGTTGTATAATCATGATGAAGCCAGGTGTATAACAACAATGCACTCTTAGATTATATGGTACATTGTGATGCTCATCATTTCATTGAGTTCCTACTAATGGCTAGTGGCAATGCAAAACAAAGGCTCAGATCTTCACCAGTCAATAGTCTGTTCAACTGAGGACTAATCTCCTTTAAGGGAATTAAATGGTTACACTTTGAAAGTTCAGCTGGGGAACTATAGCTATTGCAGCTGCCCTCTTACAGAATCAGGAATAACTTGACCTTGGCTTTTAGCAAACTATTAGATCTAATTGACTAGCCTGAGTTCCTTAAGAAAGTCAAGAGTGTTTTATTGTATTAAGTCCAGAAATGGAAGAATGACATTCTTACTTGCAGCAGCATAACAGGTTTGTAAACACAGTACTCAATAGATAGTGTAATAAATAACAAAAAAAAATCACTAAATAATAAACCCAATGTAGTAGAAAAAAAGTAGCATGTGTACGTTGTAAACCAGGTAAAGATTAATTTTACTATTAAAGGTTTTTCAGTAGCTAGATTTGGGGATTTGAAAGCACACGACAGACATCAATTTGTACATGGCTTCTTGTTCACTGCATAACACAACCAGAGTACTTTACATGAAACTCATCTGTGTGGATTCTGGAATAAATTTAAATATTAGCCCAGCATAAGATGATTGCTGAGATCACTTAGCCCAAAGAGTGAAACAATTATAAAGGAATGCACAGTAGTTCAGAAATGTCTTTGTTTTCTACTCCATTTTATTGAATACTTATCATACTCTCTTAGTGAATTCTTGAATTTTACTGGCCTGAATAAAACAAAAACAGATCATGAATAATTACTGAGTTCAGGACATATTTATTTTATACACAAAAACGCAGTAAATATTTGTTGGATGAACATTTTACTATTTCTCTGGTCAATGGAAAAAGTAAATGTGTAACCATTGTATGTACATTTGCTTTCTTTTTTCTAACTAATTCTTTCACCCCTTGAGCTGAGTGATCTCTGCAGTCATCTCATGATGGGTTGACTTTATTTAAATTAAATCCAGAATCCACACAGATGAGTTTCATGTAAATACTCTGGTTATGTTAATTTCTAATACCATTTCACCAAAAAAGAACTAAAACCCATAATTTAAACATACCTTAAGCTTGAAGCTGCAGTTACTATTTTTAAGAAAAGAAGCATTAGTACTGAGGTTGGAGGGTTATTTACTTAAATCAATTTCAGCAGCTTCAAATTTACCATTGTTAATTATAGCCTATTTAAGTTTTTCAAATGTAGCTCTATGAATATTGACAAAGCAAAATATATATTTCATCCCAATCAAGAGAATTTGAGATTCTATCAAATTAAGAGTAGCCTTTTAGAGTCCATGTTATTGTGCTCTTGTTTCATTGCAATGAATATTAAGGCATTTGAGTCACTTCAGGGAGCTAACATTGGGTTAATCCCTTAATCCTTTGAAAACCAATTTTGTTCACATGAAAAGGAGACATTTAACTTCCACTCATTAATTTTCTGCCTTGGAGATACTGTGATTCTGAAGATTACATTCATTGAAGGCACCCTATTGTCTACAAAGTGCTGGCTATGTCATGGCTACTGAATGATTACATGAGAATAGGAATGTTTCAAAGCAGATGTTAAGACACTCATCAGTTCATGCTCTCACTAGTTAGCTCTTACATTCTTGTTTTTTGATTTAATGAAATTGATTTTAGTGCATAACATTTTTTCAGTATAAAAACTATTTGGAATAGACTGAATTATAACAGCACCAGATATTTTTGCATTGTCAATTACAGGCTAAACTCAAAGGATATTTTTGCAATCATATAAATTACATTTGTTAAACAATTAGAATCAAAGTGACTGCAGATGCTGGAATCTGGGGTTACCAATCTGGGGTCAAGCAGCATCTGTGGAGGCAAAGGGATTGCCGATGCAGTGTCAAACCAAAATGTAGAATATCCCTTTGTCTCACAGATACTACTTGACCCATTGAGTTACTTAAGGAATATTTTTTATACTCAAAATGAAGAACCCTATTACATTGATGCTGTATTCAAAACATTGTGATGTTTTATTTTGGGTTGGGACTTTTCCTCAAATTTCATAGGTGCTGTCTGGCCCACCAATTTAATTCAGCACTTTGCACTTTGATCAAGATTCCAACGTGCAGTTCCTTGTACATCCGTCCTCTCCCCTTTTATTTTTGAAAATCCTATCAGAAAAGGCAATATTAGCAATGTGAATTACAGGATGATGTTTTTGGTTTCTTCCAAAGCTTGAAGTGATAGTGTGAGACAATTGAAAATGCATAATGATAGAGTGAGTAAATTTGTAACATAATGCAGTGTCATTAATTAATACTTCCCTTGCAGTTGACACACATTATTACAATAATAGCATAACATCACATAGATATTCATGAGTAAATAAGAGAAATTACAAGGTCATTTTAATTTTACACAGTGTATCTTAATTTTTATTAAGACAGCGATGGTTAGTGCTTTCATGGGCATGGAATTGGTACCAGACATGCAAGGAGTTAGTTCTATTCATTAGAAATTGTCCAGTGAGAGAAGCTACAAAGATATTGAATTAAAAAAAAAACAAGTTGGCCAAGGGAACATGTTCTTGTTTTGTTTTTGAGAATAGCATTGCTATCGACATTGATATATTATTGTCACGTGTATCAAGATATAGTGAGAAGATTTTTTTGGTTGCTATCCGAACAAATTATACTGCACATGAGAACAAACAAGCCATACACAGGTATAACAGAAGAAAAAAATACTCGAGTCTCAAGTGTATTATAGGTACAAAGAAAAAAGTGCAGGGTTTGTAGTGAGGTAGGTTGGGATATCAGGACTACACCATAGCTTATGGGAGGGCAATCAGTAGTCTGATAACAGAGGGATAGAAGCTGTTCCTGAATCTGGTGGTACGAGCTTTCAAGCTTTTGTATCTTCTGCCCAACAGGAGAGTGGAGCAGAGGGAATGAACGGACTGAAAAACACATTTGATGGTGTTGGTGGCTTTCCTGAGGCAGTTTGAAGTGTAGATGGATTTGATTGTGGGGAGTCTGGCCAGTATGAGGGACTAGGCTACATCCGAAACTCTTTGCAATTTTTTAAGGTCTTGACCTGATGGTAAAAATGAACTAAAACAACGGGAGATTTCTTTACACTTATTATTCTGTACATTCTCTTGCTACTCCCATTCACTCAGGTACCGATAATCTGCTCAGTCCCACTGATTCTAATCTACTAGTTTTTTTTGACATATTATGTTTCTTTTACCTATATAAACTGAAAAATACTAACTAAAATCAAGCCAAGTACAAATTATCCACTTTAAATGAAAGTACTTTTCAGTTTATATAGATAAAAGAAACATACATGAAATGTAAAAGAAAAACGTAGCTTTGAATCAGTGGGAGTGAGCAGATTTTTGGTACCTGAGTGAATACTTCTATTGAAGGTAGACACTAAATGCTGGAGTAATACAGCGGAACAGGCAGCATCTCCGCAGAGAAGGAATGGGTGACGTTTCAGGTCGAGACCCTTCTTCAGACTGATCTTTTCCTGCAAAGATCATCTCAAACCTCATCCTCTACTTTCAAGAATTATTTCTCAAGTAATTCTACATTAGGGTTGGCTACAATTAAATACATAGTGCAAGCCAATGTTCATTGTGAAGATTGTAATCTGGAATACAAAAGAAAATAAAAGGAAACATAAGAATGGTTAAATTATGTCCTATGGATAAAATGCAAAATTAATAGTCACCCATGCTCCCCCTCAATGCTATAGCAAAACCTACAAAAAAATAATCAAATATCATTGTGTATTAAGTGGCTCACAAGAAACAATTTATCAAATACTGTATCATTGGTCGTTTGCATGTTATGTATTTGTACATTAAATCTATTAGTGTAAAACAATCTTGTACTTTAATGGGATTGTGCACTGTTACAGAAAATGATTTTCATATGTATCTAAATTTATGAAAGCATCTTCAATAATTCTACTACAATCTGATTTTATTATCTATTGTTTAAATATTGTTCATTTAAATTACAAAAAAGTGCTTATCCAATTCAATAATTTTCCTTAGCAATGAAACCTGTTATTAATATAGAAACAGAGAAATAGAAACATAGTAAATAAATAGTAGATGCAGGAGGAGGCCATTCAGCCCTTCAAGCCAGCACTGCCATTCATTGTGATCATGGCTGATCATCCACAATTACTAACCCGTGCCTGCCTTCTCCCCATATCCATTGATTCCTCTAGCCCCTAAAGCTCTATCAAACACTCTTTTAAATGCATCCAGTGAATTGGCCTCTATTGCCTTTTTTAACATTTTTCCTGCGTCTAGCTTGTTCAGTCCTTTTATAATTTTATACATTTCTATAAGATTCCCTCTCATCCTTCTAAATTACAGTGAATACAAGCCCAGTCTTTCCAATCTTGCCTCATATGACAGTCCTGCCATCCCGGGGATTAATCTTGTGAACCTATGCTACACTGCCTCAATAGCAAGGATGTCCTTCCTCAAATTAGGAAACCAAAACTGCACACAATACTCCAGATGTAGTCTCACAAGGGCCCTGTACAACTGCAGAAGGACCTATTTACTCCTATACTCAAATCCTCTCAATATCGTCCAACATGCCATTAGCTTTCTTCACAGCCTGCTGTGCCTGCATGTATACTTTCAGTGACTGCTATACAAGGAAACTCAGATCTCATTGCACTTCCCTTTTTCCTAATCTGACACCATTGAGATAATAATCTGCCTCCTTGTTCTTGCCACCAAAGTGGATAACCTTAAATTTATCAACATTATACTGCATCTACCATGCATCTGCCCACTCACTCAACCAGTCTGTCACTCTGCAACCTCCTAGCATCCTCTCATCAGTTCACATTGCCACCCAGCTTTGTGTCATCTGCAAATTTCCTAGTGTTATGCTTAATCCCATCATTTAAATCATAAATATCTATCATAAATAACTAAGTCTCATCTTGACCACTTCCCGTCCGTGCTGTATATTGATTTTAGAAAAAAACGCTACCATATATCACTATGATTTTTGGCCATCTTCCTCACAGTCCTCATCCTCTGAGGTAGCCCCGAGGATTTTTCAGATCGATTAAAAATAAGAAAGTTATTCATGTTAAAAAAATCTTGAGATCAGTTGATTGGTCCTCTCGCCTGTCAATCACCATGATGAAGGTAATGCCCCTTCCGGGGGAGAGGGGGGGGGGGGAGGACTATAAAACCCCGGATGCCTGAATGTGAGTCAGTCACTCTGGAAGATCGCGAGTGAGAGGCCACAACTGTGATTCTGCTGTGAGTCTACTGAACTGTGAGTCTACTGAACTGTGAGTCTTCCCTTTATGTGCTTTATGTGCTTATGTGGTTTATGTGTTTATGTGCTTTATGTGGTTAACCCTTTATGTGCTTGCAATAAATTATTTTGTTAGCCAGCAATGTGCTTGCAATGAATGATGATTTGTTAACCCTTAATGTGTTTGCAATAAATCATTTATTAGCCAGTAATGTGTTTGCAATGAATGATGATTTGTTAACCCTTAATGTGCTTGCAATAAATTATTTGTTAGCCAGTAATGTGCTTGCAATGAATGATCATTTTTTAACCCTTAATGTGCTTGCAATAAATGATTTGTTAGCCCTTAATGAAATGAAATGAGTTGTTTGGCCTGCCCTGTGCTTTTGCTTTTTCTTTGACTTTGCTTTGCTTGAGCTCACCTGAAATGAAAGCAAATGGATTGTTTTGTTGGCTGGCCCCGCCTGCCCTGTGCTTTTGCTTTTGCTTTGCCTTTGCTTTGCTTGAGCTCACCTGAAATGAAAGCAAATGGATTGTATTGTTGGCTGGCGCCGCCTGCCCTGTACTTGACTTGACTTGACTTGAAATGGATTAACTTGTCATGAAATGGATTGAAATGGATTGTTGGCCCTGCACTCACTGTGCTTGACTTGACTTGACCTGACTTGACCCACAACCCTCATGCTAGCACCCCAGAGCCTTCCCCCACCAATATTAGAATTGGTGTAGAGGTGGAATATTGTTTTTGGGGGACCAGCCCTCCCGTGTGAACCCGGGACCCAACGGGTCCCACTTAGTCTAGCATATTGTAAATAGTTGTAGTCCCAGCACCGAGCCTTGCGGCACCCCACTCGTCACCGCCTGCCATTCTGACAGGGATATGTTTATTCATACTTTTTGTTTCCTGTCTGCCAACCAATTCTCTATCCATGTCAATACCCTACCGCCAATACCATGTGCTCTAATTGTGCCCTCTAACTGACCATGTGGGACCTTATCAAAGGCTTTCTTAAAGACCAGATACACTACATCCACTGGCTCTCCTTCATTCATTTTACTTGTCGCATCCTCAAAATATTCCACAAGATTAGTCAAGCAGGATTTCCCCTTCATACATCCATGCTGATTTTTTCCATTGTTTATGTAGGATCCCCCTCTATTGCATAAAGCAAGAGTTCTCCTCCAACAAGGTGGCCTGGACAATGATAATGTGATATAATTGGATTTTTGTCATGAGCAGTATAAAACAAGTTTTAAAAAAAAAGGATTTTGTTTAAAAGAAAGTCAGGATATCTGCAGTAAAAGCAGCATGGTGGACACAAAATGCTGGAGTAACCTTCTCTCCAGAGATGCTGCCTGTCCCGCTGAGTTTTCCAGCATTTTGTGTCAACCTTCAATTTAAACCAGCATGTGCAGTTATTCCCTATATGTAAGGGGGTGCCATCCTGTATGGCTACGGCTGCCCAGCCTGCAGCTCTAGTTTTTTCACCTCTTTTTTTAATTTTTAGTGAGTTGAGTGCTTTTTGTTTGGAGCTCTAGTCTTTTTTCTGTGGGGGGTGGGGGGAGGGGGGGAAGGGGGAAACTGCTTTTCAGGGTCCCTACCTGGTTTGTGAGGCGGCTTTTCTCTGAGCAGCACCTTTGACCCATCCTCGTGGCCTTCCAGTGGGCCTGGAGCTGCGTTTCCTGGGGGACCGGACAGAACCTCGGCTTCAGCGGCAGCACAGTGCTGGAGCGCCATCGCGGAGCGGGTGATGCCTTGCCCGGATCACCGCGCTGGAACTCCGGTATGCTGGGACTGCCGATGGAACTTGAGCTGCGGTCTGTGGAGCGGACAGCTGCGGGTGGCGGCGCTAAACTTTAACACTGGGAGCCTGGGATCTCTCGCCGAGATCGCAAGTAGTGGAGCTCCATCAAGCGAGGCATGTTGGCTCCTGAAGCCACGGTCTCCGGTAAGGAAGCTGCCTTTCCAGGTTTCCCATGCCACTGTGAGGATTCTCCCGAGCCGGAGCACCATCACCCGGTGAGAACGGCCTGGAACATCGGACCTCCGTAAAGGCGACTGTCAAAAATAGGCTCGACTATGGGTGGACATGGGGATGGGGACTGGACTTTGTGCCTTCCCTCATAATGGGAACCATTGTGGGGGGATGTTTTTTATGTTTAAATTTCCTTATTATTGTTATGTTGTATTCTTTTTTATGTGCTGCAATGGCAATCTGCATTTCATTACACCAATTGGTGCATGTAACTAATAAAGAACCTTTGAACCTTTAAGAGCAGCATATATGGTTTGTTTCACAGCAAGTCCAATATGTTTTGAACTGAAGCAAATCAAATTATCAGTACTTTGATATACAAAGTTACTGAAATCAGTTTCAAATGTATCTAAATTTATGAAAGCAACTTAATGCTGAAATCTGATCTTAATCGTTATTATGTTAATACTACTCATTTAGATTATACAAGAGTTTAACCATCTCAATTCTTCTTCATCACTAATGAAACCCATCATATACATACATTCTTGTTACTCGAGGTAATACACATTTTTGCATTCAATTACACTAATTTGGCAAAGTCACATTGGCAACTGACTATTTGGCAAAGTCACATTGGTAACTGACTGAACACGAACAAGGATTGAGGATGAACAGTCATTAAATAATCAATCCGATCATTTCCCCCATTGATTTCATTACTTGAGACGTAGCTACATACAGTACAACTATCCATCGTGTAGGAAGGAACTGCAGATGTTGGTTTAAAGCAAAGAGAGACACAAAATGCTGGACTAACTCAGCGGGACAGGCAGCGTCTCTGGAGGGAAGGAATGTGTGCGTTTCAGGTCGAGGAAGATGGGTCTCAACCTGAAACATCACCAATTCCTTCTCGACAGAGATGCTGCCTGTCCCGCTGAGTTAGTCCAGCATTTTGTCTCTATCTTCTGTATAACTATCTATCTATTGTTTCAGTTTTAGCCTGAGTGAAATGAATATCAAGTGATGACAAGACTATTGTCTTGAAGTTTTTAATACCTGTTTGCATTAATTTAAATCATTCTGAAAGGCTAACAGAGTTCCACATGTACTTCCTCCCATTTCAAATCGAAAGACTCAGTTGACGATTACGTAGACTCAAAGATATTGAATTTCTGTAGTTTTTTTATAAAACTGAAATATCTTGTACGTTGTGCAACTATGGCTTACAATATAGATTCCTGGGATGTCAGGATGAATGTGTGAGCTATAATGGATTGATTAAGTATATAATCAATTGATTTTAAAAGAAAGAGAGCAGATCTCATAGAAGCCCATGGATTCTAATGGTTCTAGACTGACCAGATACAGGGAGGATGTTTGAAATGATCAGAGAATCCAAATCAAAGAGTCACAGCATCAGGATTCAAAGTATGCCATTTAAAACCTTTATCCGGAGGGGGGTAAAACTGGCAGCATTTTCTACCACAGAAGGCAGGATGGCAAAGTCATTACATCCATTTAAAAAAGAGTAGATACATTTCTTAATGCTAAAGTAATCAAAGGATTTGGTGAAAATGGGGAAACAGGGTCTTGAAGTGAATCATCATCCATGACCACCTTGAATGACAGATCAAGCTTGGAAGGACTGTCTCATTTCTGTCTTTTTTCATATTGTTTCCATGTTTCTATGGTAGCTTTTATTAGTTTGGGATGTAACTTAGTAATATTGTTGAATATTTTTTCTAATTTCTCATTTTGCGTTGACAGTTGAGGCCACCCAGTAACGGCCATATCAATGAATTAGGCTCTTATTATATGCAATAGCTCCTATCAAAAAAATCTCAAAGAAAGTTCTGCAAGTTGCTCTGGGGGTATAAACAAAAGAGAGTTGGTGCTGTCAGTTCACCAAATCAGGACTAAGGGAGGGGGAGAGGGGGTCTGGGGTGGGGGAAATAGAGTGGTGGAATTAATTAGATTCCACTTTCAAACATCCAGTACAGGCAAAATAACTAAGTGGCCTCCTTCCTCACCTGTTACTCAAGATGGCGCCTGCCTGCGGCGACTTTTGCAGAGCACCAGAACAGAAAAGAATTACCTACAACTTCTATCAACTCACCTGCATCAGGGAAACGGCAGTAATCGGTGCTGTTTCAGACAGGCTGCTTGGGCAGCAGAAAGCGCTGGAAATTTTGCCATCTCCCGCAGCTGCGGGAGCCCCGGACTTTAAACTTTCCCACGCCGGCTGTAAAACCCCCGACCCGACTGAGGAACCCAGGTACGGCGCCTGGAAACCCCGGGATGACCTCCAGAGCCGAAGGGCTGGATATCCCAGAAAAAATGAAGCTGGAGCTGCTGACTTTGAGGGATCCCCCGTTCATTACGGAGCTGGAGCTGCCGTCTGTGAGGGAATTCCCGTTCCAGCGCTGGTACACAGAAACAGCAGGTACAGGAAACTCAGTACCTGAAAAAAAAGGGGAAGCCTCCATTATGTCCAGAAACGTGGCCGGCGGGCAGGACTTCAGGTCAGAATGAAGCGCAGGGGACTTCGACCCCCTCTCCCTACTATCCTACTGGCCAATGTACAGTCCCTTGAAAATAAAGTGGAGGACTTAAGGGCAAGACTGCTTAATAAAGGGAGCTGAGGGAATGCTGTGTGTTCTGTTTCACAGAGACATGGCTCACCCCCAGCTCCCCAGACTCAGCAGTCCAGCCTGAAGGGTTCTCCATCCACCGCATGGGCCATACACTGGCATCGGGAAAGGGAGAGGAGGGGGCGTCTGCCTCATGGTCAGCTATGCGTGGTGCTCAGACGTGGCAGTCCTGTCCAACTCCTGCTCTCCACATCTCGAACATCTGGTGGTGAAGTGCCGTCCCTTCTACCTTCCAAGGGAATTCGCCTCCATCATCCTGACCGCGGTCTACATCCCACCCCAGGCAGTCTGGCACTGGAGGAGCTGCACGCCATGGTCAACACCAGACATCTTACCCCGAGGCTTTTACCACCATTGCTGGGGACTTCAATAAGGCAAACCTCAAGAAATCGCTCTCTAACTTCCACCAACATGTCTCCTGCTGCACCAGGGGACCAACCACCCTCGACCGCTGCTACACCACTATCAAGAATGCTTACCGCTCTATCCCTTGCCCTCACTTCGGTAAATCCGACCACACTGCGGTGCTGCTTCTTCCTGCCTACAGGCAGCAGTTAAAGAGTGCACCCCCAGAGGTGAGGACAGTACAGAGCTGTCGGGGGGGGGGGGGGGGGGGCAGAGGAACAACTACAGGACTGTTTTGAGTCGGTAGACTGGGCAATGATCAAGGACTCGGCAACGGACTTGAATGAATATGCCACAGTCGTTACAGACTTCATTAAGAAATGTGTGGAGGACTGCATCCCTACAAAAACCTTCCGAGTGTTTCCCAATCAGAAACCTTGGATAAACTCTGAGATCCGCACTCTTCTGAAGACCAGACACCGGGCATCATGTCTGATGATACAGTGGTCTACACGAAGTCCAGATACGACCTTGGTAAGGCCATCAAAAAGGCCAAAAGGGAGTTCTGCTCCAAACTGGAGGATGAGACAGATGTTCAGCAGCTGTGGCAGGGACTGAATACAATCACCTCCTACAAGGCGAAATCAGGAGGCAGCTCGGATGTCGGCAATACATCACTACCTGATGAGCTCAATGCATTTTACGCACGCTTTGATAGGGAGAACACCGATGTGCCTTCCCGAGCCCCCATTCACTGTGATGGTATTTCAGTCTCAGTCACAGAGGCCGACGTCAGGAAATCCTTCAGAGGGGTGAACCCTCGAAAAGCATCTGGACCTGATGGCATACCTGGTCGTGTTTTAAAAACCTGTGCGGTCCAACTGGTTGGAGTTTTTACGGACATTTTCAACCTGTCACTTCTGAGGTCTGAGGTTCCCACCTGCCTCAAAAGGGCATCAATAATACCGGTGCCCAAGAAGAGCAAGGTGACGTGCCTCAATGACTATCGACCTGTGGCATTAACGCCTGTGGTGTTGAAGTGCTTCGAGAGGTTGATCATGACACAAATCAACTCCTACCTTGACAAAAACCTGGACCCACTGCAGTTCGCTTACCGCCACAACAGATCAACGGTGGACGCGATCTCGCTGGCCCTCCACTCCGCTCTGGACCACTTGGACAACAAAAACTCATATGTCAGGCTGTTATTCATTGACTACAGCTCGGCATTTAACACAATCATTCCCTCCTAGCTGGTTACCAAACTTGCAGAACTGGGTCTCTGCGCATTCCTCTGCAATTGGATCCTCGACTTCCTCATTCACAGACCACAGTCTGTTCGTATTGATGGAAATGTGTCAGACTCGATAACAATCAGCACGGGAGCACCTCAAGGCTGCGTGCTCAGCCCCCTGCTGTACTCACTCTATACTCATGACTGCATAGCCGGTCACAGTGCGAACTCCATCATCAAGTTCGCTGACGACACCACTGTAGTGGGACGTATCACTGATGGGGATGAGTCGGAGTATAGAAGAGAGATCGAGCGACTGTCCATATGGTGCCAGCACAATGACCTGGCCCTCAACACCAGCAAAACCAAGGAACTGATTGTGGACTTTGGAAGGAGTAGGATGGGGACCCACAGTCCTGTTTATATCAACGGGTCGATGGTTGAAAGGGTCAAGAGCTTCAAATTCCTGGGCGTGCACATCTGTGAAGATCTTTCCTGGTCCGAGAACACAGATGCAATTATTAAGAGATGCTCATCAGCGCCTCTACTTCCTGAGAAGATTACGGAGTCGGTCTGTCAAGGAGGACTCTCTCTAACTTCTATAGGTGCACAGTAGAGAGCTTGTTGACTGGTTGCATCGTGGCTTGGTTCGGCAAATTGAGTGCCCTGGAGAGGAAAAGACTACAAAAGTTAGTAAACACTGCCCAGTCCATCATCGGCTCTGACCTTTCTTCCATCGAGGGGATCTACCACAGTCGCTGCCTCAAAAAGGCTGGCAGTATCATCAAGGACCCACACCACCCTGGCCACACACTCATCTCCCTAGAAGGTACAGGAGCCTGAGAACTGCAACAACCCGGTTCAGGAATAGCTACTTTCCCACAGCCATCAGGCTATTAAACCTGGCTCGGACAAAACCCTGAACATTAATACCCCTCCATCTGTTATTTGCACTTTATTAATTTATTAATTAATGTGTGTATTTAAATATATAACTGTAGTCTATGCCTACTATGTTCTGTTGTGCTATGCAAAGAAAGAATTTCATTGTCCTGGCAGAGACACATGACAATAAACTCTTTTGACTTTTGACTTTGACTTCCTTATTGCATGATTCTATGAGGGGAGCAAATTCAAGACCATGGAATTAATTTCCACATGCATGGCAGCAATAACAATCTCATTGCCCTGAGTGTCAGTTGAAAATGTTAGGATTAATGTTTGACAATATTATATAGTGCTCCTTCAAATGTGTGTGGATGCAGACATTTTTAAAAGCAAAATGACTTTTTGGCACTGAGGGAACATTTCAACAGTCAAGAAAAAAGCATTACACAAATAAATAGAAAAAAATGCCAAAAATCATAAATATGAGAATCAGTAAAATTTGGCATTTCACCGGACTTCAATCCCATACTTTAACAAAAAGAAAAACATTTAGACCAAATTTTACTAATCAACGAGATTAAAAATTTAAATGCACTCAGATCAAATTCCTAATGAGTACATTTATTTAAATTGAATAATTTACAGGTGAGAGATATATTCAGAATGGCTTAAGCAGTCAAAGATCATTTAAAACCTCCAATCACCCTTCCAATTAGCTACCATCCCCATAATATTATCCGTATTATTATCATTGTGGGCACCATATTGTTACCAACAAAATATACCATTGTTGGACAAATAGCAGGTAACGATGAATCAGAGTACAGGAGGGAGAATGATAATCTCATTGAATGGTGCCAGAACAGCTATCTTGCTTTCAAAGTTAGCAAGACCAAGAAGCTAATTGTTGATGCCTGTAAGGGAAAGCAAAGAATCCATGAGCATTGATAGGACAACGGTGGAGAGAGTCAACAGTTTCATATTCTTGGGTGTGCATATCTCTGAAGATATATCCTGGTCCCAGCACATTGATGCATTCACTAATAAAGCTTATCAATGTCCCTACTTGATAAAACACATAACCTAGAATAAGAACAGCATAAGAACAGGCTCTTCGGCCCACAAAGTCTGTGCCAAACATAACGCCTAAGAACATTTCTTATCAACCTGCACATAATCCATATCCCCCCATTCCCTGCATATACATATGCCTATCCAAAAGCTTCCTAAATGGCACCATCATATCTGCCTCAACCAACAACCCCAGCAACACGTTACAGGCACCTTCTGTGTAAGCAAGTTGCCCCACATATCTCCTTTAAACTTTGCTTTTCTCACCTTCAAGCTATGCCCTCTAGTATTTGATTTCCCATCCTGAGAAAAAGGTTCTGACTGTTTACCCTATCTATGCTTCCCATTATTTAATGTATTTCTGTCAGGTCACACCATAATCTCCAGCATTTCAAAAAAGACAATTCAAGTTTGTCCAACCTGTCCCTGCAGCCAATACCCGTAATCCAGTCATAATTCTGGTAAACTTCCTCTGTACTCTTTCCAGAGCCTCCACATCCTACCTGTAATGGGGCAACCAGAACGGCACACAATACTCCAAATGTAGCTGAATCAAAGCCCGACATATGAAAACTAGCTTATCACATGCCTACTTTATCGTTCTATCCACTTGTGCTGCCATTTTCAGGTAATTATGGATTTGGACCCCAAGATCCCTCTGTACATCAATGCCGTTAAGAGTCATGATTAAATGTATGTTCTCCTCTTATATTTGACCTCCCAAAGTACAACAACTTACACTCACTCAGATTAAACTCCATCTGCCATTTAGTTTAGTTTTAGTTTAATGTAGAGATACCGCATGGAAACAAGCCCTTCAGCCGACCGAGTCCACGCCGACCCAGTGTTTCCACTTTGAAGGAAATTACCCGATATTCGGGAAATTCTGGTTGTCTTCGGGTAATTTTAGGGAAATGAAATAATTTCAGGAAATTTCCCGGCCCGGTAAGCCTTCCCCAACTGCGCATGTGCGACTGCCGCCCCAATTGCACATGCGCGGGTACCGTACCCACTGCGCACACACGGGGAGACACGTAGGGGTCCTATTAGGCCCGTGGTATGATTTGCGGAAACGTATGTTCCTGTATATTTACGACCATCTGCGCCTGCGCAGTTGGGGGAGGCCAGTCAGCCGCTTCACAATTGAAAATGGCGCCGTTATAGATCAGCTACAGAAATGGGTGGAGAAATGGGGGAAATATTCTCTTGATCACCAAAAAGACACACTGTTCCCTGAAGGAAAGGGCTTTCAGTTGAAAATCTTAAGAAGCCCAATATTAACCAATGCCATTGGTTGTCATTGACAGAGTCACAGAATTATACAGCACAGAACCAAGTCTTTTGGCCCAACTTGTCAACGAATGGGCTAATTGGCTGTTAATCTAAAATGCTTCGAATGAAACAAAGCTCCTACAAATAAAGCAGCAACAAACAGCCCCCATACTTTTGAAAATATTCCTTGATTTTTCATAGAGGAATATTTAAATTTAAAAAATGATACCAAGTCTCACCCTGAGGGTAAAATTACAACAGATTTGGATAAGAGAGTATACTTTAAGACTATTCCAACATTGTAATCAGTTCGATGTGTAGAGACAATTTTGTTTAGGGAAGCCCTTCCCACAAGTTTATTCTTCACATTTGCAATCAAGATGTTGCCAGCAGCATTCTGGAATAATGCAGGAAAGATTCCAACAGGTAAGAACTCTGGAAGAAAATGCTGGTTGGCTTAAGGTGATAAACTTAAATATTAATGCAACAGCAAGATGGACACTTGGGATGGTAAAGTCTGCGCTAGTCTTTCCATTGATAGCTGATTTCTTCTTTCTCTGCCTTTTTTAATTAGAATATACTAAATAAGCTAGAGTGACTAAACAGAATCTGGCAACACACACACAAAATAAATTGATGCATTTAGGATGAATCAGCTATTCCCATTGAGGAACATTGATTAGGCCTGGTCATATCTGATGTCCTAATTATGTTCTGGAAAGGGCCTCACACTGGCAGATGCATTCAAAGATAATAATTGTTGATGGATAGCAATACCAGTAATATTGGTCAGCTCCGGAAAAAGATTACCCCTTAACAGAGTAAAATATTCCGATAAACTTTATAAGAAAGCAATCAGACAAAAACAAGACATTGAACTAAAGAAGCGGGTAGGATGGATCTTTAAGGAATGCTTCCATATTTCTTTTAGAACACTGAGAGAAGCCATTTGGCAGATTCAGCCTATTCTAGATCACAGAGCAATCCCATTCCCCCACCAACTTTTTCTACGTTATTGTCCCCCATTCCCATTAATTCCATAACAAAATATTAAGAGAAAACCAATGGAATTATAAGGAAAACATGCAAGCTCCCCACAGACAACATAGGAGGTCAGGATCATTGGCACAAATAAGGCCGCAATTCTACTAGTTGTACCACTATGCTGCCCCGTGCTTTGTATAAAATTCCCATTAAAATTAGACCTTAAAGAAGAAGACACTTCTTCAAAGAAAGAGAGCTAGGGGATATCACGAATTTGCATCCTCTTCCTTCAATGCTTTTTTCTTGACAAAATGTGAGGGATGTTTCTCATTTAAATCTACTCTATTCTATCCAGTTGTAGCCAAAATGTTTAAAGGAATAGTTTGACACATCATCTAAGGCACATGAAAGATCTTTTGATAATATTGTAGATAGTGAGGAGGATAGCCCTAGGTTACAGAACAATATATATATATATATATATATATATATATATATATATATATATATATATATATATATATATATATATATATTAAATAGATGCAGAAGTAGGCCATTCGGCCCATCGAGCCAGCACCACCATTCAATGTGATCATTATAGGTATGTTACAAAACTTACCTTCAGTGGCGCTGCAGTTCTGCCACTGGCTGTGTGCGCAACTATGGCGCCTTTGAGAGCGGGGCGGGTTTAAAATATCTTTTTCTCCTGCCTATCGAAGTCGATCTTTGTCAGCTTGTTTAGCTGCTGAAGAATAATTGATCCGACTTGCGTTTTATCAAGTTTTTAAAAAACATCGCTGGATAATTTAATAGCAGGAGTAAAATAAAAATCGACTTCTAACGCCGTCAACGCCGACAACGGGACGGATCTCACGTATGGGACAAAGCAAGGTAAGCCATTTAGTTTACATTTAAAATTGCTTCTTAGGATTACTTTAATCCAAATTTTACATTGTGAAAAGGTGATTTAGGCCCCATACGAACCGGCAGTGTTTTTCCTGCCGATATGGGGTTTAAATTCACTGCAAATGCAACGTTCCAATCGATCGCGTTCCACAAAATCCCACGCGCAAGATGATTAAAATGGCCATTAATTTACAGGAATTAACGCTAAATTCCTTCCATTTGGCCTATAAATTAATGACAATGAGATTTAAAAAACATGTATATTGTAAATTCTTGTGTGAATGTTAATTGACCAATTAGGCTATTTAAAAATGTTAACCTTTTCTTAAGAAATGGATAGATGTTTAGATCTAGTAATTGAATTTTGTAATTAGCTACAATTAGGTAACTAACTAATTATATGCTTTAATTTCAGGTCATCCAAGTAAGGTTGTTTCATGGGTACACAAAAAGCTGGAGAAACTCAGCGGGTGCAGCAGCATCTGAGGAGCGAAGGAGATAGGCGACGTTTCGGGTCGAGACCCTTCTTCAGACTGGTCAGGGATCAGGGAAACGGGAGATATAGACGATAGCCCAGGGCCCTCCTCCACGGCCAGAGTGAGCAACACCGCAAGCTGGAGGAACAGCACCTCATATTCCGCTTGGGGAGTCTGCATCCTTTGGGCTTGAATATTGAATTTTCTCAATTCTGTCCTGGCCCTCCTCCACGGCCAGAGTGAGCAACACCGCAAGCTGGAGGAACAGCACCTCATATTCCGCTTGGGGAGTCTGCATCCTTTGGGCTTGAATATTGAATGTTCTCAATTCTGTCCTGGGCCTCCTCCACGGCCAGAGTGAGCAACACCGCAAGCTGGAGGAACAGCACCTCATATTCCGCTTGGGGAGTCTGCATTCTTTGGGCTTGAATATTGAATTTTCTCAATTCTGTTAACCCTTGCTGTCTCCTCCCTTTCCCACCTCTCCCTCAGCCCTCGGGCCCTGGCATTCCCTCTATCTCTATCTCCCTCCCCCACCCCAGTCGCACCAGCTTCTCATTTTCACACCACAAACAGCTTACAATGGCTTGTTCCCTTTATCACCGATACTTTTTTGCATATCTTTCACTCATTGTTCCTTATCTCTCCACATCACCGTCTATATCTCCCGTTTCCCTGATCCCTGACCAGTCTGAAGAAGGGTCTCGACCCGAAACGTCGCCTATCTCCTTCGCTCCTCAGATGCTGCTGCACCCGCTGAGTTTCTCCAGCTTTTTGTGTACCCTCGATTCTCCAGCATCTGTAGTTCCTTCTTTAAAAAAATAAGGTTGTTTCATATTTGTTTCAGGATGCTTCAATCTATAATAGCTGAACATTTCATTCAATTCTCTTAATTTTTAAGAAAGTTATGGGCTTTTGACTGTCCTTGATCACAGTTTTTGTGTTAAGTCAATGGATAAGCAATAGGGAACAAGATGCTAATTTCTGAGTATGAAAATGGCCATAACTTTTTTAATACTGAAGATATGAAAGTGAATTAGGTGTCAAATTAAACTTATTGTTATGCCTTATCTGATGGGATAAATTGCAGACTTGATTTTTAAAATATAAATTTTGTAATATTGCTAATAAGTGATCATCCACAATCAGTACCCCGTTCTTGCCTTCTCCCCATATCCTTTGATTCAGCTAGCCCTAAGAACTCTAGCTAACTCTCTTTGAATGCATCCAGTGAGTCAGCCTCCACTGCCTTCTGAGGCAGCTAATTCCACAAATTCATAAGTCTCTGGGTGAAAAAGTTTTTCCTCTTCACAGTTCTAAATGGCCCACCCTTTATTCTTAAACTGTGGCCCTTGGTTCTGGACTCCCCAACATTGGGAACATATTGATGTGCTATTAAATTAGATGATGTAATGTCAGATGCAATTTAATCCCAATATATGCAGGATGATGCATTTTGGAGGTCTAATAAGGGTAGAATAAGCACTATGAATGGAAGGGTCCTTGGGAATACTGAGAATAGAAAAATCTTGGTCTGTATATCCATAAAGATGCAGCACAGGTAGATAAATGGTGCTTGCAAATACACAGGACTAGATGTTAAAATCCAAGGTGCCAAATATCAATTTACTCCTGATGGTGATGGGAGCCTTCTGCACTCACCTATGCTCCTCCGATGTTGAGAAAGGCTAGGCAGACACGTCATTGGGGTTATCAAGTGGGCACCTACTTTCATCAACGTTTCGCTGATTGAACCCACGACGTCTCCAGTAGGCTCAGCGGTGCATTCTGGCGTCCCAGAACCACCCTCCTCTGCATCTGTCTAGTCGGTTATTTGGGAGACCAAATGGGGTCTTTCCTCTTCAGCCGGAGCCACTGGCTACTCCACTCTGCTACCCGTGATGTTTCTTTGATTGCCTGACGTAGGGCTTGTCCACTGATCCCCAGGTCCTTCATCAGTATTAAAGTAGATGTTGCCACAAATCCTCGACATCCAACTTCTACCGGGCAGATCTTAGCTCTCCAGCCCCGCTGTTCTGCCTCCGTGCAAGCTCTGTATATCGCAGTTTCTTTCTTTCGAAGGTTTCCTGCACAGCATCCTCCCAAGGGACTGTGAGCTCCACAAAGTATACCATGCGCTGACAGTTCGATCAGAGCACAAGATCAGGCCTCACGTTGGTGATGGCTATCTCTGATGGAACTGTAAACCATTGGTCCACATCCACCAGCATCTGCCAACACTGGGCTGCCTCCAGCTGTCCAAGCCTGGCCCTTGGTGGAATTTTCCATTGCCTTTGTGTCCCCCCCCCCCCCCTCCCCCTCGAACAAAGGCAATTGAAGAAACCATATGGTATGCTAGCCTCCATTAGCCTGGACATAGAATATAAGAGCATGGAGATCCTGGTACAACTTTAAAAATAATTTAAGGGATTATCATCTGCTGTTCAGGTCACTCCTCCATAAGTGTGCATTGGAGAGGAAGCAGAGGAGATTTAACATAGAGCATTTCAGTTGTGAAATACATTGGATAAAATGAGGTTGTCTTCCATTGGAGAGATGAGATTAAGGACCTGATAGAAGAGTGCACAATTATGCAGTGCATACATAGTTAGAAACTTTTCCCCTTTATAGTTATGTTTCAAAAGCAGAGGACATGTGTAAGAGGTTTAAAGGGGATCTGAGAAATATTTATTTCATCCAGAGCAAGGTTGCACTGTGGAACATGCTGCCTGAGGAAGTGCTAGAGGCAGATATTTGTACAACATACACCAGCATTTGCGTCGTGGCGGTTGAGATGCTGCCCTACAGTGCCAGAGACTTGTGTTCAATTCTACTATGGGTGCTCTCTGTACAGAGTATGTACGTTCTTGCTGTGACCACGTGTGCTTCCTCTGGGTTCTCCACATTGCAGAGCCGTGGAGGTATGTAGATTAATTGGCTTCTGTAAATAGACCCTAGTGCGTAGGATGCAAAACTGGGATAACATGGAACTCGTGTACAGGTGATCATTGGCTGGCACGGACTGCCTATTCAAAGTATTCAGGAATAATGCAGGATTCAAATTTGCAACATTGGCTAATTAATTGCACAACCATAAGCTTCTTTGTTTCAATTAAACTATTAAAGAAACCTTTGCAATCTTTACATTGTCCTTCACCGCAGCTACAGTAGTGCAATAAAATCTGCTCTGAGAAGTTTATATGCTTGACTATAGCATAAAGCAATATCATAATAACGCTGTGCCTTACCAAAACGAGAACAGTACATATTTCACCTCACTAAAATATTATAAAGGCTCTTAGTTTATTTAACATACTGTTCATATCAACGTGAGTGCCACAGAGTAGCATAGCATGCAGAGCTCACTTACAATACAATACAATAATACTTTATTAGCCAAGTATGTTTTGCAACATATGAGAAATTTCATTTGGAAAGTCAGTCATACAAATAAAAAGCAACAGAACACACAAAATACATTTTAACATAAACATCCACCACAGTGACTCCTCCACATTCCTCACTGTGATGAAAGGCTAAAAAAAAATTCAACCTCTTCCCTTCGCGTCGGGGCGATCAAGCTCCTGCATCGGGGGGGATGTCAGATCCCGTGCCAAGCGATCTGACCCCAGGTCGGGGCTTGTCAAACCTTTTGCGTCGTTGGAGCTACCGACTTGGCCTCTCCCGAGACTGCTAGCTCTGGATGGTAAAGTCCGCAGGCTGCGGTTGGAGCGATCCCAGGCAAGGGGTCAGCTCCGATGTTAAGTCCACGCCCCGTGGTGGGGTTCAACATCGGTCCTGATCAGGCCTCCAGTTCCACGATGTTAGGCCGCAGAACGACCAGAGATACGATCCAGAAAACAATCGCATCTCCAGCAGGGTAAGAGATTGAAAAAAAAGTTTCCTCCAACCCCATCCCCCACCCCCACATAAAACAAACCAGAAAACATTAACACAAACTTTTAAAACACACTAAAAATAATTTTAAAACAACGAAAATACAGAGAATGTTGGCGAGGCTGCCAATTGTGCGGCGCCCCTGGTGGTGTGACCCTGGAGTGGCACAGACAAGATCCTAAATCTTTGTGAGCAACACAATGGTTTTATATAATCACCATTGCAATTGTTGCTTGGGTGAAAGGAAGCTGCATTTCAAACCTCTTAAAGCTAGAGGATATTAAACAATAGCAATGGTGCTGAGCCTCTCTGTTGGACTTCTACACTGACTCTTATGCATTGACACCACAAGCAGCAATGTCTGGGGTTGTCACATCTTGATTAACTCCCTACAGATTGTGAAATGTATACTGCATTTACTGATTACGCCATAAGAATCAATCAGTAGAATCACAGCACGACTGAAACTCCACTTAGTGCAGCCATAGCAGAAAATTAACATAGGCAGCCCCACACTACAGAGAATGCCTCCATTACAAGAGGCTGTTCTAGTCACTTCAATAATCCCTATGGTGACTGCCCTACCCTTTTTGCATGTGCTGCACTCCACTGTTACAAGGTTTCCCTATACTGGCTTCATATTTGGCCGATGAAGTTGCTTATATTACTGAATCGAAAGCTTCATTTTAAAGTACAAATCACATGTAGATTCATTAGAATTATTGGTATTTCTAGTTTGCTGACCATTCTACAGTTTTAATAAGAAACTCCCATCCTACCAAGAATTTGCTGGTTAAAAGAAATTGACAAAGATTTTGCATAGGGTCTGTTAACTATAAAATAAAGAAGAAAAGAAGACTATTTTGAAAAAGAAATAGATCTTCTCACACTCCAGATGTGTTTCCTCTGTTTCCACATGTTTTCCTTTGACTTTCAGTTTTTGTATCAGCTTTGATCATCAGTAGTCAGTCGTTCGATCTTAAAAACAGATTTATTTAATATTTGCAAACTTTGTAAGAAGAATGAGAAAGTCTGTCATTAAATTAATATGGAGGTTTTTCTTGAAAATTATGTGGGCAATAATGGAAAAAAAATGTTACAACTGCTGTAAGGAGGAAGAATTCTACCTTCAAGGTAAGGAGAAGTATGTGATACTCTCTTATGGTTGAGGTGTTAGTGATGGACAATCCGTCAATGTTACTGCCATGCTGGCAAGTGAATGGATTTTATTTATTGTTTATGGAACTGAATCGGAAACCTTTCTGCCCCAGTATGTTTAATTCTCCACGCAGTCGAGAGTCCCTGTGAGGGGCTCTGAAGCAGCTCAATATTCCATTTATTTTATTCATAAAGAAATTCTAAGCTTGAAAAGATGAAGTAATTGACTTACAGGAACGACACTTAAACCCTCTAAATTTAATCTTATCCTCTCAAGTACAACAGATCACTCTTACAAATTATCACCTTGCACCAGACAGGCCTGCACTCTTCACCTAATCCAGATGGAAATGAGGGTCTCTGTTATTGTATTATCTGACTTTACTATCAGCATTAATCCGGCTTAACTCACTTAATGATGCCACTTGTGGCGCTCTGAAGGAAGGAGAGAAGTCTATAAACTAGTTCTATTAAAATGCAAATCTGTCCCACAGAGAAAATAAGTGACACAAAAGTAAGCGAATTTGACCAAATACAGTACAGTATCAGCCTCATGCCACACTAAACTGATACCAGTATAATAACTGAACCTGTAATTATTATTCCAGCCACAGATTTCAACTGAAATGGAGCTAGTCTAGCACAGAATGTCAAACCGCTTCAACAAGCCAGGGTGCTTAATTCCTGTAGAGATTTATAGTTTTTATTGTCAGGAAATGAGCAAACAGTTATCAGTGTGAAAGCAGAGTTATCTCGGATCTCCACGCTAGGCCATTTTACTGATACTATTTGTACTATATACCACAGGAAATGAACATTTTTCATATTGCTCTTTCATAGCTTTACATCATTTTTAAATCCTTTCACAACAGATTATTGTATTTTTTTCACAGAGTAAAGTAACAAAGTGTGCTAAACAAAATACTTCAATTCAATGGATAATCAAAAAGAAATATATTTCTGAATTTGTTACTCATCTTCAGATTCCTACTACCTATTCACCAATTTATTTTTAAAAGATAAGATTACTTCTTAAAATTTTAAATATAACAAAACCATGAAAACAGAAATTGTCATGGGGAAATGTTATCAGGCTGAGATGCAAGAATTGTACTCCCAAAATTAACAAGAAACTGTATTTCTTGTATGCAAAATGTACATAGAACATTTACATTACAACAGAAGACATATTAATTTTAATGGTGTTATTTTACAATGCCTAATTAACCTTAGAGAACTAGCTCCTATTATTATGAAATTGTGTCTCTTTGTGTATTACAGATCATTACCATGTTAACTGCAGTACCATGGTGATCCATGTGCTTTAATTGAATTGTGTTTTATATAGAGTTTGTGTTTGATTTATAACTAGAGGGAAATATAAACCATTTTACACTTGTATAGAAGAACCATTTTAAGATTCAAGTTTTTGGTCTCTAATCCTGCCATCTTTGTTAATTGATTGGACAAAATCAGCACCCATTGCTTCCCTTAAGTAAAAACGATCCAGAATTCAACAGCAGGAATTTTGTTTTCTGATGAGCTATTCATAAATGTTCATGGTCTTCAATAGGTCAATTGGGACATGCTTTTTCCAATTAATGATGGTTGTTTCCCTGCAAGCTGCTGGAAGTCTGAAATGGAAAAAGGCATGGCACCCTCTACAGGGCAACTGGAATTTGAATGAACAGAGTATCATCTGCGTATTTCTTCAAGCAATTGGAATGAAGGATTGCAAAATTAACTTCATCAATGAGCAAGAATTGCAACTTTAGAGTGATGAATTAAAATCAAGGCAAGTACTGAAAGAAAAATAAAGAGAGAGAAAGAAAGATTGGCTGAGAGAGAAAAGTTTCCAACGCTCCAACGCAAAAGCAGCAAATGACTTAGTTAATGACTTCAACATGACTAAGTATCTAAAGGTACTTCACTGGAGAGTTATCAAATTGCATTTCAACAATTAAACCCGAATGATTGAGATTCTCCATGTTTAATCGATAACTTACAGTGTCAGAATTGTTGACCAGTTGCAATTGGCACCTTGATCAACAGTAACTTGACTTAAACTCCTGCTCCAATTTTACTTTGTAACTGCAGTGCAAGTAGAGGAGTTTAAAGTGCTGAAAGAGAGAAGTCATTTACACAAAACCAGCAGCGACACATCTCTGAAGGTACTCCTAAATTTCTGCAATTGATTGCACATTTGCCCTTGCTCTGAGTCATCACAACATTTGCACATTATTGTATTTATTCACAAGATATGGTTGCTAATATATTATTTTTACTCTATAGTTTATATTGAAGAGTTTTGATCACAATATCAAGATCAGCTATGTTCTCAATGAATAATGATACAAGATCAAGGTGCTGTATGATGTTTCTTTATTTTGTATTTTTAGAGTATATTACATTCCCATGGATGTAAGCACCTTGTAATATGTTCCTACGTTGAATATGCTTTACAATATAGATTGTTGTTGCGGTATTGCTGAAAGGCTTCACAGAAGCTGTACCTCAGAACTTAAAATGATTTCCAATGGTTTACTCATAGATATAGTTATACACTGAAAAAGAAGTGCCTTGAATTGCATTGTACTCCATTCATTGGCCCTGCTGAGGGCTGACAAACCTCATTAAATCAAAGCAATTAAAAGAGTGACAGACATCTTGAAACCTGGAAGTTACAAACTTTCTGGTTGAAATCAATTTACCCACTGCTAGAATGACCACCCCACAGGAGATGCTGAAATGGAGTTTACATCAAAACTAAAGAAATGTTCAGTTCTGTTGCTGCTTAAGATGCAGAGTAATAATATCAGTGCACATGTAATCATTTATTTAATCATTTTGGTGTTTCAAAACAATTATTTGTGTTTTAGCCAGTAACAATTCAAAGAATCTAAATTGGTTCCATGATCTTAGATCTGATTAACATTATTGCAGCAGTAATGCCTATTTCTTTCTTTATGCAGAGTGCAGGAGAAACAGATTTCCTTTGCATTTTTGCTTTTTAATTGGATATATTGGAAGTTTTGGATGAATTGCAGATATAATGAAATGCTAATGCAGCATATTTTGTCATTTGATCTCTGAAATTAGAATAACAATTACAGTATAAATTTGTATAATAAGAATAATCACTGCATGGTGGACAAGGTTTGATGGTTATTAAACTCAGATTTTGGCAGCAAAAGCAAGTACAAGAGCAGTGTGCAAAGAAGTATGCAAATGAATTAATGACTAATTTTGAATTGTGCTCTATGTTATCAAATAATGAAAAGTCGAAGGGAGAGGAGAGGGACAGGAAGGCTAGAAAGCAGTTTAACTAAGTGAACAAAAAATATGCAAAGTTCTGAAACCAAATTGTCTCCAACGTGGAGGGGTGCCTTTATTCACAACGCCCGAACTGCAGGTTGAAAGTTGGAAAGAAATTTACACAGAGTCTGTGTCTGTAATGTCATGCTAAATTCTGCCTTATAGCGGATTGCTATCTTTGAAAGTCAGTGACTGAGAAACACTTGGCAATGTGCCACTAATTTTCTACATTCCCTCCCCTCCCCCCCCCCCCCCCCCCACACCCCACCCCTTCATTCATCACATCTTTTTGCAGCTGCTCTCCTTTTATCAGCCTGAGTATTGCATCTTTTATACACATGGACGTAGAAACCTTTCTAAATAATCACACAAGAGAAAGGTTTGCCATTTTCAAAAAAGCCGATGATTGCCAAATAATGTTTATTTGCACTGTTTCATTTTGGATTAAAGAGACAAGTAACTATTCATCAGCTTCTGTTGTTCATCTTGTTAAATATTGCTTTCAGATCACAGTAACCGACTCAAAAGTCCACATACAAAAGTCTGCCAATGCGTTAGAGAATCGATCTGGTAATAATAATTGTTCAGGGACAATGGCCTCCCAGTATATCAACCAAAACAGAGCCTATATAAATGGCTATTAAACCTTTGTCTGAATAAAATAAATTTTGAACCATATTAGACAGGTACATGACAAACTGGTAGGTGGTACTTTGGTCAGCTATGTTTTAATTTAACCACCAGTCATTATAAATATTGCTACTCAATGTTAAATACTATGAGGCCTACAAAGCAGCAGTGAAGAGGACAAATTAATATTAACTCCGTCCCAATGCTTTCATACATGATGATTTAAGTGAACACAAATTCCATATTCTCAGCATTCTTCAACGAAATACAAATATCCACATTTAAATATTAGGAAAATATGAAAGGTTTCAATGATCACGAGCAAATGTCGGAACAATAGCAAAATGTATGCGCTGCAAGTTAATGTTTATCAATATTTTTTTCAGAAAAAGGTTACAATGAAATGGTGGCAACATACTTACATTGCCAAGCATGCCATGAATATAATGTTAAGTGTTGAGGTCAGTGTTCCAAGAATCACACCAGAGCAAATTATATCACATGCCATAGATATTTGTGTAAAGTGACCTACTGTCTGCTGTGTGAGCTGTGGACATTTCCTATAGTTGTATGCATGCCTAATTAATGTTATTATATAGGGTGAATACAATGGCATGCAATTTGCATTTTGAAAAGAACAGTACTCCATGCTGAAATAGGTTTACTGATTTTTTTTTCCACACCAGCTAATAGTGTTTTCAGGGCAACGACGCATGTGTCGGCAAGATGATAAATCTGGTTGTGATTTGGCATTGTATGAGAGTCACTGAAACATAGCTTTTTGTGGCAACTGCCAGTTAAAGTGCTGGGTCTGACCACAAGCTACCAAATGGCATTCATTAGCCCTTTGTTGCAGAAGCACACTCTTTGTGACCAAACCTGTCAGGCTATACTCCATGTTACAATATGCTCTTCAGAATGGAGGATTTGTTATTGAATCTCATGCTGTTCAGTGTGAAACCTTGTAATCACTCAAATCGGCAATGCTGAAGACAAATTTTGTCAACTAAATAAGCATGTGATGTGATCACTTAGTATTCACAAGACAGCCAAAAAACCCCTCAAAAACCAAAGCAAGTGATATATATTTTGAAATGAAACTATAACTATTAGAATTATCGATTTAGTGCAACAACTTTGATATAACTGAGTTTTTATTTCAGAGATAAAATAAAACATTTAATAAACTAAATATAATGTAATGAAATTACATACACATAAAAGTCTGAATAATTAATTCACAATATCTCTATTATTAATTTGGCCATGACTAGAATTTCACCCAACACTATTTAGAGTTTGTTTAATTTCTTAGGAATAAGTATCTGTGCAAATCGGTAGTGTTTTATTATTAATGTTTAATGTTTCATGTGTCATTCCTAACTGTCACTGTATGTCATATTGTCACTTGCGGGCGGAGCACCAAGGCAAATTGCATGTATGTGAATACTTGGCCAATAAACTTATTCATTCAAACGTTGTCATTCATTCTTTCATTCAATGATATAATGCTCGAGACCCTGATATTTGTTTTAGGCTGTCCCTTAATATCAAATTGACTTGCTGTGCATGAATAATTTTGATGCAGGTGGCACATCAACCAATGTACAGACCTGACAGAATGATACCTTGGTCTAAAGAAAAGAAGCTCCAAAATGAGGTTCTACAGAATAAATCCCACATACATTTACTTTCACCTCCCCCTCCCCCCCCCCCCCCCACCCACAACCCCTCACCTCCAACCCCACCACCCTTCTCAGCTTCTATCCTTAGTGAGTGAATGCCTGAGGGGTACAGGTGTGTGTGGAGTTGGGTCGGGGGATGAGTCTCTAGGGTTACAGCAATCTCCATCCACCTCAATTATCAATAAGCACATGAGGAATGCATTCATATTGGTAAGTAATCACACAGTTCTTGAAAGCCTCCAAAATGGAGGAAGGCCATTTGTCCCATGCAAGAGCAATCCTGCTACTCCTATTCTCCAGCTGATTCCCAATTGGCCTAAAGTTTTCCATTATTTGGCTTGTTGATCAAATCTACTCCACTATTATCCTGTCAGTTCATTCCAGATATTTATCATTCATTGCATGCAGAAGTTTTTCCTGGCGTCACATTTGACCTTTTTGCCAGTCACCTTCATCCTATATCTTTTATTATGGACCTTATCAGTTGTTCTCTATCCACCCTCACTTGACCCTTCATGATTTTACACATCTCCATCAGATTCCCTCCCAATCTCCATTCCAGGGAAGTAAGTCCAATTCAGGAAGATAATTGTTGTTCCTCCCCAGAATTATTCCAGTTAAACCTATTGTACTCTGTGACTCCATTGGAACTTAACTGAAATGTGGTGCCTATAACTGGATGCAATGTTTCAGTGTTGCTGAATGAAGCATCTTGCTTGCTTTAAAAAAAAATTATGTTCTAATTATCCCTGCCGCTTTCAACAATTTATGTCCATATTCTTCCAGCTGTCTCTATTTTTGTACCCTAATTAGTATTGTGCGATTTAGCTTATATTGCTAACCTTAATTCATGCTACTGAAAAATTGCACTCAGTATTTTCTGATGTTAAATTTCAACAGGTATTTATCTACCACTGGGTATGGATTCAGTGACTAATTGAAGCAGTGTTGGAAGGTCGCAAAGTCGACCATTGAGTAGAAAGGAAAGCTAGAGAGACACAAAATATTCTGCTACCCCATTTAACTCCAGCAATTGCTAGTCCACCAATCTCAACATGAAAAAAATTAACAAAAATTAACATTCATCCACTTCCACCCTCATTGTGGGAGTATTTTATCATCACACACTCGGTTTATCATGTTGTTTATGGATAAGTAGCCTAAGAATTTATTTCATGTTTGCTCATCTGGAACTGCTTTGACTAAAACAAGGATGTTTCAAATGATGTGTTTGAAGCCTATGCCAGCACACTTGGCAATACAATTAGCTGCATCTGCAATGAACCTCAGTCCAATGCCCTTACGTTCCTATACCTGTAATATCACTGTCAGCCTTTCAGTGATAATTTAATCACAAGCTATGATCAGACAACTGAGCAAAACTATAATCAGACAACTGAGCAAAGAACCCACTAAACCAACCCTGAGCTAGCAAAACTCCGAATAAGCAATTACATTACTAATTACATGACAAGAGAAGTTAGGGATAGAATAAAACTAAAAGAAAAGATGTATAACACAGCAAAGAGTAGCCGGAAGCCAGAGGATTGGGAAACTTTCATAGGACACCAGAAGGAAACAAAACAGGCTGAAAAGATGAAGTACGAAGGGAAGCTGGCTAGGAATATAAAGAAGGACAGTAAAAGCTTCTTTAGATATGTTAAGGGGAAAAAGAGTAGAAAAGTCAAATGTGGGTCCCTTGAAGGCAGACACGGGTGAAATTATTATGGGCAACAAGGAAATGGCAGAAGAGTTGAATAGGTGCTTCGGATCTGTCTTCACTAAGGAAGACACAAACAATCTCCCAGATGTACTGGAGGACAGAGGAGTAGAGGAGTAAGGGGGTAGAGGAACTGAAAGACATTTTCATTAGGCGAGAAATAGTATTGGGTAGGCTAATGGGACTGAAGGATGATAAATCCCCTGGACCTGATGATCTGCATCCCAGCGTCCTCAGGGAGGTGGCTCTAGAAATAGTGGACGCATTGGTGATCATTTTCCAATGTTCAATAGATTCAGGATCAGTTCCTGTGGATTGGAGGATAGCTAATGTTATCCCACTTTTCAAGAAAGGAGCGCGAGAGAAAACGGGGAATTACAGACCAGTTAGCCTGACTTCGGTGGTGGGAAAGATGCTGGAGTCAATTATTAAAGATGTAATCATGGGACATTTGGATAGCAGTAAAAGTATTAGTCCAAGTCAACATGGATTTATGAAAGGGAAATCATGCTTGACTAATCTTCTGGAATTTTTTGAGGATGTGACAAGTAAAACGGATGAAGGGGTGCCAGTGGAGTGTAGTGTATCTAGACTTTCAGAAAGCCTTTCATATGGTCCCGCACGAGTCACTGGTGACTAAAATTAGAGCACATGGTATTGGGTATAGGGTGTTGACATGGATAGAAAATTGGTTGGCAGACAGGAAGCAAAGAGTAGGAGTGAACGGGTCCTTTTCAGAATGGCAGGCAGTGGCGAGTGGAGTGCAGCAAGGCACAGTGTTGGGGCCGCAACTGTTTATCATATATATTAATGATTTGGAAGAGGGAATTAGAAGCAACACTAGCAAGTTTGCGGATGACACAAAGCTGGGTGGCAGTGTGAAATGTGAAGAGGATGTTAGGAGGTTGCAGGGTGACCTGGAGATGTTGAGTGAGTGGGCAGATGCGTGGCAGATGCAGTATAATATAGATAAATGTGAGGTTATCCACTTTGGTGGCAAATACAAGTGGGCAGATTATTATCTCAATGGGGTTAGGTTAGGTAAGGGGGAGGAGCAACGAGACCTGGGCGTCCTTGTACACCGGTCACTGAGAGTTGGCTTACAGGTACAGCAGGCAGTGAAGAAAGCTAATGGAATGTTGGCCTTCATAACAAGAGGATTTCAGTATAGGAGTAGAGAGGTTCTTCTGCAGTTGTATAGGACTCTGGTGAGACCACATCTGGAGTATTGTGTACAGTTTTGGTCTCCTAATTTGAGGAAAGACATCCTTGTGATTGAGGCAGTGCAGTATAGGTTCACAAGATTGATCACTGGGATGGCGGGACTGTCATATGAGGAATGATTGAAAAGACTAGGCTTGTATTCACTGGAGTTTAGAATGATGATGGAGGATCTTATAGAAACATATAAAATTATAAAAGTACTGGACAGGCTAGATGCAGGAAAATGTTCCCAATGTTGGGCGAGTCCAGAACCTGGGCCACAGTCTTAGAATAAAGGGGAGGTCATTTAAGACTGAGGTGAGAAAAAACATTTTCACCCAGAGAGTTGTGAATTTATGGAATTCCCTGCCACAGAGGGCAGTGGATGCCAAGTCACTGGATGGATTTAAGAGAGAGTTAGATAGAGCTCTCAGGGCTAGTGGAGTCAAGGGATATGGGGAGAAGGCAGACACGGGTTATTGATAGGAGACGATCAGCCATGATCACAATGAATGGCAGTGCTGTCTCGAAGGGCCGAATGGCCTCCTCCTGCACCTATTTTCTAGGTTTCTATGTTTCTATATTGCGCCTCAAATACCCAAAGTAAAAGGTAACTAGCAAATATTATACTAATTAGTTTCAGGAACGTTCCAATCAAGTTGTGAAACCAAGTTACGCAATTGTGGTCACCTTTTCAGTATTTCCAAGTACCAAATGTACTTTCTCATTTTATTAGTTAATTGTTCTTTCTCATTTTATTAGCTAAGTGAGAGATTCCATAAATGACAAACTTATGGGCCTGTCCCACTTGGTGATTTTTTAGGCAACTGCCGGCGACTGTCATAGTCTTGGCAGATCGCCGTAAAATCGTCGACAGGACACCCCCTACGATTATGTCTACAGCAAGCTACATCAACCTACAACCTAGTCAATATCAAGCTACGGCATGCTCCCGACAACCGGCGACCCAATTGTCGCAATTTAGAACGTCCACCTACGACTACACCTACGGCAACCTACGACGACACCTACGACAACCGACATCAAACTATGACAAACTGCGGTCCTGTCGACGTCAACTGAAGGCAATTAACCTCATTTTGACCTCCAAACCAATGGAATGATTCATTTTTCCGATTATAGGGGTTGTAGGGTGGAGTTTTCCAGTCATTCTGCATCATGACTGCCATGGAGTAACATCAGAGGGCATTGTTCTCACAAGAAGAAGAAGCCCTGTTGCTTGCAGCGGCCATCATGCTTATAGATCAGAAAGACAGAAGGACAAGAAGAATGGGGAAGAAGAAGCCCAAGAAGAGGTCTGTGTGGTTGAAGCCCTTGTCCCTGAGCAGACCCAGGTTGGGGCAGTATGAAAATCTGATGACTATGATCCAGCAGGAAGATGAGGCTGCTTTCAGAAACCTCACTGGGTGATATATAAATGTGTTAATACTAAACATACTATCATAGTAATCATTGCTATTTACTATCTGTATTCTATCTGGGATCTTCAGTTAGCAATTCACAGAATAAAATCTAAATATCTGTTAACTAACAACAACAACAACAAAATCAGAATCGTTAAAATAGGTCACAACTCTGGTGTCAGCTATATGGACCTGACTAATGGGTCTGTCCCACGTAGGCGATTTTTTAGGCAACTACAGGCAACTTTTCTGTCGCACATGTTCGCCAGTGGTCGTCGGGGTGTCACCCATATAGGTGAGTAGTCTCCTCAGTCGCGCAAGATGTCGTAGTGTCTTTCTGGTTGCCGCAAAATTTTCAACATGTTGAACATTTTTCGGCAACAGTTGATTGGATGCCAATGAGCTTAGCTTGATGTCTCCTGATGTAGTGCTGTTGTAGGTTGTCGCCGGGATGACATAGGTTGTCGCCGGGATGACATAGGTTGTCGCCGGGATGACATAGGTTGTCGCCGTTGCTGACTGGTGAATTTCATTGGCGCATTGGAAAAACAAACACCAACACAAGCATTGCACTGCCTTGAAAAGCAGATTCTATTCAAATACCAGACTATGTAGGGACTCGTTGGGTCCCAGCATCACACGGGAGGGCTGGTCACCCAACGCAATATTCCACCTCTCCACCAATTCCAATATTGCTGGCCGGGGGGGATTTCTGTAGGGCTAGTATGGGTCTTGTGGGCCGAAGGGACTGGTTTCCAGAGGGCTAGTATGGACATTATGGGCCGAATGGATTATTGGGCTGGCAGCTCAGTCACTCAGGCTTGGCAGCTCAGTCACTCAGGCCTGGCAGCTCAGTAACTCAGGCCTGGCAGGCTGGCAGCTCAGTAACTCAGGCCTGGCAGGCTGGCAGCTCAGTAACTCAGGCCTGGTGGGCTGGCAGTTGAAAAACTGCCAGAAATTCTGCCGAAAACAGGTGACTATGAGAGAAGGGGGAGAGGATGGACTGAATGGATTCTTCGGTTTGCAGTTCAGTGAGTCATGGCTGGTGGGCTGGCAGTTCACTTACTCATGGCTGGTGGGCTGGCAGTGCAGTCACTCACGGCTGGTGGGCTGGCAGTTCAGTCACTTGCAGCTGATGGGCTGCCAGTTCACTTACTCATGGCTGGTGGGCTGGCAGTGCAGCAGTCACTCATGCCTGGTATGCTGGCAGTTCACTCAGTCATCCCTCCTTCCCTTCACCCTCCACTCTGCTCCTTGCCATTTCCCTTCCCGCCACGCATTCAGTCTATCTCCTCACAACCTCCCCCCATGCACTCCCACAGAACATCCTTCCCTGCCTATTAGGTTTCCATTGTCATGAAGAACACGCAGGCATGAAAAGTGGAAAAAGGATTTTTTTAAAGTTTAAAATGTGAATGACTCTTAAAATATAAGAACAATTTAAATGTTAAAGATAAGAATTATTAAGTTTTTTCTTCTTGTGTCTCTTGTTGTGTTCTGTTGCTCACTGCCTCTTGATGTCTATTTGCTGTTGATAAAAAAAAGAGACAATTTAAATATAGAGAGATTGAGCAGTCAAATTTTAACAAAGAAAATCAGAGAATTTATCTGAGAAGTCATCATCAATGAAGCATGCTTTTAATGACAACATTCTTGGTCGATGTTCCATCCTTCAGGAAAACTGACATTCCCCTTCCTCATTTCCTCGCTTAAGAACCACATATAGTTGTCCATGCTGAAATACCAGTTTGTCGAGGTAGACCAACACCTTCTGCATTGTTAGTCCTTGTGCTTTATGGATTATCATAGCAAAACTTGATTGAATGGGGAATTAGGTCCGCTGAAGGGGAATGTCTTCATCTTCTGTTAAATTGAGCGCTATCCTAGGAATAAGAACAATGTCATCTTTGAAGGCTCCCATGTCACAGACACACACACACACAGACTCACAGACATGCACATGCACACGCACATTTTACAACCAAGAAATACAATTTCTGCAAACATTTGAGAACCAACACACTTCTGCAAACATTTTAGAACCAAGAAATACAATTTCTGCAAACATTTTAGAGCCAATACACATCTGCTAACATTTTAGAACCAAGAAATACAATTTTTGCAAACATTTTACAACCAAGAAATACAATTTCTGCACACAAATACTAAAATGCCAAGTAACTTGAGAACGTGGTAAACATACAGCGTCTAAACCGAATGATTCAAATGTTTAAATCCTCCTCCGCAGCTGCTGCTAAAGCAAAAATGTGCTTTAAATAACGTTCAACAACACACTCACCATATACATAACAGTAAGCTCTCTTCAATTATTCAATGGTGTCTTCACTCTGGGCCCTCCGCACTCAGCGCCATCTTGCCACTAACCGGAAATGACGCACTCAGCACCATCTTGCCACTAACCGGACACTTCCTGCAAACATTTTAGAACCAATAAGTACAATTTTTGCAAAGTATTTTAGAACCAAGAAATACAATTTCTGTAAACATTTTAGAGCCAATACACGTCTGCAAACATTTTAGAACCAAGAAATACAATTTTTGCAAACATTTTACAACCAAGAAATACAATTTCTGCAAACATTTGAGAACCAATACACTTCTGCAAACATTTTAGAACCAAGAAATACAATTTCTGCAAACATTTTAGAGCCAATACACATCTACAAACATTTTAGAACCAAGAAATACAATTTTTGCAAACATTTTACAACCAAGAAATACAATTTCTGCAAACATTTGAGAACCAATACACTTCAGCAAACATTTTAGAACCAAGAAATACAATTTTTGCAAACATTTTAGAACAATACACTTTCTGCAAACATTTTAGAAGCAAGAAATACAATTTTTGCAAACATTTTAGAACCAAGAAATACAATTTTGGCAAACATTTTAGAACCAAGAAATACAAATTTTGCAAGCAGTTTAGAACCAATACACTTTCTGCAAACATTTTAAAACCAAGAAATCCAATTTTTGCAAACATTTTGGAACCAAGAAATCCAATTTTTGCAAACATTTTAGAACCAAGAAATACCATTTTTGCAAGCATTTTAGAAGCACAATAAGGGCACGCACAGTTGAGTAGATATGTGTTCAGTGTTATTTACAGTTCAGAGAGACATGACCCTCTCACTTCATCCATCTTGCAGAGACTGACTGAGGCACACTTCTGGGTTTTATAGTCCCTCCCCCTCCCACCGGCAGGGGCAGCAGAGAGAATGCTGACATTTTTAAAACATTAATAATTCTTTTATTTTTCAGAGATTGGAAAAATCCTCTTGTCCTGTGCAGTGGAGAGGGACTCTGAGTAAGATGGCCATAAATCACCGCAGTAAGTGGCAGCGTTTTTTCTAAAATCATGAAACAGAAAAACAGGAAGTGGTCAAGATCTTACTTTTAGTAATATAGATTTTGATCAATAAAACAAACACCAACACAAGCATTGTACTGCATTTCAAATTAAACTCTTTTGGGAGGATGTGGGTGGCCCTAAAAAGGAACTTTTCTTGTGGTCTGTAGTGGGCTCTCTTCCTGGAGTGGTGGACTTTTGTTTGTGGTGTGGGATGTTTGCTGCTGGTCTTCAGATCGTGTTGTTCTGCCATGGTACACTGTCTAGTTTGGAGTTGCAGTAAGTACAGAGATGGTCTCTCTGGTCCTTGACTCTCTTTTTGTTGGTGTTTCCTGGCAATCTCTCCAGTGCCACCATAGGCACATCCTGTTCTCCAGTTCTCCATGAGCCTGGTGTGATGCTGCCTGTCTGGTTGTTCACTCGGTCACCCTCCACCATGGCTGCTACATTCTTGGCAGTTTCAATAATGCACAGAATTCCTCCATTCAAAAAGTTTTCTGCAGACAAGATTGAACACAATAAGACTGAATGTAGCAGTCCAACCCCAGGTGAAGATTTTTGAAGGCAATCATATTCTAAAAATACTCAGAATCTTCATGTACATTAATCAAACATCTATGAAATATTATTTAATTATTTTTGGACTATTAGATAAAATCATATTGATAAATAAATAAATTAGTAATATAACAGTAAACAGAATCAAAAAAACATATTACAGTAATGTCAGGAAAAAAAGTTGAATGTAATGAATAGATATATGAAGTTAACAATTTTCTTCCTGATCCATGACATTCTCACTTTCAGTGACACGATTATTATTTCTGAGGTTTCAAGGTTAACTTTCAAATCATTTGTCTAGATGAAAAGAGAATAATAAGAAAATAAGTTTATGAATTCATGCCCTACAAATCTGACCTGCATTTTCACTTGCTGTAATGCCAGTGAGAGTTGTTTGGAAATATTCATTAGCCTCGTAGCATGAAAGATAAACATGATTATTAGTGTCAAGCCCTCCGCTTGAAGGATCAAGTGATATGCATCTACTTTTAATATTTTTATTTTACAGATCTATAACCTCATTGCTTTCTGTTGTCATTATATTTGGATTAAGTTATGATGGATGACAGGTTAAAAGCTCAGATAAGAAAAGCTGGTCTTTTTTAGCCCATGTACCGTACAGGATTTCTTCAGTTTATGAAAATTATCCTTCACTAGTCAAATGCCCTTAATGCAGCTAGGTCTTCAAATATGGATCCATGAAGATTAAAAAAATAGATTTTGGCATGAAGTGAGAACTATCCCATTATGCAAAGCACCACTCTCAAGCAGTTATTCTGGTACATGATATGATGGGCCAGAATTTGCAATTGTAATGATGGTGAAACTGTCGACGCTCACTGTTATTAATGTGTAAAACTGACAGCAACTTTCGGTGATTGCGCATGTGCAAGTAAATGCAGAAACGCTTTAGTCTTTGTCAGTTTTACCCTGTTCCTCAACTTCCGTAGCTCCTAGTGGTGGGATGTTTGAAGATAAAATCAACACAGGTTGGGGGTTTTGACATGAACACCAATTTCTTACTGTAAAAAGATTGGAAATAATTGAAAGCAATAAGCCTGAGTAAACAAAGTGCAACAGTTTTAAATGGCATCCCTGGTCGTGTTTATTGCTAAATAATTTCTTTGATCCTGCAAAATGATTTAATTAAGAGTGCAGTGTAATTCCCTCACAATGACATTTGAAAATTACAAGACCCAGACAGATGAGCACAACGCACCATTTACTTCAGTGGCACATAATTGAAAATCAACTTCCGAGAGAGTGAAATGTAAATACATTAATTTCCAGTCAGTCTGAAGAAGGGTCTCGACCTGAAATGTCACATGTCCATGATCTCCAGAGATGCTGCCTGACCTGCTGGGTTACTCTAGCACTTTCTGTCCTTTTGTGTATAAACCAGCATCTGCAGTTCTTTGTTTCTACATTTCCAGGCCACTTCTCGATATTTGACCAGGTAATTCCTAATGCAGGTGCAGTTTACCTGCCTGATATTACTTCAGCATCATGCAAACATATTTCTCTTTGCAATGCTCCTCATGGTGGATAGCTGGGGAGTTCCCATTGTACTGGAAATAAGCTGTGTTAGTCACTCCTTGGATGACCTGAGAGAACCAGCACAGCACCAAACTGAGACTTTACAAAATCTTTCTCTTACCTTCATTCATTCTGTCCAACAGATACTGAGACCCCCCTCCCTTCAATCCACTAATTTGCCCTACTTCCCCAAATTCCATCCAGTGCTGATCTTCTGACGGTCTGAATTCACCAAATTGACTAATTCACGATATTATCATGTTAATCCTTTAAAACCATGCCATCACCCTGCAATCTGCAGTTTCTGGTATCAATCTCCACCACACCTTATCTTGACCATCATCTCATAGCCTCGGATCTAACCCATGCACAACAACATCTCCTTCCATGGGGGCAATGCCATGCACATAACTAAAGAAGACATTGATACATTGAGCATAATGTGCCGATAGCAATGCCTTATGATTTTCTGATCCTCGATTTAAAAAATTGTTTCCTTGAGATATTTCAAATTCTACATGAATCTGCGGGTGGCAGTATTGCGCAGTGGTGGGGTTGCTGCCTTACAGTGCCAGAGACCCGGGTTCGATCCTGACTATGGGTGTTATCTGTGTGGAGTTTGTACGTTCTCCCCGTGTCTGCATGGGTTTTCCCCGTGTGTTTCATTTCCCAAAGACACACAGGTTTGTAGGTTAATTAGTTTTGGTAAAAGTTGTAAATTGTCCCAAGTATGTAGGATAGTGCTGGTGTACAGGGATCGCTGGCAGGTATGAACTCGGTGGGCTGAAGGGCCTGTTTCTGCATTGCATCTTTAAACTAAACTAAACTAAACAAATCAGTAAGAATAGATACTTAAGACAATGGAGTAAGAGTAGTTGAATTGACTGTTCAAGACTATTTTAACATTCAATATCATGAATAATCTACCATTGATCTTTGCAACATTGTCTATCTTTTCAATTTGAAACCATCCTTAACCTCCTTAGCTAGCCATTGATTTTCCAATCCTCTTGTAGAGTTGGACTCTCAGTAGCCAATTGCAAATTGTAATCTGTAAATTGCACCTAGTGTGTAGAAAGTGGATGAGAAAAGGAGATAATATAGAAAAAGTGCGAACAGATAATTGATGGTTTGCATGAACTCTGTAGACCTGAGGGCCTGTTTCCATGCTGTATCACTAAACTAAACTAAAATAAACTAAACTTTTTAGTTTAGTTTAAACTAAACTAAACTAAATTACATTAAACTACATTAAACTAAACTAAACTAAACATTAGTTTCACATCCAAGTTTCTCATCCTGAAATTAATCTACATTTTTTACCATCCAATGATCATGGTAATGGTGGTCTTTTACCGTAAGATTAAAATTTCTTATTGTGTTTGGTCAATCAACCAGCTTAATGATGTTACTGTTGCTGGGTGCCACAAAAGCCTCACAGATGACATACGAACAAAAGTTTAAATTAACGCAGAGAAAATCAACAAAATTAACAGAATGTCCTTTTGTAAAGCAGTCTATTTTTTCCAAGATAAGGCATAAGTGTTGTCTTTTTTATTGCTGACTGTGTAATCTAGCAATCATTTACTGTGTTATATAAATTTGTTGCTGATCTCTAATCAGCCAACGTAATAGAAACTGGTGATCTTTGTGGGCTGGGTTTCACATTCCGTGACATTAATATCATTCTACCATCAGTTGTATGGTTTCTGTATTGCTCGACAACGGTGGATGTCTTCAAGTGACTGAGTAATCAATCACATTGAAGAATTCTTGCAGAGAGAACACAGAAAGCTTTAAAAAAACTCAATTTAAAAAAAAGGTACCCTAAAGAGTAAATTAAAGCTTAGGACAGACGAGATTGAGGTAAAGATTGAAATATTATTAATATTAAAAAAACATTTTTTAATGATATAGAAACATTGAAATTTGAAATTATTATTAAGGGGGAATTAAACGGCATAAAAAATTACAGACAAGAGAGATGACCTAGAATGCGGCTAAAAAACCCCAAATACATTTCATTCACCAAAGCTTGGTATTTTTGAAGAATTTGTGCTGTGAGAAATGTGAACATTTGAAATCTTCATCAATTCTGCAATTTCCAAAAGATTTCCATCCCCAAGGATTTTAAGAGCTTAAACTATGGAGCTGCAGGATGCCACTGACGGCAACATGCTAGACAAGTAGAGGATATTACTGACAGCAACTTCTGAATTTTAACAATAGTTAGCAATACATTAATGCAAAAGCTGTTGTTCATTTCAGTGTAATGTTAGTGCCATTGTAATTACAACCCCACAAAACTGGCCATTATTTTCTTTGTTTTCTGTTTATATTAGCCTTCATTATTTTCGGATTATCAAATGATTTGACTTTTTTTTTCTGCAGTCATTTATCTTCTGCTGACTTTTCATTCCTCAAGATGTTGAGAATATAATGATCTGGCATCCGGGATTAGAATGACATCAGACTGTCACAGAATAAATAGCTTGCTGATTCCATTATACAAATTTGATAAGGGGCTGAGAAGAGTTTGAGCACACAATTGGCTGGGAGTTGGTGAAACAAGAGACCTGGTGGACTAAGTTAAATATCTGAAGAGGTGATGTTTTAAAATTAGTTTGGTGCAGGCCAAATGTTATGAATATAATATAACTTAAAATATATCAAACTAATATAAAAGCCGCACTATTATCAGAGAATATTATAATGTTATGTGAGCCATCAATATTACAATCATGGAAAAATCAGACTTCTGTGATTACAACAGTCAATATTGATATACAGTCTGCTGTAAAATGTTGAAGAGTAGAACATAAATGACCATGTTGTAGAAGTTAACACTAGAGCAAATTTAAAAATAAATTAGTTTCTCAAAAATCAGTGGTAGATCATATGAAGCTATTATTATTAGTTTAATTATTGCTGATTTAACCTTTGCTTTAAGTTTTATGTAATGTGGGAATAAACTTTAGCACTTGGAGCAAACCCACATGGTCACAAGGAGAATATGCAAATTCTACGACAGTGCTGGAGGTCGATATTGAACCCAGGTCTTTGGAGCCGTGTGATATCAACCCTACTAAGTGTGCCGCTGTGCTATCCCACATGGGCACTAGTTTTGAGGAGTATGGAGAAGTGATTGCATTGGCACTGGTGGAAAAACTTGAAGTCAAGCGGTGGGAGTGAGGTGGGGATAAGACATTGTGGGGGTACAAGTTGCAACACAGATTGGGGACCTTCGACGGAATGGAAATGTTGGGGGTGAGGTGAAACTTAATGGAATAAGAGTGAGAGGGCATGGAGGTTAAGATTCATCTCTAGATATCTCAGGATTGCCATAGTCGTGGTCCAAGTTCCCCTGGAATTATCAAAACAATCCATTGTCTGGTGAATTACATCGTTTGATACATCTTTGAAGAAAAAATTGTGTCAGGATTGCAAAGCTGAATCCTGACAAGGAAGTTCTCAGTCAAAGTTTCAAAGTGGCTTAAATTGATCCTCAAATGCTTCAAACATGGAAAAATAAGTTTCTACTTGTTTATTACCGAAAAAAATCACTGTTGTCAATTGCATTTCTAGACGATTGTGTGAAATACCATCGCACTGAATATTTCCTGCAAAGACCTGCTTTATTGAAATGCAGAACAATATCAGATGTATCCGTGTTGAAAATCTTGCAATGTGTAATGAGCACTACCCCTTGTTTGTTCCTTTCCTAAAAAATCTGTACTTATGCCCAGTTACGGCCTCAACATCTGGAAGGAAATAAATAATAGTCAGAAGAAAAGAGGTTCAGAGAGATATAAAAGGAAGAGTTAAAGGAAGCAGAGAAGAGAAAATGAGCACAGCAGGAGAAAAGAGTTCCATCAACTCAAAGATGTCAGAATCAGATAAGAGAACTACCTTATTTTCTAACATCTCATGAGCTGTGACATGACAGACCAACTGGCAGTTTATGCCTGGTTTACAAAGAGCCTTATATTCAGTATGTGTATATCAAACCATAGTGTGAATGGGCAAGACAATTCATAGACAAACGGCTAATAACCTAAAGTAAAAAAATATTTAGGCTCTGTCAGTATGCATGACTAACTTACAAAATCTGTTACAATTTAAATTTACGTTTGAGAGTCTGAAAAAAAGAACAAAAAGCTTTGGTGGTCCGGCCACCCTCAAAGTTATACAACAGACTGCAGGATCAAACAGTCTATCTAAAAAATTAGTTCCATGAGCATACACAGCCTCACATGCGCTGCAGTAACAATGGAGTGTGCACATTTTTGATGTATGTCTAATTTTTTTTTGAAAAAGAGTGAAATATCTCCCACACCATTTGTCTATTCCTGTGATTCAAGATCTGCACCTGGCAAATAAATGCACTCCAAATGGGTGAAATACTGATCACATGAGCATCCAAAGGTCACATCTCATCTATATAATCATTTTGGTGTGTTGCTGTTCACTTACTTGGCAGGAACAGTAATCTTTCACCAAGAACATATGCAACAAACATTTCTGAAGGAAGTGGCCATTAAAAAAAAAAATAACTGGACACAAAAGTTAGAATTACATTTTTAATACAAAAAACTTAACAAATCGTCAAAGTCAGTTCAATGATGAATAAAATTTAGTAAGCCAGAGAAGATAGTTAATGATCAAACATATTCATTCTATCATCGTGGAATAGGATTGCCCAGTTCTATTCACACAAAAACAAGATTGTTATTTGGGTGTTGTAAGTAGAGCAGAGATAATGTCTGTGACAGATTTTTGGTGTCAGGCATCTATGTTATGAGGATTGTTGGGGAAACGTGGGATTTTCAATGAGGGAATGAAATCTCTGAGAAGTTACTTAGGGTTGTTAAGGGCAAAATATGATTTAATTTAAGACAATAAACAATGAACACAAAGATGTACATTTTATTTTAATTATTAAAGAACAAATTTCTATATGCAGAAATTGATCAACATGTGGAAATGATTTTTTCACGGTTGAGTTAAAATTCTGATATCAAACAACGGAATGCTTCAATGGATGGAATGTAAAGAGAACAGGGATCGTGATTTCCAACAATGGAGGTTATAGTAAAATATAATGGATCAAATAGCCAGCACCTCTGTATTTATGATGGCATTTAGAGTTATAGAGAATCATAGAGACATACAGCATGGAAATAGGCTCTTCAGCCCTACTTGTCCATGCCGACCAAGATGCCCCAAATATACTAATCCTGAAGAAGGGTCTCGATCCGAAACATCACCCATTCCTTCTCTCCAGAGATGGTGTCTGTGCCGCTGAGTTATTCCAGCATTTTGTGTCTATCTTCAGTTTAAAACAGCATCTGCAATTCCTTCCTATACACTAATCCTACCTGTTCCTTCCACAAAGCCAATTTTTCAACCAGTGGGCTAGCTCTCACTGGATCCCCTGCAGTCTAACCTTCCAGAGCAGTTTACCATGCAGAATCCTATTGATATCAGATTATAGTAAATTAATCAAATTGCCTTTACCTCTGTAATTATGATGGCATATAGAGTCATTAGAGAGACATAGAGTCATACAGCATTGAAACAGGCCCTACAAAAGATGGAATTAAAAGAGGTTAGGGCTGGTGATAATGGGGGATTTCTATCAATGGAGATGATAGTAAATTATAATTGATCAAATTGCCTTTACCTCTATGGTCCTGACAAGAAACAATGGAATAATGGGTGGCTGAAGAAATTATTTGAACCCCACGTGTTGAACAGTGGAAATAAATAGTGAATCAGTCATGGATTGTTCTAAAAAGAAATGGGATATCCGCAGTATGGAATGCTAATAGGACACAAAGTGCTAAAATAACTCAGTGGGTCAGGCGGCATCCCTGCAGTACATGGATAGGTGACGTTTCGGGTCAAGACCCTTCTTCAGACTCAGCGGGTCAAGAATGTTACTTTGGACAATGACTGCTATTAATCTCTAAGTGCTCCTGAGTGATCACTGTAGTTACTCGAGCCTTAAGGGCCTGTCCCACTTTCCTGAGCTGCTCATGAATTCTCCCGAGTTTTCCCCTTGATTTAAACTCGGAGAATGTTCATTACGGGTCCGTAGGAGGCCGTAGCAGTCCGTCGATATAGCGTAGCGGATCGTTATGTCAGCGTAGGTACTCAGGGCATTAAATGTTGCAATTTTTATCCTCCCGACTTACCTGATGCCTATGAGCTGCTACGATATATCTACGGATTCCTACGGCCTCCTACAGACCCGTTACGAATATTCTCCGAGTTTGAATCAAGGGGAAAACTCGGGAGAATTCGTGAGCAGCTCGGGCAAGTGGGACAGGCCCTTTACAATGCTTTAGATGATAATCAAAGTTGTCAATAGCTGACACAAAATGCTGGAGTTCTGGATAGAAAGAATGGGTGACGTTTTGGGTTGAGACCCTTCTTCAAACAGGGTTACCGACTGTACAGAGTGACAGACATTAATGAGCAAAATTTGCGAGGAAGAGTGGAATATGTGGCCTAGGAGCAGAGATTGATCTTTTGCAAAACATATATTTAAGAAGTTGTGACATATAAAATACCTCAATTCACATCTTAAATGTTTGAGTGCTTTATGAACTGCAATAGTATCAACCATTTTTTAATTCCTTGTACTATCCAGACTCTAATAGTTCGGCCAAAGGTGTTGTGCTTTCTTAAGGAAACCTTGAAGAGCCAAATTTTCTAAGGTTGTTTAAGTTTAACCATTAATTGAGGATTGGCTAACCTCAGTTTAATGCCACATTCCATATTCCACAACAGCTGTTAATGAGTCAAAGACTTCAAACATATTGGAGTTTATTTCAGCTCAGCCTGGTAGAGAAAGCAAAATCATGATTCACATCCTGACAATTCAATGCGATCAGACAAAGGGAAGTGATTCAGCCAACAGGCCATAGTGCACCAGAGTAGCTTTCTGGTTAAGTTACTGGGGCAGTAGTCTGGACCATTCTGGACCATTGATGCAGACACACGTTTAAATTTCACCATGGCAGTTGTGGAACCTAAACTCGATAATTCAATAAATCTGGAAGTAATTACAAAAAAACTATTGTTGCAAATTCCAATTCAAACAATTATTTGAACAGATCAAGCATTTGGGAGTTTGCTCATGGACTTACATCAGTAACATTTAGTGTGATGTTGTCTCAGGGGTTTCTGCATCTGTGATTGGAAAACCATCAGTAATGGAAGCCCATGCAAAATAACCTATAATTCCATGGTCTGGCCTAAATGTGACCCCAGCCCTATCAAAGATTTTACTTTCGTGGGTAGATTTGCTCCAGTATTTTGTGTCTTTTTTTGGTTAAACCAGCATCTGCATTTTTATGTTTCTAAAAGTTTTACCTCCCCATTCCAAAGTCAATAAATGCTGGCATGGCTGATGACACCACATCCTGTGAATACTAAACAGGTCCTTTGGTCTCCTGATTTATGGACAATAATGTCTCCAGTGCGTCAGTTTCCTCACACATCCCAAATATGTACAGGTTTATAAGTTAATTGGCTTCTGCAAATTGCCCCAAGTGTGTAAGATGTGAAATTTGGATAACATAGAATTAATGGTTGGCGTGGACTTAGAGGGCCAAAGGGCCTGTTTCTATGCTGTATCTTTAGTCACTAAACAAAACTAAAGTAGATATTGATGAAATTGTGGAAATCTGCAGCACAAAGTAACCTCAAGAACTGTCAGAAATGTCCACATTGACCAAATGATTGTGGCAGGAAATATACAGTACCATAACATATTGAACATGCAGAATAAATACTTGAGTTTATGATTTTATCTCAGTTGTGGATGTAAAACTAATTACTGAAAATGAAACAGGAATCAACAATGGATGGATTCAGTTGTCACACATTCTTTAGATCAAGAACTACAATATCAAACACAAACACAGTTAAGGAAGTCTAAATGTACATCAGAAAACAGTTAACAGATAGAACTTGTAGTTGCTGCATACATGTGAAGGATTCTCTCAATGAGTGAACTTAGTCCTGGAAGAAGAATACAAAATATTACAAACTGATCTTCAAAACCACTAAATGTGAATGACTTAGATTGCTGAATTATACTTAGGCCTGAGCTGTTCTTATGTCATACCCCTTTGCAAGGTCCTCATTTGAGTTATGTCAACGTTTCATTCAATGAAATCGCGTTGGAGAGGATTGCAGAATTAAAACATAGAACATAGTAAAGTAGAGCACAAGATTAGGCCTTTTGGCCCACAATGTCTGCGCCGAACATAAGGCCATAATACCATCTCTTATCTACCTGCACATAATCCATTATCCCTCCATTCTCTGCCTATCCATACGCCTATCTCACAGCTTCATGTCATATACACTCTACTTAAAGATTGTCTATTCCTCCCTGATAAATGTTCACGTGAATGCTCACATGGAATGCGGTTGTCATTTCTGAAAGGACCTCACAATGGGTAGGTGTTTGGGTAGGAGTGAGAAATTTGTCAATGGCCTAACAGCTCCAAATGTAGTTAATGTTAAGTTCAGGTAAAGTTGGCAGAATAATGCGAATCCACCATCATTCCAACCCCTTCCACAATCAAAATAATCACCAAAATCTGCTCCGAGCTGCAGACGAACTCGGCAGTTAATTCAGCCTCAGATGTCCCTCTTTATGAATATTGATTTCTCTCACTTCAGGTAGCCCCGGCATTCCCTCTCTCTCTCTCTATCCCTCACCCACCTGTTGCACTCGCATCTCCCACAGCTAACAATGGCCTGTTTCCTATATCATCGTTACTTTTTTACATATATTTTATTCATGGCTCTATCTCTCCACATCATCATCTACATGAAGTCGGAAGAAGGGTCTTGACCCAAAACGTTGCCTGTTTCCTTCGCTCCATAGATGCTGCCTCACCCACTGAGTTTCTCCAGCATTTTTGTCTACCTTCATCATCTACTGTACATCTCTCATTTCCCTTATCCCTAACTAGTCTGAAGAAGTGTCTCGACCCGAAACGTCACCCATTCCTTCTCTCCAGAGATGCTGCCTGTCCCGCTGAGTTACTCAAGGTTTGTGTGTCTATCTTCTTCTTTTCTGTTTGTTTCAGTTGGTCCTAACAGTTGCACCTTATAATTCCCAGTCCGTCCACTGTGAAGGTGAAAACAGGAAGTTCAGAAATGAGGGCCACACCTTTCATTAGTATCTTTAAATGAACAAATCACAGGACTATGTGATAGTTGTTTTGCTGTTGATAAATACAAAAAAGCCCATCCCAAAACAAAATACGTATAAACAAAGCATCCTTTAAAATTATTTTTATGGTTGTTTGTTTAAAGTCCAATTATTACCCTACAATGGAAATAGCAACTCTTATTTGTGCGTATGAACGGCTTTGTACAGGAACACATTGCACCCATTTAAAGGCTTGCTGAATATTATTTCAGACATCTGCAAATCATTCTATGTCTGTCTGTACAGAAGGGTACAGACAGCACAGCCATAGACAGATCTCCTTGTCTTCTGTCTCTGAGATTTTTGATAACAACAACCTCTCCCTCAATGTCAGCAAGCCAAAGACATTTAACTTCAAGAAGCATGGTGATGTATGCACTTCAATCAGTATCAGTGATACCAAAGTGGAAATGGTTGAGAGCTTCACGCTCCTAAGTGAAAATATCACCAGCAATTTGTCCTGGACCAACCATATTGAGGCTACAGCCACGAAAGCACACCAATGTCTCTACTTCCTCAGAAGACTAACATATCAGGGGGCGGCACAGTGGCACAATGGTCGAGTTGCTGTCTTACTTACAGTGCCAGAGACCGAGGTTCAATCCTGTCTGCCAGTACTTCCTCCCTGTGACTATGTGAGTTTTCTCTGGGTGCTCCGGTTTCCTCCCACACACCAAAGACGTACAGGCTTGTAGGTTAATTGGCTTTGGGAAGTGGTAGAAATTGTCCTTAGTGTGTAGGTTGGTGCATCTGGTGATCGCAGGTCGGTGCGGACTCGGTGGGCCGAAGGGCCTGGGTCCATGATGTCCAAAGTCTAAAAGTCTGAAGTCTTACTAGTCTTCCTGTATAAGCAATTGAATGCTTCAGCCATCACATTGCTAGATGCAGGAGTACATGCTGAGGATGTACTGAAGCTTGGTTCAGCAACCAGAAAGGCTTTGCGGTGAAGGACCATAGTTTAGAGCTTGCTGCCAATGGATACTGAGGATTGGGCCTTAAGGAACAGTCTCTCAAATATTTCACGAATGCCTTGTTTAAGGAGGAAATTTTAGTGTAATTGATGAATTGTGAGAGAATTAATTCAGGGTCATAAAGTGCTGGAGTAACTCAGTGGGTCAGGCAGGATCTCTGGAGAACATGGATAGGTGATGTTTTGGGTCGAGACCCTTCTTCAGGCTGATGTGGGGGGGGGGGGTGAAGAAAGCTGGAAAAGGTGAGAGGCAGGGCAAAATGTGGCAGGTAATAATTCTACATAGTCGAGGGGGGGGGGGGTTGATTGGTAGATCGTTGGAATAAATAGATAGAGATAAGAACAGAAGGTGTGAGAAAGGTTTGAAGAGACGTGTAATTGAGAAGCCAGAGAAAGGAAAGTAGCGTGAGGGGGGGGGGGAGTGGAATGGAGAAATAGATGGGTGTCCTGTTGGGGCACAAGGGTGGGAGGTGGTGCGGGAGGGGGGGGGTAAGAGAGGGGGAAGGTAGTTTGGGGAGGGGGGGGCGGTTTAGTTAGACATTACAAAAAATTGATGAGATCAATTTTCATACCATTAGAATGATTCATTGAATTAATGGTATAATAAATGTAGATAAGGATATGTCCAATTATATTACTCTATACCTAATGAACAAAGCATATTTTGGGGAAATATATATTTCAGATAGAAAAAAATGGGTGCAATGGATTCCAAATAGATTATTTTTCTGCCCAAATGTCTAGTTTTAACATGGATGCATAATCAATTACATTCATTTCTCCAACTTAAAGAGTATACATTTTCTCATTCTGCATCTCACGTTGGTGGCTAACTCTTCTTTAATCCATCTATTTCATTTATTTTTTTTTAACTTTGAAATCCATTGACTTCAAGCTTGCTCTTTACCCCCATCTCCTTCCTCACCTACACTTTTGCAGTGAGTGCTTCTCTTCTGATACAGACACCAAAGGTTTAATCTTTTAACACAGTACGAGATTATAGAGCTGCAGTGATACCACTCACTCTTGTAGAAGGTGTAGCATATGGATCTTTGCACACTTGAAATATCACCAACCGTGGATTGATTAGTTTTTAAGAGCTGACAGCCTAATTCATATTAATTGGTAAAATGTTAACTTGAACATGATAATAACTCCTGGGGAAGAATTTTCTCTCTCTCACTTAGATTTCACTGAAACAATTTAGGGATGAAAATTTGGCTCAGATGCCTTAGGTGCAATACAAAATAACAACCTTGAGCATCCCAATCAATTGAGATGAACATTCAATGCAAATAAGATGAATATTATCTGGATGTAATCAGGGTAAAAATACCATGGGGTCAGTAGGACCCGTTGGACACATTCTCAGTAAAACCAGAAGCAATGAACTCATGGAGACAAATGCAATCAGATGAACAATTTCCACAAATAAAAAGGAATGACTTTCTTGCAACTTCAGTAAACTTTCAATCAGGCACAAACAAGTCTGAAGCTGAAATTCTTCAAGGGGACCACTTGCCTCTCAACATATTTCACTATAACTCTCATTATAGCTGTCACTAAAACTCTATTGCCGAAGGAACATCCATCTAGAATTTCAACGCCAAGTATATTCCCTATGTATTCCAGGGTAAATCATTTTATCCCTCTGGACTTCTATAGGACAACTGAATAGGTCTGCACAAGTTTAACTAATTAAAACGTGTTGTCCCTAAATGCTTTAAAATATTGTAATATAGTTAAAAAAAGATTTCCAATCTTGCTATGAGCTAAAAAGCATTACTGAAGTACAACTTGGACCCCCTATCGCTGGAAAGAAAAGCTTGAAGGAACTGCGGATTAGAGCACTCAAATAACATGATACCACAATTCTCCAAATTGCGCTCACTGACAACATACAAGAGAAAGGAATCATGGAATTCGTCCTAAATGCATTTATGGCAGTGCTTTTTGGTTTCTCTCATGCCTTTACCATTCACGGAGAAAGTAACATAAAAACAAAAACACTAATTGTGCCATCAAACTTGCACAAGGTACATTCTCTGCATTCCAAATCAACTGGGGTTTGTTCTGTTATGTCTGGAGCAGGAACTAGCTCTCAGCACAATATGATAGATGGGGAAAGGCCATGGTGGCCGGCCTGGACACTGACACGGGAGTGATTTGTCCCTTTTGTCATTATTTTTCTGGTAGTTTCACAACTCTACAGGGGGTGATAATTGAGATCTTTTCGGAAGTCTGTTCTGTCATCCAAACTTCATTTAATTGCAATGGGTTTGAAAAAAATGAGGATTGGATTGACGCTAAAGTCAAAAATTAGGAATTAATTTAAATATCTGTACCCATAGGATTAGTAACTTAATTTTATTAGATTAAATTATCTATTTAAAAAATATACAATTTATTAATTTCTACTACATTGCAGCGATGGTATGGATCTGATCAATTATATTTCCTATGTTCTCTTTTTGAAGTAGAAATGACAATAAAAATGAAGTGTTCCATGAAACCACTGCTGCCCTACTTCACTCATTTGATTAGCACATGCAAGTGAAATGTATGGAAAACAGCAGAATTTTCCCTTTTAAGTTTGTCAAGTAAGAATGCATGGAACATTTACTCAGCTGTCTTGTTAGACAAAGAAAAAGTCAGTTTAGACCCATTTCATTGAAGTTAATGCAAAGGGAAAAGTTGAATTACTATCATTGAAAGACCAATGTCGTCTTTAAACCAAAACAATTATATAAATATTTGAAGCAAAGAAGATGTTGGGAAGAGACTAACTTGAATTGTTTTGGACTGTCTAATACAAAGTCAGCATGAACAAAATGACTACATATTGTGTTATTCGATGTCTTTACTGACAATACATTGGATCCACATTATCTAAGCTTGAAAGGGGAATGTTGAAGTATTTCCTGGAGTTCTATTCTCTGTAATACAAAATTTAAAATAATGTCCTTGTTCATAATTACATGCTGCAAATGATTAAAGAAATGCTCCGTAAAGCCATACTTTAAATATAAAGCCCAAAATTTATTCAGATAATTAAATTACTGACTGTGATAAAGAAGGAGATTTTCAATTTCCATCCACCTTATTTAAGAGATGCCTGGCTGTTGAAAATGGCTGTAATACAGTGCAGCTTGAATCTCAACTAACATTAATTTTCGGGCAAGCATGTAAATAGTTATCCCATGCTTCTGAGCAGCTGTGTAGCAGAGGACTCTCTGATTTATGGGCTCTTGTCCTTGACACACTTGGAGACAGAAATCAAGTCCTGTTGGAAGACCATCAATTCGGAAAAGACGCTCTTTGGTCTGTCTGAAAATTGGTCTTCCAGCACAGTGAGATATCGGTTAGGGAATATTACCGACTGGCCTAGTCCAGACTGCAGGAATATGTGCTGAGGGACGCACTGATGCTTGGCGCAGCCAACGTAAAGGGTCTGTGGGGCAGAACCAGAGTCTATGGTCCTTCCACTGCTGGACATTGAGGGTCTGAGTTCAGTAGCGATAACCCTCAAACTAATATAGAGTTATCGCCCCAGGCAGCCACATGAGATACAAGACTATTTTTTGTAGACACAAAATACTATTTTGTGCTAAGTATGACAGTAACAATATTGAATGTATAGACACTATGAATGTACAGTTTTGCACAGTTTTTGCTTTGTATACTTTTTATTTTGTGTAAACTTTATTTAAATTTTTTTTTAAACTTATCCCATGTGCCTTTTTAAAATAGTTGAGAAATATAAATGTAAGAATATAGATAGGAGAAGGCCATGAAGCCTCTTCCTCCTGCTGCCTCATTCAGTAAGGGCATAGCTGTCCTATGCCACAAGTCAACTGACACACCTAGTCCCATCACCTCTGATTATCTTTCAATTCTAAAAATCTCATTGGCCTATCCCACTTAGGCGAAGTTTTAGGCGACTGCTGGCGACTGTCATAATCGTAGCAGGTCACCGAAAAATCGGCAGCTCGACGCCCCTACGACAATGTTAATGACAAGCGACAACAACCTACCACCTGGTCGACGTCAAGCCACGGCAAGCTACCGACAACCGGAGACCCATTAGGACGTCCACCTATGACCACATCTACATCAACCTACGTCCACCCGCGACAAGTTACGATAAGCTACAACCCTGTCGGCGACAACTGAAGACAATTCAGTCGCTGGTACCTGTCGCCGGGTGACGTAGGTTGATGTGGTGAGGGACCTGTGCATAATGATTCTGAAAGAAACCTCTTTGAAAGTATCTGGTCTAATTTGGAGGAATTTTTTTTTTAAAGATTCACTGTCTTAACTTCCTTGTTCTCATAAAAATACATTTCATAAGTGATATGGGCAGAAATAGACCATTTGGCCCATCAGGTGTACTCTGCCATTCAATCATGACAGACTATCTTTCCCCATTCTATCCCCCTCTTTGGGTGCATAGATTTTGTTTTCACATTGGTATTTCAGCCTCCTGATTCTGAGAACCCAGGGCATGGGCCATTTAAAGATGTGTTTTACTGAGATAAAACTAATCACCACCAACTCTACCATCTTGGTCTGGATGAAAAGATGCACGAAAAAAATAATTAAGAAATTTTTAAAAATAAATAATATTTCAAACTTATAAAGCTACCCTTTTATTCAGTTTGAACCAATACTGTATTGTTACACATTTCTATGAAGCATCAGTAATAAACTGGAAAACAAAGCTCAACTATTGAAATAATTTTATTCAACTGAATTACTACTGGTATAAATTGCTGGGGTATTTTGTTGCAAAATAATAGCTTTAATAATGGTAATAATTTTATCTCAAATCTTAAAAAAAAAAGCACATCTGTAATGATAGTCATCTTGATTTTGCTTCAATTTCACTTTCTTGACAAAAAAAAAACATCTTGCTTTATACTAAAGTATTTCAAATCACACTGATATCTTTCCATCCTAAAATTAAATAGTAATGGGCCTGTCCCACTTACGTGACTTTTTCGGCGACTGCCGGCACCTGTCATAGGTCGTTGCAGGTCGCCGTAAATTTTCAACATGTTGAAAATCCAGAACAAGGTACGACTCTTTAGGCAACTACTCCCGATCATACAAGCTTCACCCTGTGACATGTCGCCAGGGTATCGCCTGTATGGCCGTGAGTAGTCTCCTCAGTCGCCCAAAGAGTCGTAGTATCTTTCTGGTCGCCACAGAATTTTCAACATGTTGAAAATTTTCAGCGACCTGCAATGACCTATGGCGGGTGCCGGCAGTTGCCAAAAAAGCTGCGTTAATGGGACAGGCCCACAAAACTCTTGTTTCAGGAAGTAGAAGCACTCCAAGCTTGTAGGATTGGTCATATGGCAATTGCAAATAAATCAAGAAATATTTTTCTAAGTATCTTTCAAATGACAGGAACAAAATGTTTGAATTCCAAACAGAAATATCAGCTCAGACTGATATCAATCAAGAACAGAAAGAATTGAACCAAGTAGGCCTGTAAAGTTCAGGCGTAAGTTGAACAACGCAGAATGGGCAGGAAATTAAACAAATGAATCTTAACTGTAATGACCCCATACATTTGGCTGGTTCCCAAATACCACAATATATTCGCAGTTCGTGTATTTAAAAACATATTTTGAAGCCATGGTCACACGGAGACTCTTGCCTATAAATCAATATTATTGTAATTTTTATGGAGATGTAGTATGATATTTATGTTTGGATTAAGACAATTTTAAATATATTTACTAGTTAAATAGCATCACCTGCTTGAGAAATATTAAATAATGCTCATTATAGGTGACTCATGATTGGCTATTTAGTTTATTATCACCATTACATTGACAAAAAATATACATTTTAAATGTATGCATCCTCAAGATTTATTAGTTTTTAAATTATGGTGGAAATGGATAATTACTTAATCTTTAACAAATGAGGAAAGTATATCCAAAAAATTCTATTGCATTCTACATTTTGTTTTGCTCGTAGAAATTAGATGTGCCCTACATCTCTGTCAGTCCTGGTGATAACACACACAGACACAGGCCATTGGACTCTCATGTGGAATTGTAGGATGTAATAAAACCAGAAAGTACTGGAACACATAGCAGGTCAGGCAATATCTGTGGATAAAGGTTCAGCTTCAAGATTCTTCATCAGCTCTGTTTTAATATTTATCCCCACAAATTCTGCTTGATTAGCTAAATGCTTCCAGCAATTTTCTGTCTTTATTTCCAATTTACAACAACTGCAGTATTTTTAGTACAGTGTGGCCTTGCACTGAAATAGAGCCTGAACAGAGACCTGCTTATTTTAAGTGCAAACCGGCATAATAACTGCTGATTTTAAACTTAATCTGTTTCACAAATTAATTGTCTTAGACAAATGCCAAATAGTTCTAGTTAGTATTAAGTGAATTAACCCAACATAAATCCATAGCTTATCATTAAATGTGACTTAGCCAAATTTGCGAGCATCAGACTCAATGAAAACCTTAAAAACGTAATGGGGCTTTGTTCAATGTACTTGTAATTACGTCTGTAAAATTGACAAAAAGACTAGAGTATATTTTTCATCATAAAATATTGAAGGAGAAAAAATGTATCCCTCAAAATGTTTGTTGGAAGTCTTTAAAATCAAGTTACTTTCTTCCCATATAGTTCATTGATTATACCCAGCAACGCCCTTAACTTGGGAGACAATCAATGGACCAGTTTGGACATACAATAGCAGCTACCTTAATTGAAGGACAGGATGTATTCAGTGATAGACGATGAGCTGCTAATTGACTCCCACCTACTTTGCCTTCAAAGCATAAATTCTAAAGTTTACCTTAGACTGAAATATTTGGTGTCCCTGCCAGTAAACTTAAATAAAATATTAATAATGACACTCATGAATCTGTTAGTACAATAAACTCAGTTTCAATTAGAAACAATGGTTACTAATTTTACTTATTTAATACAAGTAGTCGGAATGTGTATGAGGTTGCTTAAGAAAAGCACAATGATTAGTGATTCCACAGCTGCTGTGCCAGAAGTCAACCACAAGGAAGTGCTCTCGGTCAGTTCATAAGAGAAAAGTCAGTGTCGATAAATTATTTTCGACCTCTAGATTCCATTTTGAACAAATACAGAATTATTTCATTTCTAATAACATAGAAGTGATAATGCAGTAATTAACAATTATTTTATTTCAGGTCAACTATTACACAATATCAATATTTCTTGTTAACAAGTTCCACGGGTCCTTATTTGACCAATACAACTGCGTATATTCTATTTTACTATATTAATGAGATTTAAAGTGCCATGCTACCATATGATATTTTAGTAGGGAGCTATTTAAAAAACGTAATCACTTTTTTCACATTCCACACAATGCTCCATAGCTTAACGATACAATAGACAAATATGCGACTGCCTAACCATATTTATGACACATTTGACAAGCTATGCAAAGTTTGTAGTAATGAGAAAAATCAGTGCACAAATTGTTTGGCAAGGTTTTATTCTGTTTCAAATGAGCAACCTATTTAAATCAATTATCAGCTTAAAATGAGCAGCCTGATCTAATTAGTGTTATCCTCTGGTGAATTGAAGAATGAAAGGGAGGTGCTGTGCAGAGCTCTTGAGATCTAATATCCCAAAGGACACCATTCTAGTGACCAATGTGGCCCAGAGTCCCTATGGGATGATTGTTCTTGTAAATGCTTGATCATGCAGCATACTCCAAGTCCCAGGACAGGGATTCTGTTCAAAAGCCATGGAACTGAAAAGGATTTTCTGCAACACAGATTCTTACTGAACAATTTTAGTTTATTCCTAACATGACAAATCTACCATTTCTACAAAATGTTGTAGTTTCCAGTGCACATGTTATTGATCAAGTTACATACAACATTAGCACATTGAAGTGTTTGAAAAATATATTAAGTGTTATAAGGCAGTGCATGCAATAGTTGATCTACTATTCCTCTTCTGATTGTATTTCTTGGAGTGGTAACACTGTCGAGGACTATCAGCCTAACATTAGTTATTATAAAAGCAGTCTGAAGAAGGGTCTCGACCTGAAACTTCTATCCAGAGATGCTGCCTGTCCCAATTAGCTACTCCAGCATTTTGTGTCTATCTTTGATTTAAACCAGCATCTGCAGTTCCTTACTGCACATTAGTTATTATATAATTTTAATTCCCATGTTAATAGATGTACATCTAAATAAATCTCATTCAAATCAATCAAATTAAATATTTCTCACTTGTACGATGCATTTTTACAGAACTATTTTGAAAATTGCTTATTAATAGGTCCTATGTGCAAAGCAAGATCCATATATTTATTAAACATTCTTCCCTTGATAATGCTTACATCATTCCAAGTCAAATGAACAGATTAGAAATCAAAAAAATACAAATTACATTTGCTAATCCATAACTTATTGATCACCTTCATTTTAAAAACTATTTGAAACCATGGAATTATAGGTCATTATGTGAGGAGATGTAAATGTAATTGAAGTTGTAAAAACTCTAAATGTCTCTGTATTCCTTATTTTTGAAAGGGTTACTTGTTAAAGGAAGTTAGTTGATGTGGCAGAATACAAGGCTATTAGTTTACAGAAAATAAATATAGTAACACTAAATACATAATGAAAAAATGTCACAGCAGCGACTGAATTATAGTGAGCATGACATGTTACAATTGCATAAATCACTAGTGTCAAATGTGATTTGCACAACCCATTTGATTTATACTTTAAAAAAAAAGTATTTAGATTATTTTGTACCTAGTTACAAATGTATCCTTTGGACTGACCTGTCAGTGTGGATTTAGAAAGAGTGTGCAAAACTGCAATGTAAATTGGCATAAAATTAATCAAAATGGTCTTCATTCATTATACGAACAGTACATTCAAACACAATTGCATGATCTCTTTCAAACACTTTGTTACATATGCATGCATTCTTTTCAGATTGTATTGAAGCAACAGGTTTCAGTGATGTCAAAATATATTTTACATGCATATGTTTTTTAATTTGAGACCATCAAAATAAAGTTATGGACTAAAAATTGATATAACATTATTTTTGCACCACAATGATTTTACCAATTAATTTACCAGAAATAAATGAAGAAACAGTAGCTTTTCTGGAAAATAAACAGAATAATTATTGAATTGATTACTGTCGGAGCCCTTCTTGCTTAGGCTAGTTACTGTTAGCATATTTTATCAAGATATTTCTTGCAGAATTATTTTGTACGCTTGGGATGGGCGGATGATACGCAGATGGGCGTGACATACATCGCATTAGGCAAGCGAAACCACAGGGAGTGGTCAGATCGACTTGAGCCTGGAGAAGGAAAACAGTTTTTAACAGTTCACATAGTAAGAACAGAAAGCTACAATTTGTATGAGAATAAAGAGGATCATGTTCATTTATTTGTCTGTACAACTACAATAAAAATCAATTAAACTGAAAACAACGACTGGAGGATTCGTTTTTGTTATCGACTGCGTAAATTCCACTCCTCCCTACCTGAACAGTAATGGCAATAATAAGTTGGACATTGGAAACGTATTAAATTGCCATTACAATTACAAATGTTTGTTTATCTTTCAGCCAAATGGAAATGACATACAGTTAAAATAAGATCTTTTGAAGAGAAGAAACGAGATCTGGACAAGCCATGTGAAGATCAATTCTCATTTACGTAGGCATTTACTTAAAAGTTCAGTTATTTTTATGCTAATAAACCGAATATGCATAAACTTTATTCTTCTTCTGACATAAAATTATGAGACTAGGTGGGACCCGTTCGGTCTCATGTTCACACGTAAGGGCGGGTCCCCCAACGCAATATTCCACCTCTCCACCAATTCCAATATTGGTGGCCAGTGGGGGGGGGGGGGGGGGGGCTTACTGGAGCGCTGGTATGGGTTCTTGGGGAGGCAGCTCAGTCCCTCAAGCCTGATGTGCTGGCAGCTCACTCACGGCTGGTGGGCTGGCAGTTGACTCATGGCTATTCCTTGAAATTCCATTTCAAGCAGGGTGCGTGGCCACCAAATTCAAGTGCAGTTTCCTGCCACTTCAAGGAGGGTGCATGGCCACCAAATTCAAGTGCAATTTCATACCACTTCAAGCAGGGTGCAAGGCCAAAGAATTCAAGTGCAGTTTCATACCACTTTCAGCAGGGTGCAACGACACCACATTCAAATGCAGTTTCATACCATTTCCTACAGGGTGCAAGGCCACCACATTCAAATGCAGTTTCATACCATTTCAAACAGGGTGAAACCATCATAAAACCCACAATAACCACACAAAACACCAAACTCACAGTTCAGTAGACATTCAGTGTGTTCAGTTTATTCACAGCTCAGACAGTGTCATGACCTCTCCCTCCCCCATCATGCAGAGACTGAGCCACACCCACACATCCGGGCTTTATAACCCCTCCCCCTCCCACCTGAAAAGGTGTGGCCTTCATGACAGGAGAGAGATTCTCAACATTTTTTAAACACTAATAACACCTTTATATTTCATTGATGGGAAGAATCCTCTGCACCTGCTGAGCGGAGGGGGACTGAGTATGATGGCCAAAAATCACAGCCGTAAGTGGTAGCGTTTTATCTAAAATCAATATATAGTGCAAACAGGAAGTTACCCAAAGCACCCAAGCCACCATTTGCAGCAGTGCCTTTTCACTTCAAGCCAAAGCACCCAAGCCACCATTTGCAGTAGTGCTTTTTCACTTCAGGCCAAAGCACCCAAGCCATCATTTGCAGTAGTGCCTTTTTACTTCAAGCCAAAGCACCCAAGCCACCATTTGCAGTAGTGCCTTTTCACTTCAAACCAAACCGCCCAAACAACCATTTGCAGGCAGTGCCTTTTTACTTCAAACCAACCATATTTTCATTTTCAAACCACATTAAGGGCACTCACAGTTGAGTAGGCATGTGTTCAGTGCTATTCAGAGAGACTGAGTGAGGCACGCCACTGGCTTCCTCCATCTTGCAGAGACTGAGTGAGGCAATCCACTTCCTGGTTTTATAGTCCCTCTCCCTCCATCCAGCAGGGGCAGCAGAGAGAATGGCGAATTTAAAAAAAACATTAATATCGCTCTGATTTTTCATCGATGGGAAAAATCCTCTGGACCAGGAAGGCGGTGGGGGGCTCTGAGCAAGCTGGCCAGAACATTATGGCCGTAGGTGGTGGCATTCTCTCAGAAATCACAGCACAGTGAGCCAGAAGCGGTCTAGATCAGACTTTTAGTAATATAGATTTATTTGTTGAGTCTACAATTATATCATCAGATTGTGATTTATGCATGTTGAATAGATTCTTACCAATGCTTCCAGAAGTGTCACCAATGGCCTGATTCATTATTGTTAATGTTAAAGTCAGGAAAGCTACAGATTAAATACAAAACGTTGGAGTAACTCAGCGGGACAGGCAGCATCTCTGGAGAGAAGGAATGGGTGATATATCGGGTCGAGACCCTTCTTCAGACTGGTTAGGGATAAGGGAAACCTGAGATATCTGAAATGGTGATGTGGAGAGATAAAGAAAAATGAATGAAAGATATGCAAAAAAGTAACTATGATAAAGGAAGCAGGTCATTGTAAGCTGTTTGTAGGATGAAAATGAACAGCTAGTGCGACTTGGGTGGGGGAGGGATAGAGAGAGAGGGAATGCTGGGGCTACCTGAAGTGAGAGAAATCAATATTGTTGATGGTGTTGGGTAGACTGAAGGGACTGAAGGCTGATAAATCCCCAGGCCCTGATGATCTGCATCCCAGGGTAATCAAGGAGGTGGCTCTCGAAATCGTGGGCGAATTGGTAATTATTTTCCAATGTTCTATAAATTCTGGATCAGTTCATGCAGATTGGAGGGTAGCTAATGTTATCCCACTTTTTAAGAAAGGAGGGAGAGAGAAAACAGGAAATTATAGACCAGTTAGCCTGATATCGGTGGTGGGGAAGATACTGGAGTTGATTATTAAAAATGTAAAGCGGCGCATTTGGATAGCAGTAACAGGTCCAACTCAACATGGATTTATGAAGGGGAAATCACGCTTGACAAATCTTCTGGAATTTTTTGAGGATATAACAAGTAAAATGGACAAGGGAAAGCCAGTGGATGTAGTGTACCTGGACTTTCAGAAAGCCTTTGATAAGGTCCCACACTGAAGATTAGTGGGCAAAATTAGAGCACATGGTATTGGGGCTAGGGTATTGACATAGATAGAAAATTGGTTTGTAGACAGGAAACAAAGAGTGGGGATTAACGGGTCCCTTTCAGAATGGCAGGCAGTGACTAGTGGGGTGATGCAAAGCTCGGTGCTGGGACTGCAGCTATTTTCAATATTCATTAAAGATTTAGATGAAGGAATAAAAAGAAGCATTAGCAAATTTGCAGATGGGTGGCAGTGTGAACTGTGAAGATGCAGGGTGACTTGGACAGGTTGGGTGAATAGGCAGATGCATGGCAGATGCAGTATAATGTGGATAAATGTGAGGTTGTCCACTTTGGTGGCAAGAACAGGAAGGCGGCAGATTATTATCTGAATGGTGTCAGGTTAGGGAAAGGTACAACGAGACCTGGGTGTCGTTGTGCATCCGTCACTGAAAGTACGCATGCAGGTACAGCATACAGTGAAGAAAGTTAATGGTATGTTGGCCTTAACGAGAGGATTTGAGTATAGGAGCAAATAGGTCCTTCTGCAGTTGTACAGTGCCCGGGTGAGACCATGCCTGGAGTATTGTGTGCAGTTTTGTTCTCTTAATTTGAGGAAGGACATTTTTGCTATTGAGGGAGTGCACCATAGGTTCACAAGGTTCATTCCCCGGATGGCGGGACTGTCATATGATGAAAGAATGGTGCGACTGGGCTTGGATTCACTGGAATTTAGAAGGATGAGAGGGGATCTTATAGACACATATAAAATTATTAAGGGATTGGACACATTAGATGCAGGAAACATGTTCCCAATATTGGGGGAGTCCACAACCAGGGGCCACAGTTTAAGAATAAGGGGTAGGCCATTTGGAACTGAGATGAAGAAAATATTTTTCACACAGAGAGTTGTGAATATGTGGAATTCTCTGCCTCAAAAGGCAGTGGAGGCCGATTTGTTGGATGCATTCAAAAGAGAGTTAGATGGAGCTGTTAGGGCAAGCAAAATCATGGGATATGGGGAGAAGGCAGGAATGGGTTACTGATTGTGGATGATCAGCCATGATCACATTGAATGGCAGTGCTGGCTCGAATGGCCGAAAGGCCTACTCCTGCACCTATTGTCTATGTATCCATGTATCTAACATTCATATCACTGGGCTGTAAACTGCCTAAGCGAAATATGAGCTGCTGTTCTTCCAATTTGCGTTTAGCCTCACTCTGGAGGAGACTGAGGACAGAAAGGTCTGTGTAGGAATGGGAAGGACAATTAAGGTGTTCAGCAACCGGGAGATCAGGTTTCTTCACGCAGGCTGCGTGAAAATGTTCTGCGAAACGATCGCCCAGTCTGCGTTTGGTCTTGCCAATGTATAAGAGTCCACATCTTGAATAACGGATACAGTAGATGAGGTTGGAAGTGCAAGTGAACCTCTGCCTAACCTGAAAGGACTGAACATTGTCGAGGGAGGAAGTATCGGGACAGGAGTTGCATCTCCTCTGGTTGCAGGGGAAGGTACCTGGAAAGGGGTGGAGATGGAAACATTTGACTATTGGTAGGGTCCCGTTGGAGGTGGCGGATATTTCGGAGGATTATGTGTTGTCTTTCATTCATTCTTTACACTGCATATATTTCATTCACTGTTCTTTATCTCTCCACATCACCATCTATATCTCTCATTTCCCTTATCCCTAACAAGTCTGAAGAAGGGTCTCGATCCGAAACGTCACCCATTCCTTCTCTCCAGAGGTGCTGCCTGTCCCGCTTAGTTACTCCAGCTTTTTGTGCCTATCTTTGGTTTAAACCAGCATCTGCAGTTCCTTCTTACACAAGCTACATATGAAAGGTGGGATTGGAGTTTTCAAAAAAGACAGAAATCCAGCTTCATCAATATGTTTTGAAGTTTTGTTCAAATTCTCAGAATGTTGGTTTGCCTTTAGCCATCCTGTTAGCTACAACCTTAAGAAACTCCAACAGATTTGTCAAATGTTATTTCCCTTTCTTCAACGCATATGGACAGCCCAGTCCTATTATTATTTTGCAAGACCTTAGTACGACATCCTTAATAATATGTTCCAGTATTTTTCCTGCTTTATGTTAGGCTGATCCTTGTTTCCTCTCTCGATCCTTTCTTAAATAGTTAGGTTACATTTATTGCCCTCCAATCTATGGGAACCTTTCTGGAATCTATATAAATTTGGCAGAAAACAACTATCTCCATAGCTACCATCTGGGGTCCAGCACTGCGCCAGCAAGATCTGGTGAACAAGAAATCTATTCATTATAATGGAAAGGAATGGTTCTGGAAATGTTGAGAAGATTGATGGACGTTGGCAGTGCAAAGGAGGCCAAGATAAGATTTATGGGTTTTTAAAAATAATTTTAGTTTGAAGTATTTTGAAAATATTTAAAATCATATTTTTTTTAAATAGTTAATAATTATTAAAATGTATTAGCTTTGCTGATTTATTACCAGTTGTTTGAACACTTATGAATATTACTGTATGAGACTTTGAGAGACATTCAAACTTTAAAAAAATGTTGTTAACAAGCTAAGCCACAGGGTTTGTCTTAATTGGCTTTATGGTCAGATCTTTCCCTATGACACCAGAATTTACCCTCAAAACATACTGTTACAGCATTCACGCAGACAAGGCCATACCGTTGTGCAGGGCTTTGCTATTGAGGATTGAGGTTGCTTTTGGCTGTACTTTAAGTTTCCAAAAACACATGTTTGGACTTACTGATCAATTTGGAACAGAATTGGTCAGAAAATAAACATAATTTATTAGCCTACAGATGAAACTATTAAACAACATCACTTTCAAAGGAAGTTGCTTTCATGCTGCAAATCAATATTACACTTTGAAAAAAAATTACATTTATGGTGCAAGAATGATCAACTCACTAACTTTCTAATCTTAAAGAAAAATAATTCAATTACACCATGCTTTTGTAAACATGTTCTGCAATTAATTAGACATTAGTTAACCCAAGCAGCTAAATGCTTTATTTTCAACCAGAAATATACAAGTTGGAGTTGCAGACTGGCCTGTAACTCAGACTTATTGTCTCAATTGGTGGAATTTCATCAGTTCTTGGTCAGTTTGCTAAATGGAGTGACATGTGGAAATTAGACGTTCCATCCCAGCAGAGATGGGGAAAAAAAGCTTAACAGCTTGCACTGCTGAAATTGTACTTCCTTCCGGTCTTTGTTTGAGCCAAACTGATAACAGTCTCCGTATAAACCTTTCAATTCTCCTCAGTGAACATAACACATAGTTCCAAACAACCTACAAGAGTACAATAAGAGCAGACACCTCACAAGGTTTTTTATTCAGGATTGCAAAATTGTATGATACCACTTTGGCACCATTATACGCGGAAATCATCACAGTTCTAAATCTGTATTTGCATTGATAGATTCTGAGCAAGATAATTAAACAATTGTAGTGAGAGTTTTTCCATGGTATTTGGTGTTAACTATTAGAATTGGTTTCCCAAAGTTTTTAATCACAACCCTCAGTTTTATAAATCTCAATGTGAACACCTGTTTGCATTTGGTATTGACGACAACAAAGCAGGAAAAAATGTAGAGGTAACACTGGCATGTGTAGAAAGCAAGTCACTGTCAGTGCTGAGCAATGATAAATTCATCCATTATGGAGCTAAATTCAGAATAAGGCACGAGAAGCAAAACAAGTCTGTGTTAGAGAAATCAAGTGATTGAATGGATGAGAGGGAATATGTTACAGGGAACTAAGCAGGCATTGAATTTCTCAGTAATGGCATAGACACGGAACAATTGGCCTCATTTCACGAGAAAATATGAAAATATGGAGTAAGTTCTGCTTTTTTTCATTTTTTTGAGCATTTACTATATCTAAAAATAACAAAGTCAGCGGGTCAGTAGGCATCTCCCGAGATGCTGCCACAGTCAGACTGTTACTCCAGCACTTTGTGTCTCTATTTTGAGTAAACCAGAACCTGCGGTTCCTTGTATTCACATTTATTATGTCACTATTCACTTATATTATCTTTAACATATAAAGTTTTAACATTTGTGATCATAAAAATAATTTTATTTATGATCTAAAAGCTGTGAAGCTTTAAACAGTTCCAAATGGTATGAACAATGCTACAGAAGTCATTACTTGTGAGTTCTATCCAGCCATACCAGCAAACAGACATTCCTAATTTCTAAAGGCTGAAAATATTTGTTGTTATCCAACATCTGGTAAATAATAGTGCAAATTTACATAATATTAGGTGAATTCATGAGAGGTAAATCCCCAATTTCATTCCCTTATAATTCATATAAAAATTACAACTTAGCAGGCACTCTTACCAAATTCACAATGGGAGATAACATAAATAAGGTGACATAACTTAAAAATTCCACTTTCACATTTGAGCATATGCATGATGCTACCCTGTGCACCTGACAATAATCTGACACTTTATTAAAATCAATGTATTACTTTAAGCAAATCATATTAAATTTAAAGGTAAAGGATTAACTCTGTGTCATAAAATAAATACATCTTCCAAAAATCTATTGAAATTTAATTTACTTATTTTGATTGTATTGTGCTCATTATGAATTAATCTATCGCTCACATTTCTCCAACTAGGGCAACAACAATGGTTTCAGTCTACTACTCAGCCAAAGTTCTGATTGAATATCACTCTCTGTCAATAAAATAATTGCTATACATATTTAATATAATGATTGTTATAAATAAGTAATAACTTGTTTTGCCAGTCAAATAAATAAAAACAAGAGCATTTTTAAAATGATCATTAACATGTACAAATTGTTATTCAATTCAGCGTATTCTCTAAGCACTGAACATCCTTCCTCCATTTCCTCTGATGCTGTTATGCATAGAATAAGAAGCCAAGTTAATATGGGGATGCATCTGGGGCTTCTCTCATTTGTCATCCTTCATATTTTACCAGCTGCTGATGCAGTTATTATTTATACGTGCGAGGCACCTGAAATGACACAACTGCTTTTAAGACTTCATAATCCTTTTTCTGACAAACAGAATAGTGATGGCTAGTGAATTGTGGTACAACTTTTTGCATCCTTATTTTGATTATCTTTTTTGCCCTTTTAGTTTAGTTAAAATAGTTACTACCAACAAATAATGTTGCTGGTAGCCACAACAAGAACTTTCAAAATAACTGACAGTGTTAAGTGTGTCCATTTAGTAAATAATCTATACTCCTTGACACATATAGTTGTGTCTTCTCACAAATAAGCTTAGCTCATCTACCAACACTTAGCATTCATAAGGCAGAATATATGACTTATTTCCAATTGGAAACACTAGGAACTGCCAAGGAACTTTCCAATTCACTGAGTTGTGTGAAACCCACAATTATTTTAGGGAGGACCAATTGCAGAAGTCTGAAAATGACTTCTTGATAAAGTTGATTAACCACTAAAATAACCAGCTGTCTTAAACTAAAAATAACCAGAAGCAATTAGAAGGAAAATGTTAACTCCTCTAAACTTCTTTTATGACCCATAGTAAAAGATGACCTTTAATTATTTTATGTATGAAGAGGTTGAAAAGTTGCAATAACATTAATTCAAATCCAAAGAATAAGAAGCCAGGTCAGTTTTAGATCAAGTTTGTTCTTTATACAACAAAGGAAGACTGAAGATTGATAAAATAAATTTGAATTGCACGGTTGTTAGTAAAGAAAGTTAATGTAGTTATTGGTCCAGATTTTGTGACTCTAATGACACTAAAATCTTAGTACTCAGGATCATTACAATGAGAAATTGTAGAAAATATTTGGAGTCAGCATTTGTCCAGTTTCTTGCAGCAACCAACAAGCTGCAGCTCATCCATATTTTGCACTAATGAAGTCCTTGGAGATAGACATCTTTCTGTCATCATAAACTGATGACAATTTCAACTTCTTACACACTATTCACACAATAATTTTCTTTGTAAAGTTTCAGGCTGAATGGGATGCAACAACATGTTTTAATGATTTTGTTTCTTTCATTAAAATTTCAAGTTTACTCATGATAATGGGGAGTCAGGGGATATGGGGGAGAAGGCAAGAGTGGGGTACTGATTGCGGGTGATCAGCCATGATCACACTTTTAATCCCTTCATCTATATCATTAATGTATATTGTAAAAAGCTGCAGTCCCAGCACCGAGTCTTGTGGTACCCCAATAGTCACTGCCAGTCATTCTGAAAGGGACCCGTTAATCCCACCAATAATCACCTGCCAACCAATTTTCTATCCATGTCAGCAGCCTACCCCAATACCATGTGCACTAATTTTGACCACTAATTCCCTATGTGGGACCTTATCAAATGCTTTCCTAAAGTCCAGGTACACTACATGCACTAGCTCTCCCTTGTCCATTTTCATAGTTACATCCTCAAAAAATTCCAGAAGATTAGTCAAGCATGATTTCACCTTCGTAAATCCATGCTGACTCAGACCAATCCTGCTACTGTAATCCAAATGTGTTGCTATTTCATCTTTTATAATTGACTCCAGCATTTTCACCACCGCCAATGTCAGGCTAACTGGTCTATAAGTCCCTGTTTTTTCTCTCCAGCCTTTCTTAAAAAGTGGGATAACATTACCTACCCTCCAATCCACAGGAAGTCTAAAATGTCAAAGTCAAAAGAGTTTATTGTCATGTGTCCCTGACAGGACAATGAAATTCTTTCTTTGCTTCAGCACAACAGAACATAGTAGGCATTGACTACAAAACAGATCAGTGTGTCCATATACCATTATATACGTAAATACACACATGAATAAATAAATTGATAAAGTGCAAATAACAGATAAAGGCGTATTAAAGTTCAGAGTTTTGTCCGAGCCAAGTTTAATAGTTTGATGGCTGTGGGGAAGTAGCTATTCCTGAACCTGGCCGTTGCAGTCCTCAGGCTCTTGTACCTTCTGCCTGAAGGCAGCAGGTAGATGAGTGTGTGGCCAGGATGGTGTGGGTCCTTGATGATGCTGCCAGCCTTTTTGAGGCAGCGACTGCGATAGATCCCCTCGATGGAAGTGAGGTCAGAGCTGAAGATGGACTGGGCAGTGTTTACTACTTTTTGTAGTCTTTTCCTCTCCAGGGCGCTCAAGTTGCCGAACCAAGCCACGATGCAACCGGTCAGCAAGCTCTCTACTGTGCACCTGTAGAAGTTAGAGAGAGTCCTCCTTGACAGACCGACTCTCCATAATCTTCTCAGGAAGTAGAGGCGCTGATGAGCATCTCTTAATAATTGCATCTGTGTTCTCGGACCAGGAAAGATCTTCAGAGATGTGCAAGCCCAGGAATTTGAAGCTCTTGATCCTTTCAACCATCGACCCATTGATATAAACAGGACTGTGGGTCCCCATCCTACTCCTACCAAAGTTCACAATCAGTTCCTTGGTTTTGCTGGTGTTGAGGGCCAGGGTATTGTGCTGGCGCCACATGGACAGTCGCTCGATCTCCCTTCTATACTCTGACTCATCCCCATCAGTGATACGTCCCACAACAGTGGTGTCGTCAGCGAACTTGATGATGGAGTTCACACTATGACCGGCTACGCAGTCATGATTAGATGATTAGCTACCTCCATTAGATGGAGTAGTTACCTCCATTAGATGGCGTCGCGTGCACAACGCGAGGCACTGCGTCTCCGTAGTTGTAGCAATTTAGTGTTCTTCCTGTTAATAATTACCTTAGTTTTCGCCCGGAGCACTCGAGCAATGACTCTGTACGGCCGTCAGGAGCTACTGGAGCTCGGCCGTCTCTACGCAACGAGCCCCTGAAGCGACTTTCAACTGCCGCCGGAGATCGTCAGGACACCGTGGTCTAGCGGGCCAGCTCCCCCGACAGGAAGTGCCCGGAGGCAGCGCAGGGACCGCAAACAAAGACATGGGAAGCGCGGAGTCTATCGAGCTAGGCTGAGATCAACCCGCACCAACCAGCTCTGCCCAGCATTTTCCTCGCGAATGTCTGGTCCCCGGTGAGTAAAATCGACGAACTACGGCTGCGGATCACCATACACAAACGGAACGCCGACTGCAATGCCATGGTCTTCACCGAAACATGGCTCACCGACAACATTCCGGACAACGCCATCGAGCTGGAGGGGCGCACTGTCTTCAGGGCCGATAGAACAGCGGAGGACTTCCATTGGCGCTATGGAGGGTTAGAGACCAGCGCCAGCTAGCTCCATGAAAAAATCGCTAAAAACGGGGAGAAAAACGGACCTACCTGCTGTTTCTGCACCGGCTGCCTGCAACGCGTGAGTGACGTCATCAGGCCCGCAACTCCGGTATGTCTATGCAGCATAGCCCCCCCAAACAGCTCGGGCATCCGCCCAAATGGTCGCCCAGGAAGATGTTTCGAAGGCTGAGATAAGAAGATTCTTCGGCATAAACTAAAGGGAAGAATAAATGAATGAATGGAAGAACAAGAAGATAAGGCCCTTGTATTAACTGAAACAATGCTGAACCAGCAGATCACCGCTTAGTGGAGTCTAGCTGGCAGGTGAATCAACACGCCATAACCAATCATAAACCAATTCGTCAGGCAATAAAAAGTTTATCGAGAGGCTACTGAGCAAAATATTTAACTGGAAGGACATCAGAGGCGTTTAAGGAAGAGAGAAAAAAGTCTTATAGATCAAATGCCTGCTAGCTCGAGACACAGCGTGATGAGATTCGCAGATGCCCCTCCAAGACAAATGATAATAAAGGTGCAATATGACCATGTACTGGAGGAGATGATGAAAAAAATTATCCGCACAAGGAATCTGACATATGAGGGAGATAAGATCAGCATTTACCGAGATTATCCTGTGGAGGTCTCCAGGAAGAGAGCGTTGTTTAAAGAGACAAAAAGAATACTGAAGGATGTGAAGGATCTGAAGTATGGTCTGATGTACCCGGCTACACTAAGAAATACCTACAATAAGAATGAACATATCTTCAGCAACCCTGCGGATGCATTGGAGTACGCCCAGAAGATCAAGAACCTGCGTGCTGACTGAATATTATCTACAAAATGAATGACGCCAACGAACAATGTAACTTTGTAAGATCGGATGGAACTAAGGACCTGTTATACCTAAGGACAATCGAAACTGAAGAAGGATGCTGAACGAGGCCTTTCCCATGGACGTTACACTCATAGTTACTATTATAATACTATTAATATAAACAACTAACAAATACTAATATCACTGCATGGTACTATTAATAATTATTACTAAATGTCACTAATTACTTACAATTGAATTACTTAGAATTAGCTAAACGGTAATTATGAGTGCAGTTGGACGTAAAGTTTGATTTCACTTCTCTTCCTTTATTTTATTTTAAATATGTTTTATATATATATATATATATATATTATATATATATTTGATTAATGGAATTTGAATACTTTGGAACTTAAAACCCACCCCCCCGGTAAAATATTGTTATGGAAATGTCAATTTAAAGAAAGCATGGCGCTAGTTAAGTTTTTATTTTTTATATTGACTACGGAAGGCGGTAGATGGTTAGCCATGCTAGTATGGCTATCACTAACTACACTACTAATAGATGTTTTTTCTTCATTTTGCACTTTACTAACCTCTTAATCTATCCCTTTTTTATATAATATTCTATTATAATTTTAAGTTTGAATGGAGTTATAAGTTATTTCAAAGGAGATATATACGTGAGAAAGAGCAACGGAATTTAGAATTCACCTATCTGAAGTTTGGGTGTAATGTCGGGTTTGTCGAACTGAACCATTCGCTTTATTAAATGCATATATAGATACTAGTAATATCAAAGATGTTTGAAGAATAGAAAATCCAACTGGACGAGAATATTTATTTTATTCACCGGTACATAAAACATATTCAAGAATAGATTATTTTTTGGTGGACTTTAAGCTTATTCCATTTACTTATAATTCGAAATACCACAATATTATAATCTCGGATCATGCCCCTTTAACATTTATGATTAAAATAAATGGAAGGACGGAGAAACAGGTACAATGGAGACTTAACCCACAAATTTTAAAGGAAAAAGCATCTCAGGAATATTTTACTAAACAGATTAATACATTCTTTGAAATAAATGATAACCCTCAAACGTCTGCCTCCTTACTATGGGAAACATTTAAAGCATTTACTCGTGGAGCCATGATCTCTCCCAAGCATTTCATAATTTTCAGAATCGGGTGATGCAACAGGCATTTGAAATGGAAATTAAACAATTAGACATAGAGAATGCGGCTACACCAACCATGATAAAACACAATAAAATTGCAGTATTGAAATATAAATTAAATAAAATATATTCAGACCAAATGTAAAATTGTATCAATATACTAAACAATTACACTTTGAATTTGGAGATAAACCTCAAAAATTACTAGCTCGTCAATTACGGAAACTGGATGGGGAAAAAACAATTCATAGGATTAAATCAGACAAAGAAGAACCACTAGTACAACCTAAGGATATTAGTGAGAGATTTCTGCAATATTATCAAGACCTTTATTCTGCCAAAACGATAGATCACCGGACAGGAATAGAAGCTTTCTTACAAAAATGCAATCTTAAAGGGTTAGATTTGAAAGATAGAGAATGATTAGACGCTGAAATAACAGTAAAAGAAATTGAAGATTCTATCAGATCGCTAAAAAATGGTAAATCCCCGGGACCAGATGGCATTGGCTCGGAATTTTATAAAACATTCTATGATCTGATTGTTTCGCGTTTAAAGACACTGTACGAACATATTTATACCCAACAGAAATTACCAGAAACGCTAAATTAATCTATTATAACACTTATACCAAAAATAGATAAGGATCTGGATGATCCAGGATCATATAGAGCTATAGCTTTTCTAAATACTGATCAAAAAATATTAACTAAGATCCTAGCACAAAGATTAAGTATAGTGATTAATAAACTAATACACCCAGATCAAACAGGATTTATACCAAAATGGCATTTCTCATATAACCTGAGACGATATATTGAATATTATATACTCAAAAAGAAGTATTAACAAAGATCTAGCAATTACTTCATTAGATGCTGAGAAAGCTTTTGACCAGGTGGAATGGCCCTATTTATTTTCGGTTATGGAAATTTTTCAACTGGGCGAGAAGTTTAGTACATGGGTAAAACTTTTATATACTAATCCAACAGCTAGAATATCAACAAATCAAATGTTATCAACTAAATTTAACTTATCTCGAGGCTGTAGACAAGGATGTCCGTTATCCCCGCTATTGGTTGCACTTGTAATAGAACCGTTAGCACAAAGTGTGAGGTCCCATCCTGAAATATATTGGTATAAAACTAAAGATACTGAAAATAAAATCTCCTTATATGCAGACGATGTATTAATTTACATCACAAAACCTGAAGTTAGTATCCCTAACTTATTAAATTTAATAACTCAATATGGCTCATTTTCAGGATACAGCATAAATTGGAATAAAAGTGAAATCATGCCAATAATAGAAAGTAATCCACATATATTACAACAATTCCCTTTTAAAATAGCAAATGAAAAACTCAAATATCTTGGAATTTATGTAACAAAGAGATGTACTTCTTTGTTTAAATCTAATTTTCCGCCTTTATTGAACAAATTACATAAGAATATTTTATATTGGAAAACATTACCTATTTCAATGTTGGGTAGAATGAATGCGATAAAAAATGATTTTTCTCCTGCAATTATTGTACCTCTTTCAATTAATTCTGATATATCTCTCAAAAATTTGTTTTAAGAAGGTTGACTCTATAGTCACCAACTTTATCTGGGATTATAAGAACCACAGAATAAATAAAAAACATTTATGTAAATCAAAAATAAATGGAGGTTTAGCACTACCAAATTTTATATTTTATTACTGGGCAGAATATTAAAAATATGAATTTTTGGTTGGAGGAACTGGACAAACAACCAGATTCGTTAAAAATGGAAAAGGAAGATTGTTTACCCTTTGAAATTGGGTCGATTCTATTTGCTATTACTAAATTAAGCAAAAAAACCTATAAAGAAAACCCTATAATAGACAGTGGAATACGCATTTGGAAACAATGAAAGAAGACACTAAAATTGGATTGTTTACCACTATCTCTCCCCATTGTAAACAATGCTACATTTAAACCCTCAATGATGGATAAATGTTTTTTACAATGGAAAAATCACGGAATTACTAAGATGGGCGATCTCTATAGGAAAAGTTCCTTTCTTTCATTTCAGGAACTACAACAAATTTATGGGCTTCAAAAGACTACTTAAGATATCTACAAATTAGAGACTATGTTAAGTCAAATACACAGGACTATAGAATAGAAAGACAGAAATTCTTGATGAATGTTTGAATAAACACCCAAACACAGAAAAATTGATATCTTATATTTATAATATTTTATTAGATAATGATGCACCCATGACGGAAATATATAGGCAATCATGGGAAAACAAACTAGGTCAAATAATAAGGCCAGAAATATGGGATGAAAGCTTACAACATATACATCAATGTTCGTTAAATGCTAGACATTCTTTAATAGAATTTAAAGTATTACATAGATTGCACTATTCGAAAACCAAATTAAACAGAATTTTCCCATGTGTATCCCCTATTTGTGATAAATGTCAACACTTAGCGGCTAATCTAACGCACACATTTGTAAGCTGTATAAAAATCAATAATTTTTGGACAGAATTTTTTAAGATAATTTCGGAAGTTGTCAATACCAAATTGGTCCCTGATTCAAAATTAATAATATTAGGAATACTAGAACCAAATCAATTATTCACAATGAACGAAATACATTTTATTGATTATAGTTTAATAATTGGGAAAAAATTAACACTAACATTTTAACTCTAGCCCCCACAATTAAAATGTGGACTATGGAAATGTCGGAGACCCTACATTTGGAAATATTAAGATTTGTCTTAATGGACAAACAAGAACTATTCACAAGAATATGGTCCCCGTTCATTTGAATATTTGAAGGGGCAAATTGATTCAGCACGAGAACCTGACTGAAACCTGAATTAAGGAATAGATGAAGAATTACATTTTATAACCCGCGGATATATCTCCAATGATGCATAATCATTTGAATACTCCATTCTTCTTTTGTTTTTTTTTTGTTTTTTTTCCCTCTACTATTTTCTATCTATATAAAAATTAAAAAAACATAGAGAAGTACAATTACTATACAATTGCTAATATAAAATTATGTATTTACTTCTAATAAAAAAAATATTAAAAAACAAAAAAGAACAGCGGAGCACTCCGGTAAGACCAAGTGCGGCGGACTGTGCATTTATTTGAACAACTCATGGAGTACAGACGTTGTCAGGATTGGTAATCACTGCTCTGCTGACCTGGAATACCTGATGATAAAGTGCAGGCTCTTCTATCTGCCCAGGGAATTTACATCGATTGTTATCACTGCAGTCTATGTACCCCCGGACGCTAATGCCAGGCTAGCAATGGAAGAGCTGCAAGCTGCTATCAGCAAACAACTAACTGCACACCCAGAGGGGGCTTTTATTGTTGCGGGTGATTATAACCACTCCAACCTTAAAACTGTACTCCCCAGATTCCACCAGCATGCCTCCTGCGCAACCAGAGGATACAATATTCTGGACCTAGTATATACCAATATTACTGAAGCATACAATACCCTCCCCTCCCCCACCTGAGACAGTCTGACCACCTCTCTCTGTTCCTGCTCCCCAAATACACACCTCTGATCAGACATGTGAAACCTACCGTGAGGACAGTGAAGGTCTGGCCTGAGGGGGCTATCTCTGTTTTACAGGAACAGTTTCATCAAACAGAGTGGAGTCTGTTTGCCACCCAGGCCACCTTTAACTCCCAAGTGGACATCAACTCATACACCTTAACCGTTCTGGACTATATAAAATTCTGCACTGACAACATCTCTACCCACAAAGAGATAAAGATCTTCCATAACCAGAAGCCGTGGATGAGCAGGGAGGTCAGACTCCTGCTGAAGGCTCGCGATGGTGCTTTTAAATCTGGCGACGCTGAGGGATACAGCTCATCCAGGGCCAATCTGAAAAAGGGAATTAGGAATGCTAAACTCAATCACAAACGGCGGATCAAGGAGCATTTCCGAAACAACTCTGACCCCAGGCGCATGTGGCAAGGAATCAAACCATTGCCGATTACCATAAAGTCAACACCCCACCCCCCCAGAAACGCCTCCCTTCCTGACAAGCTAAACCATTTCTATGCTCGCTTTGACTGGGACAACAAAACTCCAGCCATCAAAGTTGCTCCACCTGCAAATGAACAACCCCTCAGTCTCTCCACCTCTGCTGTACAAGATGCACTGAGAAAGGTGAATGAGCACAAAGCTGCCGGCCCCGATGGCATCCCCGGGCGAGTGCTCAGGGCATGTACTGGACAACTATCCCTGGTCCTCACTGACATTTTCAATCTGTCACTGGCCCAGGGTGTCGTCCCCACTTGCCTCAAGACATCTACCATTGTGCCAGTGCCCAAACAATCAGCAACAGGGAGTCTCAACGACTTCCGGCCAGTGGCACTCACACCTGTCATCACCAAGTGCTTTGAGTGGCTGATCTTGGCTCACCTCAAAGCCAGCCTCCCCCCCACACTGGTCCCCCATCAGTTTGCCTACCGGGCCAACAGGTCTGCGGAGGACGCCATATCGGCAGCCCTACACTCTGCCCAGACCCACCTGGACAGCAATGACACCTACATCAGGTTGCTGTTCATTGACTTCTGCTCCGCCTTTAACACTGTCATACCCGCTAGCTTGATCACCAAACTCAGCGGTCTTGGCATCTCCACCTCACTCTGCAATTGGACACTGGGTTTCCTCACTAACAGACCACAGTCTGTTAGGGTCAACAACCTCACCTCCTCCACTATAACACTGAACACCGGCGTGCCCACAGGGCTGTGTGCTCAGCCCTCTCCTCTACACCCTCTTCACCCATGACTGCATCCCTAAGTATGGCTCCAACGCCATCATAAAATTTGCCGACGACACCACGGTGATAGGACTGATCAGTGACAATGATGAGTCAGCCTACAGGGAGGAGGTCCAGCACCTGACAACCTGGTGTGCCAACAATAACCTTGTCCTCAACTCCCAGAAGATGAAGGAAATCATTGTTGACTTTAAAAAGAACAGAGGGGGCAGACACACCCCCATCCATATAAACAGGACTGAGGTGGAGCGGGTCTCCGACTACAAATTCCTCGGGGTACACATCTCGGAGGATCTGTCCTGGTCCCTCAACACCTCCAAGCTGATCAAAAAGGAGCAGCAGTGCCTTTACTTCCTGAGGAGGCTCAAAAAAGCCCACCTGTCCCCCCAGATCCTGACCAACTTTTACCGCTGTACCATCGAAAGCATCCTGACCACCTGCTTTACGGTATGGTACAGCAATGCACCGTAGCAGATAGGAAGGCACTACAACGGGTGGTGAAAACCTCCGAGTACATCATCGGTGCCCCGCTCCCTGCCATGGATGCCCTCCACCGAAAACGGTGTCTGAGACGGGCCGGAAGATCATGAAAGACCCCTCCCACCCTAACCATGGACTGTTTGCCCTCCTACCATCAGGGAGGCGGTACAGGAGCCTCAGGTCCCGCACTAGTAGGATGAGGAACAGCTTCTACAACAACACCATCACACTGCTGAACTCGGAGTCCCGCTGATAGATTTCTCCAGTCTCTCCGTCCACATTGTCTGCAGTCTGTATTTATTTCTATATTGCTATTACTATGAACTGATGCTAAACTGCATTTCGTTGCACCCATACTTGTATCTGTGCAATGGCATTAAAGTTGAATTGAATTGAATTGAATTGAATGAGTACAGAGTGAGTACAGCAGGGGGCTGAGCGCGCAGCTTTGAGGTGCTCCCGTGCTGATTGTTATTGAGTCTGACACATTTCCACCAATACAAACAGACTGTGGTCTGTGATTGAGGAAGTCGAGGATCCACTTGCAGAGGGATGTGCAGAGACCCAGTTCTGTGAGTTCGGTAACCAGCTTGGAGGGGATAATTATGTTAAACGCCGAGCTGTAATTGATGAATAACAGCCTGTCATATGAGTTTTTGTTGTCCAAGTGGTCCAGGGCTAGCGCGATCGCATCCACCGTTGATCTGTTGTGGCGGTAAGAGAACTGCAGTGGGTCCAGGTTTTTGTCGAGGTAGGAGTTGATTTGTGTCATGAAAAACGTCTCAAAGCACTTCATCACCAGAGGCGTTAGTGCCACTGGTCGATAGTTATTGAGGCATGTCACCTTGCTCTTTTGGGCACCGGTATTATAGATGTCCTTTTGAAGCAGGTGGGAACCTCAGACCTCAAAAGTGACAGGTTGAAAAAGTCCGTAAAAACTCCAGCCAGTTGGTCCGCACACATTTTTAGAACACGATCAGGTATACCTTCAGGTCCAGGCGCTTTTGTTCCTGACCTGATCTGATCAGTTGAACTGATCCAGAATCCATAGAACATTGGAAAATGATCATGAATGCCTCCTTGAGTACCCTGGGATGCAGACCATCAGGCCCTGGGGATTTTTCAGACTTCAGTCCCATCAGTCTACACAACGCCATTGGACGGCAAACATCTTTGGCCCCATCGGATGCCAAACATCCTTTGCACCACCTCTCCCAGGACTCACAGCAACTGGGACCTCAACGCCTGTCATCTCATCACCCCTTCTCCCATCACACAGCAACCCTCTTTGGCTCCGGTTTCAACACACTAGGAGTATGGATAATCAGCTGGGAACAGACTTCATGACCTCCGCAATTCACTGTTGCACTGAACACCACAGCCCCACCTGGCTCGGACCTACCCTGCAAAGAGTGGGTCACCCTGAACCGGCTCCATACAGGGGTCAGCCGGTCAATGCCAACATGCATCACTGGTGTTGCGTTTGTCAGCAGCCTGCATGTGTGGAGCAGACCAGCAAACAGCACAGCACGTGTTTTTTGACTGCGCTGTCCTCTGTGCCTCTGGTGGAGGGGTAGGCCTCACGGCCCTGGATAACAGCACATTGAACTGTGTACAGCGCCTGGAGGGCGTTACATAACCCCTGTTGCCTTAAACACAAGAACAAGAAGTCTACCCGAAACCATTTCCTGCGTAATGTGCATTTCCTTCTGTTCCTCCGCCACCCTAGATCCTCTGGCCACTAGTACATCAGGGAAATTGTTTGTGTCCTCCTTTGTGAAGACGGATCCAAAATACCTTTTCAACTCGTCTGCCATTTTCTTGTTCCCCATAATAAATTCACCTTTTTCAGTCTTCAATGGTCCAACTTTGGTCTTAACTAATTGTTTCCTCTTCACATACCTAAAGAAGCTTTTACTATTCCCTTTTATACTCTTGGCTAGCTTTACCTTCGTAGCTCATCTTTTCTCCCCATATTGCCTTTTTAGTTATCTTCTGTTGCTCTTTAAAAGTTACCCAATCATTTGGCTTCCCGCTCATCTTTGCTATGTTATACTTCTTCTCTTTTATTTTTATACTGTCTCTGATTTCCCTTGTCAGCCACGGTCGTTCCTTACTCCCTCTGGAATCTTTCTTCCTCTTTGGAATGAACTGATCCTGCACCTTCTGCATTATTCCCAGAAATACCTGCCATTGTTGTTCCACTGTCACCCCTGCTTGGGTATCTTTCCAGTCAACTTTGGCCAGCTCCTCCCTCATGGCTCCATAGTCCTCTTTGTTCAACTATAATACTGACACCTCCGATTTACCCTTCTCCCTCTCAAATTATAGATTAACTTATCATATTATGGTTACTACCTCCTAATGACTCCTTTACCTCGATCCCTTGTCAAATCCGGTTCATTACACAACACTAAATCCAGAATCGCCTTCTCCCTGGTAGGCTCCAGTACAAGCTGCTCTAAAAATTCATCACAGAGGCACTCCACAAACTCCCTTACCTGGGGTCCTGTACCAGATTTTCCCAGTCTACCTGCATGTTGAAATCTCCAATAACATAGAAACATCAAAACATAGAAAATAGGTGCATGAGGAGGACATTCGGCCCTTCGAGCCAGCACCACCATTCATTATGACCATGGCTGATCGTCCCCAATCAATAACCCGTGCCTGCCTTCTTCCCATATCCCTTGATTCCATTAGCCCCTAGAGCTCTATCTAACTCTCTCTTAAATCCATCCAGTGATTTGGCCTCCACTGCCCTCTGTGGCAGGTAATCTCATAAATTCATAACTCTCTGGGTGAAAACGTGTTTGTCTCATCTCAGTCTTAAATGGCCTCCCCTTTATTCTAAGACTGTGGCCCCTGGTTCTGGACTCACCCAACATTGGGAACATTTTTTCTGCATCTAGCTTGTCCAGTCCTTTTATAATTTTATATGTTTCTATAAGATATCCCCTCATCCTTCTAAACTCCAGTGAATACAAGCCTAGTCTTTTCAATCTTTCCTCATATGACAGTCCCGCCATCCCAGGGATCAATCTCGTAAACCTACGCTGCACTGACTCAATCACAAGGATGTCCTTCCGCAAATTAGGAGATCAAAACTGTACACAATACTCCAGATGTGGTCTTATCAGAGCCCTATACAACTGCAGAAGAACCTCTCTACTCCTATACTGAAATCCTCTTGTTATGAAGGCCAACATTCCATTAGCTTTCTTCACTGCCTGCTCTACCTACACGCCAACTTTCACTGACCGGTGTACAAGGACACCCAGGTCTCGCTGTACCTCCCCCTTACCTAACCTTACCCCATTGAAATAATAATATGCCGCCTTGTTTTTACCTCACATTTATCTATATTATACTGCATCTGCCATGCATCTGCCCACTCACTCAACCTGTCCAGGTCACCCTGCAACCTCCTAACATCCTCTTCGCAGTTCACACTGCCACCCAGCTTTGTGTCATCCGCAAAATTGCTAGTGTTGCTCCTAATTCCCTCTTCCAAATCATGAATATATATGGAAAACAGTTGCAGCCCCAACAGTTGCGGCCTTCCGGCACTCCACTCGCCACTGCCTGCCATTCTGAAAAGGTCCCGTTCATTCCTACTCTTTGCTTCCTGTCTGCCAACCAATTTTCTATCCATGTCAACACCCTACCCCCAATACCATGTGCTCTAATTTTAGTCACCAGCCTCCCGTGCGGGACCTTATCAAAGGCTTTCTGAAACCGTAGCACTACCTTTATGATATGCTAATTTTAACTCTTGATTCAATTTGCACATTATATCCAGGCTACTATATGGGGGCCTGTAGATAACTCCCATTAGGGTCTTTTACCCTTACAATTCCTCAGTTCTACAAATCTGACTACTTCTCTTAATTCTATGTCATCCCCCACAAGGGACTGAATTTAATTTCTCACCAACAGAGCTGCCCCACCCCTTCTGCCCACCTGTCTGACTTTTCAATAGGACGTATACCTTTAAATTTTCAGTCCCCAGCCCTGGTCCACTTGCAGCCATGTCTCTGTAATTCCCACAATATCATACTTGCCAATTTCTAACTGAGCCTCAAGCTCATCCACTTTATTTCTTATACATAGTGTATATGGTATATGGAAGTGTAGGGTGTGAAAATAGGACAAAGGGAATGGAGATCATGGGAAATGTAGAATAGATCATTGTTAGCTGGGAGAAGGTAACAACAAAGTAAACAGAGATAAAATGTAGTCGGAGACAGCAAGACTGGTCGGAGAACTGGGCAGTGGGAGGATGGAGAGAGAGGGAATGCAAGCATTACTTGAGGTTAGAGCTGTTCATACCGCTGAAGTGGAAGCTGCCCAAGCGAGATACTGTACCGAGGTGTTGTTCCTCCAATTTGTGCTGGGCCTCACTCTGACATTGGAGGAGGTCCAGGATACAGAGGCCAGTGTGGGGATGGGGGTGGGAGTTAAAGTGTTGAGCAACTAGGATATAAGGCAGACTGAGCGGAGATCTTCAGTGAAACGATCGCCGAGCCTGAGCTTGGTCTCGCCGATATACAGAACGCAGAGGAAGTTCTTGCGGATTTGGGAAGAATGTTCCATCTCTGAACCAATAATACTGGAGATCAGTCCTAATTCCAGGTCACTGGAGCTGTATAGTGGCAACAATACCAGCTGCACCCATTGATGCACCCTGAATATATGGCTAACATTTAAAATATAAGATTTCTCTAAAGTATCACTAATATCTGTTGTTGTAAGTATTTCCTTTGCTGAAAGTATTCCTGTGTACATCATTTTAATGAGAGTAGAACAGATGTAGGGGAGAAGTGTTAGTAGAAGCAAATGGGGCAAGGCTACATTAAAAGATAAATATTTCTCCAGCAAAATCCACAGACTGAATTACTTCCTCATTGATATTGTTTTGCTAACCTGGGTTACATCTCTTCAGGACCTACAACAATTTATCTACAGTCTTTATTTAAGGGCCTGTACCAGCAGCATGCAACTCCATGCGATGAGCGCGACCTAACGTGGTCGCTTGAGCCGTCCGGCGTCGCGGGGCCGGTCCCACTTCGATCACCAGAGCCGTGCAGAATTGTGTGGAGTTCGTCCCGACATCGCGCGGGGCTCTGAAAAACTGACCATGTTCAAAAATTCCGCGCGGCAACGGCTTGTCGGCTCGCAGTCGCCTCGACACATTACACACCGCCTCGACTTGTGCCTCCATGACCCTCTCTGTAGGTGCCTCCGTGAACCTCTCTGTGTGTGCCTCTGTGCCCCTCTCTGTGTGTGCCTCTGTGCCCCTCTCTATGTGTCCCTCTCTGTCCTGGCGAACTTACATTTAAGACTTCGCTCCAAATTCGCCTCACTTTGCGCCGCGTTGCGCCACTCACCCCACGTCCGCGCGGCCCCCGCTGCCGGTTTGGCCATGCTCTTCGCATGCAGGCGCATGCTGGTGGGAACGGCCCTGTACAGGGATCACCCGACCTCCGCCGGCCCCCGCTGCCGGTTTGATCGCGCTCACCGCATGGAGTCGGATGCTGGTAGGACAGGCCATTTACAGTCCATAATTGAAGCTCATTCGCACCTCTGTGGAAGTTCTTCCTCCTCTGCAAGACAGCATCTTCCCTTTGGTCTCTCTGAGATATCATAGGCTATAATCTTTCAATGGCACAACTTCAATGCGGGTGGCGGTTCCTCTGTTTCAATGCTAACAGTGTCATACTGCTTCATTGGGGTTTCAAGCCAATGTCTTTATTTAAAAAAAAAAAAATCTGTTGTTGTGACTTTTAATTTGTTAATTTTGCCAAGCTTTCATAATTTCTTTCAAAAATGACTGGTTTTGAAAGCTTTCACTGCTCCTCAAAAAAGCCAGTTATGATAATTTTAAATATGTGGCATATATTTACAATGTATGGATTACTATATCTCTCTTCGATTGAGTTCTTCCTTGCAGGTAAAGGTCAGATGTGAAACAATAGTTTCTAAAAATATTTGAAATTCAAAACACATGTGATTCACCAAGCAATAACCCAAAAATGTAACGTGCCTCGATAAATTAAAATAATTTTGACATACAATAATTTGGGGAGTTTCGTGCCAGTTTGAATCTAAGTGATCCTGACATTATTTTCTTCTTTTCCCTCTTTTAAATCTTATTTCGGTGATACTCCTATTCTATTAAGAATGAAGAAGAATTTGGTAAAATCTAACAATATCTTCATCCAAACAGCAAACCATAATTGGGCATGCTTTCTGTTTTCAATTGTTGGCGTTAGTAACTCGTTTTTTCTGGATTTATTAGTGTTATTATCCTGCCATGCAAAGTCTAATGCGTTTTCCACTGAGAGTAATTCCTCATCCCACTAGCAATATTTTTAACACCAGAACCCTAGCCAATTATGACTTATCTCAAAACAGTATAAAAGATAGGATGGACATCTCTCCAGCCAAAACAGGACAAACATTTCAGTAGAACATCTCAAGGGATAAAATCATCAATCAATTGCTGCCTCTATTCTTGTGCTGCCATGGTTCTTCTTTACATGGCAGATGTTGTTTCATCTTTTCATCCTCCTTTTCCATGGTGACCATAGGTAAACAGATCGCTGATGCAATGGGAGTCAAGCAACATAATCCCACTGTTTCGACCCTCGACTTGGGGTAGTTATTGGAACAGCTGTGGGATGGGCTGTTTTGTGAGATCTCTGATACTGAGAGCCGTTGTCATTCACTCAAATCACTTTACAGCTTCAAGTAAACACAACCTTGCAAAGTGCATTTTAAACTATTGATACTTAAACTTATGCACACAAAAGGTTAAGCATATCTCAATAGGCACAAGCACGTGTCAACAGAAATGCTTATATGACCTTTTTTGGAAAAATCAAGCACTGATTTAGACGGTGGGATCTTCCTCTACATGATCTTTATTGTTTAGCTCTATGATATTCCAGATCCTCTACATCTGCCTCTCTATTACACTGTCCATTGTGATCCGATGCTGTGGTTTTCCTATTCTCACTTTGTCCTCTATAGTTTTTTTGTCATACACTCTCCTGTGTTTCCCTTTGTCGTTGCTACTGTGGTTATCACTTCACTTGGCTCGTTCCATGGCTGGTCTTGTCATGCTCCAGGCAAATTGCACTGAGCTTAAATGAAAAGAGGAACTGCTGGAAACACACAGCAGGAACTAGCACACACAGCATTACTGGAAAGAGAAGCAGAATTTATGTTTCAGGTTGCATATACTTTCTGATCTGTAGGATGTTTCAAGCGTGTTCAGTTACTTTGTTTTTATTACAGATTTAGAATACCTGCAGTTTTTCAATTTTCTTATATTGATCTTTGTACTCTGTGCCCACTTTCACATTATCAAGAGGATTTTACTCTGGGTCGGACTCTATGTTTTTATAAATATTAATGCACATTCTTTCCTTAACTCATCCACTTCTAACTGCATTTGGTTCACAAATAACTCATTCCTTGTGCCATCTCACTGCCTATTATATGTAGTAAGGAACTGTAGATGCTGGTTTACTCAGATAGACACAAAATACTGGAATAACTCAGCGGGACAGGCAGCAACTCTATATAGAAGGAATGAGTGACGTTTCGTGTCAAGACCCTTCTTCAGAGTGAGATGCTGCCTGTCCTGCTGAGTTACTCCAGCATTTTGTGTCTATCGCTGCCTATTATGACCTGTTCCCTGTTTTCAGGTTTCCTCTGTTCAACTACCTTTATCATAGAATCACAAAGTCATACCTACCGTCATGTCTATCTATGCTATCCTATTTACCTACATTAGACCCTTATCTCTCTACTCCTTGCCTATTCAAGTACCTATCCAAATGCCTTTTAATTGCATCTTTATCTGTGTCTGAATAATGTCTTAATCCCAATCTTCAGGATCATATTCTTTTTGCAACTTTGTCTATGCTCTTGGTTTTACAACCTGAAGTGACTTCAGTGGTGCACATTGCCATCCTGACTGCCCATCTTAAAATCCTATAGTTCTGTTCTGTGTTGCATTTGTTACAAATGTTTGGTTCTTAAGTAACCATAGGGGCAACGTCTTCTTGGCTATGACTCTGACAGCTGGAATGGTGAGCCCTTTGCTTCCAAAGAACGTTCAGAGTATTTATTTCAGATTTCTAAATCCATTCACCTTGTTTAAGTTATCAGTTTTCACTGTGAATCCATATCTTAATCCTTCATTTTGAAGTCTTGCAACAAGTTATGGTGTGCAATGTATTTACATCCTGAGCAAAGTCATTTGGTGGAAGGATTTGTGTGCAAATGCAATAAATCCATAAATTCTCCAAATCACCATGATCCCTGTGGGTATCTCATACCATAGTCATATCACAAATTGGAGTATCTACATTCATTACATCCTGATTTAAGGGTAGATAAGAACTTATTTGCTGGTGTGGACACCACTTAAAATGCTTTCCTTGCTATCATTCACCAGTATTCAGAGCACCTCCCTGTTTGTATTTGTTTGCAATATTTCATTTTTCAAAGCATACCATGAATGCCAAGTTTATTGTGTCAGCCATACTTTGGATGCTCTTAAAAACTAGTGCCAGATGTTCAATTTTATTACAATTTCAACAACAAGCTGCTTTAAGTAGAAAAAAACAAAGCTGCAATGCTTCTTGATATTTATCACGGAGCCTCCTGCCTATTGCAAGTGTGTGTCCCTTGATTTGCTGTGGCTGGTTTCCAATCAATGCTGCTTTTAAAGCCCACATTACCCGTACTGAGAAAAACATGGTTGGCTCCACATTTACTGCCCCCCCATGGATTTTCCCAATAAACTAACTTAAACTCTTGTCCAGTCCCACCCCACCAACATCTGAGACACCTCACATGCCCTTCAATTCTTCAGTAACTTTCAATTTCTAGACCCCCATTGCCTCGTCCTCACCACGGACGTCCAGTCCCTCTACACCACCATTCCCCATCAGGAAGGTCTCAAGGTCCTCGATTTCTTCCTCCAATCAATTTTCCACTGCAGAGACCATTCCTTGGTTCACTCATCCCTTCCCACCCAAACCATCCTCCCCAGTTACTTTCCCCTGCAACCACAGGTGATGTAAAGGGCCTGTCCCACTAAAGCAACCACAGGTGATGTAAAGGGCCTGTCCCACGATGAACAGGAAGATAAAAGACGGCTGGCACAGTTACGGAAAGTTCTATTAGAGTGCGGCAGGGGGTGGGGGAAGGAAGGATGGAAAAAGAGAAAAAGGGAACAAGGAGGGAGAGGGAAAAGGGGGGAGGGAAAAAGTGGGATGGAAAGGGGAGGGAAAAGGGGGGAGGGAAAAGGGGGGAGGAGGAGTGGAGACACTTTTAAGAAGCCAGACAACTTTTTGTTTTTTTTTTTTAATTTTTTTTTTATTATAGAAACAATATATACAGAGTACATCTTATGCGGCTTTAAAAATTATATAATATACAAAATTATATAATATTGATTATCAATTGATACTGTTTGTTTATTTGTAATGTTATCCATTATACATTTCCTGGTTATTTATTTTGTATAATTGGGATTGTATGTAGTATATTCCTAAAATAAGCATATATTACCGCATACTCTGCGCATACCATTACATATTTCTTCTAATTACCCAAATACAAAATCCCCCCTAATATAAACTACATATATACCCAATTCTTAACAAATCCTTCTATGATATTCATGATATTTTTTTCATAATATAAGAGGTGGATTTTGTATTATTATTAACTTTATATTTTTCAAAATTATTATATAGTTGAAAATGCGCAATTTTATATAAATAACAAATTATAAGACATCTATAATATTTTTCATTACAACTAATAATATGTATATTCATACTAATATTAAGAATATATATAATGATGTTTCCTATACTTTTTTTTCCTACTTAAGAGATAGAAAGATAGAGATAGAAAGGTAGAAAAATAGAAAAAGAAAAATGTGAAAAGTTTTGTGGAGATTAAAATATTACTCAATAATCCGTTCTTGGAGATACATTCATGATTTAAATTATATGTTATTTCTTCAATCCATTCAGATTATTCAGGGCCTCAGTCAAGTCCCCGCGCGACGAACCATTATACCCTGTAAATATTAATGTATGGAGACCAAATCCCTTTGAAGACGATCTTAACCTATCCATAAATACAAGTCTCAAATCTCTCCAAGTGAAGTTGTCTCCGACATTTCTGTATTCCACATTTTTAATGTTGGGGATGCAGGCCCACCTTTTTCCCCAAATTTTTAGTATAAAATTTTTTTTTTTTTCCCAAATATTAAGGAATAGTCCGATACAAAATCTTGAATTCCTTGTAATTAGTTGTTCCGTTTCAGGTATTCCAAGTATTATAAACTGTGGATTCAGGACATAAAAATAAGTAATATAACAACAATTCGAAGGTTATCTTAAATATATTTTCTTCCAATAATTCTACAATCTCTCGTACAATTAGTGAAGAAAATGTGACAAATTTCTGTCTGAGATTTGTGAGACATTTATCATCTCATTATAGCGATAAATATTTGGAAATATATTAATGTAATTTAGATTTGGAGTAAATGTAATCTATGTAAAATTTTAAAACTTAATAAAGCAAGTTTTAGCATTTACGAGCATTAATTGTATGTCTGTAAGCTTCTTCTTCCCATATTTTCTTGGCTATATTATGAACCTAATTCATTTTCCTCCCAAAGCTGTCTGAGTGTGTTTTTCCTCCGAGATGGAAAATCACTTTCCAACTAAATATTGTAAAAGATGAGATCATTTTTTTCTGTATTTGTGGATTGTTTTATTTCAAGCAGTCATCTAAAGTTTCAACTCTGTTCTATTTCTGAAGTCGGTGGTGGATTTTGCAGAGAATAATAGTATTCTGATTTTGTAAATATCTAATGTTCATTTTTTAATAAGCCCGTTTTTAAAAAAAGCCCCCCTCCTTGTTGTAGTAACTCTTGAAATGAAAGAAAAAAAATTTCTTATAAAATCCCCAATATTTAAATTCCTTTATCTCCATTGTATAAAAGCTATCCATCGTTGAGGGTTTAAACGTAAAATTGTTTGCAATAGTATGACCTACTATAATTAGTAGTTTAAATGTTTCTTTATTTGTGTTTCCAAATAGAATACCGCTTCCTATTATCGAGTTTTCACTATAATTTTTCTTAGGTAAATTTGAGTAATTACAAAATATCATAGAACTAATTTCAAATGCAAACAGTCTACTCATCTCTTTCCATTTTTTAACCAGTTTGGTTTTATTATCTGTATCTTTCCTTCTCTTCAAACCCAGAAGTTCATATTATTTTTTAATATATAACTGCCCAATAATAAAACATAAAAATTTTGTAATGCTAATCCCCGTTTAATTTTTCTTTACATAAGTGTTTTTTATTTATCTGGTTCTTAAATCCAGATAAAGTTGTGACAATAGAGTCTTACTTTTTAAAAAAAATTTTTAGGAGATATATATCGGGATTGATTGAAATAAATATCAAATAATATGTGGAGAAGAAAATCATTTTTTATTGCGTTTATTTTTGCCTAACAATTGAAATAGTAAACATTTCCAGTAATAAATAATATTTTTATTTAATTTATTACAGTAATAACAGGGAAATTTAAATAAATTAGAGAGTCAAATCTTTTTGTAACACAAAAACCAAGATATAATATATTCATTTGATATCTAAAAAAATTGTTGTAATATCCGTAAGTAATGCAGTGGCTCTTGGCAATGTTCACCTTTTTATTCCAATTGAACTTGTATCTGAAATTAAACCAAATTCCGTTATATTTTAACAAATTCCGTGATACTTATTTGATATAAAGTAATACATCGTCGTCCGCTATATAAACGAGATTTTTTTATTCTTAGTAATCTTTAAGTACATCAAATCCCATATATTTCCGGGGCAATCTCCCTTGGGCAAGAGGTTCGATTGCTAACGACAAACCAGTTAAAGGTGATAAAGGGAACAGCCTTGTCTACAAAACAACCTCGGGATAAACTAAATTTAGTTGATTACACATACGTTTGTTGTCTATCTAGCTGTGTGGGTTTTGCATATAACAATTTGATCAGTAGTAAAACCACCAAGCTTTTAAAAGTCTTCCATCACCGAAAATAAATAGGCCATTTTTCCCCCTGGTCAAAAACTAGTTTCCTGCACCCACGAGAAACTACTAAGTCTTTTTTCTTATCCATCTTTCAAATATATGATGATATTAAATAACCGTCTTAGATTAATATGAAGAATATCTTTAGGTATAAATCCTGTTTGATCAATAATTAATTCGTCTTAGACAACTGTGCTTAATCTTTGTGTCTAGTAATTATCTTGTTAAAAGTTTGATCCCGTATTTTAATAAAGCAATTGTCTCTATATATGATCCTGGTTCATCCAAATCTTTATTTATTTTTGGGTTAATTGATATAATAATATCGGTTCAGTGTATCTGGTAATTTTCTCTTGTGTATATATCTGATCAATATAATTTTAAATTGGGACCGAATTTGATCAGAAAAATTTTATTAAAATACCTGTAACCTATACCCAATCCGTCTCCTGGAGTTTTTATTACCATTTTGAATTTTTAATGATTTAATAAAGTCTTGGATTATCTTTTATTGAAATATCAGCATTTAATAGTTCGCTATTTTGTAAATCTAATTCTTTTTAAGTTACATATTAAAAAAAGATCTAAATTCTGTTATATTTACTGCGCTTTTAAGCAGTAACAGATTTTGGGGGTATAATATGTTTCATAAATCTTATCATTAATATCCTTTGGGGTTATGTATTAATAATACCACGATTTGATGATTTAACCTCTGTTAAATTTTTTTGTCAGCATCTTCAATTTTCCCTAATTGTCACCAATAATTTTTTTTGTTTTTGTCTCCAAATTCCAAACTGCAATTTGTTTATATATGTTGGTATATATATTTAAAAAAACTTGATCATATATAACATTAGTTGTTTTAATTTTATATTTTCAATGCTACAATTTTTTTATTATGTAAATTATTGATATCCTATTTTATTGCATTCTGTATGTTCAAATTGTTTTATCTCCCGTTCTAAGTCTGTTACCGTCCGAATCTGTTATTATTAGGGAATGCTTTTTATTTCATAATATTCCTCCTAGAATATCCATTAAATATTGCCCAATAATAAAGAGCTAGATATTTCTGTTGATCATTTTATTTCAAAAAAATCTTAATCTGAGTTAGAAATATTCCTGAGTGGTTTATTTTATAAAATTGGGATTAAGTTTTTCCCATTGTCCTAAATTTTCTGTTTAACCATATATTAAAAAAATTTTAAATGTTAATGAAAAGGGGGTGCATGATCTGCAATAAATAATATAATGATTTTATATTCGTAAGTAAGTTGAAATAAGCTTTGCATCTACCAAGAAAATACTATTCTTGAATAATTTTTATGTACAGGCGAGTAAAAGGAATATTCCGACCCATGAGAATTTTCTGAATCTCTCAAACATCTTTAATATTAGTCGTTTGGATAGATGCATTTAATAAATCTCTAGTATGTGATTTAGTTTTTCTTCTTGTTTAAAAGATCTATCTAAGTTAAGGTCTAATGTACAATAAAATCTCCTCCCAATTATCAAATTATAATGTGTTAATTTTTTGCCAGGAATATTATTGAGATACTTTCTTAAAAAATAATGACTATCAAAATTTGGTCCCATAAAATATTAACGAAAAATCATTTTTTCCCATGTTATTTCTCCTATCACAATAATATAATCTGCCACTTATCAGATAATAGATTGGTATAGCTTAAATAAAGTACCTTTACGGAAAAAAAATTAAATTTTTGTAACGCCTCTTGATTTATCGTAAAGGAAAGTGATTATATTTTTGTCCTATTCCATTTGCTTTCAGCCTATTTTCAAGCGTCTTTTTTTAAGTGGTTTCATGAATGTAAATACATCAGCTTTAATTGCCTTTAAGTTGTCCAATATTTTTCCTCTTTTTATTGGTTCATTGATAACCTTTAAAACATTCCCAACTGGCAAAACGGTAATCCCCTCCATTCCCATAATAATTTTTTAGTCCTGCATATATTAAATTTGTGGGAATCCTACAATAGAGGTCTAATGGTCCGTGCAGAAGACGCTAACTTACCCGACACCACGAATAGATGAATTTTTAAATCTCTTTTTTATGTACTTCACAAAATATATCTTCCATGTTACCAATGTTAGCTCCAATTCAAAACTGAAAGAACAATAGTAGAAAAGAATAGTAAAGAATAGAGAAAGAGTATTATTTTGTAAGAATGAAAAAACTACAAATAAATTATTTGTAGTTGTGTGTACGCCATACTACATTGGCTATCCATCTAAAGGCTTCCGGCATTGATGTTATTTAATTTGAGCCAGCTCCTAGATTAAAGGATTAATTGTTCCATAATAATAATATAATTTAACGGGGATAGAATATAAAAGAAATGGAAAAAAGTGATTAAACAGAATATATAAGTAGTAAGTCGAAAATTAATTTACAACTAACTATAAAAACGAGATAAAAGAATTTTAAAGTACAAAATAAAAAATCATATATAGAATAAAAAATAAAAGGGAGGGTAAATCTCCAAATTTAACAAGACATAAGATATATAATTATTAGTAATAATTAATTAGCAATTATAACAATCTTGGTTAAAGAATAATCATAGTGATACTAAAACCGCGTTTATGGTTTAGTATGTGTGTTCTTTTTATGTTAGTTATCTATTATCTAATTGCAAGTGTATCAGCAAGCAATCTTCCAATCCAGAAAAACGCTTCATTCCATACGACATGTCCGTCCCTTCCTATTCCCTTCTAATTCCATATGATCGTATGAATCGTCACAGACTGAATGTTAAGAGACCATAGCTAGGTCTCTTAAAAGAAATATAATAAAGTCCATAATGTTTTCTTGTAGATAATTTTTCAAATGTCAAACTGCTTTGCAAATTCCATGGTCTGCTGCTGATTCTTTAAGAAATTTCCACGTTTATAAGTAACGTCTTAGGGTGCTGCGTAAATTCACACCGTATCTCAAATTTTCTACACCCCTCATAAGCCTTTTTGGCTTTCATTAAACGCGTTCGTTTTTCTGGCCAACCTCAGGGATAGTCTCGGTAGATACTGGATTCTTGGTCTTACAATTGTCAGATTCCTTTTTTCCCGAAGCTCTCCGCATAATAATCCTCCAGACCAAAATCAATATTGTAGCTTTTACAAATCAATTTGTCTGGGCCATTTTGTCTGGCCTGTCGTCAGCCGACTTCTATTGCCACGACTAATACAGGCTTAATCACCAGAGATAAAAGCCACTTGAAATAGGTTTGTAGTCATGAATCTCTCGGAGATTCTTCGTATTTCTCTAAGACCCTTTCAGGAATCCCTCTATCCCTCAAGTGCCTTCTGTCTTCTCTGATAGCCTTCTAGCGAAAGTGCAATATCTCTGTACCTATTTAGTTCACAACACCAGTAGACGTTTCTTTGTTCTGTTATCCAGCTTTTCTGTAGACACAGTACTTCCTCCCATCTTTTGTTGTTCATTAGCCAGCTGCCTTTGATCCACACATGTCAAAAGGATCAATCTTATTTTTGACAGTCTTTTTTTAACTGTTTCAAAGTTTAAATCTCCATCTACGTTACCATAATAGTTCCAATATCAATCAGTTCATTTATTCAAATTTTTCTGATAACTTTCTTGAAACTTATTATCAATTTTTTAACATAGTATCTTTTTGAAATTCATTCCATTGATTTTTTCATCATATCCATCTGATGTTAATTTGACAAATTTCTCTTCCTTATTTTCTCTTTCCTCCCTTTATATCTTTCATTTTCTTCTTTTATATCTGCCATTTCTGCCTTTAATCAGCTTAAATCCAGCCATTCGTGTAGAGAAATAAAAGTTTATCAAATCCTCAACCTTCTGTGCCCTGCCTTGGAGAGACATCATTCCAGGGATCTGCCCCTAAAACTTTGAATCCGAGGCTTCCTCTCCAGCCTCTCCCGCTCCTCTGCCGGGTTTTTCTACCTTTTTTACCTTGTCAGTAGGGCTTCCGTGACCGCATGGTTTTGTCAGCAACGGCTGATGACGTCATCCGGTACGTTCGGTATTAAAACGGCAGCAGCCGTTAAGCTCTGTTAAAAAACAAAAACCCTTTCCTTTTTTCCGAATTTTTACGAGCTAGGCTGGGCGCTAATGCTCTAGATCCAATAGCGCCACCGGAAGTCCGAACCAACAACATTTAATAAAAGCTGTAGCGGGCATTTAACATTTTACTTCGAGTCACGTTGAAGTGACTACGGTGAAGAACCCCGCCTTGGGTGCTTGATCGGATCATTACGTCACGCTGACGGCAGAGCAAGAATCTACAAGAGGCATCTCCTCTATAGCGGTAGGTACACGCCCCAGGTAAGTGCAGTGAAATACTTAACAGGGCATAATCCAAACTCCGTGGACTAGTGTATAGAGCCACCAGTAGTTACAAACAAACGGAATTTTAAAAAGAAAAAAAAATAAAAGTTAAAATGAAAAAAAAAAAAGCTCCGTGGAATAAACGTAGTATTAAAAAGCATCCCGGGGGGGGGGGGGGATCTTTTCCGAGATACAAATAGTCTCATTGCTTTTGTCTCTTTTGCTTTGTCCCTCCACAGAGAGAAAAAAAAAAGAAAAAGGAAACACAAACATATAGGGGAGAGTATGCAGGCCTTTTGTTACAGGCCTATGCAAATACCAAAGCATACGTATCAGAATTAAAGGTGGTGATAGGTAAAGGTTCCACACTAGCTTTAAATATATAAGCTTAGCAGCCGTGCAACTGAAGCAATATAATTAAATCGGATGATGGATAGCTGCTGATTATTTGGGTTAAGAATAAGAATAATATCTATTCTTTCAAGTTATATATTTGAACGGATCCCCGCTTGTTAGTACTACTGAAATAACACCAGGGGAATTGCAAAATGTGATTGTCCAAAAAATTTCTTCTCAACAATTTAGTATTAATTTTGGAGTATCAGAGATTAGAATTAAAGGCCTATTGTAATTATGAATGTGTGGCATTCATATCAGGTTAACAATACCCTCGGCTGTGCATATATCAACACATGACAAGTAACATCATTATCAAGTATATCTGTAACCAGATGTGGCATAAATTCTAAAAAACCGAAGGAACAGGAGTGTTGGAATCCTTTTCGCTAAATTAACATGGGAAGATTGTCTCTTTTAATGTTCTCATTTTGCTGATAGGGCGTGTTCGATGAAAATGTAGCAGACGGCTGCCAGGGGCACTGTTGTTGGCACAAAATGGATCCATCATGTTTCTCATTAAATGAGAGAGATGTTGAACCATTATATGACCATAGTTTGCAGTAATTTATTGTTGTATCAAATTCATCCAGGGCATGAGAAACAAAGTTGGTTTATAGCTGCAGTTTTGACCAGACCATTATAACAGTTTTGAACGTTAAAGAGTATATGAATGTTTTTTAACTAATATAGAACAATATAACAATTATTGTACAAAAGGAATGTATACCTTCAATTTGAGAAATAGTTTATTTTAAAAAACAATATTTTTTTTGATGTAAGAAAATTGGAAGTCTTTGCAGACAGTAAAAGTTATATGTAATCATTCATTTTAGATATTAGGAAAGTTCCTTGTGGTGCCATTTTTTCTCTAGCATCTAAGTGATAGAGCCAATAATAAGCGCTCAATGTACAGTGTTATCGTCCTATTTAGAACAAAATGCTGACCAAGAAGTTATCCGGGTTCAATCATAATATACCATTGAAAAGGGATTATAAATAATAATAATAGATAAATAATCTGTCCCCAAAATTGAAATACAGAAGATTGGGAGATCAAGCATAGTCCTGACTTGCTTAGCAATGGACTCCATCTGCTATCAAGATTCAACAAGATTAACATTGAAAGTGATAATGCCTCCATGAATTTAAGATGCAGCATAAGAGTGCAAACATTGCAAATGTTACAATTATATAATTGCATTGTGATTACAGATTACATTACGTATATTATTATTGAATTTTACCAAATAAAGCAGACCAAGAAGACTGGAACCAAGGTAAAATTAAGCATATCCTTTTGGCCAAAAATTGTGTGTGTTCAACCATTGACTCAATATTAAAGTAGGTAAGAGTCCTGGTGTGGTGAGACGCACTACTTATTACACAACAAAAACCTCATAAGTATCAGAAAAAAAACTGATAGTTTCTAGATAATTATATTCTGATTTTAAACATGTGTTTTAAAACTCAGTGAACTAACTTTGAGATGGAAATCCTCCATTAAGAGAGGTAGATACATCAGGAGAATGGCAACAGGGGTGCCACTCTCTAGCTAAATCAAGCCGCAGGAAGGGTGTAAAATATAAATTAAAGTTACAAAGGAAACCCAGACATGGTGTCAGGATTGACACGGAGGTTGGGGTTACTGAATTGTTGCTTGTTTATACTATCAAATTAATAATAACAATTGATATTTTGGTGATAAATTTGCTCTTTCAATGAAAGCGCATCCTTACTGTTTCATATTCTTTTATAATGGGAAAAAAATTATTACCATAACTGAGGCAAATGTTTGGAAAAAATGTGTTATTTGCCTCCATTACTGGTATAGCCAGTGTCGTAGGAATTGAGACGACCAAACACAGAAGAATACAAAATTGTCACGTTAGTCACTCGTTGACTCTAGCGATGTAAAATAGTATATTACACGAGAACTTAACCAGGTTCGAAGTTTTGATCGTAATATTTTATGAGGAATAACGATGAGGGAAAAACCCTGCCCTCCACTCCCGACCCTCATAAAGAAAATAAATGATCATCTGTAGTTCTAATCGATGTTGACCCTTACTATTTTACTCTGCTATTATGTTCTGTGTTTTTTCATGCCGCTTGCTTTGAGTATGCCGATCAATCCAAGCGCCAGGGCGGGCTTCTTCTTCACGTAATCCCCATCATTACTCGCATAATATACTGATCAAAGATTCAAACTGGGTAGTTCTCGAGTTTAAATCATACTATTACCCGTTCGGTCTTCCATGGGTTCTGTAATACTCCAATGAGCCAATTAAAATGCCCGTCGCAAAGGTTGATTGCCGTAAGGCTACCCCTCCCCCCCCGCCCCCCCCCCCCCCCCCCCCCGAGTGCCTATCCTACATAGCGACCCGCACCTCCACTGCACTCGATTTCATAATGACACCTTGCGTCCAATTACTACTTGCGGAAAAAATTTGAAACAGGCTGAAAAGCCTTTCCTCGACCAAACCTGAGGGCCTGCGAGTATGCGGGACACTTGCCTCGAGCATGAAGAGAGTTTCCAGGTGGACCTCATAGAACGCTCGTAGGAACCAGCGTGTCGACCATGCTGCGAGTGATTCGAACAAACCTCACTATAAACGCGCAAATAATACGCTCAGTGGACAGGCCCTCAGTCCCTAGTCAAAGTTTATTTCTTTAAAAAAGATAATAGATACACTAAACTGTTAAAGGTAAACCATTTAGCAATCTTAAAATTGATTCCTCAGACGTTAGTGTAAAGACTACAATAGCACATAACGTTGCTCAGTGCTTCTTCTCGGGCTCCACTCACAGAACAAGATTAGTTTAGCACATTAATTGAATACATTTTCCCCTATATTAAGAAAAACACCCTCCTACAATCTGAATATGCAGACTGAGATTTCTGTAGCATTTCCAGAAATATAAGTAAAACTGGGGGTCCCCAAATCGACTCATCCAATAACAATGTTATTTACTTTATCCCTCTGGAGCGTCAGCTATTTTTCAATCTTGTGCTCCTTTATTGGCCTAGAAAAGAAGCACATTTATACTGGCAATATTCCATCATAATTTATATTTATTAAAAAGACACCTGTTCCTCCTATTTGTGTTCCATATAATATTTACAAAAACATTCAGACTTGGCACCGAGCCTTTCCTTTTTGTTTCCACTAGACTCATGCTTTTTGTAGAAGGAACAACCATTTAAGATTTGGACATATTTAGACTGACTACTATTACTCTCTTTCTCTCCCATCCTTTTTTATGAAACAGAAGAACATCACAATCCTCGGTGTAACACAAGACACAAGTATAAGAGCAATGATTGCCAGAATGATAAGGCCATAAATGTATAACAGTACCCGCCAAAGGTATGCTACCCAGTTTCAGATAGTATATCCTTTCCCGCCAAAGTCCATCAAAAAACCAATGGTATGGCCATCCATCTCTCACTCTCCCATTGACAACCATCCTTAGAAGCATGGTTATGGATGGATGGATCAGGTGCACCCTGTAGCGGTGTAATCCCTTCATCCGATATTGGTTTGTGCCGTTAAAGTTTGCACCTGTGCTGAGGGTGTTTGCCAGTCTCGCTTTGTAGATTTGTTGCAACCAGAGGCACCACCCCCCCCCCCCCCCCTCTTGTCCTGTATGGGTTCAGCACACCTTGATCTAGATACTAAGGCATATTCCCCGTGGGCTTGGACAGGTATCCTTCTCAGTAGTTAGGCCTGGTCCGTCCAACATCACCCAACGAAGAAGTGCGCGGTACCCCGGAACATGCCGCTCGACGGACGAGAAAGCTGAAGCAAACAGAAATGGAAGCCAAATAACTAATGGAAACGCGAGGCCGAAACGACAAATAACCGAAAGCAAAACAAAGCCGAATGCCAACATAGGTGACTGAAATCTGAACCCACACATCAAGTTGTAAGTGCCGAAGGGACGCATCTCTCAGGACAGCCCCACTCTTACGCACGCCAAGGCAGCCACCACCTCATCTCCCCCGTGCGGCCGCCACTTATGTGGTTGTGATCGGAGGAGCGGAGGTTGGAAAGGTCTGGTCCTTCCGCCCACCCAGAGTCACCAACCCTTATGCACTGCCATCGGACCCATCCCCACACACCAGGGGTGGATCGATTTCCCCCCCTCCCCTCTGGCACCCAGACCCTGACAACTCAACCCGGGTGATTTGTTCCATCCCCACCCGTTTGAAACAGGGTCTCAAGTTATCGCTTGAGGCGACATTTCCCTGTCTTTAAACTCTCACAAAGGTCCCCAGGGGGCGGGGGCATCGTTCCTCACGCGGCCGAAGGCTCAGTTTGTGGGCGCTCTAAAAAAACCATAATCTTTCGAGGCCCCGCAGGATGGTCTCGAGAAGCAACAAATTTTCTCCAATTTTTCCTGACGAACTGTCAACCTTGCCACGTTTTGGGCATGCTGTTTATTGGGTCAACATTTATTCATATTGCTTGTTTCTCTATCATTGTTGTGATAATTCTTTCCCGTGAGACAGAGGGGTTATCTCCTGTCTTTTATAATTGTAACCAATAGTTCTTGAATAAATCCGAAGCAATGGTTTCAATATATTATTTATTCCCCACTGTGTCAACCGAGTAGCAGATTTTGGTCGTGTGGTGTTGCAATCTGCGCATGAAAAACAGACTTGAGATCCTTCACCAGTCACTTCAATGAGAACTAACTCCGAAGTAAAAATGAGTAAGATTAAAACTAGAACATACCAGTTCGAAGTTGATCCTTATTTTTAACGAGGAGTGACTTTTGAGGATTTACTTGCCCTCCGCTCCCCACCCTCATAATCTAGAAGAGATCAATCTGGTAGTTCTAGTACTACGAGCCTTACTAATTTACTTCGGCTATTTGTTCTGTGTTTTTCATGCCACTGCTGTGAAGTATGACCTCGCCGCAATGTGCCTGGCGGGGGCCCCCCCCCCTTCTTCACGTAATCCATCAACTTTCACTCTCATAAAATAAGATCAACGTCAACTGTTAAGTTCTCGTTTAAATCATACTATATCACCGCACCAGGTGCTGCATTGCCATCTGGTAGCCTGCAGAACTCCATACAGCAAGCTCCCACGCACAAAACACCAATAATCCTGTAAACTGTATTAACCGAGAGAATGACACAAAAAGCTGAGTAACTGCAGGCTGAACAGGCACAATCCGCGAGACCTCTTCAAGACTCAGTCTTCAAGTCTGAATAATTGGTCCTCGACATGAAACATCCACAAGGAGTAACAAGTGTTTCAGATTGTTTGGCTACCCTGCAGCACATGAAACAGCTATCAATACATCCAACACAGACTGCAATCTACGCTGGGGGCCTTTGTCTTTTGCCTTCCATCCTGCAGTTGCTTCTCGTATGTGTTTTCTTAAGTTCTTTCAACTTCCTCCTGTGAAAAACAGCACAACAAACCTTATAAAGACATCGATACATGGTGGAAATCCACCTGCATTGAACTTGGTCCGCACTGCTTTTGGTGCCTGATTGCTCCTTCAGATCCTTAATATAGCACTTCTAAAACTGGTAACGTACACTTTTCCAATATTTTGTAGAGACTCATCTGAAGAACCATTGCTTAACTTTTTTTACATTTGGTTCTCTGTCATCTTCACATTGATAAATAACCTTTCAAAAGATCACATGGACTCCAATCCATCCAAACATAAGTTTCTTAGAGAACAAGATTGCGTCATCATTGCAATTAAACTGTTTTTTTTTCACATTTTAAATGGATGGTTGAAGTTGGCATCTTGATACCTGAACTTTTTCCAAGAATCACGCTTGTATATCTTCAGATCATTCTGAGCACAATAACAATCCTTCTTTAATGGAGGGGATTCCGAGTTGTCACACATCCATCGACCGCAAAGTGTTTCCATTCTATTACAAAAGGCAGAAAGTCTGCTTACAACATTGACAGGAAGATACTTTGCAACATTACATCCTTCTAACAATTTTACATTCTCTGTTCCATTTCCGAGTGAAAGTTATTGAAACCATCCCAGAACTTCCTCCATTGTCCCTTATTCTTTCTCTTGGATGGGCAACGTCACCCTCATTCTAAACAACGCAGCACTTGATGCATTCCGATGTAACTTGGCAAAGTTGAATCCTGTCTCACCACAACACCAACTAACTTCTGCCCCATCTGTTATCAGATTTACTGGAACATTCCCCTTGCCAATTAGCTAGGATCTTCTGCCTGTATTCAACCTCTATCCCATTCAAGTCTTTGGACTTTGTCTCTGGATACGTGTGCTATAATGGCCAGAGCCTATGTTCTTCCACAAACCTTTCCCTTTGTTCTGCGATTCACAAGTGAGCCTGGCTTGATTTGCATTTATTCATGTGTTAATCCTTTGTGTCTTGCTGACACTGAAAAAGCGAGTGTAAGATTCTTTAGACTCAATGTCAGATTCTGGTAATGTTTCAGTGAATCCATATTAATGATGCAGAATGATTCTTGTGGTGTCTTTAGTCCCATCTAGATCTGGTCCGCACATAACTAATGTCTTGTAATGTTGTATGGGTGTGTGGAACATGGTATTCAATATAATGCTTGTAAGATATGTTGAATCTGTAAAGAACCAAAGAGGATATAATTGTCCAAAATGGTCCTGATTTTAAAATTGTCTGACAATAATCTTAGTGTCCTGTAAAAGGTAAAGATATCTTGGGCATTTTTATTACAAACAAAATACAGATGATGAAGGAATATTTATAGGCACGCATATTGCTGCATGTACAGGGGGAAATATTCTCTTGCGTAAGTTATGGTGCATGTACAGATGGTGGTAAGATGCAGCTTAGAGCATATGCCACACCACCTATTGCGCACTGTGTGCAAACCTAATGGAAAGACTTTTGCAGAACCTAAAGCTGTCCTATTAGATGCCATGCACACACTGCTTAAGGAACCTATGATGGTGTAGTGCTGGTAACCAGTATTGGTGGCGCAGAGTTCATTACTTTAGAACTTATCATAGAAACATAGAAATTAGGTGCAGGAGCGAGGCCATTTTGGCCCTTTCGGAGCGCTGCACCGCCATGCAAATGATCCATGCTAATCATCCCCAACTCATATCCCTTGTACTGCCTTCTCTCCATACCCCCGATCCCTCAGCCACAAGGCCACAATCAACAACTCCCTCTTCAATTGGCTCAACGAACTGGCTCAACTACCTTCTTGTGCAGAGAATTCCACAGATACACCTCTCTCGTGAAAAACCGAATTTCTTCATCTCGACCTAAAAGAACATCTTTCTCCATTATCTTCAACTACACCCCCTCCTTAGTCATTACTTCCCCCAACATCGGGAACAACCTTCCTCTGCATTTAGCCTGTCCGACCCCTAAAGAATTGTGTAGTAGTCGCTATGAATCACCCTTCATCTTTCCTAAATTCCAGCGAGTTCCTACATATAACAATTCATATGTATATATTCATCTGCAGGATAAATGACTAAAAATATAATTATGTGTGGGCCTTGTCAAACATAAGGATTAGCACTACATGCTAACAACGAATCCAGTTTGTAGATTAATGGTACGTTTCCTTCGTTGTAGGATGGTTTCTTTGTTTTTATTCTGGATTTTAATTCGATTTGTTTTTTTAATCTATAATTTATGATGCTTTTATAATTGATATCCTAAGATTTATATAATTTTTTTGAATGTTTTATATGCAATGTATTTTTATGTAAGTTGTCCCTTGTCTGGACCTTGAATGACCCTAGCTGACTCCAAAATAAAGTTTATTATTATTATTACTATTTTTAAAGCTGCTGAAATAAAACTATTAACTGGTTCCTGCTAAGTAATTTTCATACTTAGCTGATGATTCATTTTTAATAGGTTTGTTTTTAGCTGTATCTGGGTCAAGGGATGAACATAGCCATATGAAACATTCAATAGAAAGAGCCTTCTCTCACATGTCGAACATGGTCAGCTTTCTTTTCTTTTTTTTTCTTTCTCTTCTTTCTTTTTGTCATCAATCTTTTTTCTCTCCTCCATTCAAGTTCAATTCATTTTCTGCCTTGTGCTTTATCATATGTATTCAAGATGCTCTTTGCCTGCTGCACTGGAAACCACTAAACTTCACAATGAAAGTTTGCTCCAGTTAGCTTCGATAGTTGTTAACTGACAGTGTTTCCCTGTTTTGAAAGTCTGTCCCCATTCATAGAAACATAGAAACAATAGAAATAGTGCAGGAGGACACGCATTTTGAGCAGCAACCGCCATCTCTTGTGATCATGGCTGATTCGTCCCTTCTATCAATAACCGGGTAAAATTCATCACCAATGAGTATTTTCACAAATCGAGTCATTTGTTATCTTTCTCCAAGTTGTTCCATCAGCAATGCAAAAAAAAACCAACATCTCTTCTCCTACTCCATCAATGCCAACTGACTGTCCTGATCCAACACAACTCAGCTCCTCACTTTTTATTCCCGCTGGATTTACCTCATCCATTCTGTAACTTGAGTGCACTCCAAATATCAAGGCTTTGAACTCCACAACCTGATTGCTTCTCCTTCAGCTGCTGTGTGATGGAAGCGAGATGCATTATTTCCAGACGGCATTGGCGAGCACATTTCTCATCTTTCAGCTTGGTCGTAGATCCGGATAAGCTGCACCATTTTCCCGGTTACTTCAAGGACTGGTAAATATCCATCTTGACAGTGTTTAATAAAAACGTAAGGACAGTTGTCAGCCTTATTCAGGAATGTCTTGTGCAGGGGTTGTTTCCCCAAGGTCCAACCCATCCTGGGCCAACCTCAGGATAAAAAGTAGTCAATAGCCCAATCTTCTTGTTCTTCCATTTACAGTCAATCATATCAGATGTCCCTCCAACGGCGGAATCTTCAACCTTCAACGTGTTGGTGTCGTAGTACACCTGTACAGGTCCCCTCCAACAAGTCCCAATTTGTCCCAATTCCCACTTAACCTTATCAGTACGTAGTCCTCACCATTAGTATGGACTGTGTCAGAATTCAACTGCAGTGGCTTTCTGCGTTTTCAACCCGCTGTGAATGTAAGACTGACAAAGTTTTCTTTAATTGCTGTGTCATATGGTAATGTAATTTCATTGCTGGTGGCCTGTAGGTTATAACTAACTTCCAACACTCGTTAGCGTCCTATTCATATCCCCTACCACTAATCCCAGAAATCCTAGCGGTCATGGGGGAATGTGAGAATAAACTTTTAACCTACCTATAGATGCAGACCCCTTAAATTAAAAAATAGATAATTATTAAAAAAAACAATTTAAAACAAATATTCTACCAATTGTTCCAATCCTATCTCCCCAAATTTTACAAATTTTAAAATTCAAGCAAACTTGTTTCTGAGAAAAAGGGCGTCGTCCAATCTCATCTAACACATCTAACCTGAAATGCATGTGGCCATCAATGGATTCAGATCCTATATTGCGAACTCAATATCAAATGTAAGAAATATGAAGACAATCTAAACTTAAGTTAACAGAAAACACAGAATACACTAATTAATTTTCATAGATTTGCTACTCATTCAAGTGAATCATCCTATTTCCATCTGACATGGGACCATTTTTCAGTCAAAATGTCTAATCAATAAGGGGACAGAAAAAACTTGGGATGTGACAAACCTTGATAGAACATCTAGAATATTTTAGAGAGCTTAATTTTGAACAAAATCTACCATTCAACATTGAAAGAAAAACTAGATACAAACAAGACCCACAGGCAAAATACACACAATACACAACAGTTTAATCTGAGAAGTTAGCCAAAGTGGCACAGTCTCCCGTACTCCAAAAAAATCGTGCCAAAACATTTAGAGACAATCTCCTCCTGTATTACCTTTACATTCCCCCTCCCTTCTGACAAACAGAATCATATGTTTTAAAAAGAATCATCATTTCGGTGGGGACCAATTTGCAGAATTAATGCAGAATAAGCAAGCTCTAGGACATTCCCTGGGACTTATGTAACCGGACTTAGGGAAGGTTTGCAAAGTCGCCTGTTTGGCGTGAAGAACTTAAAATGAACAAAGTGAGTAGTTTAATGTAAATGGTGGCGCACTAATCGTCAGAAATAGAAGTGGTGTCTGAGCTGTGATTGGACAGTACCAGATTGGATTATTGCCACCTTCCCCCTTCTTTATCTATAACAGGGTGCATTCGCCATAGAGAGTCTCTCGAGAGGACTTACTGTTCCGTCATTGTTTCACTGAACACTTATCCACAGCAACTTTCTCTTCTGCCTTAGCCCTTAGCCCTTATCTCTCTCACTCTCCTTTCTTCTCTCTCTTCCACGTCTCCCCTCCCCTCTCTCTCTCTCTCGTGCTCCCCCTCCCTCATCTCTCTCTCTCTGTCTCCTCATCTCTCCTCACCTTCTCTATCTCGCACTCTCAGCTCGTTCCTCTCGTCTCACTCTTCTCTCTCTCTCTCCTCTCCTCTCATGCATACTCTTCCTTCACTCTACCTCATCTTCCTCACTCTCCTCTCTCCTCTTCGTTCCTTCTCATCTCTCATCACCTCTCTCTTCTCTCTCTACTCTCTCTCTCTCTCTCTCTCTCCTCCTCCTCACCTCTCTCTCATCTCCTCATCGGTATATACCAGATATCATTAGAAAACGGTGATCGTGGATAGATAGATAAGGAACAATGAGTGAAAGATATGCAAAAAATAATCGTTGATAAGGGAACAAGTCCAATTGTAAGCTGTTATTTGTGGTGAGAAATAGAAGAACTCTGGTGACTTTTTTTTTTTTTTTTCTTTCTTAGTGGGGAAGCGAGATAGAAAATAAAAAAGGAAAAAGGGAATTCAGGGCCCCACAGCAGGGCCCGATCGGGTCTGAGCGGAGAGGTGGAAACAGTGGAGAGAGGAGACAGCAAGAAGGGTTAACAGAATTGGGGGGAGGATTTTTTTCGATAAATTCAATATTCAAGAAAGCCCATAAGGATGCAGAACTCCCAAGCGGAATATGAGGTGCTGGTTCCTCCAGCCTTGCGGTGTATGCTTCAACTCCTGGCCCCGGTGAGAGGAGGCCCAGGACCCGAGAGGTCGGAATATGTGGAATGGAGAGGGAGTTGAAAGTGCTGAGACCACCGGAGGTCGTGGTTGGTTATTGCGGACCGAGCGGAGAGGAGTTACGTGCGAAGCGATCGCCAATGCCTCCGCTTGGTCCTCATAATCACCGATATAGATCATCTGGTATCTGGAGTAACAGGCGGCATGCCAGTAGATGAGGTTGGAGGAGGTGCAGGTGAACTCCTGTCGAACCTGGAAAGGACTGCTTGGGTCCCCTGAAGGATGGGAGGGGGGGGGTATAAGGTACGGACAAGTGTTGCCATTTTCTTGTGGTTGCAAGGGAAAGTGCCCCGGGGAAGGGTAGAGTGGGATGGAGGGAAAGAATGGACAAGGATTTGCCGGAGGGGCGGGTCTTATGCGGAAGGCAGACAGGGGGGGAAGATGGGGAGGTGGCGGGGGGAGGGTCACGTTGGAGTGAGCGAAACTGGCGAGAGGACTATATGTTGTATTTGCCGGCTGGTGGGGTGAAAGGTGAGGACCAGTGGATTCTGCCCTGTTTAGCGAGTGGGGGGAATGGGGAGCAGAGGCAGTGTTTTGCGGGGTATGGAGGAGACCCTGGTGCGAGCCTCATCAATAGTGAGGGATGGGAATCCCCGTTCTCTGAAGAATTAGGCCATTTGTGATGACCTGGTGTGGAACACCTCATCCTGGGAGCAGATGCGGCGTAGACGGAGGAATTGGGAATAGGGATGGAGTCCTTACAGGAAGCAGGTGGAGGAAGAGTAGTCCAGTAGATGCGGGAGTCAGTAGGTTGTAGTGGATGTCGGTCAGGAGCGTATCACCTGCAATAGAGATGGTGAGGTCAAGGAATGGTAGGGAAGTGTCGGAAATGGTCCACGTGTATTTGAGTGCCGGATAGAAGTTGGTGGTGAAATGAATGTCAGTCAGTTGTGTGTGGGTGCAGGAGGTGACACCAAAGCAGTCGTCGATGTAACGGAGGTAGAGGTCGGGATGGGGCCCTGGTACGCCGAGAACAAGGATTGTTCGACGTACCCAACAAAGAGGCAAGCGTAGCTGGGGCCCATGCGTGTCCCCATAGCTACGCCTTGTGTTTGGAGGAAATGGGAGGAATCAAAAGAGAAGTTATTGAGGGTGAGGACCAACTCTGCTAGGCGGAGGAGGGTATCAGTGGACGGGTATGGGTTAGCTCCTCTGGTCGAGGAAGAACCGGAGGGCTTTGAGACCGTCCTGGTGGGATGGAGTGTAGAGTGACTGGACGTCCTGGTAAAGATAGAGGATGGGGGCCTGGAGAATGGAATGCACGAGCCGACGGAGAGTGTCTGAGGTGTCTTGAACATAGGTGGGGAGGGATTTAACACAGGGGATAGGATAGCGTCAAGGTATGTGGAAATGTGTTCGGTGGGCACGAACAGGCAGAGACAATGGGTCTGCCAGGGGCAGTCGTTTGTGGATTTTGGGGAGAAGGTAAAATCGGGGCCGTGCGGGGCTGGGAAACGATGAGGTCGGAGGCTCGGTGGGGTAGGGAGCCCGAGCTGATGAAGTCGGTTATGGTGCTCGAGACGGTGGCCTGGTGTTCGTCAGTGGGTCATGGTCCAGGGGTAAGTAGAGGAGGTGTCCGAGATTTGGCGCGCGGCCTCCGCTTTGTAGAGATCGACGCGCCAGACTACCACGGCACCTCCCTTGTCGGCGGGTTTGATAACCCAGTCTGGGTTGTTACGGAGTGAGTCGATGGCAGTACGTTCAGGGCTGGAGAGATTGGAGTGAGACAGGGGGTGGAGAAGTCGAGGCGTTGATGTCCCGACGGCAGTTCTGGATAAATAGTTCTACAGCCGGAAGGCTACGAGGGGGGTCCAAGTGGAGGCGGTGCGTGGGAGACAGGAAAAGGGATCATCAGTGGGGGGCGAGGGCTTCTTCCCTGGAAGAACGCCGTGAGGCGGAGGCGACGGTAGAAGAGCTCCAAGTCGTGGTGGGCGCGGAACTCATTGAGGTGGGGACGGAGGGGACAAAGGTGAGACCTCTGCTGAGGACAGACCGTTCGATGTCGGAGAGGGGGAGTCCGGGGGGATGGTGAACACGCGGCAAGGATGGGGGTTGTGGCCGGGGGAAGGCAGGTGAGTGGACTGAGGACGAAGCGTGGTGTGGTGGGGGGGTGGAGGGTGGTCAGGCGGTGGGGTGTATGGGGGCTGTGGTGTGGGTGGGGAAGAGCAGGGGTTACATGTAGGGGGGGGGGATGGGGAAGACCCAGTGGAATAGCCACTAAGGTTACTGGGGCTGGGGAGACGGGCACTAGGACCCAGTGCCGTTAAAGACAGAGTGGTGGGAGGAGCTAGCAACGTGGAGGCTTCAGGCCCACTGCAGAGTCCAGTCTGCAGGTGAGACGACAGCCGCAGGCTGCTGGAGGGCGGTGGAGAGTCGTGGATCGGCGGACCCGAAGGTACGAGTCCGCGGGCAGTGGAGTCGGGGTCTGCGGGCGATGCGTTGGAGGTCCCGGTGGGCGGGTGGTCGGTCTGACCGGTGAGGCGGCGAGATGAGTGGGGTGCGGTGCGGCAGCCGTGTTCGGGCAGCCCCGGTCCGGCGGCGATGCAAGGTGAGGCGGGTGCGGCTGTGGTCTTCGGCGGGCCCAGTACACTGGCGATGCTGGATGGGTCCGGTGTGGCGACGGAGTTAGGTGGTCCCGGGGGACGGCGAGGTTCGGCAGTCGCGTTGCGCTGGTGATGGGCGTGGAATCGGGTTGGGGGAGATAAGCAGAGTTACCGGGCAGGCAGCGGGCTGGCATCATCAGTAGGCAGGTGGAGGTCGCGGCAGCATCGGCGTGGAGGTCGGTGAAGGTGGCGTCCTGGTGAGTCCCTGGAGGCGCTCCTCATGGCCAAGATGGCGTCGGTGGACTCAGGCCGGCGGCTCGGGCCAAGTTGGGGCCCGGGGCCTGCGGCAGTCGAGTCGGGGATTGTCGGTGGCTGGAACGGCCTGGAGGCGGGCTAATTTCAGGTCCTTGGTGGAGGTAAGGTGGGACAGGAATTGGTGATTGAAGCGGTGGATCTTCCGGAGGATGTAGTGTAGTTGGGGTCCGTTGCAGGTCTGGGTGAGTGAGGCCCGAAGTTTCGGGAGAGTTAATGCGAGGTCCTGCTGGTGTTGGCGCATTGCAACCAGGGTGGATCTTAGTGCCCGGTTGGAGAATTGTACAGTGTGGCGGTAGATGGCCCGTCGGTACCGATAGTCCGCTGGGGTCCGAACTGGGATGCAGGGAATTGGAGCTGGAAATCCACGGGGTATGAGATGGAGGCGCAGGCAAGCCCCGAGGAAGCAGATGTGGCTGTGTATCGAGTCTGGGTGAGGATGTGGTCGAGAGTTGGAGGGAAGGGGTATCACAGAGGGGGAGCAGTTAGAGAGGAGGTTGTGAAAACTGTCTCCGTGGGAGGAGGAGAACTTCTTCAAAGTAGGCATACCTTGAGGAGATATCGCAGTGGAGTAGACAAAGTTTTAAAGAAGGAACTGCAGATGCTGGAGAATCGAGGGTACACAAAAAGCTGGAGAAACTCAGCAGGTGCAGCAGCATCTAAGGAGCGAAGGAGATAGGCGACGTTTCGGTCGAGACCCTTCTTCAGACTGGTCAGGGATCAGGGAAACGAGAGATATAGACGGTGATGTGGAGAGATAAGGAACAATGAGTGAAAGATATGCAAAAAAGTATCGGTGATAAAGGGAACAAGCCATTGTAAGCTGTTTGTGGTGTGAAAATGAGAAGCTGGTGCGACTGGGGTGGGGGAGCGAGATAGAGATAGAGGGAATGTCAGGGCCCGAGGGCTGAGGGAGAGGTGGGAAGGGGAGGAGACAGCAAGGGTTAACAGAATTGAGAAAATTCAATATTCAAGCCCAAAGGATGCAGACTCCTATAGATCCAAGGATCTATAATCCTTGTTGTTCTCATGAAACAAATAACACATGTGTTGTACAGCTGTCTTCCCATCACTCTTATCCAAATTATTTCCATGTCTATCCAATCTCCAAATCACTTCTTAATACACAAATCGTAACAAACTTTTTCAGCCTGTTAAGCCCAATCCTTTATTAGTAACAAACCTTTGCAGTCTGTAAAGCCCAATCTGGCTACTCTGGTAGAAAATTCACAACAGTCTTTTCAAAACACTTTCTTTTCAAGACACATTATCTTTCCAATACACGTATTTCAAGACATTTTGTCTTTCTAATACACATTAGTAACAAAAACGTTGTAGTCTGCCGTGTCCAATCCTTTAATTGTGACAAAACCTCTTTAGTCTGCCGTGGCCAATCCTGTACCCATTTCCAATACACAAGCCAATCCTTTACACAAGTGGTCTTTCCTTCGCTGTCTGCTTCTAGATCTGCTTCTGGAACCAGATCAACCTCAGACTGAGGGACCTTCGTTTTTTACCGGGAGCTGCTTCGGGAGGCCGGACTCAAAGGGTCCGACTAGAGCTCAGTTTTCTCCCCTTCAGATCCCGGTCAACTGCACCCTCTTACTCAGTCATCTGTTCCTGGTCCCAGTGAGATCCCTACCGACTACAGCCAAATGTCAAAGCTCGTTTCTTAAAAAGCAGATAGCAACAAAAACTGTTTCAAGGTAAACCATAGCAATCTTTAATTGATTCGTCAGATGGGAATGGCAAAGATCTGCAATGAGCACAAACGTTGCTCAGTGCTTCTCGGGCTCCACTCACAGAACAAAGGAAAGTTAGCACAATTATACATTTTTCTTATCAGTAAAACAATCCTACCAAGTCTGAATATGGCATGAATGAAAGATTCTGTAGCATTTCAGAATATAAGAAAATCTGGGTCCAAATCTAGCTCATCCAATAACAAGTTATTACTTATCTCTGGACCATCAGCTATTTTTTCAATCTTGTGGCTTCTTTATGGCCTTGAAAAGAAGCAAATGATATTACTGCAAGATTCCATCTTAATTTCTTTATTAAAAAAACAACATGTCCTCCATATTGTGTTCCATATAATTTACAAAGTCATTCAGACCTGGCACCGAGCCATTCATTTGTTCTACTAGATTATAATTTTGTAGAAGAATTACTCCATTTTAGATCTGACTATTAGATTTGACTATTAGCTCTTTCACCTATACCTTCTTCTCACCTCCATCTTGATACTGCAACAATCCTTCCAGGTGGGACATATCCTCCAGATTAGTTTCTAAAGTGGTGTTAGCCATGAAGTACATTTCTAAAATCTCCAAGTAAATAAGGAATGTCTCCAAGTAAATAAGAAATTTTTATCATAATTCTGACATAATCCAGTTGTTCTGCTTCTGTCATCCAACCTTGAGCCTCCATTTTCTGGTCCTGTTTTAGTTTTGAGGGATGCCGTTATCTCAGTTTTTTGCAAATTCACAAACTCACCCAATTCTATTTTCCATAATAAAAGCAGAAAATTCATGGAGCATCTGCAGAAAGAGAAACATATAACATTTCAGATATAGACCATTCATCAGAATTCAATATTTCCCTATTTTTCACAGGTCTCATTCATCACTCGTGAACAGTGCTTCTTCTGAATTGGCCTCTTCAGCAGAAAAACACTGTCTATCATTTACACATTCATACATGCAGCTTCAGTTAAATACATTTTAACTTCATTTAACTTATTTTATGGAAGTTGGTCTCCAACTAAATTGCAAGCATTAATACAAACAACACAATCTGATATAACCAAGTAGCAAAGTACCTACCTACCTACCATTCTTAAAGTAATACATTATTTATCAGCACAATTGAATGCAGTTTCTTTATGATATAGGCCTGCTCAGTCACCACTGTGTTCAGTAATGGGCCTTATTACACCTGATGCACAACATGTTCAGGGGCATTAAGAGTCATGATTGTATTGCACAGCTAAATTTCCTTGGAGCCAACAATCAAGTCTCTAACTACCAAGCACAGCAACACTGAATTGATACTAAATCTTTGAAACATGGTTACTCCTGGGAGAGTGGGTGGTAACATGCTTCATCTTAAATCCGAGATGACATGAGCATCTACCATGAGAGGAATAGATTGGGTAGATGCACAAATCTCTTGCCCAGAGTAGGGGGATCAAGGACCAGAGCACATAGGTTCAAAAGTAGGACATACGTTTTCAGAATGGCAAGCAGTGGCGAGTGGAGTTCCGCAAGGCTTGGTGTTGGGGCCGCAACTGTTTACCATATATATTAATGATTTGGAAGAGGGAATAAGGAGCAAGAAGCAACACTAGCAAGTTTGTGGATGACACAAAGCTGGTTGGCAGTGTGAACTGTGAAGAGAATGTTAAGAGGTTGCAGGGTGACCTGGACAGGTTGAGTGAGTGGGCAGATGCGTGGCAGATGCAATATAATATAGATAAATGTGAGATTATACACTTTGGCCGCAAAAACAAGGGGACAGATTATTATCTCAATGGGGTTTGGTTAGGTAAGGGGGAGGTGCAGTGAGATCTGGGTGTCCTTGTACACCAGTCACTGAAAGTTGGTGTGCAGGTACAGCAGGCAGTGAAGAAAGCTAATGGAATGTTGGCCTTCATAACAAGAGGATTTCAGTATAGGAGTAAAAAGGTTCTTCTGCACTTGTATGGGGCTCTGGTAAGACCACATCTGGAGTATTGTGTACAGTTTTGGTCTCCTAATTTGAGGAAGGACATCCTTGTGATTGAGGTAGTGCAGCGTAGGTTTACGAGATTTATCCCTGGGATGGCGGGACTGTCATATGAGGAAAGATTGAAAAGACTAGGCTTGTATTCACTGGAGTTTAGAAGGATGAGGGGGATCTAATAGAAACATATAAAATTATAAAAGGACTGGACAAGCTAGATGCAGGATAAATGTTCCCAATGTTGGGCAAGTCCAGAACCAGGAGCCACAGTCTTAGAATAAAGGGGAGGCCATTTAAGACTGAGGTGAGAAACAACATTTTCACCCAGAGAGTTGTGAATTTGTGGAATTCCCTGCCACAGAGCAGTAGAGGCCAAATCACTGGATGGATTTAAGAGAGAGTTATATAGAGCTCTAGGGGCTAGTGGAATCAAGGGATATGGGGAGAAGGCAGGCACATGTTATTGATTGGGGACCATCAGCCACGATCACAATGAATGGCGGTGTTGGCTCGAAGGGTCGAATGGCCTCCTCCTGCTCCTATTTTCTATGTTTCTATGTTTCTAAGGTGAAGGGGAAAAGATTTAATAGGAAGCTGAGGGGTAACCTTTTCACACAAAGGGTGGTGAGTGTATGGAACAAGCTGCCAGAGGAGATAGTTGAGGCTGGGACTATCCCAACATCTATGAAACAGTTAGACAGGTACATGGATAAGACATATGTGGAGGAATATGGACCAAGCACAGGCAGGGAGGACTAGTGTAGATGCGACATGTTGGCCAGTGAGAGCAAGTTGGACTGAAAGGTCTGAATCCACACTGTGGCACTCTATGACTCTATATGTTGCGTGAAAATCACAGAAAGAGATAGTTGATTATCTGCTGAACCCTCAGGAAGAGAAGTAATTTTCTTATTGGTTTGTTCTCAAGAGGAACTTCTATGTAATAAGGGGTTTGGCGAAGCAGGCACCTGTTTGATGACTCCATGGATTTATAAAATCCAATTCTGTGTGGTTCATCACTGGGCTTTCAAATTACGAGCTCAGGCTCCAATGCTTTAACAAAGAATTGCATACTTAAGGCTCTGATCCAAAAAAATAATTAACATGTCTGGATTCTACTAATAAGACTTAAACCCCAACATTATTTTTATGTGCCTTTCACAGTCCATTGCCAATTTCCAGAAACACAAGGTGCCAAGGAACAGCTGGGCTTGAAGGAGGCTGAGGGAGAGGTTCAATTACATTTTGTACAGCTTGCTTCTGGGCTTGGAGCAATACCAGCATTTTTCATGCCCAGGTGATCGCTTTCCTTCTTCCCGCTGAGGCTGATCTCCTGCTGTGCTCACCCCTGAAGCAAGCTTGAAAATCCAAGAGTTCAAGCCTCAGTTTGGCAGACTAAGTTGAGCCTGTCACTTGCAATATTGCCCCCACTAATCTTGAGATACAATTACTGAAACTTGCATTTAGAGATTCTGATATGATGGGAGCAGGTGGGGTATGGGTGGAGTCTGGCAGTATGTGCGAAACTGGACGTTTCTGCAACAAGTATGTTGGTGTCTTTTTATATTCCAGTTACTCCATCTTGACATTATTTCCAGATTTCCTAAGCAATTAGGTTAAGAGGGATTGATGGTGATGTTATGGCTCAATTTCAGCTATCCTCGCCCGAATGCAATGTAAGTTTACCCAAGGACTCTGTCTGCCAGATTTACTCCAGGACATCATTCCTCACACCTACTTGTCTTGCATGTATGTTTAACCCTTACTGTCCATACACATTTTTACATTTATTTCTGCCTAACGCCATCTTTATACAATGTCATGGTCCTCCTACATGGGCTACAGCTAATTCTATCTATCTGTAATGTGCCATTAGTTTCATTCAGAGGTCTCTTTTCCCTCTCTTTGTAGAAAACATCAGAGAGAAACTGAGAACCAGAAGTGGCACTTTACTTATATCTCTTATCTCTATATCTCTGTCTTGTTTGTGTGTGTGTGCCAATCTAGTTAATTCCTATCTTCTTCCAAACGCTAGGCCACAGCCTTCCCATTTTCACACATCCTACTCACATTTTTCCCCTGGTGGCGATAAATGTCTTCCCGTCGCCTTTCCACCTATATTTCCGAAGTTATTAATCAGTGAAATTTTTAAAACAGCCAAAACCCCCTTCTCGTAGGCAACTTCCAGCCTTCTCAGTTATGATGTCACAATGCCTCTCCCAGTTCACCAATCACAATGGGTTCTCAAGCTGGCTGCCGACTGCCACAATGACATCACAATAGAACGTTGCCAATGGTAACAATGGGCTCTCAAGCTGGTTGCTAACTGCCACAACGGCATCACAATGGGACGTTACCAACGGTAACAAAGTTGCTGCCTCTCTATCAATTTCTGAAGGGGCTGCTCATCAAGTTATGGTTGTATTTTGGTCCCACGATCCTGGTGTTTGGGCACAAGGCAGGGAGTGAGGAGGGCCGATGGGGGGGGGAAGTATCTTCAGCCCACCCCCTCACCCCACCCCCCAAACCCCCCGTCAAAGTGATGGTAAATTTATTTCAAGTTTTTATAACATTTGTTACCGATGCACGGATGCAGCAAGGATGCAATAAATTACCAAGATACATAGAGAATTGCATTAAAATAAGGCACTGTTTATTCTACTCTCTCTGATTGCCTTGCATATGTGAACTTACACCATATGTGTTCACCAGACATGTTCCCTGTGCCCTTGAATGGCAGGTGGAGAGGGAGCTAGTGAAATTTCAACATTGAGAATTGGCAGCCCCATTGGCAATGTCTCCAAGGTATCTATAATCTAGAAAGTAATCCTGAGCAGAACCGTTGACGATGAACAATATCTGCTGCCCAACTCGCAAGGTTTATGGATCTGGCAGATTCTCGATTTTTTAGCGAGTTAGATCTGTCTCATGCCATTGCATAGGTGAATGCTGATTCAGAGAGCTGGAGCCACCTCAAATTTAATGTGCATATATGCTGTGTGCCAACTCCAAAATGCCACCTGGGATTAAATCAGCATGACGATCTTTTATTCCTTTATGGATAAAATTTTGCAGGGAATTCTGAGGTTTCTATGATAAGAAGCTGATATCCTTATTCATGAGAGACATGGAACAGGAGTAGGAGAAGTCGAATTCTTCATGATCTCACTGGCTATAATGATTCAAGATGGCCGTGGCGGCAGACGCAGGAGTACAATGTAAAGAGTCAACGGGATGGGGCCTTACCTCCTGCATTCAGGGTGTTCCAAGGTCAGCTGCAGGAAGGACCTGGAGCATGGAGGCTGAACGGTGAGGCAAGGGATGGCGCGTTCCAGAATCAATGTGTTTGGATTGAAGTATAGGTGGAGTAGGTCGCTGGAGGCCCTGCAGCAGCCTCAATCTTGATTAGATCAGGTGCTGCTCCAAATGCCTGAGTGCATTGATCATGTGTGGCCTGGAGCAGCACAGAGTGGCAGAGCAGCGATGGAGGACATCAACGAAGTTGTCTGGCTAGGACGACTCTGCTCCTCCAGCCCAGTACCACCTTCAGGACAACGTGGCCTTAATTGCCAAGTTAGTACATTTTCAACAACTTTGGACTTGAATCCTACAAACATGGTGACTCTTGTATACTATCTCAGTGTAATCTACTTCTCACACATTGAAAAATTCTGTCACTGATTCTAGCTTCACTGGCTAGCAGAAAGGTTGGCCTTGTAACAAAGATGGAAGTTCTTTATACAAAGCCTTGTCCCCGATGCTTACCTATTTCAAGTCTCATCACAGTTGTCCCACTGCAATATAATGTATCATATTTGTAAGGCAGCAGACCTTCTCATGGTTGCACGGTTGTCATGTACCCTAAATAAGACTTATTTGGTGGGGTTTGTCCACTGCCCTAAGTTTTGCAAACAACTCTACATGCTTTTCTTCTATCTCTTTGTGTAAGAGGAATTCAAGAAATAACAAATAAGTATTGTTGGAATGTAGTCACAAAAAGCTGGATTAACTCAGCGTGTCAGGCAGCATCTCTGGTGAAAAGGAATAAGTGGCATTTGAGGTTGAGACCTTCAGACATTTTGGAATATGTTCCTCAAGAGAAAATATGTGTTACAAAGGCCCAGCGTGGATTTCATGGGCTGAATTGACCCTCAATATTTTGCTGCAATATTTCTATGACAACTTTCTGAATGTACAAAATAGAGAAAGAAAGAGTGCAAGAGTGGAAAGATGACACGGAACAGTCTGTGAGGGTGGTTAGAGAGAAACAACTGACAAAGATAGAATGGAAGATATACAACCATAAAGAGACAGAAAGAAATAGTTAAGATAAGCAGAGACACAACAACAGGAAAATAATGACTTTTAAAATTATTTTGCCCGTTAGCAACACAGGAGATTAACTAACATGTTATTATCTTATATTTATTACTTGGTGGAGGCAAGAACACACCCTCTGTCAGTACACGTAAATTTACTTGCTTCCTATCACCCCTGTGGAATTCTGGTGTGCCAATGTAAAAGTCTATTTAAATTAGCTTATTAATATTTATTCAGCATCTCTTTGTTCTGCCAAATGGAATAACTTAATCAGTGCCTTGAAGCATTGCATGGAATTGGATTCAATGACAAGTGGTATGGAAGTGTAATGTGCTGAAGAATTTCTGAATGGGTTGATTCTTATTTTGGTTAATTTCAATTTTAATTTTGAAAGAAAATTAAAACAGCGCAGAAATGGTGTGGCTATTACGAAGTTACAATTACAGTCATTTTGCTTTTATTTCCCCAAACCAATATTCTAAATAAATAGATTTAAATCTAATTCTTAAACCTTTCATGTTGGATATAGCAGGCAATTTCATAGTTTCTTATCCTATTTCATTTATTTATTTTTAGAAACTGCTATCAACTGCTAACTTTGTCTTCCAGCATTGTCACTGATTCCAACAACTTCACAGGCTTGCAAAAGAAAGGTTGTCTTTACAACACAGATTGATTTATCCAAAGCCTTGTCCCCAAAGCTTACTTATGTTAAGTCTCATCACAGTGGTCCACTGCAATATCATTCATCATTTTTGTAAGCCAGCAGACACTCACTTGGGTACACAAAAAGCTGGAGAAACTCAGCGGGTGCAGCAGCATCTAAGGAGCGAAGGAGATAGGCGACGTTTCGGGTCGAGACCCTTCTTCAGACTGGACTTCAGACACTCACTTGGTTGTGCAGTTGCCATCTGCCCTAACCAAGACTAAGTAGATTTCATTTGGTGGGGTTTTTCCACTGCCCTAGGTTCTACCAAATACTTTATAGGTCAGAATCCGTGAACCTCCGGGAACCGCACGGAAACCTTGGGTGGGGAGCAAAGTCTCCAGAGGTTTCCGTTCAGCTTTCCTAAGTGGGACAGGGGCATAAGGCAGCAACTCTACTGCTGTGCCACTGTGCTGTCCCTAGAAGCTAGAAGATTGCTTCCCACTTACAAACGCTTGCATGGCAGATTTAATGCATTCCAGCAGCCTGTCCGCACATGTCCAAATTGCTCTCACATGAATTATAATTATTTCACAATTTACCAGAGCCAACCTGTATTCAAGATTAATAACCTACCAACATAAGTACTTTCATATGAAGTATGATTAAAAAATATTTATCCTTCTCTTTTTGTGGAATTCCCTGCCACAGAGGACAGTGGAGGCCAAGTTGCTGGATGGATTTAAGAGCGAGTTAGATAGAGCTGTAGGGGCTAGTGTAAAGGGATATGGGGAGAAGGCAGGCAGGGGTTATTGATTGGGGACAATCAGCCATGATCACAATGAATGGCGGTGCTGGCTCGAAGGGCCGAATCGCCTCCTCCTGCACCTATTTTCTATGTTTCTATGTTTCTTTTAATTTGCAGATCATGGTTATCGAGTCATATGGCACGGAAACAGGATTTCCAGCCCAACTTGCCCAAGCCGAACAAGATGCCCCACCTGCATTAGTGCCCTTGGCTGTGTTTGGCCCATATCCCTGCAAATCTTTCCTAAACATGTACCTATCCAATGTCTTCTAAATGTTGTTATAGTCCCTGCCTCAACTACCTCCTCTGGCAGCTTGTTCCTTAGTCCCACCACCCTCGCTGTGAAAAAGTTGCCTCTGAGGTTCCTATTAAATCTTTCCCCTCTCACCTTAAATTTATGTCTTCTGGTTCTAGATTGCCCAACTCTGGGTAAAAGACTCTGTGCATTCCCCTATCTATTCCCCTCATGATCTTATACACCTCTGTAAGATCACCCCTCAGTCTCCTGTACTCCAAGGAATAAAGTCCTAGGCTGCCCAACCTCTTCCTCAAGTTCTGACAACGTTCTCGTAAATCATCCTTGCATTTACAGATGCCAGAAATAAAAAAAATGTTTACATGAACTGAGTACTTTTATTTAACTCATTAGGTTACTCAGACAACATTTGTAAAGGATCACTGTGGTACTTGGGATTGAAATAAGTTAGATGTTGGTGAAAGCTTCCCTTCTCAAAGTTAACATGTAACCATGCCCTTTTGAGAGAATTGGACTGTGATTGAAATACATTTTAAGGATTGCATTGGTTGCAAGCAGGCACTTCAAGCTCTTGCAAATGAGGATTCCAGGTGTGGTTGAGGAACAAGTCCAGCATGTAGAATTAACCTGCTCAGTTCTCACCAATTTTGATGGTAACACATGGTGGGTGAAGATCATTTCCTATGTTTTGGTTGTCTGAATTTATCTGTGGCTGGGGTTAAAACGCTAACCTCCACGCTGATATCAACAAGGAACCGTTGTCCCGAGTGTCCATCCCAAGCGTAGAGGCGATGTTTCAGGCCGACTGCCGCAGTGACTACTGGCGGCCGGCCCCGGCATTTCCCAGATACGAGCAGGGTGGGCGGCATGGACGGGCTGCGGGACCCCAGCGCTGGTGGTAGTAACACCACTTCCCCTTACCGGGGTCGTTCGGGACAGGTGGCGCAGCCGGATGCAGGGTCTGGTTCCGGGGCCTTCCAAGGCACCGCCGACACCCAATTGATCGAGCCACCGTCCCGGCTGCTTGGCCTGCCACAGCTCGTCGGCATGCTCCGCTAGCTGCAGGGGTTTGCGAAATCCTCACCAGCAAGAAGCAGGCGGATGTCGTCCAGGCATCTGTTCCAAGAACACGTGTTCAAAGAGCAGGCAGGGCTGATGACCATCCATGAGGGTGAGCATCTCGCTCATGAGCACCGACAGCTTGCGATCGCTGAGGCCGCCCATGTGCATGAGCAGCACTTTGAGACCCTCGTATTTGGCATGCGTAGGTAAGGGACCAGGCGACCAGCCATCTCCTGGTGCAATGCGCCAACCACATAGTAGTACAGGGTGTCATCAGCCGTGATGTGTCGGACGTGAAACTGGGCATCGGCTTGCTGGATCCACACTTGGGCCTGCGGTGTCCAGAATACGGGCAGCTTCAGGGAGACAGCATTCTGCTGGGCTGGATTGCCAGTGACTTCGGGCTGTTGAGGTTGATCATTGGCTGCATGCATAGTTTAAATCCAAAATGACCATTTTGGATCGTTAGGGTCACCAATATGGCGGGCGAATAAGCAAGCCATATGTGGTGAAACAAAGATTTTTATTGTCAAAGCAAAGAGAACAACACACACGCAAATGGGGGAAGGTTGACCCGGGGTTCATTATAAATACTAGGTCACACCACTATAACTCATGACAACTCCTTCCCGCCATTACCCAGTCATATGACCCTACCCCCGATTACCGAGGGCTCGCATAGTCAGTGGCCTAATCACCGGGTGGTGCCACATGTTCATAAACTGAGGATGACCATTAATGGGATATATAAATAGATTTTAGTCATATTTCTCATGGAAGTATCTATATGCTGACGAGATATTAATCTTGAATACAGGTTAGCTCTGATAATTTATGGAATATTTATAACTCATATGTCTGGACCATGTGCAGACAGGTTATTTGATGTTTATTCAATCTACCGTGGGCATTTTTAAATTGGTAGCAATATTCCAGCGCTCTGAAGTGCTTCCCACTTGGAAATATCTCTCTGTTTTGGAATTTCCTGATTTTGACCTGGAAAGATGTTAGCAAGATTAATGGCAGTAGGAAAATCCAACTTTGCTTCTCCTTTGCTCCTTATTTATTATACACGGGGTAGCTTAGGGGTGACATTCAAAGAGATTTAAAAGCTGCGGATGAAAAAACTAAGTATGCAAAAAACTGCAAACTAAAAAAGACTGCAAAATGTATAAATTATTAAACACCATTAAAACAACGTGATTTATTTAAAAAAAAGTTAATTTACGCCTCCCCCCACCCTGCATGCCTCTTAATCTGTAATCTATAATACCCATTGTAACCAATGAGATCTTGAATCATGTGCCTAGCACAATCTGCACAGGATTTGACAGGTAACAGGCTACTAAACCTCAAACTGAGCAAATTATCTTCTAAATCAACAAGCGATTCCCGAACTTTCCCATTTGATAGCATGTGCATGGAAGTATGGCTTTACTGCAGATTAGAAACATAGTGCCAGCAGTTCCAAATAGAACTGTCGACAGCAGCCTTCAAAGTCTGACCCTTACCTTATGCAAAATGCAAAATTACATTGATCTCCAGCTGAGGAATAGGAAAGCCACAGGGTAGATCAAAGAACAGATCAAATCAGTAATGAAATGACATAAAGTAAGTAGTTGTCAAGATTTTGCCTTGATATTCTTGGCCTTTGGGCTGAAAGAGTCACTTACTTACTATGAACTTAAATGTTATTTAGTGTCTGCCTATCTTTTTAATATTGTCCCAGTGGAATGCATGAATGTGCATCAGTAACTCTTGATCTTCAATCCTACATTACAGATTTATAATTAGTTATGGCAAAAGCACATTTTAATTATGTAATGAAGATTATGTTACTAATCTTTTTCTTTCCCAATTAGGATTTAATATACATATTCTTCCAACTTGGTTCGTACAAAATCAAAAACTTAATAAAGGCTGCTAAAACGAACCTTTGGTATACATTAAAATAGAAGCCAAACCTCTACTGCTGATTGTAAAAACAAGCAATTAGCCAAGGGGCCTAATGAGGAATATTAATCATATATGCAGTCTTCCTATGCATAAAATGTATCATTGTAGTATTTTTAATATTAACATTGACTCAATGGTGGAAACTATATTGAAAATATTTTTTATTTGTTTGCAAACACTGGTCCAATGTTAAAAGACGAGTAGTAATAAAGAAGATCCAGTGATATGCTCTGCTCTTGGAACTCCAGGAACATGGTCTAAACAGTTTAAACAATATTTAAGGTGGCCCACTTGAACATTGCCAGAACCCCAGTGGAGATAAGGAACAACTCTGCAACAGAAGGCAATAACCAAGGTTCCTAGGTAGTTAAGTGGTGAAAGGGATTTTGGCTGTAATGAGGTGGAGGGTGTGGGAGGTCAGAATAAAGGAGACTCAAAAAATGTAAAATAACATTTAACATTTTACCAAGCTAGCCCTGCTCTAGCCTCTATTATTCCTTGGGTATAATCTGTGAGAGAAGCTGTCACCACTCACATGCCCAGGTCTTCAAATGAAAATGCATCTAGGATCTCAATAATACCTGCACAAATAAAGCAGATTTTCACGTTCCTGTGGATATCTCACCTGACTGTTTCAAAGATTAAAATGATACACAGCCAAAGGGCAGTGGGACAGTCAATCACTCCACTTTACTTGCCTCCTTCCTGAATTTACTACTTCATAGTAAAAAAAAACTCTACTGCTGTCAAATATGGTAACCATGTTCCATACAGTTGGAACAAATGAATAGGTTTAGACATGGCTGGAATTATGAAGAAATTTCACACTTTTTCTTCTACACAATAATATTTCATAACCTACAAAATAATTTTGAAAATCTATACTTTTGTGGTGCCAGTGAAGGACAATGATCATCACTAATGGGTGGTTGGAGGACTGTATGCAGGAAATAGGTCAAAGAACAAAAAATGCAATGAGATGATAGCAGAACATGAAATTAAGGAAGAGGCATCTATAGCCATTGCAATGGGTAGTGAAAATTGTGTAGATAATCAGGATTAGTCTGGTGTATAAACAGGAAATAAAGGAGAGGATTAGTCTAGCAAATTTTTGACGTAACTTAAGTTAAGTTTTGACGTAACTTAAGTTTACCATGGAAGACCAACAATGGGACCACTGGATAAATCAAGTCTACAGCAACAAATTCAATAGAAGTGTCTGCCATCAGTGACACCGAGTGACTGAGCACTAGGGCATACATCTGATGATTAAAGGGAATTGTGGCAGGTCATGTCTGACTAATCGAATTGATTTTTTTGAGGAGGTCACTGACATGATGGATAAGCATGGATGAACTTACAGAAGGATTTTGGAAAAAGACAATATACAATTGACAATAGGTGCAGGAGTAGGCCATTCGGCCCCTCGAGCCAGCACCGCCATTCAATGTGATCATGGCTGATCATCCCCAATCAGTACCCCAATCCTGCCTTCTCCCCATATTTCCTGACTCCGCTATTTTTAAGAGCCCTATCTAGCTCTCTCTTGAAAGCATCCAGAGAACCGGCCTCCACCGCCCTCTGAGGCAGAGAATTCCACACTCGCAACTCTCTGTTGTGTTTCTTCGACGCCGTTCTAAATGGCTTACTCCTTATTCATAAACTGTGTCCCCTGGTTCTGGATTCCCCCAACATCGGGAACATGATTCCTGCCTCTACCGTGTCCAAACCCTTAACAATCTTATGTTTCAATGAGACTTCCTCTCATCCTTCTAAACTCCAGAGTGTACAAGCCCAGCTGCTCCATTCTCTCAGCATATGACAGTCCCACCATCCTGGGAATTAACCTTGTAAACCTATGCTCCACTCCCTCAATAGCAAGAATGTCCTTCCTCAGATTAGGGGACCAAAACTGCACACAATACTCCAGGTGTGGTCTCACTAGGGCTCTGTACAACTGCAGAAGGACCTCTTTGCTCCTATATACGATTCCTCTTGTTATGAAGGCCAACATGCCATTCACTTTCTTCATTGCCCGCTGTACCATCATGCTTACTTTCATAGACTGATGAACAAGGACCCCCAGATCCCATTGTACCTCCCCTTTTCCCAACTTGACGCCATTTAGATAGTAATCTGCATTCCTGTTTTTGATACCAAAGTGGATAACCTCACATTTATCCACTTTAAACTTCATCTGCCATGCATCTGCCCACTCCCCCAACCTGTCCAAGTCACACTGCATTCTCATAGCATCTTCCTCACAGTTCACACTGCCACCCAGTTTTGTGTCATCTGCAAATTTGCTAATGTTACTTTGAATCCCTTCATCCAAATCATTGATGTATATTGTAAATAGCTGCGGTCCCAGCACCGAGCCTTGTGGTACCCCACTAGTCACTGCCTGCCATTCTGTAAAGGACCCGTTAATCCCTACTCTTTGTTTCCTGTCTGCCAACCACTTCTCTATACATGTCAGCACCCTACCCCCAATACCATGTGCCCTAATTTTGCCCACTAATCTCATGTGTGTTACCTTATCAAATGCTTTCTGAAAGTCCAGGTACACAACATCCACTGGCTCTCCCTTGTCCATGTTCCTAGTTACATCTTCAAAAAATTCCAGAAGATTCAATTCATGTTAATACTGGCAATAACGAAAGTGCATGGAATCAGAGGCAACATCGCAATATTCTTTTTTGTTGTTGTTGGATAAGAGGCAGAGAATACAGTTAAAAGGCACATAGTCAATTGTTGAGATACAATAAATGGTTGTATTGTGATTTGCGTATTACATGACAACAGATGTGGACAAACCAGTGAGTGAACAATCATAGCACCTGGAGGACATCCATGATCGATCCAAGAAAGACGTCAAAATATTTTCTTAAAAGTAAGAAATGCTGAACTATAGAGAGCCAAAGAGATCCACATGTGCAAATCATTTAAAAATACTGGATTATTACAAAATTGTTGGCCTCTATTTTGAGAGTTTGGTATATAAAAGGAAGGTCATGCTCTATTTGTACAAATTTTGGCCAGATCTCATCTGGGATATTGCATTCAGTTCTGGTACCAGAGATTGTGGATGACATGCTGCCCATAGAAATATTTCAATTGTATCAGAGTTTATATTACGGGAAGTTGCAAAAAATAATTCTATAGTGCACAGGTGGAGTTAATTCGAGGTATTTAAATATAACTGATACAATATGATTGAAACAAAGCAATGATTCTCCCTGCTACAGGAATCCAGAACACAGACACAATCTTAAATTAGAGCTAAATTGAGTCTGAAGAAGGGTCCTGACCCGAAACATCACCTATCCATGTTCTCTGGAGATGCTGTCTGACCCATTGAGTCACTACAGAATGTTGTGTCTTTTTGTGTCTTTTTTTTTTCAAAGAGCTGGTTCTTTGAGGGAAAATCACACAAACTATCCTAGAACTCTCTTCTGAAGATTTTGTCAAAGCTGTTTTTTTGCAATTTTCAAAATTAAGATCAACTGCTTTTTTTACTTATCAGTTTCAAGGAACATTGATCAAAAGTGGGTAAATGGAGTTGAGTTGATTGAATAGCAGAACAAGATAAAGTGATTCAATGGCCTACCCTTGTTCCCATATTCCCATGAAGGATGAATATGAATGGAGTGTATTTGAATGATGACTATGGCCCAGAGCAATTATTCATAAACAGGATTGACTCAAGTCAGTAATTCTGCTGTCAAGGTGTTGACTGCAGCATAGTTAGTCTGTGCTGCATCAGGCCACAGCATAAAGAACACAACCTGATGTGCACCATTAATATATGTATTTTAAGTAATTTATACAATGCAACAGTATTAGTAATAAGTACTGTCCATTTAGAAAATTCTGCTGACCAGATAAGAAAAATATGTTTCTTTCATTTTTACAAAAATCAATTAATTAAACCCTTTTAAATAATTTATGGGAAAACTCATTGTGCAATAGTCAGACCATATTGCACTTTATTAGCTGAAGAAAAGGTCTAAAGGAGGCCTTTTCATGGAAGAACTAAACTGTCAGCGGTTTCAGGCAAAATTAATTATTTCAGCTTGATAAACCTTTTCATCTATTTGACTCCTTACACAGAAAAGCCAATTAATAATGTCAAACATGCTTTGCCTCCTGGGACTGGCAAGGGCTGATGAGTCTGTTTACTGTGAAGGGGCCAGCAGACTGAGCTTCGTGTAAAAGTTTCCTAATCATCACACACCTGTCAAGCTCAGTCTCATTATCTGTATACAGAGGGCAAACCTAATTTTGTCAGCAGTGGTTTCCAAAGAACTAACAATTGCCATGGGAAGCACATAGGACTGTCGTCCAGTAGACGATTCACTTAATTACCAATCTGAAGGGCAGAAATGAGTTTCTAAAATCCTGACTGGGTGACAACCAACTATTTTTTTAAGTTGTACCTATGACAATAGGTGCAGGAGAGATAAAAGCAATAGAAGCGCTCATCAAAGCTCAGTTACTTGATAAAGGTAGAAATTCGAATCGAGGTGTATCCTTGAATTAAAATGCAAGCGTGCTATGGTATCACATCAAATATATGATGACCTTGAGATGATAGGCATATAAACTGACAATGGCAAAGTCAAGCAATATAATACAGGTAAAATACGCCTAAAGACTAACATCAACAATTGCCCAAATTTCCTTGAGTGTTTTCTCATCTGTCACAGACTTTGAAGAAATGTTAGGTTTATAATGGGCCTTTGTTGCTTGCAGAATTTGCTGGTCAGCCTCATAAAGAATGGTAATTTACTCATACTTAAGTAGCGTCCTGCAGCAGAATTTGGGGTGATGTGTGGAGTGAGAATTCCATGCCTTGGGAGGTACATTATCCATGCTCAGTTGAGATTCAGCATATAAATACAAGTTGGTACATCAGAAGGGCTGAAAGGTACTAACCTCTGGATGGATCTACATGTGTAACTGACAATTGCACTGAATTTTGAACGATATGATAAATTAAGATACTGTACATTTAATAAAACGTAAGTTATGCTAAGCATTCTGATTTGGTCATTTAGGTCTGAATGTAGCCCTGTGGTTTTTAAAACATTCACCCAGGTGCATTATGCAGATGAGAGAGCTTCATGCAGAAGAATGCATTATGGGAACAGGAATAAACACACTGTACAGGGAGATACTACAATCTGGCCTAATTAGGACCATCTGGGATTTTTTCATACTATTTAGAGCTATTCATCAACATGATTATTAAATACCATACTAAATGATTTTAAACAATAGCTATTAATCAAGTAAATTAAAAAGTCACCAAAAGCCAATAATAATTTTTAAAAATTACTCCAGTCCTCACTAACGGAATGATCAAGACATACTTATGATGTTGCCACTGGTTAATTTATCATCATAAAAAAGTTTTTTTTCTGGTGTTAGCTTTGCCTTTGTGAGAAATCTATCAAAACCATATGCGTTTAACTCAATTCAACATTGAGCTCAAAGCACACTGTTTGGTGAAATTCTGTTTTTTTAAGTGATTCATTAAAAAAAACTTGTTCCACTAGATATACAATAAAGGCTTGTTTGAAAGGATTTCTTCAGAAGTAACAGTGTGCAGTGTTTGCCTTTCATGACAAGATCAGAATATCTCCAGTGGCATTTTTTTTGTGCTTCTAACTACCTGCCAAAAACCCACATACAACTCCATTTCTCTTCGCAAATCCTTAAAATCTGGTCTGTATTATGAGGGGCCTATGGATTACAAATTCTCGCAGAGCACGATTGGACTGAGTATCAGTTGATTGAATCAATTTTTTCTTAACTTACCAGACATTAGCTAACATGATTTACACGACTATAGATTCCAGCCGAGTAGGGGCTAAATTCAGTAGCGCTTGAGTGTGTGCTGGTTTAGCAATATCCAATTAACTCTTGCCTATTGATCAGAATTCAGACAGTGCATCAAACTTATGTTGATGCTTCATTTCCACTGTTGCAACATCCAGCCACATAAACCATGCTTTTCATTGGTTACATACATCAGCAGGAAGCCAATAACACGAATCGCTAGTACAAATTACCCTGCACTGTTTAAAGCTAGCATACACTTATTTACAGGGAAGTGCAATATGGTTGGGACTGGTGTTGACAGACCTTTAATAAGTGAAATTGAGCAGTGAGGAATGGTGCCGCACGAGAACAAACAGGCTCCAGTGTTTACGGGTGTTGCACAAGAGACCAAAGATCATAGAGCGGAAGAGACTGTAGTGGAGGAGCTGGAACGTCAGAGAGATTTCTTTGTATCCTGAAGAGGCGAGAAGTGGTCAAGGTCAAGTGCTTAGTGAGTGAATTTTCATTTGGCATTTCCTGCTAATTGCTGCCCAATTCACTGTGGTTCTTTCCACCAAGTCTCATCCCCAACATTCATAAGCCACACACTTAGCATTTGTGCAAGCATCTTGTTGATTAGTTACGTAAATGGCAGGGCACATCCCTTCAGGAAACACAGGTATATTGAATGACAAGTGCTGATTAGCTTATCTTACAGGATAAGCGGTGCCACGACAGAAGCTACTCTGTACAGGGTAATAACATCAGAGTCTATGTTTGTTAAACCACATGGAGGTCATTATTGCCATCACCATTGTTGCGGTTATAGCTCCAGGCAGCAGGCACAAAATAAGTAAAGTATATTGTTATTCTCATACCAAATCAGTACCTCCCACTACCACCTTATCAAAGGAGTAAATATCAACTACAAATTGTCCTGGTTGAACCACATTGAAACTAGGGCCAAGAATGCCTTTACATGTTAGAAGGCATGAGAAATTTGGCAAGCCTTCAAAGATACTTAACAATTTCTGTAGCTGCACCATAGAAAGCATCATATCTGGAAACATCACAGCTTTGTATGGCAACTCCTCTGCCCAAGACAGCAAGAAATTGCACATTTGTAACATTGCACATTTCGCTTGGGTAGATTACACCCCAGCGGTATGAACATCGACCTCTCCAATTTCAGGTAGTCCTTGCTTTCTCCCTCCTTCCCCTCCCCTTCCCAGCTCTCCCACAGCCCACTGTCTCTGCCTCTTCCTTTCTTTCTTCCCCCCCCCACATCAGTCTGAAGAAGGTCTCGACCCGAAATGTCACCTATTCCTTTGCTCCATAGATGCTGCCTCACCCGCTGAGTTTCTCCAGCATTTTTCTCTACCTCACCATAAATGGCATTTGCACTTCATGCTGCCTTGGAAAAGCAACCAATCTTATCAAGTACTAACATCTCGTATATTCTCTCTCCTCCCCTCTCTCATAGGCAGAACACACAAAAGCTTGAAAGCACGTGACAACAGATTCAATAATAGCTTCATTTCTGCTGTTACACACTCTTGAACAGGCGCTAAGAATGAATTCCTGATCTTGCAATCTATCTAGATGCGGCCCTCTGCACTTTATCTGCAGCTATAACAGTATATTTTGCACTCCATTTATTTTCTTTTTTTGCACTAACTGATATACTCATGCATGGTACGATTTCCCTGGATACCAAGCAAAACATTTTTACTTTATCTCAACACACGTGGCAATAATAATAAACCAAACCAAAGACAATTAGAGATGCACACTAAATGCAAGCCATGCTAACAATGCCCATATGTTGAAAAAAAACCTTAAATAAATGAATAATAATCTGTAGAAGCACCACATTTTCATAGAATTACGTTAGCAGCCAAAACAAATTCATCAGGATGAAGCTGTAAGTTGCTGATGATCTCTTTAAATTGTGCTGGATGACTCTTTCTTGCAGCTTAACTATGCAACAATAAAAAAGAGCATTAGCTGGAAAGTGTCATAATTTGATGGTAGACTTGTTGAGATCGTGATCTACTATTCAGGTGAATTTTCAATGCATGCTAATGCCCATAGCACTATACTATCATCTGTAATTTGCCCGATGGATCTGTGATTGTGCAGTGGAGACCATTGGAAGTGCATTTGTTGTAATAAATAACAGGCCACTGAATCACATTTTGCAGTAATTTTTTTAATATGTAACGAATCATACTGGTTATTTCAATTGCAAGGAAAGAAAATTCTGGGGTTATGAAAGGAATATAAGTGCAAATTTAAAAATAGTGTATTAATTGCAAAATATGTATTCTATCTTCCATAATCTAGTGAATCTAAAGCTTTATTAATATGTAGTTTCCACAGACGAAAATGTAAATACTATTAATTATTTGCACAAGCAATTCATACTTTGAAATGGATTTACAGGGATAAAATTCAGTTTACTTAAACTGGCATATTATTGCAAACACTATGACAACCCCATAAGCAATTTTGCAATATAGTCTAAGTACTGTGATTTATGCACACTGATTTATATTGCTGACAACACAGTGGTCAGCTGTATATGGGATTGCCATAGTTTTTGTGAGTATTACTATGCACTGAAAACATGCTTGAAGTAATGTTCATGTTCTTAGTCAATGTGTGAATCTTAGCACTAAACTACAACTAATAATCTCTCAACGCTGCATCGTTAAGCAGCAGGAAGGAGCCCAACTGGTACCATTGAGTGAGATTATCATCTTCTCTATAAAGTAACACAATAAATCTAGTCAGGTTTTCATGGGTGCAAGGCTTGTAAAGGAATCAGTCATATTCAAGCCTGCTATAAAAACGAAGAAACTGGATAAAGGGCCTGTACCACTTGCGCGATTTTGTTCGGCGACTTGCCAGCACCCTTCATAGTCGCAGAAGGTAGCAGAAAAATTTTCAACATGTTGAAAATCCAGCAGCAACAAGAAAAAGGTATGACTCTTTGGGCGACTACTCACCAGCAAACAGGTGTCACCCCGCGACAAAGAGTCATACCTTTTTCTGGTCGCCACTGGATTTTCAACATGTTGAACATTTTCTGCAACGTGCTGTGACTATGACGGGTGCTGGCAAGTCGCCGAAAAAATGGAGAAGCTCAGCAGATCAGATAGCATCTTAGGAGAACATGGATATGTGGGGTTCCCTTCTTGTGACTGATCTAGACCCGAAACGTCACCCATTGATGTTCTCCTGAGATGCTGCCATGATCTGCTGAGTTACTCCAGCACTCTGTCTTCTTTTGTAAACCAGCATCTGCAGTTCCTTGTTTTGAAGGAATCGGGGAGATTGGTAACAGAAAAGTTTACCATTTGGCAAAGCTATCAAATCATGAGAATCAAAGCATTTGATCTAAAATACAAATTAAAAATCTATTTAACAAATAGACTTCCTAGTGATCCAGCTCCAGATGTTGACAGTATGGGATATTTGGCTAGAAAAGCATGTGGGAGCTCTCTTTATATTTGCTGATCAGAGAATGTTTGAAAACACATCATCAGTTTAATTATTGTGAAAGTAATCCATGTTAAAATAGATTCTTCCGCATTTTCAAATAAATGCACAACAAACAAATGCTACTAGTTCCACTGTTCACATCCCTGTATCTCTTTGTTACAACCCATCAGTATGATTTCTCTAATTTCAAGTAACCCTTGCATTCCCTCTCTCTCCCCTCAGCCCTAATCGTCCTCCCACTATCTGCATCTCTGTATCCCTTTGTGATCCCATCTTCCCCAGCCAACAATGATCATTATGGCTCCACTTTTCCTTGATCATCTGTTGTTGGCCTTGATTTGTTTTGGCTTTTTCCTACCTCCAGTTCCCTCCCCTCTACTTCAGTCTGAAAAAGATTTCTGGCTCGAAATGTCATCCATCTTTTTTCTCCAGAGAAGCTGCCTGACCCGCTGAGTTACTCCAGCACTTAGTGTCTATCTTCGATATAAACCAACATCTGCAGTTCCTTCATACACAAATGCTGAAAGTTTGATTTAATATTTTAAGACTTCTGCACAACTTTATCTCCATGTCAATGAGACATTGATTCAAGAGTTACCACATTGTTACCACAAGAGTTTCCACAGTGCCATCCAGCAATGAAAAATGTCATTTTAAATTATCTTGCAATCATGAAGATGCACAAAGTTCCTAATCTAATGGTTCCTATTAGAACATGCAAATTAATGATACCGGAGACTATTTACAATAACTAAATAATTCCTCATTTGAACTAACTTGTATGACCTTAGATTGTGCTTTAAATTATCACATCACTTGAGAAAAACACGGCAGCACATAAGTCTTTCTATTTCTTGTGGCTGTTAGATTTATTTTCCTCTTCTTCTGTATCGGATCCATTTCCTCAAATTCTCTTTCCATAGTTTTCTGCCAAATGAAGAGTATTTGGCCTTTCTTTTCTTTGGCCATCTGGAACCCATAACAAGGCTTGTTTTAGGATCTGCGTCTCCTGCATACTGCATATATGGCTTAACCACAACAACCATATTTTCCCTATTAATCCACTTACTGGTGGAAACAATGTCCCTTCTACCTCCAAAACCTTTCTCTGTGTCTGTAATCAAGAGCATTAAATTCTACTTCAAGTGTTACTGACAACTTCATGGCATTCATGCAACCTATAAGTGTTGACAGCACAGTGGTTGTGCACATATGGACCTTTATTTGCTGACTTCAGGATAGATACTTTTAAACCATGTTATGATTATTAAAAACGTATGTGGCCTTTGCCGTGCACATTAATGCCATATATGTTGTCAACTTCCACCAAAAAAAATGTGTTTCAGAAATGGTTAAATGAAGGAAATGTTCTCCACTTCAGTTTCAAGGACAATAATCATTCAATTAGTGGATCAAATCAAAACCATTTGTTTTTGTTACGTTCCACTGACCGTGCAGAAATTTTTGAGATCAACTATGAATGTCTGCAGGATGATCCTCTATGCATTTGTTATGTTGCTTTTTATTTACTGCTGATGCATTGATAAAATAGAGCATCCTAATAATACATAGGTTCACTTTTAACAAGCCTTGCATTCAGACTGGAGATAATTGTAATGGGCATATTGAAATAAGGGTAACATCCTGCTGGTAGCACAGATACCCAGGATTTAAGGAATTGAATGGACTCTCCCCATCCAGAGTTAATGTAGTTGTTCTTTTACAGACATTCACTGAGGGTATAAAATGAGGTGGTTACAGGCGAATGGATGCAAAAATGCCATTATCTAAATTGGGACTGTTCTTAAACCTCAACAATGTGAATGTTCAATTCAAGTGAATATGGCCTCAATGTGTGCAATGTGAGTCTCCTCACCTAAGAAACCATGTATGTGCCATAAAAAATGCAGCAAACGTTCACCATAGGGATGGCAGGAATATCATATGAGGATGGAAAGAAGGAGCAGAGGAAATCTTGCTGATATCTGCAAAATTCTGAAAGGGTTAGACAGATTGGATGTAGGCAAGATATGCAGGCATTGAAAGGCATCAATATGTGTGGGGATAGAGTGGGGATATAATGGTGAGATAGAATAAGTCCATTATTGTATTGAAGAGCAGAGCAAACGCAAAGGGCTGAATGACGTACTCCTGCTCTATTTTCTATTTACTATTAGCTGATCTGAAGTTGCATTGACGTGGTACTTTAACACAATCTATTCCCAAAGTGGCATTCTGGTGGAAACAAAAGGATGCCTGAGAGGTTGAGTAAAGAACCAGGGTTAGAGAGGCAGATGAGAAGGCGGAAAGGTTTGGAGAGAAACATCCAAATCAACTGAGATCTGAATTATCACAGGAAATAAAATTAAGGAGCATAAGAGCCAGGAAGGGGAAGGACACATTGCTTCACAGAGCAGGAGTTTTAAAAATGTAATATAGATTTTTAAAGTTGCAGCACCAAAGGAAATAGAATGCATTTCATTACAGAGGTGCTGTTTTGTCAAAATATGAAAGAGAACACCTATCCAGTTTAACCTCAGCTAGAACTAAGCGTGCTGGAATAACCCAGCAGATTAGGTAGCACTTATGAGGCAAGGAACATTTCAAATCGATGACCTTTCTAACTAAGAAAATTTAGAATGATAACCCCCAATTCTTTAGTAAAAATCTGGATACAATTTCAGAATTTAACTATCAAAAGGTGATAATAGGGAAGATTTTAATTGTGTTTTAGATCCATATCTGGATAAATCAGCAAAACAAAAAAGGATTAACATAAAATCTAAAACTAGTGAACACCTAAATACATACATAAAAAACACAAACATAACAGATGTATGGAGGATCGCTAATCCAGTAGGTAGGGAATATTCATTTTATTCAATGGTACATAAAACATATTCACGTATTGACTATTTCTTAGTGGACACAAAATTAATTCCATATACATATAATTCTAAATACCATAATAGTATTATTTCTGATCACTCCCCGTTAACCTTTTCTTTAAAATTAGAAGGAATGACTGATAAAAAATTGTTCTGGAGGTTTAACCCCCAAATCTTAAACAACTCACAAGGTTGCACATATTTAAAAGAGCAGATGATATTCTTCTTTGAGACAAATGATACACCAGACATTTCACCTTCTTTATTATGGGAAACTTTTAAGGCATTTATTAGAGGAACTATAATTTCTTATCAAGCTTTCCAAAATAAAAAGAATAACACTGAACAATTGCAGTTAAAACAAGAAATTAGACAATTAGATTTAGAAAATGCCGAAGAACCAACTATAGATAAACATAATAAGATAACAATACTAAAATATAAATTAAATAAAATTTTATCGGCCAGAATAATAAGATTATTTCAAATTACAAAACAAGAAAACTTCGAATTTGGTGATAAACCACATAAACTCTTAGCACGCCAACTGAAAAAACGGGAAACAGAAAATACAATTACTAAAATTAAGTCAGATAAAGGGGAATTATTAACACTACCTAAAGATATTAATAAAAGATTTGCTCAATTTTACCAAAATTTATATACATCGAAAACCTCTGCAAATAATACTAAAATTACAAATTTCTTAGACAATTGTAATCTTCCAAAATTAAATATGGTGGAACAAGATGGATTAGGAGCTCAGATTACACTTCAGGAAATAGAAGAAACAATAAATTTGTTGAAGAATGGCAAAACACCAGGACTAGATGGCTTTAGTAATGAATTTTATAAAAGAGTCTACGAGATAATTTCTCCACGCCTGCAAGATTTATATATACACGCTTTTAAAGAAAATAAACTACCAGAAACACTGAGTCAGCTATTACACTTATACCTAAAAAGGATAAAGATCTAGAAGACCCAGGCTCATATAGAGCCATAGCATTCCTAAATACAGATAAAAAAATATTAGCAAAGACCCTACCGAGAAGATTGAGTAAATATGTTAGCAAACTAATAAACCCAGACCAAACAGGGTTTATACCCGATCAATACCAATATACTTACCAAAAAAATTATTTAAAAAACTAGATTCTGATATTACAAACTTCATACAAAAATCACACAGAATTCAAAGAAAACACTTGTGTAAATCTAAAGAATCAGGGGACTGACACTCCCTAACTTATTGTATTACTATTGGGCAGTAAATATTAAAAATATAATCTACTGGTTGGACAGTTCTGCACAACAGGTAGATTGGATAAGAATAGAGAAAGAGGATTGTTCCCCTTACAATATAGGAGCGATCCTTCTTTCCCCAATGAAAATGAACAATATAATATATAAGAAGAATCCAATTATTCACAGTATAATACGAATTTGGAAACAAATAAAATTAACTTTAAAATCAAGAAATGTATTGCTTCTTTCTCCACTAGCTAATAATCCCTCATTCAAACCATTGACAACATGTTTATCCGTTGGGAAAGAATAGGAATTAAAATGATGGATGAAATGGGAAAACTTTTATCATTCCAACAATTACAACTAAAATATAATTTGAAAAGTAATCAATATTTTAAATACCTTCAAATTCAATATTATTATATGTACATAAATGTTCAATTAATGTAATACATAACCTAATTCAATTAAAGCATTTACATAGATTATATTACTCGAAAACTAGACTGAATAAAATATTTCCAAATGTTTCCCCCATCTGTGATAAATGTCTAACTCAAAATGCCACTATAGCACATTCCTTTGTCTCTTGTACAAAACTGCATACATTTTGAAACAACATTTCTGGAACTTTTACAAAACAATTTAACACAAAATTGAACCCCAATACAGAACTGATTATCTTTGGATCAATGGAAGAGGGAAGTAAATTAACTATATTCCAAGAAGCTCTTCTTAATTACAGTTTAATAACAGCAAAAAACATACTCAAATTCTGGAAAAACGTAACCACACCAACGTTCAAAATGTGGATTTCAAATATGTCGGAAACGCTACATCTTGAAGAAATGAGATTCCTCATACTAGGCAAAGTAGACCAATTCTTAAAGACTTGGTCTCCTTTTATCAACTTTTTACAAGGATATGGTGCAACCTAACACAACCTTAGAAATTAAATGGTTCAGAACTGGGTGACAGATGGGCAAAAATACAAAATAGGTATATCTCTCCTAATTTCTCTTTACTTTCTCTTTTTCTTTCAATCTTTTTAGCTTTTCAACTCGGCTCTTTATTTCTTTCGCTATCTGTTTCTACTCGCTTGTTTATCTATTTCGACACTCTTTATTTCTTTTTTCTTTCACTGTTCTTTTATTAATAAATTAAAAATACAAAGTTGCACAAGAATGGTAATGTGTATGTATGTATTAGGTACTCAAGTATCACACTATTGTACTTACCTCTAACAAAAAAACACAAACAAAAAAAAAACATTTAGAATTTACACATATTTTATATTGCATAGGAAGAGGAGAGATGGAATTAAGCAAAGTGCCTACATCATTGATTGGTTTTTAACTTTCCCCAGTTCTGATCAAAGGACTCTGGCTTGAAACAGTATCACTGTTTGTCTCTCCACAGATGCTGTCTGACCTACTGACTATTTTCAGGATCTTCTGTTAAATATTGTAGATTTCGAGCATCTGCAGTTTTAAATCTTTCCTTTAACTCTTGCCAGGGTCAAATTCTTAAGTACAGTGGTGGAGTTACTCAAAGATAAAGTAATCAGCAGGAGGGAAGGCCTCTTCCTTTCAACCAAGTCCATTGAAAGGAGAAAGCATTTGTCTGGTCTGCTGAACATTTAAAGCATTTTCTGCTTTCATTGAGGTACTTAACTGTTGTTTGAGCAAGACAAATGCTTTCATTTCAAGGGGGTTCTTGGAAACCCGACCCAGCTGTGATGGATGTTAATTTGACAACAATGAAATAAATGCTTTAAATTGAAATAAAGCACCTAAACAACAGCAATGTTTAGCACAGATTTTATTTTCGAAAATAATTTAACACTTTGTTCGCAACAAGGTGGTTGAGGAGGCGGTTGTAGTGGAAATAGAAGTCCATACATTCAGGTTCGAAGTGTCGGTGGTGAACTGCCCAGATCTGTTATGCTATAACTCAAAGCTCCCCCGCACTAGGCACGCGAGTTCTTCCATCTCCTTCACCAACCATCTAGTGATGAGAATTAGTGATCGAGACTGTATTGTCCTGTGGTCCAGACGTACAAGGAATTGGATTGAGTCTGTCCAAATTAATTTCATCTGTTCAGCAGGCAGGGAGAGTATCATTCTATCAAGTCATCTTACATATCTAGAAAATAAACTACCCGAGCTGGCACCCAGTGAGTTGCAAGGCTAAACCAAAACAGATGTGCAACGGCAATTTGTACCACTAGGTTATGGTATGGTTGCAAGCAACTGTACAACTGAGAGAGCAGAAATAAAATGTGTGGAAAGATATACAAATATTCTATTGCAAAGTGTCAGCCTGTGCCACAATAGGATGTCTGTTTGTCAACGATGTTAAGTAAGGAAAATATAGTCTTCTCCAAACCTAGCTGTGTGCATTTGTGCTCTTATCCTGTTAGATAACAGAATCACGTGGCGTATTTCCTTCTGAAACAATGCTACAATTTCACAGATTCTTCATTGCATCAAGGGTTTGCAGACAAAACATGTAAATATTATGTAGACAAACAAGCTGGAGAAACTCGGCGGGTGAGGCAGCATCTATGGAGCGAATCAATAGGTGACGTTTCGGGTCGAGACCTTTCTTCAAACTGATGTTGGGGGCCGCGTGAAAAAGAAAGGAAGAGGTGGGGACAGTAGGCTGTGGAATATCTGGGAAGGGGAGGGGAAGGAGGGAGAAAGCAAGGACTACCTGAAATTGGAGAAGTCAATGTTCATACCGCTGGGATTTATACTACCCAAGCAAAATATGAGGTGCTGTTCCTCCAATTTGCGGTGGGACTCACTCTGACCATGGAGGAGGCCCAGGACAGAAAGGTCGGATTTGGAATGGGAGGGGGAGTTGAAGTGCTGAGCCAATGGGAGGTCAGATTGGTTATTGCGAACTGAGCGGAGGTGTTGGGCGAAGCGATCACCAAGCCTGGGCTTGGTCTCACCGAGTTGACACCTGGAACAGCAGATGCAATAAATGAGGTTGGAGGAGGTGCAGGTGAACCTCTGCCTCACCTGGAAAGACTGTTTGGGTCCTTGCATGTAGTCAAGGGGGGAGGTAAAGCGCCAAGTGTAGTATTTGCTGCGGTTACAAGGGAAAGTACCAGGGGAGGGGGTGGTTTGGGTGGGAATGGATGAATTGACCAGGGAGTTACGAAGGGAATGGATGCTGCGGAAAGCAGAAAGGGGAGGAGATGGGAAGATGTGGCCAGTGGTGGGATCCCGTTGGAGGTGGCGAAAATGTCTGAGGATTATATGTTGTATGCGACGGCTGGTAGGGTGGAAGGTGAGGACAAGGGGGACTCTGTCCTTATTACTAGTAGGGGGATGGGGAGTGAGAGTGGTGCTGCAGGGTATAGAGGAGACCCTGGTGAGAGCCTCATCTATAGTTGAAGAGGGGAAACTCCGCTCCCTAAAGATTGAGGACATGTCCGATGCCCTGGTTTGGAACACCTCATCCTGGGTGCAGATGCAGCGTAGATGGAGGAATTGGGAGTAGGGGATAGAGTCCTTACAGGAAGCAGGGTCGGAGGAAGTGTAGTCCAGATAGCCAAGGGAGTCAGTGGGTTTGTTAGACCAATTAGCAAGACCAAGCACAGGTTTGACAATCGCTTCACACAACACCTCCCCTCGGTTCGCAATAACCAACTGGCTCAGCACTTCAACTCCTCCCATTCCGAATCTGACCTTTCTGTCCTGGGCCTCCTCCATGGCCAGAGTGAGTCCCACCACAAATTGAAGGAACAGCACCTCATATTTCGCTTGGGTAGTTTACACCCCAGCGGTATGATCATTGACTTCTCCAATTTCAGGTAGTCCTTGCTTTCTTCCTCCTTCCCCTCCCTTTTCCAGCTATCCCACAGCCTACTGTCCCCCTCCTCTCCCCCCCCCCCCCCCCGACATCAGTCTGAAGAAGTGTCTCGACCTGGAACGTCGCCTCTTCGTTCTCTCCATAGATGCTGCCTCACCCATTGAGTTTCTACAGCTTTTTTTGTCTACCATTGATTTTTCCAGCATCTGCAGTTCTTTCTTAAACATGTAAATATTATGTATTCTTTTTTGAAACTAAACATCATAAGTTTGGATACATATTTTCTATGTTTCAATCCACCCGTCTTCCCTGCTATTTGCTTAAACTTAACGCAGTTTCACCTCTTCATCGAAGCATTTGGAGGCCCTGGTTGAAGCTATCCGCATGCTACACCAAAATGTTGATGCCCGCAATCATCAACTGAGAAACACAGCACCTCTTTCAGGAGCTGCAGGCTGCCTTTAATTCTCCTGGATTCCCTATCCTCCCAATTAGCAAACTAGCCATAGAGAATGCATTCACACTGGAAGCTTACTTATTTAATTTAAATTAGTACTGGCCATGAAAATGCATGGAGCTCATGCTGATTCCTTTGGGCAGATTAAACATACAACACATTCATTGTCTGTTTAATGTTCGATATCAAAATTACCCCCAGAAGCTCTATTTACATTTTCTGTTCCAAACCAGGTAACAAAATGGTATGCTACTTTTATAAAATGGAAATATTGACTACAAAAACTGAAATAGAAATGCTGACATGAATGATTAATAGTCACAGTAGCACATACTAATACATTTTCAACACTACGGTTGCTCTATAGAATATAATTATTTTCTGATAGTAAATTCTAACAAGCATTTTAATTTGTAGTATACATCAACTTACAAAGTGAAAAATTCATTACAGGGCTTTGAGTGATTCTAAACAACTTTGTATTCAAGGTTGATGTGGCCTGCAAAGGTGTCATTTAATTTTGTACTAAATTTCCCAGACTCTTTATCCAGGTCTGTGGAAGAGACAGCTTTGATGGATCAAATGGTCTTTTCTCATTTCATGGTTGCTTATTATGTCCAAAAGGATTTTGCTTCCTTTTGCTAAGTAATCTACTGAAGATTTTCAATTATGATGCAATGTACTTTGTACATTGTTGCTGTTACATTTGACTGTAGATGTGTGATGACAAAACATTTAGGATATGAACAAGAGGCCAAAATCCAAGATGAGGATGCAACTCTGTCAGTGTTCTATTTAAAGGGATCTGCTTACCAGCATTTGTTTTGGGCAATAAAAGACTTCATGTATTCACCTTTGATAGATGATGGATGACCTTAGGCAGAGATATATAGATTCTTGATTAGTACAGGTGTCAGAGGTTATAGGGAGAAGGCAGAAGAATGGGGTTAGGAGGGAGAGATAGATCAGCCATGATTGAATGCCAGAGTAGACTTGATGGGCCGAATGGCCTTATTCTGCACTTCTTTATGACCGTATGGATTCTGTGCTCCAATTCTCTCTCCATTATATTGGAGATCACTTCTATCATTGTGATCCCCAGTGCAGCACGTAGAACTGGGGTGCTTGCTCTTGTATCCACTTTCGCAGTCTTCAGAGGCATCTATTACAAGAAGGTCCATTCTGTCCAGCAGCAGTAGCAATTGAGAACCGTCACCTTCAGAGCTCATGGTCCATGATAGGACAAAGAGCGTGTAACTTCATGATTAGTATGCGATTCCTAAGCTTACAAAAATTACATGCAACCACACAAAAGACAACAAATTACCTTTGAGCAACACGCTTCACCCAGGTTGTGCACCTGAAAATCATTCCCTTAATTGTCATCAGAGGGACTATTATTTAATACAGACAGAAACTATGGGTCTGCCAGAACAGTCAGGTTTGTGGATTTTGGGGAGAAGGTAAATTCGGGCCGTGCGGGGCTGGCTGGCGATCGATGAGGTTGGAGGTTATTATTTAATACAGGCAGAAATACAGGAAGGGTTTCAACCCAAAACGTTGCCTATTTCCTTCGCTCCATAGATGCTGCCTCACCCACTGAGTTTCTCCAGCATTTATGTCTACCCTTAATTGTCATGTAGTTTAGCTTATATTTTCACAGGGATTTGAATATTTTGATTCTCTTGGAAATTTAGGATCTAGTTTCAAATTAAGTTTATTATTGTCGAATTCTGTCACAGATTCCTGTTAGAAAAACATTAATTGGATTTGCTAAACTTGAGAGTTGTATTTGTCTTAACATTGAACAGCAAAACATTGAACAATACAGCATGGGAACGGGCTCTTGGAACAACAATGTTTGCACCAAACATGATGCCAAGCTAAACTGATCTCATCTGCCAGTACATGATCCATATCCTTCCATTTCCATGCACTTGGAAGCATGCTGAATTTCCTTAGTTCTGAGGAAATAGAGGCATTGGCATGTTTTCTTCGTCATACCATTGACCATCACTCAAAAAGCCTCTTCAACACCACTATCGTATTTGGCAATGCATTCCAAGCCACCACTACCCTGTGTAAACAATACCTTACCCTACAGATCTCCATTAAACTTACCCCCTCTCACCTTATTGCTATTGTGTACAGTTTTGGTCTCCTAATTTGAGGATGGACATCCTTGTGATAGAGGCAGTGCAGCATAGGTTCACGAGATTGATCCCTGGGATGGCGGGACTGTCATATGAGGAAAGATTGAAAAGACTAGGCTTGTATTCACTGGAGTTTAGAAGGATGAGGGGGATCTTATAGAAACATATAAAATAATAAAAGGACTGGACATGCTAGATGCAGGAAAAAATTTCCCAAAATTGGGTGAGTCCAGAATCAGGGGCCAAGGTCATAGAATAAAGGGGAGGTCATTTAAGACTGAGGTGAGAATTTTTTTTTTTACCCAGAGAGTTGTGAATTTGTGGAATTCCCTGCCACAGAGGGCAGTGGAGGCCAAATCACTGAATGGATTTAAGAGAGAGTTGGATAGAGTTCTAGGGGCTGGTGAAGTCAAGGGATATGGGGAGAAGGCAGGCACGGGTTATTGATAGCGGACAACCAGCCATGATCACAATGAATGGCGGTGCTGGCTCAAAGGGCCGAATGGCCTCCTCCTGCACCTATTTTCTATGTTTCTATGCCCTCACATGTTGGATATTTCCACCCTGGGAAAATGGTTCTGACTGTCTACCCTATCTATGCCTCTCATCATTGTATATACTTGTATCAGGTCTCCCCTCAACTTCTGAGGAGAGGTTCTTGCATCATAATACAATTCTTACATCAGAATCTAGGAATTTTCGCACACCACAAATAGTGTACCCATAATTCCAACCTAACCTATCTCCAAACTCCTAGATCTACAAATTATCAGCTTCCTCTGGAATTGGATCCTTGACTTATTGACCCATATCCTCAGTCAGAAAAATAATGCCCTACACTGGTGTCCCACAAGGCTGCACCCTCAGCAGATTACTATACACCCTATACACTCACAACAGTGGGGCCAAATTCTGCTCTAACCCCTTTACAGGTTTGCAGATGACTCCACTGTAGTGGGCTGTATCTCAAACAACGATGGGATAGAATGCAAGAAGAAGATGGAGAAATTAATAGCATTGTGTCAAGGGACATCAATCTTTCCCTATCTAATGTCAGCAAAATGAATGAGCTGGTTATTGTCTTCAGGAAGTGGGATGGAGCACACAACTCTGGCTGCATCAATGGTGCTGAAGTGGGGGTGGTCAATGGTACAACAATGAAAGCATGCCAAAGCCTCTATTTCTTCAGAAGACTAAGGAGATTTGGCATGCCCCCAATGACTCTTACCAGTTTCTACAGATGAAACATTGACAACATTCTATTGATTTGCATCACAGCTTGGTGTGGCAACAGCTCTACCCAACACAGCTAGAAACTGCAGATAATTTGGACGAGTGAATTAAATGTAACATCTCGAAGTTTGCGGATGACATGAAGCTGGGGGGCAGTGTTAGCTGTGAGGAGGATGCTAGGAGGCTGCAGGATGACTTGGATAGACTGGGTGAGTGGGCAAATGCATGGCAGATGCAGTATAATGTGGATAAATGTGAGGTTTTCCACTTTGGTGGCAAAAACAGGAAGGTAGACTATTATTTGAATGGTGACCGATTAGGAAAAGGGGTCACCATTCAAATAATAGTCTACAGCGAGTCCTGGGTGTCATGGTACACCAGTCATTGAAAGTAGGCATGCAGGTGCAGTGGGCTGTGAAGAAAGCGAATGGTATGTTGGCATTCATAGCAAAAGGATTTGAGTACAAGAGCAGGGAGGTTCTACTGCAGTTGTACAGGGTCTTGGTGAGGCCACACCTGAAGTATTGCGTACAGTTTTGGTCTCCTAATCTGAGGAAAGACATTCTTGTCATAGAGGGAGCACAGAGAAGGTTCACCAGACTGATTCCTGGGATGGCACGACTTCCATATGAAGAAAGACTGGATAGACTTGGCTTGTACTCACTGGAATTTAGAAGATTGTGGGGTGATCTCATAGAGACTTATAAAATTCTTAAGGGGTTGGACAGGCTAGATGCAGGAAGATTGTTCCCGATGTTGGGGAAGTCCAGGACAAGGGGTCACAGTTTAAGGATAAGGGGGAAGTCTTTTAGGATTGAGATGAGAAAATCATTTTTCACACAGAGAATGGTGAATCTGTAGAATTCTCTGCCACAGAAGGTAGTTGAGGCCAGTTCGTTGGCCATATTTAAGAGGGAGTTGGATGTGGCCCTTGTGGCTGAAGGGATCAGGGGGTATGGAGAGAAGGCAGGTACAGTATACTGAGTTGGGTGATCAGCCATGATCATATTGAATGGCGGTGCAGGCTCGAAGGGCCGAATGGCCTGCTCCTGCACCTAATTTCTATGTTTCTATGTTTCTATAATAGTGGATGCAGCCAATTTCAAATCGCAAATTAGTCTCCCCCCTCATTGACTCCACTTGCACTTCACCTTGCCTCATTATCAAGGACAACTCAAAACCTGGTTACTCTCTCTTCTCCCCTCTCCCAACAGGCAGAGGATCCAAAAGCTTGAAAGTACTTACCACCAGTTTCAAATACAGACTTATTCTCTGCTGTTATCAGTCGCTTAAATGGCCCTCTTATATGTTAACGATGTTTTCCTAAACTTCCAATCTGAGTTTGAACAAGGACCCCAATCTGAAGCATTGCAAGATTCCAATATGTGCAGTTCCTTGAGTCTCCAATCTACTTCATTGCAAAAATTGCACTTTATTTTATATCTACACTTTCTGTCTGACTGTAGCTCTGCACTAATTCCTCTACCTGTTATACTCATGTATGGTATGATTGCATTCATGTATTGTATGGTCTGCCTGGATAGCATGCAAAATAACCTTTTCACTGTATCTCAGTGCACATGACAATAATAAAGTAATATCAATAGAATTTTACAGACATGGTGGGACAATGAATCATTATAGTTCCTTGACCAAATGCATCAACAAATGTGCTGTTTGGTCCTTCTCCCAAAAGTCATAAATGTGAGATGAGCCATAAGACAATGTGGACTGGTCAATGTGGACTGAAGGATCTGCAGTATTGCAAGAGGAGACTCATAGAAGCAGGCACGGGTGATGATGATGATGATGGAGAAACACTTAGATAGGGAACCTGAAGAAGAGAAGGAGAATTTGAGAAGGAGAAGGTTAAATCGGAAGTGGCAGTGATACAATTGAACAAAGGGGATTATGAAGGCATGAGAGAGGAGCTGGCCGAGGTAGACTGCAAAGGGTTACTAGCAGGAACTGCAATGGCAGGAATTTCTGGGCATAATCCGGAAGACACAGGATCATTTCATTCCAAAAAGGAAGAAAGATTCTAAGGGTAGTAGGAGGCAACCGTGGCTAACAAGAGAAGTTAGAACTATAAAACTATGAAGAATAATGTTAGAAGACTAAAACTAAAAGAAAAGATGTATAACACAGCAAAGAGTAGCCAGAAGCCAGAGGATTGGGAAACTTTCATAGGACAACAAAGGAAACTTTCATAGGACAACGAAGGAAACAAAACGAGCAATATGGGCTGAAAAGATGAAGTACGAGGGGAAGCTGGCCAGGAATATAAAGGACAGTGAAAGCTTCTTTAAATATGTTAAGGGAAAAAGAATAGCAAAGTCAAATGTGGGTCCCTTGATGGCAGACACGGGTGAAATTATTATGGGGAACAAGGAAATGGCAGAAGAGTTGAACAGCTACTTCGGATCTGCCTTCACTAAGGAAGACACAAACAATCTCCCAGAAGTACTGGAGGACAGAGGATCTAAGGGGGTCAAGGAACTGAAAGAAATTTTCATTAGGCGAGAAATAGTATTGGGTAGGCTAACGGGACTGAAGGATAATAAATCCCCTGGGCCTGATGGACTGCATCCCAGGGTCCTCAGGGAGGTGGCTCTAGAAATAGTCAGGGCCGGATTTACATATAAGCTTCACAAGCTTAAGCTTAGGGCCTCGAAATCTAGGGGGGCCTCGGCCTCGCGTATAAAACTTTTAAAATAGTGGCGTTGTTACAAAACCTACCATCAGTGGCACTCCTCGCGGTCCTCCACCATCGATTCCACTGAGCCTTGCCACTCCACCGCCCTCCAGCAGCCCGCAGCCGTCGCCTTACCTGCAGCCTGGACTCATTACCGGGCCTGAAGCTTCCACGCTGCAGACTCCCACTCCCCTGGGTTTGACCCCAACCTTGGTGACATCAGCGGCTGTTCCACTGGATCTTCCCCTTCCCCTCAAACCACGTGACCCCAGCGCTTCCCCACCCACACTACAGTCTTCATACCCCCCTCCTCCCTGCCCACCCACACACCCCCCCCCCACCAGACATCTCTCGGACTCAGTCCACTCACCTGCCTTCCTCCGACACCAACCCCCATCCTTGCCATGTGTTCACCATCACCCCTGACCTCCTCCTCTCAGATACTGAACGGTCTGTCCTCAGCAGAGGCCTCACCTTTGTCCCCCTCTGTCCCCACCTCAATGAGTTCCGCACCCCAGCCACGATTTGGAGCTCTTCTTCCGTTGCCTCTGCCTCACAGCGTTCTTCCATGGGAAGGCGTCCTCGCCCTGCATTGTTGATCCCTTTACCCATCTCCCACCTCCTCCTCTCGAGCCCCCCCGCAATCATCGCTACGGGCGGCCCGATGCTCAGGCCCTCTCGCCGGGATGATGGACCTCTGACGTCAGAATTGAAGAACACCCTCAGTGGCTTGGACTTCCGAATCGGCCACTTCCTACAGGCTGAGCTGGGCAGAGATTCATGCTGGCGTCCCTAGGCAAAGGGATTCCAGGGATCCACGATGTTGAAATCAGCGTGGCCCGAGGATGGAAACTCCGTAGACCGCAGCTCTGATGTTGAAGCAGCAGGCCTAACACTCTGGTGCTTACCTTCCCAGGTAAGGCATCGCCCGCTCCGCGGTGAATCCAATATGTATTTTAAAACCAACTGTTTAATGACAACATACAGTAGGATCTAAAAGTGTCACACTGTCACTGTCGGGTAGTCATGGTCCTCTAGTCGTGGGGGTGGGGGATTGGGAGGGGGGGCCACACACGTGAAATAGCCTAGGGCCTCTCTTCATCTAAATCCGGCCCTGGAAATAGTGGACGCATTGGTGATTATTTTCCAATGTTCAATAAATTCAGGATCAGTTCCTGTGGATAGCTAATGTTATCCCACTTTTCAAGAAAGGAGCGAGAGAGAGAAAACGGGGAATTACAGACCAGTTAGCCTGACTTCGGTGGTGGGAAAGATGCTGGAGTCAATTATTAAAGAGGTAATAATGGGGCATTTGGATAGCAGTAAAAGGATAAGTCCAAGTCAGCATGGATTTATGAAAGGAAAATCTTGACTATGCTTGACTAATCTTCTGGAATGTTTTGAGGATGTGACAAGTAAAATGCATGAAGGGGAGCCAGTGGATGTAATGTATCTAGCCGTTCCGAAAGCCTTCATCCCGCACGGGAGACTGGTGACTAAAATTAGAGCACTAATTTTACCCCAGGTATTGGGGGTAGGGTGTTGACGTGGATAGAAAATTGGTTGACAGACAGGAAGCAAACAGTATGAGTGAACGAGTCCTTTTCAGAATGGCAGGCAGTGGCGAGTGGAGTACCGCAAGGCTCGATGTTGGGACCACAACTGTTTACCATATATATTAATGATTTGGAAAAGGGAATTAGGAGCAGCACTAGCAAGTTTGCGGATGGCACAAAGCTGGGTGGCAATGTGAACTGTGAAGAGGATGTTAGGAGGTTGCAGGTTGGGTGAGTGGGCAGATGCGTGGCAGATGCAATATAATATAGATAAATGTGAGGTTATCTACGTTGGTGGCAAAAACAAGGGGACAGATTATTATCTCAATGGGGTTAGGTTAGGTAAGGGGGAGCACTCAGAGGAAACCTACACACTTAAATGAGGAGCATGCAAACTGCAAACAGACAACACTTGAGGTCAGGATTGAACCCAGACCTCTGGCACTGTGGGGCAGAGGATCAACACGTTATACCACTGTGCCACCAGATTAAGATTAAACCCAAAGCATTGAAGCTATGATGCAGCTTCTTTACAAACTATACTAATGCAATACTTTTATCCTAAATTTAAAAAAGAAATTGCATTTACATTAATTAAAAAATTGCCCCATCTTATATTTACTCTTGCTTTTAAACATCTTTTGGTATGTGTATTTCTCAATAAGAAGAATAAGAACTGGATACGAAATAAATAAGAAATAAGAATAAGAATGGAAACAAGAATAAGAACTCTCCATCTGATCATTCCATCAGAAAAATGGCAAGAACGGCACTTTAAAAAAAAACATTGTCAGTTTTCTGACACCCATTAAGCTGAAAAATTATCTTGGGCTGTTTGTGGTTTAATTTACAGTGAAGTAAAATTATTTTAGTGTACTATGTGTTGAAAATATATACTTCTTTTGCTGCCTGTCCCATTGAGTTAGTTCAGCTTTTTGTGAATATCTTGTATATATCTTTTACAATTTGATTAATTGTTTTATTACATTTAACCTGCAAGGGAAATCTTCTGGCACTGTTATTGCATTTGCGAAAGAACACTTCCAAACACCATCTCTTAAATCTACATGATCTGAATTCCTTTTTTTTCCCTGTACGTTCAGATTACCTGCAATACTCATTTAAATAGACAATAGACAATAGACAATAGACAATAGGTGCAGGAGTAGGCCATTCGGCCCTTCGAGCCAACTGCCATTCAATGTGATCATGGTTGATCATCCCCAATCAGTACCCCGTTCCTGCCTTCTCCCCATATCCCCTGACTCCACTATCTTTAAGCACCATATCTAGCTCTCTCTTGAAAGTATCCAGAGAACCGGCCTCCACCGCCCTCTGAGGCAGATAATTCCACAGACTCACAACTCTCTGTGTGAAAAAGTGTTTCCTCATCTCTGTTCTAAATGGCTTATCCCTTATTCTCAAACAGTGGCCCCTGGCTCTGGACTCCCCCAACATCGGGAACATGTTTCCTGCCTCTAGCGTATCCAAACCCTTAATAATCTTATATGTTTCAATAAGATCCTCTCTCATCCTTCTAAACTCCACAGTATACAAGCCCAGCCACTCCATTCTCTCAGCATATGATAGTTCCGCCATCCCGGGAATTAACCTTGTAACCTACGTTGCACTCCCTCAATAGCAATAATGTCCTTCCTCAAATTAGAAGACCAAAACTGCACACAAGAGTCCAGGTGTGGTCTCACTAGGGCCCTAAACAACTGCAGAATTACCTCTTTGCTCCCGTACTCCTCTTGTTATGAAGGCCAACATGCCATTCGCTTTCTTCACTGCCTGCTGTACCTGCATGCTTCCTTTCATTGACTGTTGAAAAAAGACCCCCAGATCCCGTTGTACTTCCCCTTTTGCCAACTTGACACCATTTAGATAATAATCTGACCTCCTGTTCTTGCTTCCAAAGTGCTCACATTTATCCACATTAAACTGCATCTGCCATACATCTGCCCACTCACCCAACCCTGGGTCACCCTGCATTCTCATAGCATCCTCCTCACAGTTCACACTGCCACCAAATATAGGCTAAGGGCCGTGAACATATGGTATAAATACCTTGCATTGGTCTTTGATCACCATGGAGTTCAGAAATTTCGCAGTAATTCTCTATACAGTATTTTCTGTGTTTGTGGGCTGGGATTCTTACTCCATTTTCCAGTTTTATCAGAAGTAAAATTAAAATAATTATTTATTCAGAATCTTATAAGAAGTTTATGTCTGTTTAAAGAAATATTATCATTAAATGACAATTACAAAGATAATTATTCAGAACATTTGGTGAAATACAACAGAAAGATATTCTGAAGAAAGACACAAAAAGCTGGAGTAACTCAACGGGACAGGCAGCATCTCTGGAGAGAAGGAATGGGTGACGATTCAGGTTGAGACCCTTCTTCAGACTCTACACTTTATATTCAACACACCCTATTATCAATTTTAATGTCCATTACTGGAAATAATAACAAGATATTGATATATCAATTGACACAATTCTAATACCATTATTATGGAATAAAGTAACAATGTGTATGCTCAGTAAAGATTTGGCAAATTTCCCCAAAACCTTCAGTTTAAATCCCTATTGAGATATTTTAAAAGTTGGAAGCAAGTGGCTCCTTACATTCTAAATTTCCTTTGCTTCTAAAATGTCCTGCTTCCATTCAGTAACTTGTCAGAAAATGTAGATCAGATGGAGAATGCATGTGAAAATTAAAGATGTGCCCCACATCCTAAAATGTTATACATGATTAATATGTTTTTCCACTTCCCTCATTTTTTTCTATTTAATTACCAGAACAACTGCTGTTTCAAATCTGTTATTTTCAGTGTTTTCTATTAATTTTGAATGGTCATTTTATAACCACAGGCAAATATTTTTTCCTTGCTTCAATATGTGAGACGAGGACTGTGTGAAGCCTTTAGATTAAATATTAATTGCATTATCCATGCTAATTTATACCTTGTACATGATTTTATAATTAAATATATTTGTTGGCAAACAATTCAAGTTTTAGGTTTTGGTATCTAATTATGGAAGTAGAAACTGATTGCACATTGCCATTTGATAGTACGAGTTGCTATTGATCAAAAATAATACAAATATGTCTATTTTATTATAAGATTTCTAGAAAGTCTAATTTCAGGTTTTGAATCTTATTTATATTACTAAATTATGCACCAGATTCATTGGTAAAATATGTGAAAGGTATATTGATTTGTAGTTTATTGATTTGACACATATTTTAAATTAATCATTAGGCAAATAATTCTAATATTAAAATACAAAACCCCTTTAAGAATGATACTAGTGTAAAATAATATTAAAATTATGAAGTTAGTAAAGTAAAACAGAATAAGAAGTAATGACGTGTTTCACCTTGAGACTGTATTACTAGCATTTACAAAGTAAGGAAAAAAGAAAACAAGACTCCACCGACCCTCGCCACTGCAGCCGTCGTCTTACCCGAGTTCCAGGCTCAGCACCAGGCCCACAGTCTCCACGATGCAGACTCCCACACCACGTGGTCTGACTGTGCTGGGTCCTACTGCTCCCCCCCCCCCCTACAGGGAACCTTAGTGGGGGTCCACTGGTTCTTCCCCTTCCCCTTTTAACCAGGTGGCCCCAGCTACTCCCCAACCATACAATAGTCCTCATGCTCCCCGCCTCTCTGAACACCCACCAGAGATCACCTTAGCCTCCATCTCCTCACCTGCCTCCCTCTGACCCCCACCCTTGCCATGTGTTCACCATCCACTCTGACCTCCCCCTTTCTGATATGGAACGGTCTGTCCTCAGCAGAGGCCACACCTTTGTTCCCCTCCACCCCCACCTCAACGGGTTCCAGGTCTGCCACGATGTAAAGATCTTCTTCCGTCGCCTCTGCCTCCATGCCTTTTTCTATGGGAAGGAGTCCTCACCACCCAGTGATGACCCCTTCTCTTGTCTCCACCAGACCCCCTCCTCTTAGACTCCCCCGAATGGCTCTCTATCTTCTTTAGACTTTTTCATTTCCAACTGCCAGCGAGACATCAACAGCCTCAACCTTTTCACTCCCCTTACTTACTCTAACCTCTTCCCCCCTGATTGTACAGCCCTCCACTCACTCTGCAACTATCCGACTGGATAATCAAACTTGCCGACAAGGGAGGTACCATGGTAGTATGATGCACTGACCTCCACCGTGCCCAGGCCAGAAGACAACTCTCAGACACTTCCTACTTATCCTTGGACCATGACACCACAGACGAGCACCAGACCTTAATATCACACACCATTCTATTTTTAAATAAGATCAGTCTGAAGAAGGATCTCGACCCGAAACGTTACCCTTCTCTCCAGATCTCCAGAAATGCTGCCTGACCGGCTGAGCATCTGCAGTGGTTTCCTACACAAAAGAAAACAGTACTCTTATTTCAAAATATATTAACCACAGCGAGATAACCAGTAAATGTATTAACCTACTAAATAGTGGACATAGAGCTGATATTAAAAATTAATTCAGTCTATTTGCTGAAAACAACCTTGACATTTTGTATATGCAATTCAACCTCAGTAGAAATTTAAAATAAATAAATGCATTGAGGATATAGCATGAATTACATAATTCTCCTTTTGGGATTTCCCAAACGGGGCATCTGACATTACCACAAGGAGAAGACTGGACAAGCACCACTCCTGGACACCACTTCCATAGTTTTTATCCCTGCAGGAGCAACCCACTCCTTCCATGGGTACAGTCATAGAGCCAGGTATTTGAAGCATGTGGCAATAAACTAGACTGAACTGAACGGTAGAGTACCTGACAAATTCCCAAACAGAGCCTGGGAAGTTCCTTACATGAGTCCCTTCAAAGTAATTAACATACGTGGTTGTCCCATCATTCCTCCACCATTCCAATAGACACTCCTTCCCTCTCCTGAGCTCACTGCACCCATAGACTCTTGTCTCATACACTGATCTGAATTGAATTGAATAAGTTTAATGGCCAAGAATGTTCACATACAAGGAATTAGCCTTTGGTGCACGGCTCACAAGTGACAGCATGACATGCAGTGACAATTAAGAATGACAAATAAAACATTAAACATTAATAATAAAACATTATCGATTAAACGTGAATTAAATAAAGTCCTAGAGCAAAAGGGGGCTACAGACTTTTGGTTATTGAGTAGAGTTACTACTCGTGGAAAAAAAGCTGTTTTTATGTCTGGCTGTGACAGCTTTGACAGTCCAGAGTCGCCTGCTAGAGGGAAGCAATTCAAAGAGTTTGTGTCCAGGGTGAGAGGGGTCAGAGATGATCTTACCCGCTCGCTTCCTGGCCCTTGCAGTGTACTGTTCGTCAACGGAGAGAAGGTTGCAGCCAACAACCTTCTCAGCTGATCAAGCGATTCGCTGCAGCCTCGGGGTGTCATGCTTGGTGGCTGAGCCAAACCAGATCATGATGGAGAAGGTGAGGACAGACTCTACGATGGCCGTGTAAAATTGGACCTGTGGCAGATTGCGTTTCCTCAGCTGCCGCAGGAAGTACATCCTCTGTTGTGCCGTTTTGACTGTCCCCCATTTAAGGTCGTTGGAGATGATGGTTCCTAGGAACTTAAAAGACTCCACAGATGTGACTGGGGGGTTCTTGATAGTGAGTGGGGTGAGGGGAGGAGGAGCTCTCCTAAAGTCTACAATCAATTCCACTGTCTTAAGACCATTGTGCTCCATTTGTTGCGACGGCACCAGGACGCCAGCTGTGTCACTTTCTGTCTGTAGGCAGATTCCCATCCTGGATCAGTCCAATCAGGGTTGTGTCATCCGCAAACTTGAGAAGCTTGACAGATGAGCCAGTGGAAGTGCAGTCATTGGTGTGGGAATGAGAGTAGAGAGTATGCAACCTTGCGGTGCTCCTATGCTGAGGGTCTGCGTGTCTGAGATGTGCTTTCCCAGCCTTACATGCTGCTTCCTGTCTGTCAGGAAGCTGGTGATCCACTGACAGAGGAGTTCAGGCACAGTCAACTTGGAGAGTTTGGAGTGTAGTAGCTCTGGCACAATGGTGTTGAATGTAGAGCTAAAATCAACAAACAATATCCTCACAAAGGTCCCCTGACGGTCTAGGTGCTGGAGGATAAAGTGCAGGCCCAGGTTGACTGCATCATCCACAGATCTATTGGCCCGGTATGCAAACTGCAGAGGGTCCAGAAGGGGATAAGTGATATTTTTCAGCTTGGCCAGCATGTCTTTCAAGGGTCTTCATGACTACAGAGTTCAGTGGAACAGGCCTGTAGTCATTAAGACCAGTAGTCCTTGTCTTTTTGGGTACAGGGACACTAGTGGAGACTTTGAAGCAGGTAGGGACAGTACAGGTTTGCAGGGACTGGTTGAAAATGTCTGTGTAGACCGGTGCCAGTTATTCTGCACAAAGCTTGAGGGTAGAGGGGGAAACATTGACCAGTCCTGGAGATTTCCGGCTTCCCTGTCTTCTGAACAGCCTCCCCACCACCTCAATTTCTATTGTTGGTGATGGAGAAGTGGCCAGATTGATGTTGGGCAGCACAGAGCGGGTGGGTAGTGGACGAGGCCCTAGTCTTTTGCAGTCAGGCTGTTAGTGGGTGTTACGTGGTGTTTGGAGAGGGGTGGGTGGGAAAGTGTCCGTTTTTTGCAGACTGTAGTTAGGCTATGAGTAGGTTTGAAGTGTTGATTTGGGAAGGGGGCAGGGGGTACCCATGGTTAAGTTTCTGTTTATCGAACCGGCAGCAGAACTCGTTCAGGTCATTGGGCAGCTGACGATTGTCCAAACAGCGGGGAGCTTTCCTCTTGTAGCTGGTGATTTCTTGCAAGCCGTTCCAAACTAAAGAAGAGTCATAAGCTGAGAACATGCTCCCCAGAGTACCTTTCCTTGGCAGCTCCGATTCCTCTTCTCAGCTTTTACTTTGCCTGCCTGTAGAGATCTACATCCCTGCTCTTGTTGGCCTCCTCTTTAGACTGGCAGAGTTGTCTGAGTTCTGCTGTAAACCAGGGCTTGTTGTTGTTGAACCAGGTCTGGGTCCTAGTTGGAATGCAACTGTCCTCACAAAAGCTGACATATGATGTAACAGTGCCATACTGATCATACTCCCCATCTAGCATTTACACCCTGATGGATGAACCAATTCCTCTGACTTTTAATTGCCTCCAGCTACCTACCATACCCATTATAATCCATGGCTATTAACTATTCTAACCTTTTAAGCCAATGAAGGGCCTCAGCCCTCATTCCTACATCCCTAACTTCCTTTCGGCTCCCCAGATCAGAACCCAGCTGTACTTGATTTCCATTGCATGTACTGTAGTAATAGGGCATCTAAGGCTACAATGCCTTGGGCAGTGAATTTCCCAGCAGTAGGTTGCCTTTTGAAGTATCTGGAACACTTTCTGTGTGTATATTCACAAAATGAGTATGTTTTTACAGAGTAAAGAGTGCACCATAAAAATAGCAAAAACATACCTGAGACCATAAGGACATAATTCAGATACATGTTACCATTTCATGACCGTGATGCTTTTAACCTCATATTGGGCTTGTATAATCCACTTTGTGCTGAATACAAAAGCTGGCTGTGTGGACCCAGCATATGTTATTAAGCTGTGACCTCGCCATGTGTAAGAAGGAATTGCAGATGCTGGTTTAAACTGAAGATAGTCACAAAAAACTGGAGTAACTCAGCGGGACAAGCAGCAACTCTGGAGAGAAGGAATGGGTGACATTTCGGGTCGAGACCCTTCATGTGTTCGGTATTGGATTTAACTTGGCTCTTCTAATTCAAATACTGTGAACTAAAGCCGCCCTTTGAAAAAAAAAACACAATTTTAATAATTTAGACAATGCAGGACTAGGCCATTCGGCCCTTATAGCCAGCAATGCATTGTAAATTTAAATTTAAATTGTAATTGGAAATTTAAATTTGGAAGGCAAGAGAAGAGAACAACTTACAATAAAAATGTGTCTGAAATAGCTTCCAACACTTTCTGGCAATTCTGAAGACACAGCAACATCACAGCTTTTCAATATACAAACTATCTGCAGAACTAATGGGTCAGGCAACATCTGTGGAGAGAAATGGACAGTCAACGTTTCGGGTCGAGATGCTTCCTTTTCCTCAGTCCAGAAAAATGCCAGGGACCTAAACATCAACTACACATTTCCCCCCACAGATGCTGGCTGACCCACTGAGTTCCTCCAACAGTTTATGTTTGTGCTTCAGATTCCAGCATTTGCAGTCTTTCATGTCTCCAGCCTTTCAACATATATGGGTACATAATTTAGGGTTTAGGATTTATTTTCAAAACATCTGACATTATGTTCTAATAAAGTTAATACTCTAAATTTACACAAAGGAGCAAAATAATATTTCACTTTTGTATTTCTGATAAATAACTTGGAAACAGCCTGATAGACGTGGTGACCTATGTAAACCATTCTATCCATTGCATTGTCTTATTTCCCTTGATTCTGTCACATGCACGTTGCTAAGATGATCTAGTTTTGCTGAGACAATACTATTTTCTACATATGTTCTCAGTGTAAGATCATAATTCAATGTGCAAGGGATCCAATACGTATCAGGGTGTATTCTTTCTCCCTGGCACAGAAGTTTTCAAACAATGCCATGAGACGCTATTGGCATTTGCAGTAACTCAATTTTTTTGCAATTCTTTTGATGTTGCAAATGAAAAGTGATAACAGATATGCATCAGCTACATCAATGAAAGGAATAAGTAATTATTATCAGTAGCACCACACAATTCTTACTCCCAGTGTATGAGACAATTCATCAACGATATATCTTTAGATAATTCCTTTTGCACTTTTGATTCAACATAGTCCATACATAATGAGCACTTTCAAAATCTATTCAAGACATTTTTTAATGCAATTGGAGAATTAAAAACCAAATTAGAACACCTTACTTAAATACTATGATGAAATTTGATGGAATTGCAAATATTCCTTCATGTTTGTTCTGGTCAACACCTCTAGGTTACCTCTTGCACTTGGCTCAAGACATGGTCTGTTAAGTACTGGTATATAACAAATAGGCTGAAGGTAACAGGAAATCTCAACCCATGGACCTCCCAAATGGCCTTCTGACAGATCATTGTTGGAAGAACTTTCACAGTTTCTAAATGTATCTGATATTTAGAAATAATTCAAATATGTGAATGTGAATCATTATAATAAATATTAAAAGAATAAATTCACAACACTCAAATTGATTTAAATTAATTAAAATATTGTTTTAAATTAGAAAAGTCAAACCACGTTGTTGTGATTAACTTTTTATTGGGTTGTGAAAGATCTGCTAACCACAGCTGCTACAAACCAATGGGTCCAGATACAAATTGTATCCACCCCATCAGCTCAGAACTTTCTGAAACCAATGGTTCAATGGTTCTTTATTGTCACATATGCACAGTTCAGTGAAATTCTTTTGCACAACCCACAAATGCACAGTTGCCATATTTTGGTGCAATTTACAAAGAGAAAGTCTAAAGTCCAAGTCCAGTCCACATGTTCGAAGTACTGAGGCGCCCCTGATCCCTGAGGCCTTAGACCCAACATCCCTCTCCTCACCCAGCCATCTCTGTATCACAGGGGCACCTCCTGTAGCCGACCTTGAAGGAGCTGGAGGCAATATTCCGGTCCCTCCCATATCGGCCCACTCCACGAGTCCATCATTGCCAACGGCTCCCTCCTCAACTCTCCAGTTTTCGGGTCTTCCGAGCTTTCCCCTGTAGGCAGTGATCAGTTCTTCAGTCTCAGTGGCCGCTGGGTCTATTTGCTGGCGGCTTCCAGGTCCATTCGCATTCTCGGCCAGCTGGGGAAGAGCATGCTTATCCTTATCTTACCTACAACTTGTTCTATACCTCTAAGCTGCTGTGCTCTGATGCAGAAGTCTGGAACTTGACGAACACCTATTCTAGTCACTTAAAGGTCCTCTATTGCACTGCTGATTAGCCATCAGCAAAATGCAAAGGTAGACCTGTGATCCCTATCTAAAGCTTTGGGATATTTTTCTGCTTTAAATAATTGGTGGCACAGTTTGCGTAGCTGGTAGAGCTGCTACCTCACAGCTTCGGAGGCCTGGGTTTGATCCTAATCTCAGATGCTGCCTGTGCGGAGTTTGCATATTCTCCCTGTGACCACATGTGTTTCTATCAGGTGCCCCGGTTTCCTCACACATCCAAAAGACGTTTGGGTTTGTAGGTTAATCGGCCTCTACAAATTGCCCTGAGCATGTTGGGAGAGGATGTGAAAGTAGGATAACATTGACCTAGTATGAATGGGTGATCAACGGTCCGCGAGTACTTGAAGGGCTGAAGGGCCTGTTTCCATACTGTATCTTTCCATCAATCAATTACTTCAACAGATGTATATATGAGCACAATTGATTCTGGAGATACATCATCCACTGTTAGTTTTTAAACAGAACACAAATCTTAGGATCCAAATATAGATTTATCTGATTAAGTAACCACGAAGAAACAGACCCAAAAAGTAAATGGAAATAACAGTAAATGAAGAGTGAAATAAATGGTTTTACCAGTTGCAAACTTTCATATGTATCCATGATGTATGGTAATATTCATGAGAGACCTGATGATTAATAACTGCAAGTTATTCCCATAAGCAGTATTCACATCCATTACATGCCAGAATGACTTACATTTTCCTTGTCTTCTTATGTGATGGCATAATCCATGGTATATAAAACAGTCTGAGTTTAGCTGCACACTCAGTGTGGAGATTTTTTTAAATCTTCCCTGAGGTGGAAACATCTTTATCCTGTTTAGATTTGATTGAGTAAAGTCCATTACTTCCCAGCTAGGTTGAACCAGCGGTCTTAATTGTTAGATCTGTCATGAGTATTTGTCCCAAATGTTCCAAGATTCTGAATTAGAGGAGTCATTGCTGGGTATAGCACACTTTCAGAAAAGGTTATGCAATTTCAATTGCTTTGCAAGAATCTTATTAAAATCCAGATAATTTGACTATAAGTTTCCAAAAGTCCCATTAAATTGTAACCTATGGTGAATGAGAGTAGTGACCGAGCACGAAGAAGGTGTTTTACTCAAAGTTTTTTTTACTCAAGAAATTTGAATATAATATGGAGACATTTATCAAGTTCGGTATATAAATAATGCACAAAAAGAAACATGGTACCTTGTAATTTATTTGGTCAGAAACTGCTCAATAAGTTCAAAATGTGATTACATTGTTTTCAACTCTATTAATCTGGAATTAAAGATTGTTTGTTTTTATTACAACATTTTCCAAACTATATATTTTTTTGTTTGTTTCTTTAAACCTTTATTAGAAGTTCCAACCAATCATCAATCATTAAAATCAAATGCCTCGATCGAAACTGAGGATGGATGTGTGTCAAAAGACTGTGCATTGTGGATCAAAGAGATTTCAACTCGTATGTGCTGTCTCTATATTTAGGTTCTGACACCCAGCTTGAACACATTTGGAACTGTATGATTAGCGATCACCAGCAGGAACCAGTTTGGCAGCGGGCCACTAGTGGAGATTTGTGGGAGCAGAGGAGGTGCTGAGGTAGTAATGGTGGGAAGAGTGAGGGGGCAGAGGGTGTAGGATTAATTCAATGGTGAATGCAATCAGGAGAGAAAATACCCTATGTCAAGTGAAGCCTAAACATCCCTTGTGGGTACATAGAGGATCACATGCTAAAATGTATTCAAGGCAATTTTCCCCTGCTCAGGCTTTGGGTTGCTATAGCGGATTCAATCTCAACAGTACCATTGAAGCCAGGTGTACACAATGAGTCGATGCTCTTGTTACCCACAACTTAAGGTCCATGGGTTGTCAATTGACTTGGTATTTCCATTTTTCATTTTAATTGTCCCCGCCTGGCATCTTCCATCTAGGGATGAAGAGGGGAAATCCAGTTTAATTTAATTATCAATTCCAGAACTTCCTTTTATACTTTTATAGCCTTAAATAAGAAATTAATAATTTTACTTATATGCATCATAATAATGGATGAATATCATGATTTTCTTTTAAAAAAAAACTTAACATTTGTCGTGAAGGTTTGTTTATAAAATAGGACAGGCATTTTTCAAATGAACCTATTTCCTTCAATTATCATAAAGAATGATGTTTGATATCTGTACTTAATGAATACTGCCAACATGCAAAAACAAATCTGTTCTGATGTTTTAACCTCCCTTATTTTTGTAATGTTAAACAAGTTTGACGACTGAACATCAAGACCTCAGTTAATTTTCTCAGTGGATTAGTTGAGAAATTGAAGGGCAGAGAACCATGCTGGCCTGTGTTCATACAATCTGGTGTTACATCATGACCTTTCCTCCTTTAGAGATTTCATGGATTAAGGTTTCTTTCATGTCAGTTTCTCAAAACTAATCCAACACTTTCACAAAGTTAAACCAGCATTTCCTGATTTATCTTTTAAGTCTAATAAACACAATAAAATGGGATTTAACCTTTAACAGAGGATTTCTTTGTTTTCTTTCCCATAATTTCTTCAAATAGTCCTTGTAATAGCCAGAAATGAAAAACCAACAGTTAATGCCCTCATTACTGATTTACACATTATAGAGCCACACATTTATATTGCATAACTACATAATGCATCTGGTGACATTTAGCATTATGAAAAAGTTAATACAAAATATGTCAATTTGAAAATAATGGCCTTTAAATGTAATAGCAATCTCGAGGCTGACTTTCAAAACTAATTTGGGGTCACAACTTTTTCAATGAGTATCACATATTTCAATGTCTGCTATTTTCAAAGGATTTATGGCTTCAATATATAAAATGCAAAGCAGTGGAAGCCAATATTAGGCAGAATATAAATACTTGCTAATAGAATAAATAGGCAAGCATTAAAACATATCGCAGCTGTATAAGTAAAATAAATTATTGGCATATTGTCAAATCATTTTTTTTTCAGAATCTGATATTCTAGCATAGGTTTCTTACTATTGTTTAGCAAATAGATAGTAAAGCTAATCTGGAATAAGAGAGGAAATGATAATCATTGGTCAAATAAATTAAGCACAGCTTAACATTATTCCTGACCATTGTGAAATAGGAAGCTGCTTAACAGAAGAACGGAAAGGATGATCAAAATAGCTGGTCCTTAACAGGGAACAAAGGTAGAGCTTGCAATGCAGTAAGTACTAACCAGACAGCACAGCATTTTGTAACAGAACCAGTGTGTCTAAGAGGTGGCACAGTGGTGCAGCGATAGAGTTGCTGCCTTACAGCACCAGAGACCTGGGTTCAATCCTGACATAGAAACACAGAAAAATAGAAAATTGGTGCAGGAGGAGGCTATTCAGTCCTTTGAGCAGCACCGCCATTCATTGTGATCATGGCTGATCGTCCCCTATCAATAACCCGTGCCTGCCTTCTCCCCATATCCCTTGATTCCACTATCCCCTAGAGCTATATCTAACTCTCTCTTAAATCCATCCAGTGACTTGGCCTCCACTGCTCTCTCTTGCAGGGAATTCCATAAATTCACAACTCTCTGGGTGAGAACATTTTTCTCCCCTTTAAATGAACTCCCCTTTATTCTATGACTTTGGGTGCTGCCTATTTGAAGTTTGTACATTCTCCTTGTGACCGTGTGCGTTTTCTTCAGGTGCTCCGATTTCCTCCCATGTTCCAAAGATGTGCAGGTTTGTAGGTTAATTGGCTTCTGTAAATTGTATCCTATCCCAGCGTGCAGGATAGTGTGATAACCTTGTGTGTAGGATAGAACTAATGTACAGGTGATTGTGTTTGACATGGACTCAGTGGGCCGAAGGGGCTGTTTCTGTGCCGTATCACTAAACTGAACTGAACTAAACTAAACCTAACTTAACTAAAATAAACTAATGCCTGGTATCCAGGGACCCTCAATACAACGATGAACTCTTAGTATCATTAGGCAGTCGGAATCAATACCAGGTGCAGATTTCAGGATAAACTTCTGTTGCTACGAAAATTGTTCTCTCAAAAGATGGAGATACTTGTCAATAGTGGATCAATCGCAGTGGTTCCCTTAACCTTGGAAAAAACAAATTCTGATAATCTGACTGTTTTGCAAAACATTTTAATTTGGTCTGCAAGGGTGACAAAAAGCTTCAGGTTTTGACTGTCACTTTATTTCTCTATCTTTCTCCCACTCAAACATATCTGGAATTTTCTGCATGTTGTTCATGAAACCCAATGTTATTTTCAGAAGCACTGCATCTTCTGACCTGTCACATTTCGGTCCTTATTGTTGAATTCAACAATTTCAGAGAACCAACATTTCCAGTTTTCATCAGTACTGACCATATTTACAAATATTTGATATTCCACTTTAGTTTGAATTTTAGTTCCTGATAAGCTATTCCTTTTTTCTGTTACTCTGCCTCTGATTACATGAACCTTCTCCTATTTACACTCCCTCTGGACAATTATTTGCAAATAACCACTCATTGTCACATTTTTTTACAGCTCATGACATTATCATTTGTGTCATTTCATATCTTCTAGTCCTCCATCCCGATCACAAACATTTTTTTTTGGCTTATCCTTGTCTCCCTCTTGTCTGAACTTGAAAACCATGATTTCCAGTTCTGGCAAAAGTCCATTGACCTAAAATGTAACAGTTTCCCTCTCCACACTTATCTTAAAATAGGTTTATTGTCCAATAATGTACACATCCAATTTTTTTGTATTTAGACATACTTGTCCAATAAACGTATACAGTCATTCATTTATTCATTCATTCATTCATTCATTCATTTATTCTCTATTTCTTTAACGACACAATGATCGGCAGATGCAGGAACTACCAACTGCAGTTGCAGGAACTAGCAACTGCAGATGGTAGAGCATGTTCAATCCTGACTTCAGATGCGGTTGGTGTGGAATTCACAAATTCTCCCTGTGACTATGTGAGTTTCCTCCGGATAATCGAAGCTCTGACTTCCTCCCACGTCCCAAAGATGTGCAGCCCTGTTTAGTCTCCTCACCTATTCCTCTTTAGTGTCATCTCCAAACTTACTAATCATGTCTTGTACATTCTCATCCAAATCATTGATATATGACAAACAGCAATTAGACCAGCCCCGACCTCTGAGGCAGATCTACTGTCTGAAAAACAATGTTTTTGTTTCCTCCCATTGCTTCCTGCCATGAACCTCAATTCTGCATCCAGTCACCTAGCTCTGTCTGAATCCCATGCAATCTAATCTTCCAGTGGAGCCTACCATGCAGAACTTTATCAAGACCTTGTAGAAGACTATATAGACTGTGTCTACAGCTCTGCCTGCCTCATCAAATTCCTTGGTTACATCTTTGAAAAGCAGTCAAATTTGTGAGACATGATCTCCCGCATACAAAACCACGGTACAAAACTCTCCCTAAGCAACCCCGTTCTTTCCAAATGCATATATATTTATAATTCAGAATCCTTTCCAGTAACTATTCTACCACATAAGTAAGGCGTCTATAATTCGCAGAATCTTCTCTGAAGTACTTCTTAAAAGCACAACATTAGCCCCCTTCCAATCTTCTGGCAGCTCAACTGTTTCTAATAATGGTTCATATATCTCTGCCAGGGCTCCTGCAATTTCTTCTCTAGTTTCCCAGTATCCTTGGATATACCTGGTAAGATTTATATGCCTTCATATTTTTAAAAGTTTTTTAGAGATACAGCAAGGAAACCTGCCCTTTGGCCCACCGAGTCCCTGCCGACCAGTGGTCACCTGTACACTACTTCTATCCTACACAAACAATTTGCAGGAGCCAATTAACATACAAACGTTCACTTCTTTGGGATGTGGGAGGAAACTGGAGCACCCTGAGAGAAAACATGTGGTCACAGGGAGAACGTACAAACACTGTGCAGACAGCACCTATAGTCAGGATCGAACCCGGGTCTCTAGTGTTGTCTTGAGTGGCCTGCCAGAAGAGGTGGTGAAATTGGATACAATCACTATGTTTAAGAGGCATTTCAACAGACATGTAAATAGACTAGGCATGGAAGGACATTGTCCAATATGGTAAAAGAGATTAGTGTAGGTGGGCAAAAGGTTGGCATAATATTGGTGGGATGAAGGGCCGGACTCCATGTTGTACAACACATGACTATGCTACCTCCGACTGTCTTGATATACTGCTGTTGTTTTACACTCAGCTCTAGCCTATTCTCTTTATTGTTTAATAGTAAAAGCCTTGAATAATTTCAGCAAATATTGTCATGAAAGATGATGCAAAGATTTTTTGGGGTTTTTGTAACCAACTCATGCTCTGATTCAATGCAGTATCAAGAGAGCCAGGTTCATACTCATTTTCACTAACTATTCTTCGACCAAACTGTTACAAAACATAACACATCAAGGAGCTGAGATGACATCATAAATATAAAAGCAGAGCCCAAGCAGTTTACTAAAAGTCTTTACCTCAACTCTAGACATGGAACATATATTTTGGCTGACTTATTCCCTATATTTGGATGTTTGTGTGTAGTTCTGGTCACCCTGCCAGAGAAAAGGTATTGTTTAGCTGAAAATGTAGAAAATATTCACTGGGATGTTTCTATGGTTTAAGTTATAAGGAGAGGCTGGAAAGGCCACAACTTATTTTCCCTTAATTTTGAGGAGGTTGAGAGGTGGCTTAATAGAGGTACATAAAGTTGTGAGAAATTTAAATAAGGTGAATGGTCAGTCTTTTTCCCAAGGTAGAGGAATCCAGAACTAAAGGGCATAGGTTTAGCATGAGAAAGGAAATATTTAAAAAAGATCCAAGCGGCAATTTCATCATGTAGAGGGTGGTGTATATGTAGAAAGAGCTGCAGGAGAAAGATGTATAGGTGGGTACAATGGCGACTTATATAAAGCATTTGGACAGGGATCAAAAGATTTAGGGACATGGGCCAAACAAAGGTAAATAGGATGAGCTTAGTTATACAACCTGGTTAGTATGGATGGGTTGGGCCAAAGGGCCTCTTTCCATTCTGTGTAACTATACGTGGCCTGCTTGCAACATTGTAATACTTGAAATATGGTATATTAGTATGTTATTGTTTTAATATACATTTTTTTAAACAATAAATTGTTATTAGCATTTCTTTCATTTATTTGCTGGAGAACGTGAAAAGAATGAAGGCAGATTTGAATAGCTTCATAGTCAATTTCCATAGGCCTCAAATAAAGTATGGTCCAATCCTATTTGTCCTCCATTTCCCCTGACGTTGCCGTCCTTTGGGCTTCCGTTTTAACCCATATTCATATTTACAAAGCATCCATTCATTTTCAAATCATCTTCTCGTGTTGTCACTTTTGATATAAGAATTCCTGACAGGAGCATTTTACAGTGTTATTAACTACTTCCTTCAGTTTAAAGGCAGCTAGATGTATCTATAGTCCACGGAGAAAAGGAATTCTTCCTATTATCTAGTTCAACTAATTTGCACCAGTGGAGGTCCTTACATGATACATTCTTAAACTGTTGTATGTATTCAAACATGGAATTCCTGGCTGATGTAGATTACATCATATTAATCTGTGTTAGGAAAAAGCTATAACTAGTCACAGCTGGTCACACACAGTCTCATCTCCCACTAAAAATATAAGGAAGTTCAACATGATTTCAGTGACATAGCATAATATCATTTAATTGAATCATTATTTTACTTCGGAGTCACGTGAGTCCGTGAAGAAGCCCCGCCAGAGTGCCTGCGCGTCATTACGTCACACGCGTTTGGCGCACGGACAGGTTGGAGAGCGCAGCTCCACCAGCGGTAAGTAAAACACCGCAGGTAAGTGTTTTAAACTTGCGGCGGTTTACTAGGTCCCGTAAGGCTGGGTACAAGAGCCAGCAGGGACACTTCCAAAGGAAGAAAAAATATTAAACAGTGAAAATGAGGCGAGTGTGTCGCCAATAAAGTAAAGCTTACCCGCGGGGCTGTGGTCAGCTGGTGTACCCCAGCTTTGAGAGCCGCCGGCAGTTCAGCCAGCGGCAGCAACTCCGGTGCTTTAGAGCACTAAGGCCACTTCTGTCGGGAGGCAGGCCAAGAGTAAATTGTCCAGGCTTGTCAACTCTGATGAGTGAGGCCAGAAAGACTTTTCCCCTTCCAGAAATAAATGTTGGGGACGTTTGGACAACGTGGAACACCTCATAGATAAAATCATACAACCAGGAGGTGTTCCAGCCGTGGTTTTATACCCCAGGGTCCCCAGCTGTTTTAGCAACCTCTAGCAGAGGTAGGTATAGCAAAAGAGCTGTACACATATGAAGGATAATATGGCTATGAGTCTGCATGGGGACCCATAACAGCAGCGCCTTTTTAAGGGCTGCATGATACCTCCCGTGAGCATGAGCCAGGAGAGCCAGGGCAGTATGAATCTGACCCTGAAGTTTGGTGTCACTACTTATGTGCATACACCAAAGCACATGAGCTATGCTCCAGGTGTGCCGGATGTGGCCAGCAAATTTGCCATACCGGCGGGAGCTTGTGAAGTCATGGATGACAATCTGGCCAGCAATTTAATTATACGGCCGCTCACCAGCTTCAGGACTCCATAATGGAGGAAACTTCGAAACAACAGATATCAGACACCTGTTAACTATGCATCACTCTAAAGGGGCACATCATGAGGGTGCATGAGTTAAGGCTGCAGAAAGTCCTAAAATCTGGCAAATGGTACAAGGGCACCACCATCAAAACACAGCAGGATATGGACCCTGCAAAAATGTGTAATGCCCATTTTTGAACATTAATTATTCACAAAATAGCCATCAAGTCTACGTTCAACCCACGGTTCACAGCCTTGCGCAGATCCTCTAATATCCAGAAAAAGACCTGGACGATGAGGCAAAAACAATCGGCCTCATCAAAACTCATCCTGAGACCGCCTCAAAAACCATAGCCCTTCAGAATGGGAAGGTGTAATTGAACTACAGACGATGGTGCAGGTCAAGTACCAAGCCAGGCGACCCCAGCTACACGTATCGCTCTTCGGGGTTTTGGCTAAGATCAAGTTTAGCATCTGTGCTTATCAGTTTAATATCAGATATGTCCCTTACTTAGGGACCAAAACATTGGCACGCTCTAATGCACACCCCAAATGCACAGGGCCAGGAAACTGAGGAATCCAGCAACCATGGAGGTACAAGAACTGGACTAGTCCAGGATATATCCTCTAGAGATCAGTCACCGGTCGGGGGTAGGTTGCAATTGTTCTATGATACATGGTGCTGCATGACATCAGATCTATTCATACTGGACTGCATCCGGGGGTCTCGAATGGGGTTTATCTCGGAAGTACATCCACCCGTACAAAATACACCTAATCAGGTATTGGGTTTTCAATACCAGAAACTCTACAGGTGAATGATGAAATTGGAATATTATTCCAAAAAAGGAGTAATGCAGAGGACGGCATATCAGCCTCAACAATTTGTGTCCATTATTCCCCAGGCAAAAGAACGATGGTGGGTTTCGAGTCATTCTGTACCTAACCAGATTTGACTCTTAGGTCCAGTATAAACATTTTTAAAACTGGAACTTTCAGTACTGCTAAGCAACTGGTATATAAAGGATATATGGCAACCATAGATCTGAAAGATGCATATTATTCAGTACCAATACCGTAGATACTTGAAATTTAGTTGGATGAGGCAGCAGTGGCAATTTAAAGTTTTGCTCAATGGGTTAACCTCAGCCCTAGGTTATTTACAAAATTGTTGAAACCAGTATCAGAGCTACTCCACGCTCAGAGTCGCATTGCAATTGCATACTTGGATGATGTTTCTGATCATAGATAAAACTCAGGAAGCAGCTGAGGAATTGGGTTCAGTTACAAAACACCTGTTTGAGAGATTAGGTTCCTCACCCATCTAATTAAATCCAAATTAGTACCATCTAGAATGATTGGCTATTTGGGGTTCATCATTGATTTAGCTAACATGTCAGTTACTTTGTCTATGGCCAAAACTGTAAATTATGAAGGCCTGTAGGAATCTGGTTGATGAACAACAACCCTCCATCCGATGAGTAACCAGTGTTATTGGTAAATTAGTGGCGGGGTTTCCCATGCAGTACAGTTCGGACCTCTGCACTATCAGAATGTACAACGAGCTAAACAATAAGCACTAAAAGAACATGCAGATCATTTCAATAGACCAATGCAGTTGTCAGCTGAAGCTATCGCTAAGTTGCGGTGGTGGATAACTAATGTCTCACGATGTACTTGACACATTCTGACTCAATAACCTTCAGTTTACAAACTGATGTGAGTGCTTCGGGGTGGGGAGCCACTGATACTGATACTGTGGCAGCAGATGGAATGTGGAAGAGGCATTAATCCTGCAGAGGCATTGGATAAACTACATAGAATTGCTGGGTGCATTCTATCGCCTAAAAGCATTCCGCTCAACAATGCATGATTTGCATGTGCAGCTTGATTGACAATACCACAGCTGATGCATATCAATCCCATGGGTGGAATTAGGTCATTATTATGTGACAATCTGGCTAACCTCATCCGGCACTGATGTATTACGAGAAACATCTAGGTCTCAGATATCTACCTACCAGGTAGAGATAACGTGAAAGTGGCAGACACCAGGTCACGTAAATTCAATAACACAGAATGGATGCTGAATCCAAAAGTTTTCAAAATGATTGTCAGCTGGTATGAATTGCCAGACATAGGTCTGTTGCATCCAGGTTAAATCACCAGTTACCTAAATACGTCTCATGGGAACCAGATCTAGGGACAGTAGCGGTGGATGCATTCTCGCTACATTGGGGACGTACGTTCTTTCGCTTTTCCCACATTCTGCCTCATCAGTCAATGTCTCACCAAAATAGAGCACGACTATGCTTTAGGCGTTTGGTAGTTCTTAACTGGTCCACACAGCCATGGTTCCCATTGGTTCTGAGACTGATGACACAGCCATTTATGACTATCCCCAAATGCAGCAACTTGTTGGTTCACCCTGGGGCAGGAGAGAGTCAGTCACCTTTTACATGATCGTATTAATCTGTTGATTTTTATCCTCTGACCAGACTGCTCCAGGAACTCGGACTATCGAGTAGGACCGTGGATGTGATTATGGTGGCCTGGAGAGATAATACTAAAAAACGATATGTATCTCATATTAGGAAATGGGAGATGTTCTGTTTGCTGTCAAATATATCTTATCATACTGAAGGCATACCGGATGTATTGGAGTTCCTTGCTACATTGCATTTTGATGAGCAGTTAAGCTATAGTGCCATTAATAGTGCTCAAAGTGCTTTGTCCTCCTATTTAGAGCAAGGGTCCAGGCAACACCCTGTCAGATCTCATCTATTCGTGGTCCGATTCATGAGGGGTATTTTAACAAAAACCCTCCCAGACCTAGATATACGGAAATCTGGGATGTGAGCATAGTTCTCACACTGCTTCGGCAATGGGCTCCAATTACATCTCTGCCTTTCCAGAAGTTAACGCTCAAAGTGGTCATGTTCATGGTGCTAGTGTCAGCAGAGTGGGTCCAGATATTGCAAAAGTTGCGACTGGACAGCATGCATTCTTCTGTAAATAATATTACGTTTTATGTATATGATCTAATCAAACAAAGCAGGCCAGGGATGGCTGGAACCAAAATAAGTTTAAAATATACCTCATTGACCTGAGACTATGTGTAGTTATGCACCTGAGTCAGTGTGTCAAGGTCATCAAGAGTCTCAGAGGCTCTGAAACAGCGATGCTCATCAGCCACAAAAAACCTCATACAAAGGTGTCAGTATAAACTATTTCTAGATGGCCGAAACAGGTTTGCATTATGCTGGAGTGGAGACGGATGTGTTTAAATCTCACTCTACCAGGGCAGCGTCAACGTAAGCAGCAAAGGCACAGGACGTGCCTTTAGACCAAATCCTCACCGCAGGATGGTCCAGTGAAGGAACCTTTTTCACGATTTTTGAAAAACTTGTCCTCGCAATACAAGGATTTGGGCATGCTCTTTTGGGTTCTGTTTGAGTTCTCCTTTGTAATTTCCCCTGCGAAAGAGGGGTTATTACTGTTCTTTTATTGTTTAAGACGTTCATTGTATAGTTTAAACAATGTTCAATACATTATTTGTTTATCCTGTGTCATCTGTAGCAGTGTGTCATATGGAACTGTATTTACGGCATGAAATCACAGAGCTTTGAAATCTTCACGGAAAATAGTAAGATCTTTGATTATGAAGTTTGATCATTATTTTATGATGAGTTACAGTGAGCGATTACGTGCCCTCCGCTCCCGGCCCTCATAATCGCAAAGATCATCTGGTAGTTCTAGTCTTCTGAGTCTTACTATATCACTTTGACTGTAGTTACTGTGATTTCATGCTGCTGCTTTAAAGATTGACGCACAGGCGCTCTGCGGGGCTTCTTCACGTAATCACTTACCGTAACTCATAAAATAAAGATCAAACTTCAAACTGGTAAGTTCTCATTTAATCTTACTGTTATATTGTATTATTTCTTGAAACAAACCAGGTTTAAATGGGCAATAATTGATATGGTCAGTATGAAATTCATATTATCAACACCCAAAATTCTACCATGATATAGATCTAATATTGATGCTTTCTGTGCAGAGCCTTCCAAATTAGCTTTAAGGTAGACGCAAAATGCTGGAGTAACTCAACAGGTGAGGCAGCAGCACTGGAGAGAAAGAATGGGCGACGTTTCGGTTCGGGTCTGAAGAAGGGTCTCGACCCAAAATATCGCCCATGCCTTCTCTCCAGAGATGCTGCCTCACCCGCTGAGTTACTCCAGCATTTTATGTCTAGCTTAGATTTAAATCAGCATCTGCAGTTCTTTCTTACACACTTCCAAATTAGCTTTGTTGACTGCTTATTCAAAATTCAAATCTTATCATTCTACTCTTTCCATTAATTGAATTGAATTGAAAATACATCACGGAAACAGGTCCTGCAGCCCACCGAGTCCACATTGCTCATTGATCACTCATTCACACTAGTTATAAATTATTCCACTCTTGCATCCACTCCCTACACAAGAGGGGCCATTTACAGAGGCCAATTAAACTACAAACCCAGATGTCTTTGGAATGTGTGAATGAATTCAGTTTAATTATACATATAATATCATTTTATATATATGTAATGTGTACATGATGTGAGGAATCTCACACAATACAATGCATATTAGGATTTATTTCTATCCCATCTAATGATTTCCAATGCATTTTAACGTTATTAATCTATTCATAAATGTATCATGTTTCATCATTACGTAGCAAGAAATAACACTTGCAGTGTGGCTATCTGATTTTCCTCTTTCTTCTCTTTCTATCTCCCTCCATCCTGGATAAGCTGTCTATATTGGGTACCAGACATGTCTTGATGGATATATGGAAATTACAGAAAGAAAACTTAATGAAATTGGGAACACTCACAATAAATAGTAGGTATTGATGTTATCAAATAAGAACGATTTTCATTTTGTCAAAAGAAAGAAACTACCTCCATCACTTTTACATCATGATGCCAGTGTAGAATTTATATGGAAGTTTAAAAGGAAGTTAGACTTCCCACAGTGCGTTATAGTGCAACATCACACAATATTTCAACCTTACTACAAGCCAGTAGATGCAGTAAGCCATCTCTCGTGACATCATACACGAAAGGGACGAACTGAAAGGTCAGAAATACAAATTATGTTTAACAAAAGGTAACCAATTTGGGATGATCATTTTTTTTTTGATGAGAAGCATTCATAACCATCTCTATGTGGGTTTTATGATAACTAAAATAGGTGATTTGTCAACTGTGAATATGGTTGTGAAGAATTACAGTGGAATTGAGATCAGCTGTGCAGGTGCGGCAAGGAATAGGTAATGGAGTTTAATTTGATTAGTGTGAGGTGTTGCATTTGATTAGTGTGAGGTTGAGTCAAACAGGACGTTTACATTAAATGGGAAAGCTCAAGGGAATGTTGTAGAGCAGAGGCTTCTGGGAGTACAAGCACATAGTTTCCTGAAAGTGGAATCACAGGTAGATAGGGGGGTTAAGAAGGCTTTTAGCACATTAGCCTTCATCAGTCAGGGAAATGAGTATAGAAGATGGACACAAGGAATTGCAGATACTGGTTAACAAAAAAAATGCTGGAGTACGAAGGGTCACAACCCAAAGTGTGACCCATACATTTCTTCCAGGGATGCTTCATTAGTAAAGGTGCCAGAGGTTATTGGGTGAAGGCAGCAGAATGGGGTTAGGAGGGAGAGATAGATCAGCCATGATTGAATGGCGGAAAAGGCTCCATGGCCGAATGGCCTAATTCTACTATTATTCCTTATGACCTTATGATGCTGTTTGATCTGTTGAATTACTCCTGTCCTTTAAGATTCATTTGTATGTAGAAATTGAAACATTGTTATAGTTGTATAAGGGATTTGTGAGGCTGGACCTGGAGTATTGTATTGAGTTTTGGTCATCCTGCTACAGGAAATATGTCATTAATCTGTAAAGGGTGCAGATAGGATCTGCAAGGAAATTGCCAGTACTTGAGGGCCAGAGGTTGGGCAGGCTAAAATCTTATTCCTTGGAGTGCAGAGGCTGAGGGGTAATCTGATAGAGGTGATTAAAATCATGAGGGGAACAGATGGGCGAGTGCACGGTCATTTTCCCAGGATTGTGGAATTCAAGAACCATGGGGCATTTTCTTGAGATTAGAGGCCAAAGATTTAATAGGAAACTGAGGGGCAACTTTTTTTACATCAAGACTGTTTATGGGAATATGGAATGAGCTGCCTGAGGAAGTAGCTGAGGTAAGTACAATAACCGCATTTAAAATACATTTGGATGAATAAGTGCTTAGGAAAGATGTGGAGGAATATGAGTTAAACTTGGTAAATAGGACAACTTTAGATGGGGCATTGTGGTCAACATGGATGAGTTGGGCCAAAGGGCCTGTTTCCGAGACATATGACACTAACTGAGCTTTGATGAATGAATTCCCTTCATAGTTGGGATGTCATCATTAAGCACTCAACAATGGAAGATATAACAGAAACTATTAAAGATCACCATCTTGCACTCTACAACATACATTGTTTTCTCCCCATGAAAGGTCATCAACTTGAAACATCAACTCTGTTTCTCAGTCTACAGATATTGCCTGATCTGCTGAGTATTTCCAGTTTTACTTTCTATTCAAATTATGTTTTCTTTTCTCTGCATAATTTTGCAGCCATCTTCCATCTGCTCTCTCCTGATATCATAGAACCAATATTCATCAGCTGTGTATCCTCCAACAGCACATTTGCTTTGCACTTCCCGCTGAGCCAGTTCAAACCTCCTTACGTCCTCCCCAAAAAGCTTGTGTTGCTAATCCTAGAACATCTATGTTACTTAGCTATAAAACTAATTTTGGTAAATAATTATATTTTTCTTTTCCATATTGTGTTTCATTCGTTCATTGGATGTACCGATCACTGGTAAGAATGAAAATTCCAGGGTTCATTTAATTAATTTGTTTAACCTCACCGGCCATACTGGTACAATTTGGGATTGCATTTCTGTATCTCTAGTCTGGATATGAATTGCCAGAACAATAACACACTTCCTGCATTCTATCATTCATTCCTTGTTTATTGTTTAAAACTGCTTCTGATCACTTTTACCCTTTCTGCCCAAATGTTAAAGTTAACTTATTTGAAGCAGATTTGCCTCTGTGTCAGCAGCTTGAGGTTATCTACTCCAGGATGGGAGTTTACAATCCAGCTGGATAAGCCAATGTGTTTACAAGAAAGTGCTGTATTTTGTTTTCTGAAACATTAAAACAATTGCAGTATGTTAAAAATTACACTGAACAAAATGAATCTAGGGAGTGATTTCTTCTGATGTCTGAACTACATTAATTCCACAAAAGCCATTTCAACCCATTGTTTATTTTTTGTAGGATCATTCTATGTGCAATATAGTTGTAATTGTTGGCAATGTAACAAGAGTGATTGTAATTGTTTGCAGGTGAACTGCTTTGGTGCAAACCGAGTTCAAACATCATTCCTTATTACTCACATTCACCTGAAGACTTAACAGAATTTCACGATGTCCTATCATAGCTTTATCAGGAGGTTAGCAAAAACTAGGGCAATTATTGAAAATGGCTTTCTACTGTGGAAAAGAGAATGTTGCAGAGATTGTGCTTCATTGCTCCATTCACATCTCCATGTTATTTGATCTCTGAATTCTTGTATTGTAACTATTTTTCTTTCTTCTACAATATGCACCACGTGTATTCTTATTTTTTGCTTACTTTCTCTGACAGTCGAGAATTATTGTGGAAGCTGGTCCTGTACTGGTTACGTTAATCCACCATGTTGATGGAAAACTGTTCCCATTGCTATAAATTCTGTGAGGATTGCACTTTGACAGGCCTTACTTTGTAATAAATGGAAGGGAATGAAAACCACAGCCAGGATTTACTGCTCCGGTATTGTTAGAGATTGTGATCCTCAGGTGGAAAAGCACGAAATTCCCATCTGTAGCAAGAAGTTCACATCACTTTAACCACCTGCACACGGTTCTGGTATTTTAACAACTAATGGGACAGAATAGTGAAATTCCCCCATGCATCTCGTAATAGCCAGTGTTACATTGCCCTCTGTGCAAATTACCATCCCATGTCCTGTCATTTGCCACAGATGCTGATCTCGGATGTAAGAAGAATGTTGAGGATGAATTAAGTTGTTGAGTTAATCTCTTCTTCACATCCTGCTGAGCGGGGTGAAAAGTGAATGTGGTGAAGCTCTGCTGCCATCTGCTCTCCCCTTTAATCGGGGAATAATTAATGACACAAGTGGACTTAAAATGCTCAAGCTGTTATCCAATGAAAGAGTGTAAATTTGGATATAACTGAATGGACAGGAGTATGGGAAAAGTAATTGGAAGGTAAGCACAGGTGTGTGAATGATGGGGAAGAGGGTGTTGGGAATTGAAGAAATGAGAGCTCAGAAGAAAAGCAGGAATGGTTGGATACACAAGAAACTGCAGATGCTGGCATCCTGAACAAAATACAAAGAGCTGAAGTAACTCAACAGGTCAGGCAGCATCTGTGGAGCGAATGGTTAGACCACATTTTGGATTGGGACCCTTCTTCAGCATGATTGTTGTGAGGGGGGTAGAAAGCTGGAAAAGGGGTGGGGGCAGTGTACCACCCAGCAAGTGCTAGGTGGAGCAAGAAGGGTCTCGACCCAAAACGTCACCCATTCTTCTCTCCAGAGATGCTGCCTGTTCCGCTGAGTTACTCCAGAATTTCCTGTCTATAAGTGGTAAGTGAATACAGGTAAAGGGGGGGGGGGGGGGGGGTATGTAATATGACACGTGATATGTAATGCCGTACGTTCTATGAAATGCTCATAAATCTTCTCTGGCCAATCTCATATGTAATCTAAACATCTTTAGCTCTTTGTGATAGTACAAAAATCAGAGAGTAACATTTGTTTTCCTAAAGCAACAGTAGAAAAAAATGTAATGCCGCAATAGACATAGAAGTAATATAAAATCATGAGAGGCACAGACTGGGTCAACACACAGAACCTTTTTCACGGAGTGGAAATGTCAATGACTAAATGGCACAGCTTAAAAGTGAGCGGGGCAAAGTTTAAAGGCGATATGCGAAGCAAGATTTTTCCAGAGTTATGGGTGCCTAGAATGCATTGCCAGGTGGTGGAAATGATAGTCACAGCACATGAACAGGCAATAGTGGTGTTTAAGAGGCATTTTAGATAGGTACACGGATATGCAGAGAATTGAGGAATATGGATCATCTGCAGGCAGATGAAATTAATTTATCTCGGCATCATGTTTGGCACAAATATTGTGGGCTGACAGGCCCGTTTGTACTGGTTTATGTTTTACGTTCTGTCAATGTGACCTAGGCTTTTTTGCTTTAAAGTGCGTGCTCAGCAGCTTTGGGCAGTTTCACCAGCTGAATGCCAATGAATCTGATCAGAACTGCTGGCACAAATCACTGAATCCTACCTCAAATGGTTAAATTTAATCCAAAGGAATTAATATATTTAGAATCAGGCGGAGGTTTGGGTGATAAAACCAACAAGATTAACATTAAAAGGCCATTTCCAATCCACCATTTCCACAATTCGCTGCCTGGAAGCTGCCTACTGAAAAGAGGTAGATTGCCATGTTAAGCAATTAAGGTGATGTTGACATGGTTTTACATGTTTAATTTTATGTCCAGGGGTTTTCCGGTCTTCCTGGATTTCAACAATGAAAGCGAGATGAAAACAGAGTAGCAATTGACAGGTTTGAAATAAAACCAGACTCAGACTGTTGAGCTGTTCCTGGCCACATTTACAGGCTTTCTGGAGCCTGACAGGATCTCATCAAAGATTGAACTATATCCACCTGTGCAGTGTATCAACCTCTGGCACAAGGAGCATGTTAGTTACTGCCTGAGGGGTGGGGGTGGGAGTAGTTGGTAGGTATTTGGCTCCATGTGTTTATGCATATAGTAATGGGTAAAAAATGGAAGCACTTTGACTGGAGTCCTTACTTCACTGTTGCCTTTCATCATTGACCATCTCAGAGCTGGAGTTGCAATTTGCAGCTAATTCTGCTGGTGAAACCTTTGTCACATATCAAGAGAATGCTGCAAGCCCAAGGCTAGAACATCATTCATTGCAGGTGGCTTCCGCCAGTTGTTGAAAACTCCAACCACTAGTTCAGTTGCAATGTTTTTTTGTACTGTGCAGATGACCACTCATATCATCAGAAATTTATAGCAATAAAGCACATCATTTGGCATTACAATAAACCCTCACAATAACAGACCTCCATATTGTGTAGGAAGAAACTGCAGATGTTGGTTTACACCGAAGATAGACACAAAATGCTGGAGTAACTCAGCGGGACAGGCAGCATCTCTAAATAGAAGATATGGGTGATGTTTCAGGTCGAAACCAGTCTTTTGTTGTTGCTACATATAACACAACCAATGTGGTGGAGGGCAGATATGTTTTGATTAGTGGGCTGTTTCATCCTGTCTGATGTTGAGCTTCTTGAATGTTGTTGGAGCGACACTGATCTAGACAAGAGCAGGGTATTCCATTATGTTCCTGGCTAGGTATTTAGTACAATATTTATGTTAATGTTTCAGCTGCCTTTTTGGTCAGTGTTAACATCCAGGATGCTGACAGTCTGTCATTACCAGTGTGAATATAGATAAACCTTTGCAATAACAGACCACGGACGGGGACTGGTGTCCGTTATTGGCGATTGTTCGCTATAACCAAGTGCCAGGGAGTAAAGTTTTACATAAGACTGGGAGGAAAGAAGCACGGCATTGATGGGGGTAAACAAGCGGGAATTCACAGGCCGAGGAGGCACAGAGCCCCCCGCCCCACACGCGGTGTGCCAGGGACGGGTCTGATACTCGCGCTCCCTTCATGCTGCTCGCTCTCTCCCATGACCGGAAGCACACTATGTGACGCCAGCTCATTGGGTAACTGGCTGAGGTTGCAACGGAAGTCTCAGTCTGTTATAACCAAAATCCGCTTTGTAGAAGATATAAACATAATGCTGGAGTAACTCAGCAGGACAGGCAGAGACTTCTTTAAATCCCTTCGACCCATCACCCAAGAAGGAATGGGTGATGGGTCGAAGGGATTTAAAGAAGTCTCTGCCTCAAAATCAACTGAGACCCACGCTACCCTGGCCACACTCATTTCGCTCCTGCAATAGGGAAGAAGGTATAGGAGCCTAAAAACTGTAGCATGTAGGTTCAGGAGCAACTTCTTCCCTACAACCATCAAGCTATTAAACACTACAACCTGCAAAGAAGTTGCAAACTCCATGGACTTGGGGGCATTCTTTTCTGTCTCAGGAAATATGACAATAAAACACTCTTGACTTACAATGTATTGTATCTACAAGTGTGCACAATAAGGCCATCAGTTGATTGCATCTTCTTGCTGCACACACACACACACACACACACACACACACACCCCCCCCCCCCCCCAGTGGAAGCAGGGGAGCGCTGTCTTAAATTCATACAGTGCAAAGTCAAGGTGATACAGACACACGCTGCGATGAACAGGAGGGTTAAAGACGGCTAGCATAGTGTATGGTAAGTCCTTTAAAAGAGTGTTGGGGGGGGGGGTGGGGAAGAATGAGTCGAGACACTTTTAATAAGCCAGACAACTTTTAATAAGCCAGAGATACAAAGCTGTGAAGTTTAGCAGGCATTTAACATTACCGGTCGGTTTTCCTTGGTTCTGAAAACTTGTGCTTACATTTTTTTCCACAATTAGCCAATCGGCACTGGTTGGCGGCGCGACTAGCGTTGCAGCAGCCCCTGCAGCCTGTCTGTCTTTTTTTTTTTTTGTCTAGTTGAATATAGTTTATTGTGTTCTTTTTTCTTTTTATATTGTTTTTAACTGTGTATATGGGGGGGGGGGGGACACTTTTAAATCTCTTCCCTGCACGGGAGACCCGACTTTTTTCCTGTTGGGTCTCCATTGTCGTTAGGGCCTAGTACCGTGGAGCGGCCTCCAGCCGGGGGCTCCAGTCGCGGAGCCTGCGGACCTGCGTACTTACCATCGTGGGGCTGGCCGGCCTCGGAACATGGGGTGCGGTGGTGGCTCACTGCTGCGGCCCGACTCCGGAGCTCGGAGGCTCCAGCTGCAAGTCCGGTGGACTGTGACATCGGAAATTCGCGGGTCCTGTTAGGAGACTGCTTTTCGAAGCTCCCGCAATGCAACTTCTCCCGCCCGTGTCGCTGGGTTGGAACGACCCGGAGTGGGGCCGTACATTGCCCGGCGCGGCTTTAACGGCCGTGGGACATGCCAACACACGCTGGGGGCTCTCCGTTGAGACATTAAGACCTGGAGTGGGGCCGTACATCACCCGGCGCGGCCTTAACGGCCGTGGGACTTACCATCGCCTGCCCGGGGGCTTTACCATCGGGAGAAAAATGGAACACATTGGAGAGGAAAGACTTTGCCTTCCATCACAGTGAGGAGGAGATTCACTGTGATGGATGTTTGTGTGAATTGAATTGTTTGTGTGTCTTGTAGAAGTTGTTTCTTTTTGTATGGCTGTGGAAACAGAGGTTCGTTTTAGCCTCATTGAGGTTCAAATGACAATGAATAAATATTGTATATTGTGAAATGCCCGGTCAGCAAAGGAGATTAACTAAAACTACCTATGGCTACCTCGACTACCTACAATGACAAGGCGACCCCAATACCACTGCACCAACAACTACAAAAGTATAGATTTCCTCCATGGCGACCATTCTGAGGCCACGACTAGTTCCCAGAATGCGGGAACTCCTCTCGACCTTGAAGGAGACTCACCAGAGACCACCAGCGAACATGTGGCAATCATGAGGCAAGCGCAGAGTCTCCTGCATTCGCCTAAGAAGTCGCCTAAGTGGGACGGGCCCTTAACTGAGATGCATAAAACTTTGAAGGATTAGATATACATAGAAAGAGCCTGCATCTGTTACTCTGGGGGGGGGGGGGGGGGGGGGTTCCAAACCAATGGGTATATTAGGATGGGCGTGAGATAAGGAAAAGGTTTTTCACTGAGCGAATGCTAAGGTTTTTGTTTTCAATGATTTAAAGATTAATACAGGGAGACATTCGGAATGTACTTCAATTACTATTTGAGAGCTGTGTCATGCCACTGGCATTAGGCAGTGTAGATCTTTTCCATATGGGTGGAAATAATATTGCATAGATTCTCAATTTAATACATTTTCTATGGTTCATGCAACTACAGAGTGTATTGGGAATTTCTTTGAGGTACATTGACAATTGGTGTGTTGAAAGGGAAGGATAAGTGAGGTGAAGTGAATGATCGAATAAGTTTATTGGCCATAATGTACACATACAAGGAATTTGCCTTGGTGCTCCACCAGCAAGTAACAACACGACATACAGACATAAGAATAAAACATAAAACATTAAACCATTAAGAATAAAACATTATAGTTTAAACATGTGAATTAAATAAAATACGAGCAAAAGGAGGCTAGAGACTCTTGGTTATTGAGTACAGCTAATGCTCGTGGAAAAAAGTAGTTTTTATGTCTGGCTGTGGTGGTTTTGACGGTCCGGAGTTGCCTTCCAGAGGGAAGTGCTTCAAAGAGTTTGTGGGCAGGGTGAGAGGGGTCAGAGATGATCTTACCCGCTCGCTTCCTGGCCCTTGCAGTGTACAGTTTGTCAAAGAGGGGAAGGTTGCAGCCATCAACCTTCTCAAATGATCGAACAATTCGCTTCAGCCTCCAGACGTCGTGCTTGGTGGCTGAGCCAAACCAGACCATGATGGGGAAGGTGAGGACAGACTCTACAATGGCAGCATAAAATTGGACCATTATTGCCTGTGGCAGATTGTGTCTGTGGAGTCAATGGTGCCCCCCATTTAAGGCCCTTGGAGATGAGGGTTCCAAGGAACTTAAAGGACACCACAGACATGACTGTGGTGTTGTTGATGGTGAGTGGGGGAAGGGAAGGAGAAGTTCTCCTAAATTATCAATTCCACCATCTTAAGAGCATTGAGCTCCAGATAGTTATGAAGGCACCAGGATGCCAGCTGTGTCACTTCCTGTCTGTAGGCAGATTCCTCCCCATTCTGGATCAGTCCAATCAGGGTTGTGTCGTCCGCAAACTTGAGAAGCTTGACAGAGGAGTCTGTGGAGGTGCAGTCGTTGGTGTAGAGAGTGTAACAGGAGAGGGGAGAGTATGCCGCCTTGTGGTGCTCATATGCTGAGGGTCTGTGGGTCCGAGATGTGCTTTCCCAGCCTCACATGCTGCTTCCTGTCTGTCAGGAAGTTGGTGATCCACTGACAGAGGCGTTCAGGCACAGTCAATTGGGAGAGTTTGAAGTGCAGTAGCTCTGGCACAATGGTGTTGAATGCAGAGCTAAAATCCACAAACAAAATCCTTGCATCGGTCCCCTGGCGGTCCAGGTGCTGGAAGATGATGTGCAGGCCAAGGTTGACTGCATCATCCACAGATCTATTGGCCCAGTATGCAAACTGCGGAGGGTCCAGCAGGGGGTTTGTGATATTTTTCAGCTGGACCAGCACGTCTTTCAAGGGTCTTCATGACTACAGAGGTCAGTGCGGCAGGCCTGTAGTCATTAGGACCGGTAATCCTTGTCTTTTTGGGTACAGGGACAATAGTGGAGATTTTGAAGCAGGCAGGGACAGTACAGGTTTGCAGGGAATGGATGAAAATGTCTGTGTAGACTGGTGCCAGTTGTTTGGCACAGAGCTTGAGGGTAGAGGGGGAAACTGGAGATCCTGGAGATTTCCAGCTTTTCTATCTTCTGAATAGCCTCTCCACCTCCACAATTTCTATTGTTGGTGATGGAGAAGTGGCCAGACTGATGTTGGGCAGCAAAGAAGGGATGGGTAGTGGATGAGGGCCCAGTCTTTCCAGACTGGAGTCAGGCTGTAAGTGGGTGTTAAGTGGTGATTGGAGAGGGTTGGGTGGGAAAGGGCCAAGTCTTTGCAGATTAGAGTCAGACTGTGAGTAGGTGTGAAACAGTGATTGGGGTCAGGGGGAGGGGGGTACCAGGATTAAGTTTCTATTTATCGATCATGCAGTAGAACACGTTCAGGTCATTGGACAGCTGACGATTGGTGAAGGAGCGGGGGGGTTTCCTCTTGTAGCTGGTGATTTCTTGCAAGCCCTTCCAAACTGAAGAAGAGTCATTAGCTGAGATGTTGCTCCTCAACTTTCAGAGCACCTTTCCTTGGCAGCTCTGATTCCTCTTCTCAGCTTGTACTTGGTCTGCTTGTCGAGGTCTACATCCCTGTATCTTCCTGTAGGCCACATCTTTAGACTGGTGGAGCTGTCTGAGTTCTGCTGTAAACCAGGGCTTGTCATTGTTGAACCAGATCTGGGTCCTAGTGGGAATGCAACTGTCCTCACAAAAGCTGACATATGATGTCAGAGTTTCTTTATATTCATCGAGGCTTCGCCTGAATTGTGCCAGCAGTGCCTATGCCAGACTCAGAAAACGAGTCTTTGAAGACTGAGACCTAAAGGCTCAAACAAAACTGTTGGTCTACAGAGCTGTTGTTCTCCCCACCCTGTTGTATGGAGCCGAGTCATGGACCACGTACAGCAGACACATGAGAGCCCTGGAACAATACCATCAAAGATCCTTACGAAAGATTCTGAGGATCAGCTGGGAGGACAGACACACCAACATCAGCGTTTTGGAGAAAGCCAACATGACCAGCATCACCACCACAATAATGCAGCACCAACTTTGATGGACTAGCCATGTCATCCACTTGTCCAACACGGGTCACCCTAAACAGATCCTGTACTGAACTGAACTGAACTGAAGGAAGGTCGGCGAGCCCCCGGCGGGCCAAAGAAATGCTTCAAGAACAACATGAAGAACAGTTTGAAAAAATTCCACATCACATCGAGCGAGGGACATCGAAGAGGGACAGAAGATCCAGGAGAGGTTCCGTCAGAAGGACCGGTTCCAGAAGAGGAACTGAAGACAATAGATCTCGGCCAGAGATTGGCTTAGAGATTTATTCAACAGCTACACGACTTATCTGAAGATTGAAGACATTATCACGGAATCGTGAGTAGAACAGCTTTTATAATACTCATGAATTTGAAAGCTGGAATGTTTTAATTCGAACGACTTCTGCAAGGTAATTTAAAAGCTAGTTCTGCTAGCTTGGAAAATACCCAAGAAGCTTGTTTTTTCAGTTCAGTCTGGAGATATCCAAATGCTCGTCCTTGAGTTGTTTTGAAGTCAAGATACGACACATTCTTTTGGAACTGAAGTCATCAATAACTGAATCTGTTTTGGATGTTGTCTGAAAATCCAGTTTATAGTTTCTTATTTGATGTTTACAAAACATTCTGCTTGATGTTTATCAATAAGACTAAAGCAAATTGAAGAAGTCCTTGTTCATCCGATTTAAAGATTTGGCATTCTGCGAAGACCTGCTTAAATCCATGAAGCAAGATGGAGCGGGTGAGTCAGAAGAACCACAAGGTGGCAGAGCCAGGCTAAAGTATCTAGAAGATGCAGATAAAGGCCCAAGCTGCCTACCTGAAAGAAACCCAGAGGGAGAGAAACAAGTAATGGAAACAGGTTACCAAATTAATTGAGAAACAGAAGAAACTAATGGAATCAGATAAGAACGCGAAGGAAGTGGAATCTAATCTGAGCCAACTACTTAACCTCTGCCGTGCGGTTGGAGAGAAACAAAATGTCCTTCATCCTGTACTGATTTGCCCCCTCCCCCCATCCATCCCGTACTGGTCGCCACTGAAATCCCATGTGCTCTCCCCTCACAATTTTACCTAATCCAAACGACACGCACTAATTCCCCTGCCTCAATCCATCCATTCCGCACCGTCTGTGGAATTCTCTGCCTCAGAGGGTGGTGGAGGCAGGTTCTCTGGATGCTTTCAAGATAGGGCTCTTAAAAACAGCGGAGTCAGAGGATATGGGGAGAAGGCAGGAACGGGGTACTGATTGGGGATGATCAGCCATGATCAGATTGAATGGTGGTGCTGGCTCGAAGGGCCGACTCCTGCACCTATTGTTTATTGATTGCCTTCTCAACCTCCTGCCATCTATCCATCCTGTTCTGATTCACCCACCCTACTGCGCTGGAAATGTCTTCAGAGCGAATTTTGACTATGTTTGATAACGGAATGCAATCGTGTGTTTCAATTCCCAATGTTATTATTTGATTTAATCCATTAAGATGGATCGTTAAACTGTGACCACGTGAAACATTAAAACTGCAGTGTTCGATTGTCACAGCTACCGTTGACATGTTATTATGGAATTCATTTTAACAGCAAATCAATGCTCTTAATATGGAGTATCAGTACTGTAGTTATTTATTGAGCAACATTCACAACTATACGTTAATTTATCCAGGTTTTACTTCTACAGTTGGTCATAGACTTCACAAATTTGGTCAGGAAATATTTCCGTTGAATATTCCAAAATCCAGGGGCGACAGGGAGTCACCGTGCGTCACCATGCATCACGCCGCGTCACGACCACGACGCGACAACCTTTTTCCAGGCTGTCGCCGAAAATGTCACCCAAGTGAGGCCTTTCACTCTGCGAAACTTGAGGGCAAGGCTTTCGAAGGCGTCGACGGCGGCAACCTTCTCCCTGGCCAGGTTCTTGATCACCTCGGGCTCGAGTCTGCAGTGCTCGCAGAAGCTGTCCAAGCCCGAGCAGGCTCGGGAGAAGCGGCAGCCGATGTCGGTGTGCGAGCGCCGTAATCCACCTTCATCAACCTGACATTTGAGCGGCTCCTTGGGATGACCTGTTACTGATTTTCGTGGAGCTGCTGGCGTGGTTATGTGTGCACCTTGGATGCTGCTGGTGTGGTGACTGGCGCTTCCTGGGGTGCTGCTGGAGTGGTTAGTTGTGCACCCTTGGGTGCTGCTGGTGTAGTTACTTATGCACCCTGGGGTGTTGTTGGCAAGGATTCTGTTTCTCCCTGGGGTGCTGCTGGTGTGGTTACTTGTGAACCCTGGAGTGCTGCTGGTGTGGTTACTTGTGCATCCTGGGGTGCTGTACCCTCTACTAATTCTCCCCCTTCCGACGTTGCTGCTCCCGTTGCCAGCCCCTGCTGCTTGTCGTCCTGACCGCTATAGCTGGGCAGCAGCCGCAGGACCAGGCTGCCACTGCCCTTGAAACTACTGGTGGCTGCCGTTCCCCGCATCAACTCGCACTTCTGCCGGTACATGACCAGCGAATCGGGCCTGAGCTGCCTCTTGGAGCTGGAGCGATGCACAATGTCAGGCGGGAGCACCAGCTGCCTGCTCTGCTGGAGGCCAGGTAAGTCTTTGTGTTGCTGCTGGCCCCGCTGCCGCTGCTGCTGCCTTCCTTGGGGGCAGAGCTGCCCAAACCATTGGGCTCCACTTTGCACTCACTCGCCGTCTGGCTCTTCGGCAGCCAGTCTCACCACAGCGCTCTGCCGACCCTGCCTGTCCCCCTCCATTTGATTGCGGAGGTAGCTGGGACCTTTGGTCATGAGCCTGAGCGGCAGAGAGACGCTCGCCTTGGGTGACATGCTTGCCGTGGGTGCGATCTCGCTCGGCATCTTACTTTGATCCAGCCAACGTGGACAAACACGTTTTCTCATCCACGAAGAAGCAAAGACCAGGACTTCCATGCAATCACCTGTCTGCAGTCACCACATCCACATTCACTATGACTGCCCATAACTTGGACAAAGTTGTGACTAGGTTTGCGCAGTTACATTCTTGGAAAATGGAACTGGAAAATGAATTCTGGCTAAATGGCAATATATGCAGGCCATTATATGTGCCACGACTGTCCGTCACCTGCATCACTACCCAGGACTTCCATGAGCACTTACCTTAATGTACATTCACTATGACCTTGCCCATGACTTGGACAAAGCGCTGGCTAGGTTTGCACAGTTACATTCTCGGAAAATGGAACTGGAAAATGTGATTTATGGCTAAATGGCAATATATGCTGGTCTGCCAAGAGTGTTGTCACAGTCTGTGAGAGGAACCCTGAACTGTCTGCTAATCCCCTCACACTTTGGGAGCCCATACAGGGCATTGCAAGAAGAGGTAGAGGTTGGGCTACCTACATCAACGACACATGCTTTGACAGCATTAACAAACAGAGGACTGCCTTGCTGGTTAAACTGGTCTGAAGTGCTATATTCATGGAACCAGGAATGGCATATAGGCTAAGGGCAACACATGCCTTTGCAGTAGTAGATGGGGTAAATGGCAATATACATCCAGGAGCACCTGAATGATTATGCAGCATCATGCCAGCATGTTTGATTGTTCGGTAAACTATGATGAATTGCAAAATTTATGTATATAATTATATGTTTTTATGAAATGGAATCAAAACCAAGAATTAAAAATTCACATTCAAAAATGGTTTCACAATTCAGTAGTACTGATTTTCAGTATTTCATAATGATATTTTAGAATACATGAGGTTGCATGCAAAACACTGATTTTCAAAAATCCAGTTTCTGTGTAGTGCGTTCCATTGCATTTAAGTGAGAAATACCTATTTCCACAACAAAATACTGATTTTCAGTCATCAAAATACGGAGATGCTCGGTGAAACATGGCAGCTCTGCAATTATTAATCTTGACTCCAAGAAAATTATTTCTGAAATATTGGCCATAAATGTGGTGCAAAAATGCTCCAAAATAAGGCTCAGCGTGCAACAGAGATCATCTAAAACCTTGGCCGCAAGAGGCTTCACGCTCGTGATGTGCACTGTGCGCACATTACTACACACAATTCTTTTGTAATTTTGTCATGCCACCCACCTTTTTGAAAAGCTTTGTAACTGCTCATATTGGGGCCAGGGTAGAAGCTGTATATTCTCTATCTTACCAGTACAGGTAAGGAATAGCAAGACGAATGCAGAGTTGTAAACATATGCATTTTTGGATCACGGAAGTTCTGCTACCTTTTGCACAGAAAGCTTGATGAGAAGGCCGGACATCACAGGAGAAGAGATTAAGATTTGATTGCGTACCATGAATGAAGATAAAGAGTGCATTAGTCATTACATAGAAACATAGAAACATTGAAATTGGGTGCAGGAGTAGGCCATTCAGCCCTTCGAGCCTGCACCGCCATTCAATATGATCATGGCTGATCATCCAACTCAGTATCCCGTACCTGCCTTCTCTCCATACCCTCTGATCCCCTTAGCCACAAGGGCCACATCCAACTCACTCTTAAATATAGCCAATGAACTGGCCTCAACTACCCTCTGTGGCAGAGAGTTCCAGAGACTCACCACTCTCTGTGTGAAAAAAGTCTTTCTCATCTCGGTCCTAAAAGACTTCCCCCTTATCCTTAAACTGTGACCCCTTGTCCTGGACTTCCCCAACATCGGGAACAATCTTCCTGCATCTAGCCTGTCCAACCCCTTAAGAATGTTGTAAGTCTCTATGAGATCACCCCTCAATCTTCTAAATTCCAGCGAGTACAAGCCGAGTCTATCCAGTCTTTCTTCATATGGAAAATCGTGTCATCCCAGGAATCAGTCTGGTGAACCTTCTCTGTACTCCCTCTATGGCAAGAATGTCTTTCCTCAGATTAGGAGACCAAAACTGTACGCAATACTCCAGGTGTGGCCTCACCAAGACCCTGTACAACTGCAGTAGAACCTCCCTGCTCTTGTACTCAAATCCCTTTGCTATGAATGCCAACATACCATTCGCTTTCTTCACAGCCTGCTGCACCTGCATGCCTACTTTCAATGACTGGTGTACCATGACACCCAGGTCCCACTGCATCTCCCCTTTTCCTAATCGGTCACCATTCAAATAATAGTCTACCTTCCTGTTTTTGCCACCTAAGTGGATGACCTCACATTTATCCACATTATACTGCATCTGCCATGCATTTGCCCACTCACCCAGTCTATCCAAGTCATCCTACATAGAAACATAGAAATTAGGTGCAGGAGTAGGCCATTCAGCCCTTCGAGCCTGCACCGCCATTCAATATGATCATGGCTGATCATCCAACTCAGTATCCCGTACCTGCCTTCTCTCCATACCCCCTGATCCCCTTAGCCACAAGGGCCACATCCAACTCACTCTTAAATATAGCCAATGAACTGGCCTCAACTACCCTCTGTGGCAGAGAGTTCCAGAGACTCACCACTCTCTGTGTGAAAAAACTCTTTCTCATCTCGGTCTTAAAGGATTTCCCCCTTATCCTTAAGCTGTGACCCCTTGTCCTGGACTTCCCCAACATCGGGAACAATCTTCCTGCATCTAGCCTGTCCAACCCCTTAAGAATTTTGTAAGTTTCTATAAGATCCCCTCTTAATCTCCTAAATTCCAGAGAGTATAAACCGAGTCTATCCAGTCTTTCTTCATAAGACAGTCCTGACATCCCAGGAATCAGTCTGGTGAACCTTCTCTGCACTCCCTCTATGGCAATAATGTCCTTCCTCAGATTTGGAGACCAAAACTGCACGCAATCCTGCAGCCTCCTAGCATCCTTCTCACAGCTAACACTGCCCCCCAGCTTCGTGTCATCCGCAAACTTCGAGATGTTGCATTTAATTCCTTGTCCAAATCATTAATGTATATTGTAAATAGCTGGGGTCCCAGCACTGAGCCTTGCGGCACCCCACTAGTCACTGTCTGCCATCCTGAAAAGGACCCGTTCACTCCTACTCTTTGCTTCCTGTCTGCCAGCCAGTTCTCTATCCACATCAATACTGAACCACCAATACCGTGTGCTTTAAGTTTGTATACCAATCTCTTGTGTGGGACCTTGTCGAAAGCCTTCTGAAAGTCCAGATATAACACATCCACTGCTTCTCTCTTATCCACTCTACTAGTTACATCCTCAAAAAAATTCAAATAAGATTCGTAAGACATGATTTACCCTTCGTAAATCCATGCTGACTTTGTCCAATGATTTCACCACTTTCCAAATGTGCTGCTATCCCATCTTTAATAATTGACTCTAGCAGTTTCCCACTACCGATGTTAGACTAACTGGTCTGTAATTCCCCGTTTTCTCTCTCCCTCCCCTTTTAAAAAGTGGGGTTACATTAGCTACCCTCCAATCCTCAGGAACTACTCCAGAATCTAAAGAGTTTTGAAAAATTATCACTAAGGCATCTGCTATTTCTGGGGCTACTTCCTTAAGTACCCAGGGATGCAGCCTATCTGGCCCTGGGGATTTATCGGCCTTTAATCCATTCAATTTACCTAACACCACTTTCCGGCTAACCTGGATTTCACTCATTTCCTCCATCTCATTTGACCAACGATCCCCTGCTATTTCTGGCAAAATATTTATGTCTTCCTTAGTGAAGACAGAACCAAAGTAGTTATTCAATTGATCTGCCATGTCCTTGCTCCCCATGATCAATTCACCCGTTTCTGACTGCAGGGGACCTACATTTGTTTTAACTAATCTTTTGTGCTTCACATATCGATAAAAACTTTTGCAGTCAGTTTTTATGTTTCCTGCCAGTTTTCATTCATACTCCATTTTCCCTTTCAAAATTAAGCCCTTTGTCCTCCTCTGGTGGTCTCTGAATTTCTCCCAGTTCTCAGGTAGGCTGCTTTTTCTGGCTAATTTGTACGCTTCATCTTTTTCTTTGATACTATCCCTGATTTCCCTCATTATCCACGGATGCGCCACCTTCCCTGATTTATTCTTTTGCCATACTGGGATGAACAATTGTTGTAGTTCATCCATGCAGTCTTTAAATGCCTTCCATTGCATATCCACCGTCAACCCTTCAAGAATCAATTGCCAGTCCATCTTGGCCAATTCACGTCTCATACCCTCACAGTTACCTTTCTTTAAGTTCAGGACCCGTATTTCTGAATTAACAATGTCACTCTCCATCCTAATGAAGACCTCAACCATATTATGGTCACTCTTGCCCAAGGGGCCACGTACAACAAGGCTGCTAACTAACCCTTCCTCATTACTCAATATCCAGTCTAGAATAGCCTGCTCTCTCGTTGGTTCCTCCACATGTTGGTTTAGAAAACTATCCTGCATACATTCCAAGAAATCCTCTTCCTCAGCACCCCTGCCAATTTGATTCACCCAATCTATATGTAGATTGAAGTCACCCATTATAATGGTTTTACCATCGTTGCACGCATTTCTAATTTCCTGTTTGATGCCATCCCCATCTCCACTACTACTGTTAGGTGGCCTGTACACAACACCCACTAGCGTTTTCTGCCCCTTAGTGTTTCGCAGCTCCACCCATATCGATTCCACATCCTCCAAGCTAATGTCATTCCTTTCTATTGAGACAATTGAGACAATGGCCTTACCTGAAGGATGTCAGAATATCTAAAATAAATTCTGGTATTGACCTACTTATCGGAACGAATGCTTTGAAGGCATTGGAACCTATAAGGATTGTGAGGAGCCAAGGTGATGGACCATTTGCTGAAAAACAAAAACCCTACTAGGATGGGTTATATACGGCTCCCTGAGAAGGAACAATGAAAGCGGGAACCGGAAGAACCGCAGCTGTTAATGAAATATCTACTGGTAAATTAGAAAAGCTGTTGATGAAGCAATACAATCATGACTTCAATGAGAGTACCAAAAAGGAATCTGAAGAAATGTCCAGAGAAGAGTTAAACTTCTCGGATATTATGAACTACTCAGTAAAGATGATAGACGGACACTATTTCTGGACTTGCCTTCCAAACAAGAAAGTGTTCGTCTGCCGAATAATCGTCATATGGCAGAGCAACGCACCCAGAATTTGAAACTCAAGTTTGGCAAGAATACGAAATTTCATGAGGAATATATGTCCTTCCTACAGGATATGATTGACAATGATTATGCCGAAATGATACCAACGAACGAACTGAATCGAAGTGTTCGAGAGCTTTGGTACATTCCGCACCATGGGGTGCATCACTCGAAGAAAGGGACCTTGAGGGTGGTCTTTGACTGTGCTGCAGTCTTCCAAAAAACATCACTTAACTGTCAATTACTGCAAGGTACAGACCTTACCAACTCACTCATTGAGGTTCTCATTAAATTCAGACAAGAATCAATTGCTTTGATGGCTGATATCAGAGCGATGGTTCATCAAGTCAAAGTATCAAAAAAACTGCGATTCTTATGGTGGCCTGAAGAGGATGTACAACAAGATCCTGTTGAATATCGGACGAAGATATATCTCTTTGGAGCAGTGACATCATCAAGTTGTGTGAACTTTGCTTTAAAGTAGACTGCAGAGAACAAGAACATTCACTTTTCAGAGGAAGTAATAACCACTTTGAAGAATAATTTCTGTGGATGATTGCTTAAAATCCATGTCTACTGAGCAGGATGCAATTCAAATGGTAAAACATCTGACTTCCTTCTGCAATATAATATAGTATAATATAGATAAATGTGTAATATAGTATAATATAGATAAATGTGAAGTTATCCACTTTGGCAGCAAAAACAAGGGGGGAGATTATTATCTCAATGGGGTTAGGTTAGGTAAGGGGGAGGTGCAGCGAGACCTGGGTGTCCTTGTACACCAGTCACTGAAAGTTGACGTGCAGGTACAGCAGGCAGTGAAGAAAGCTAATGGAATATTGGCCTTCATAACAAGAGGATTTCAGTATAGGAGTAAAGAGATTCTTCTGCAATTGTACAGGGCTCTGGTAAGACCACATCTGGAGTATTGTGTACAGTTTTGGTCTCCTAATTTGAGGAAGGACACCCTTGTGATTGAGGTAGTGCAGCGCAGGTTCACGAGATTGATCCCTGGGATGGCGGGACTGTCATATGAGGAAGGATTGAGCAGACTAGGCTTGTATTCACTCGAGTTTAGAAGGATGAGGGAGGATCTTATAGAAACATATACAATTATAAAAGGGCTGGACAAGCTAGATGCAGGAAAAATGTTCCCAATGTTGGGCAAGTCCAGAACCAGGGGCCACAGCCTTAGAATAAAGGGGAGGACATTTAAGACTGAGGTGAGAAAAAACGTTTTCACCCAGAGATTTGTGAATTTGTGTAATTCCCTGCCACAGAGGGTGGTGGAGGCCAAATCACTGGATGGATTTGAGAATTAGATGGAGCTCTTGGGGCTAGTGGAATCAAGGGATATGTCGAGAAGGCAGGCATAGGTTATTGATTGGGGACAATCAGCCATGATCCCAATGAATGGCGGTGCTGGCTCGAAGGGCCAAATGGCCTCCTCCTGCACCTATTTTTTATGTTTCTATGTTAATAAGGGAGGATTCACACTTTCCAAGTGGATCAGCAACAATCATGTTGTATTGGAAAGCATTCCACCAGATGATAGAGCTAAAGAGACCAGCGAGTTGGATTTGGACAAAGACAATTTGCCAATGGAATGAGCATTGGGAGCTACTAATGTTTCACAATGGAAATATGTTAACACAAAAGAAAATCCTGCGGATGAAGTTTCTAGAGGACTGACAGTGAACCGCTTCTTAAGCAATAAGAGATGGATCAATGAACTAGAATCTCTCTGTAAGACAGACAGAGAATGGCCAAAACTTGAGCTGGGATTTGAAATCTCTGCTAATGATCCAGAAATTAAACAAAACATCACAGTGAACGTTATTGCTAAAAATCCTGTTATTCTCTCGAAGGATTTTCACACTTCAACATTATTGTTACAACACATCCAAGAGTTGATCGGACATGGAGGAAGAGGTTTCATGCTATCAAAACATTTTGCTTCTGTGTTTTGACCAATATACTGGGTATCAAGCCTGATGATAACGGTTTGGTGTGCACGGTATGACTTTAAACTAAAAACAATGATTTAATAAGATGAATAACCAAGTTATGCTTGTTTCTAGAAGATGAAGGTGAAATGGAAGAGTCTCTGAAGAATTCTGAATGCGGATATATAATGCATGCAATTTTGTGTGTCAATAATTATGGTATTTGCCTTTAAATCTTGCCAGCCAGAATTATGTGGTTGGGATTTATTACGTAGTCGGTTGCGTGTTTGCTGCTGGGATTCGTGTGCAGAAGCTGTCATTTTTTTGTTTAGTTTTGGAGCTCAACGTGGTATGAAGGAATATTCTTCGACCATGTTTAAGATTCAAGAGAGTTTATTGTCATGTGTCCCAGATAGGACAATGAAATTCTTCCTTTGCTTCAGCACCACAGAATATAGAAAGCATGAATACAGAACATTGTGTTAAAGAAGGAACTGCAGATGCTGGAGAATCAAGGGTACACAAAAGGCTCAGCGGGTGCAGCAGCATCTAAGGAGCGAAGGAGATAGGCGACGTTTCGGGTCGAGACCCTTCTTCAGACTGATCAGGGAAATGAGAGATATAGACGGTGATGTGGAGAGATAAAGAACAATGCATGAAAGATATGCAAAAAAGTATCGATGATAAAGGGAACAAGCCATTGTAAGCTGTTTGTGGTGTGAAAATGATAAGCTTGTGTGACTAGGGTGGGGGAGAGAGATAAAGAGAGAGGGAATGCCAGGGCCTGAGGGCTGAGGGAGAGGTGGGAAGGGGAGGAGACAGCAAGGGTTAACAGAATTGAGAAAATTCAATGTTCAATCCCAGAGGATGCCGACTCCCCAAGCAGAATACGAGGTGCTGTTCCTCCAACTTGCAGTGTTGCTCACTCTGGCCGTGGAGGAGGCCCAGGACCAAGAGGTCGGATACAGAATGGGAGGGGGAGTTGAAGTGCTGAGCTACCGGGAGGTCGGGTTGGTTATTGCGGACCGAGCGGAGGTGTTCGGCGAAACGATCGCCAAGCCTCCGCTTGGTCTCACCGATATAGATCATCTGGCATCTGGAGCAGCGGATGCAGTAGATGAGGTTGGAGGAGGTGCAGGTGAACCTCTGTCGGTCCTGGAAGGACTGCTTGGGTCCCTGAAAGGAGTGGAGGGGGGAGGTGAAGGGACAAGTGTAGCATTTCTTGCGGTTGCAAGGCAGAGTGCCCGGGGAAGGGGTAGAGCGGGAGGGAAGGGAAGAATTGACAAGGGAGTTGCGGAGGGAGCGGTCTTTGCGGAAGGCAGACAGGGGGGGAGATGGGAAGATGTGGCGAGTGGAGGGGTCATGTTGGAGGTGGCAAAACTGGCGGAGGGATATGTGTTGTATTTGCCGGCTGGTGGGGTGAAAGGTGAGGACCAGGGGGACTCTGCCCTTGTTGCGAGTGGGGGAATGGGGAGAGAGGGCAGTGTTGCGGGGTATGGAGGAGACCCTGGTGTGAGCCTCATCTATAGTGGGGGAGGGGAATCCCCGTTCTCTGAAGAATGAGGCCATTTGTGATGACCTGGTGTGGAACACCTCATCCTGGGAGCAGATGCGGCGTAGACGGAGGAATTGGGAATAGGGGATGGAGTCCTTAAAGGAAGCAGGGTGGGAGGAAGAGTAGTCCAGGTAGCTGTGGGAGTCAGTTGGTTTATAGTGCATGTCGGTCAGGAGTGTATCACCTGCAATAGAGATGGTGAGGTCAAGGAATGGTAGGGAAATGATCCAAGTGTATTTGAGTGCCGGATGGAAGTTGGTGGTGAAATGGATGAAGTCAGTCAGTTGTGTGTGGGTGCAGGAGGTGACACCAAAGCAGTCGTCGATGTAATGGAGGTAGAGGTCGGGGGTGGGGCCATGGTACGCCGAGAACAAGGATTGTTCGACGTACCCGACAAAGAGGCAAGCGTAGCTGGGGCCCATGCGTGTGCCCATAGCTACGCCTTGTGTTTGGAGGAAATGGGAGGAGTCAAAAGAGAAGTTATTGAGGGTAAGGACTAACTCCGCTTGGCGGAGGAGGGTGTCAGTGGACGGGTATGGGTTGCTCCTCTGGTCGAGGAAGAACCAAAGGGCTTTGAGACCGTCCTGGTGGGGGATGGAGGTGTAGAGTGACTGGACATCCATGGTAAAGATGAGAGGATGGGGGCCGATCAGTGTGTTCATATACCATTGTATAAATATATACGCACATGGTTAAATAAAACAGATAAAGTGCAAATAAACAGATAATGGGCTATTAATGTTCAGAGTTTTGTTTGAGTTGAGTTCAATAGCCAGATGGCTGTGGGGAAGAAGCTGTTACTGAACAGCTCCTGTACCTTCTACCTGAAGGTAGTGGGGAGATGAGTGTGTGGCCAGGATGATGTGGGTCCTTGATGATGCTGTCAGCCTTTTTGAGGCAGCGACTGCGATGGATCCCCTCGATGGTAGGAAGGTCAGAGCCGATGATGGACTGGGCAGTGTTTATTACTTTTTGTAGTCTTTTTCGCTCCTGGGCACTCAAGCTGTCGAACCAAGCCACGATGCAACCGATCAGTATGCTCTCTACTGTGCACCTGTAGAAGTTGGAGAGAGTCCTCCTTGACATACCGACTCTCCGTAATCTTCTCAGGAAGTAGAGGCGCTGATGTGCTTTCTTTATGATAGCTCATTCTCGGACCAGGAGAGATCTTCAGGGATGTGCACGCCCAAGAATTTGAAGCTGTTGACCCATTGATATAAACAGGACTGTGGGTCCCCATCCTACCCCTTCCAAAGTCCACAATCAGTTCCTTGTAAGTTTTGTGGACTTATAATCTGAGGGCCATATAATAATGCTGGCCACCATATTGGCCAGTCGGCCAATCTCACCCTTCTCCCCCAAACTGACTTCCCAGTCATGTGAGTACGTCCCATCAACAGATTGGGTGATTCCTTTTTGTCATTCAGACCTTCGGTCTGAACAAATGGAGTTTTGCAGTCTATGACTGTAATAAATTAAAACAAAACAACAAAAAACATACACAGTAACATCCACCAGTATAGAGTTTACAGCCAGGCACCTCCTCACTGTGGCTGGAAGGCAAAAGACTTAAAGCCTTGAGGTGTCACCCGTGCTTGTTCCCTCTCTGTTATCCAGGCCTGACATTTTCCAGGCCCGCGGCCGCCAATTCGAAGCCAGTCGGTGGTCCGCCGGCCGTTGAAAGGGAGGAGCTCCCAATTGCAGGAGACCCGGAAGTTCTGAGAGTTTGAAGCCGGGCCGCCGCTGGTAGCACCAGCTTGAGAGGTGGAGCGCCAATTGTAAAATGCCGAGCTGTAATCAATGAATAACATGCTGGAGTAATGCTGAGACATGAGGAGTTTACTAAAGTTTAAAAGCGATATGCTGAGTTTGAGCCGCGAGGTTTGACGAAGAAGTTGCCGCTGCTGAGTATCTTACTGTTTTAGCTTCAACACTGCTGGAAAGAAACTGCTATGGAAGATTTATCTTTGGAGCACCGCGAAAAGCGGGCCTGCTGGAAAGTTCTCGTGAAGAGTTCATATGCGTAATACGACATTATCCTAATACCAGCTGTCTCCTAGGCCCTCCAGAGAGACGGTGACGGGGGTACAGACGATCTCTTGAACGAATAATACATCCCCCCGAAGGGAGAAGAGGACTAGAAACCTTGTTTTTTTTCCCCACGCCCCGTTCCCCAAAGCCCCCCCCCCCCCCCCCCCCCCCCCATTCCCCCCCACACACAACCCCAACCAAAATTCGTCAACTAAAATAGACACAAAAAGACGAAAAAAAAAGAAAGAAAACAGTCATGTGAGGCAGCTGCCATGCAGTGGAGACATGAGGAGTTTTCTAAAGTTTAAAAGCGATATGCTGGAGTTTGACGAAGATTAGAGTGTACGAAGAAGGTTGGTTGAGTATCTTACTGTTTTTTTCAACAATAAAGAAACTATTAATCAAAAGACTGTTATGAAGATTTATCTTTCGAAAAGCTCTGAAAGTCTTGTGAAGAGCTCAAATGCGTAATACGACATTCTCCTAATACCATGCTGTCTCCTAAGTGGCTAGAGAGATAACAGAGCAATCTCTTGAACGATATAATAATCTGCCACTATACAATATTCCACCATTCACCCATTCCCCCAATGCATCCCATTCCCCCAACGCAATTCCACCAGTCACCCATAGCCCCCACCTGTGCAGGGGGGGGGGGGGGGGGGGGGGGGAGATCATTTCCCCTTATTCACCCTCCTTCATTTTAAACTTAAAAAAAATACAATTGCACTTGCTAGGTCTGCCAGGACTCAGTGTCCTGGGATTGCAACATTGTAGGGATCAGGGCTACAATCCCATTGTGACGTCATAGCTGCTAACTGCCAGGCAGATGGAAGAAATCTTTCTCAAAGTGGGGTTTTGTAAAGTTAAAAATGTGAATAACTTGTAAAATATAACATCAAACTGAACAAAACTTGAAAAAAACCGCACCACAAGACAATTGTGAGGAAGGTGGTCCAGAAAATGTAGTGCTATCATGTACCGTTTTGGCGTAGTTCTGGGATCACGCACACACACACACAGAATCACAAATAAGATGAGAGTTTTAATCATAAACTAGACCAAGTAGGACCCAATGTGCCCCGTTTCCCCACCACAATATTCCACCACTCACCCATAGCCCCCAATTGCGCAGGCGCAGCTCATTTTCCCTCATCCCCCAACACTCCCACCCCTCCTCTTCACCCTCCCTCTTCTTTCCCCTCTCCTCCCTCCCTCACCTCGCCCTCACTCTCATTTCCCCTACCCTCAGTCGGCGCTCCCTGAAGCCAATCAATCATCCCCACATGGGAGGGGGGGGGGGGGGGCGGCACCGTGTCGGTGCTCACCTTCCCTCATCACACCCCCCCACAATGAAAATCTCGAAAATTTTATTTGTAAAGGAAATCTCTCCCCTATTTCACCCCTCCACAATGAAAACCTTGATGCTTTTCTAAATTAAACCTCACGTTGGGGGCGGTGTCAGCGCTCCCCGGAGTCAATCAATCATCCCCAAGTGGGGGGGTGCAGCAATGGCAATCACCTCCCACCATTCCACACCACGAAAAATTTGGAATTTTTTTTTGTAAATCAATCTCCCTTATTCTACCCCCCACAATGAAAACCATGATTTTGTTTTGAAAAATGAAACCTCCCACAAGAATTTGATTAAAACATGTTTTGTTTTAAATTCACTCTGTCCCTACCCCCCTTGAGCTGGAAGCTGATGATACCATTGCGATATCATTGTGGGCTGGAACACTGCTCACAGACAGGTTATGTAAATTAGATCCCATTGTGATATCATAGATGTAACTGCCATTGCTGATTCTTTAACAAACTGGATTTTGTAAAGTTAAAAATGAGAATAACTTGTAAAATATAACATCAATCAAAATGAAACTTGATAAATACACACCACAAGCCATTGTGAGTGAGGTGGTCCAAATATTGTAGTGCTATCATGTACCGTTTTGCCGTGGTTCCGGGAGCACATGGGGATGCACGCACGTACGCAGAAGAGAGAATCACAAACAAGATGAGAGTTTTAGTAATATATAGATAATGTGGTTTATTAAAAAGCCACTGACATATGTAGTGTTCATATTTATGTGAATCAGACTTCTATCACACAAGCTCAACTTGCTGCTTGGAGTGCTGCCATCATGGCATACCAGATTCCAAAGAACTTCAAAAAGTGTTACAGCACTGCAGAAATCTGCCTTCCAGCAGAATTCTTGGAATGCTGCTGTTCCCTCCCCAGGGGAAACAACCAGAACTTCACAGAACCCAAATCAGCTGCATTCTCTTGGGATAGCAGCATTTAAGCTCCCATCAGTGCTTCTTCATCATAGCTGCTTAAGACTAAACAAGTCTGGACTGCTACCATTCACAAAAACTTGATACAGTCCAAAAACTGCACTATATAGAAATAGATCTGACAAGAATTCGGATTGATTGAGATTGCCAAATTTGTGGTGGAAATGTATAACATAGATCAATAGGGGAAATTGCTGATGCAGATGTTGGAAAACAAATTTGATGCATTTTTCACTAACAGACTAGGCTTGTGGGGTCATAAAAATTGTTACGGTACAATAAATGTGCCCATCGTGATTCACTTTTGAACTCGAGTGGAATCTCCTCCCAATGCCACTTCAATATAGACCTGGAGGTCTTTCTGGAAATGAAATACAGCGTGGAAACAGGCCCACCATGCTACGCAACAAGTTAGATACACTAACACTATCGTGCAACCCTGTACATCTTTAGAGTGTGGGAGGAAACCGAAGCACCTGGACAAATCCCACGCAGGTCACAAGGAGAATGTACAAACTCCATCCAGAAAACGCCTGTAGTCAGGATTGAACCCGGGCCTCTGGTGTTGTAAGACCGATGTTTAACCACTACGCCACTGTGCTGCCCTAAAGGAACTCTCTTATTCTCTCCTCCTCATTCCCAGAACTATTCAGTCATTTTAGAGAATCGTGGAGTTTCATCTGCACTCTGTCATGGCTTTAATTAGCTTTCACTAATTTGTAGAATACCTTATCAATGTTTGCAGACTTCCTTTCTGAGATGCAAGCATAGCACTAGCAGTCTTTAAATGTTCCCAATTAGTCACAAAATTAAATTGTGTGGAATTCCTTTGAAACAGCCTTATTAATGTTGGGTGGATGGTATAATAACAATAACATGGGGTATGAAGTTGTACTGTTACCTACCCCATGGTCCCATTGAATTTTTTCCATGGCTGTCGATTTAGCCCCCTTTTTTTTGTGACATACTCACTTTCAAATATATTCATTCAATTTTACAACACCACCAGATTCAGGGACAGTTTTTACCCAGCTGTTATCAGCCAACTGCATCACCCTACCACAACTAGAGAGCAGTGCTGAACTACCATCTACCTCTTTGGTGACCCTCAAACTATCCTTGCTCGGACCTTGCTGGCTTTACCATACACTAAATGTTATTCCCATATCATGTATCTAAACACTGTAAATGGATTGAGTGTAATTATGTATTGTCTTTCTGCTGCCTGGTTTGCATGCAACAAAAGCTATTTACTGTACCTCGGTACACGTTACAATAGACTAAACTGAAACTGAAACCAATTATCAATAAATATTGCTTTTAATAATTCAATTTTAAAAGCGATCCATTTATACTGGAACATGACAGATTACATATTCACGACTTCAAATGTGTTCTAGACAGTTGAAGATAAAAATAAACATTTCTCAAATTGAATGTAATTTTGGATGTGCTTTGTGTCAAACTCGTCAATTGTGCCTGGCGCAGTAACTCAATGCCAATGTGTTTATCAACCTAGTGTGGGGAGCAAAATAGAAAATGGAATTGGTTTACAAAAAATATTACAAGAAATGTCAAGTATTTCAATAAATATATTCTCAGTGGACAAAGAATTCTCAATGATGCCAATAAAAGATTCTAGAGAAAACATAAAGTCAAGGAATAGTGAATATAGTAAATAAATTATTATTTTTTGCTCATGGAGGAAAGCAGTGGGAAAACAGAATTTCCAGAGTGGTAAAGAGTTGATTGTAATAAACATAGTTTAGATAGGATATTTTTTGACAAGGCACTCAATAGAAGATATATTTTTTGCTTATATGAAATAATACAAGGCTACTTTTCTTTCGAATGAAAGAGACTTCTAGGTATATGCTGTCGTTTCCATTCTCAAGATAATTCAAGGTATATGATAATGAACATTTTGGAGAGTTAAGTCCATACCACTGCCAACTCCATCCCTTACTTCACACATCCTGAGAGACTTATACACATTGTCTGTTTACAAAGGTATGTACTTTTTAACCCTGGAAGGAGTGTGTTAAAGATGGTGTGGCCAAGCTTGCACAAGGTGCAGCATTTCTCCTGGAAGCTGTCAGTCCATTCACGACTGGTACTCTGTGACATGAACTCTGGCTCCATCCTAAAGGGTCAACATCCAAATCCTGTCCTTTTCTGCAGTGTGGATTTTAGCAAGTTTGGCAATTATTCAAGCTGTGTTAGCAGCATCAGTCTTCTGCACTGTTTACATACTATAAATTATTATTATTGATTGTATTATTTTCATTCTGAAAACATTCAAATACACTTGACGAAAATTATTAGATGAATAGATTGTATACAACAATGTGAATAGATTCAAAGTGGTGCAGTTCAGAGCAAAGATCAAAACATAAGTTCTCTGATCTGTATTATTTCATTCAATGCTTTGAGATCTACATTACTTCTCATCAGACATGTTGCTGGACCCAAATGGTGGAGCTTAAAACTGAAAGTGCAACAGACAGTAACTCAATTCAGTATTGAGCTAATCATAAACGCTGGAATGTCTTAGTAAGTATGGAGGCACTTGGGTTATCACATCTGTCAACAGCAGGCTGAATGACCCAAGGGTGATCTAAAGACTGCTTGACTAAGTATGAGATGAACATGGCAAATGAATATTTGTCCATGATACTCCACTGTTTAATTTTGCCCAAATGGAATCACCTCAGGCATACTCTTCTGGAGATGAATGAAGCAATAAACAGAGGCTTATAGAAGGATCAAACGTTTGATAAGAGAATTTAATGAGAAACTTAAATTATTTTTCCTTTATTTTATGTCCAAAAAAGTTTTGCTCTGTTGTCCCTGGCATTAATATGCATTAAACGGAGTATTTTATATTACAACTGGGAAAGTATCAGATCCAAAATGGCACACATAAATTTCAACCCTGTTGTTTAAGCAACAGATACAATGGTGAATGGTGGGATCTGGGAAACAGCCAATTAGATGAGCATCTTGGAGAGTTTTGAACAGCGAGGTAGAGTTAAAATCCACCTGTGCCACTTGTCAACCTTTCCACCTGAGAGCTGGGTTCCTGGGCATGCTGGGGTGAGGGGGAATGAGCAGGTGGACCTCATAGCAAAGGAGAGTTTAAGAAGAGAAATAGATATCCATGTATCATTGGGGAAAGTGGAACTAAGAGAAATAATTAAAGAGGGCTTAACAAAAGAATGGCAGAGATTATGGGAAAAGGAAGTCGGGGTAGACATTACTTTTCGGTACAAGCTGAAGTTAGAAAAATATGTTTCTGTACATCTCTGTCCCGTAGGGACTCAGTTAGACTGTGTAGATTGAGGTTGGGACATTGTGGGTTAAATTACTGTTTGGGCATTGTAGGGAAACATGTTTCTGGCCTGTGTGAATGTGGGAGTAAGGAGACAGTTAAGCATGTTTTCCTAGAATGTAAAAAGTATAGGGTAGAAAGAAAGGCATTGTTTGCTAGACTGACAGGACTCGGAGTTGAGGCTTTTTCTGTTTTATCTTTGTTTGGACACAATGAGAAACGTCAGCTGATATCCAGGGCTGTTCTTCAATTCCTGCATGTTACAGGACTGTATGTAAGAATTTAGTTGAAACTTTGACCTGTGGAGGGCAGTAATACGCTTAGCAGCGTCTACACTGCCGGAATCCTATAAGAAGAAGAAGAAGACTTTATACAATGTGTCAAAGAAAGGAACAAGATAAAAAGATAAAAATTAGTGTACTTACTGAAAGAGAGTTTCACCGATGAGTTATAGGAAATACTATACAGTGCCATAAAAACCTTATGTTGCTGTGTTTCGTTAGAATGATTTTGGACACTGTGGCTTGGAGATGGAAACTACACTTCCAGGTATGCCTTATGCATCTTCCATAGGTGCACTGACATGCCACCAGTCACAATCAAATTGACTCATGGGCAGAATAAACCAATAACCCAAGTAGACAAGAAGGAACAACCAGAAATCCAGATACTAAATTGGAGAAAGCAGATTTTAGCTTGGTAAGACATGCCTGGCAAAAATGGATTAGAAGCACTTGGTTGCATTTAAGTTCCCATGTGAACAATGGGAAGCATTTAGAAATGGAATAGTGAGCATACAAGAGTCAAGAGTGTTTAGCCATATGTCCCAAAACAGAACAGTGAAATTCTCACTTGCAGCAGCACCACAGATATGTAAACATAGTACTCTGTAAACACCATAATAAACAAAAAAGAATGTTATGTGAGGTCCTATAGAAATATAAATGTGTAGGAGTAATGTTAAAGAAAGTAATTAAGAGAGTAAAAAAAGGACACACAATAACATAGGCAGGTAAGATTAAGGGAAGTCCTAAACATTTTTAAGTATGGATATACTTATGGATATAATCAAAGTGAGGATATAGTGAGGTCTTAAATGGAAACCTCATCAGTATTTACTACGGAGAGGAATTCAGGGAAGGGGATGCTAGAATTCTATGAAAGGTTACCATAAAATAAGAGATATTAGATATCTTATCTTAGAAAGTGGTCTGAGGGCAGATCATTTCCTAGGGACTGACAAGATAAATCCAAGTCTGATGTGGATAGACGGAGTGGAGATTAGCAGAGTTCAGGCAGAAAGCGGATTTGGCAATAGAGTGTTGCAGATGGTACAGCTACTGCCTCACAGCACCAGAGACCCAAGTTTGATCCTGATCTTGGATGCTGTTTGTGTACAGCTCGTAAGTTCTCTGTATCTGCTTGGAATTCCTCGGTGCACTGGTGTCCTTCAACATCCCAAAGACATGCAATTTTGTAGGTTAATTGCGCCCAATGTGTAGGGAGTTGATAAGAAAGTGGGATAACATAGAATTAGTGTAGTAATTGTAACATGGGTCCACCCCCCCACCGGCATTCTGTCATAGGCGGGGCCATCACAGGTGTCTTCTCTGCGTCCCATAGTACTGCTCTCATTTCCCCTCACCCTAGCTGCAACATGGACAGAGTTCCCCTCCCTGGTCCTCATCTTTCACCCCCACCAGCCTCTGTATCCAACACATCATCCTCCAACATTTCCGTCACGTCCTACGGGATACCACCACTAATCACATCTTCCCATCTCCACCCCTCTCTGCCTTGTGCAGAGTCTGTTCCCCCAACAACTCTTTGGTTTACTCATGCCTTCCCACCCAAACCATTGCCTCCCCAGGTACTTTCCACTGCAAAAGTAGAAGTTGTAAACCTGTCTTTATACCTCCTCCCTTGATCCATCCAGGGACCAGAACAGTCATTTCAGGTGAGGCAAAGGTGCACATTTACCTCCTCTAACCTCATCTACAGCATCTGGGGTTCCCAATGTTGGGTTCTGAACATCGGCGAGACCTTATGCAATGTTCGAAATTGAACACTTACACTCATTCCGTTGCAGGATCTCCTGCTTGCTAAAACCCCTGTCTCACTGTGCGAGTTGACCCACGAGTGACCCCGAGTTGTCACTCGCGGTAATCACGTACACTAAACGTAGCAGGAACGTCGGAACACTTGCGTGCAACTTAGCGACTCGTGGCGCTAACGGCAGGTACCCGTGAAACTTGGTAACTCGTGAAAAAAATCGTTTAATTTTTTCCACGTCAAATTTACAGTTCAAGTTAAAAATTGAAACATTTTAAACTCGTTTATAACGTGGTGGCCCGTGCGTTTACCTTAGTGATTCGTGAGTCTACCGTGGGAACTCTTTTAACTCAGCGGGCAGGCAGCATCTCTGGAGAGAAGGAATGGGTGACGGGATGACATTTCCAAATGTTCACTTTTTTCAACTAGCATTTGCCCTTTCTTGTGTATGACATTATTTGTATCTACAGTGCCTTGTGTCTTGGCAATTCATGATTCACACACACACAATGCTGGGGTAGCTCACACACACACACACACACAATGCTGGGGTAACTTCCTGTAACTACATAGCGACCCCACTCCACTGCACTACGAGTTCAAAACAACTATGCGGACCAACCTTTACTCGCGGAAATTTTTTCAACTTGTTGAAAATTTTTCCGCAGCCTAGCTGAGGCAACAAGTATGCGGGAACTTCCCTTGAGCAGGAATGAGAGTTCCAGTGACCTCATAGGACCACGTGTTGACCATGCTGCGAGTTTGAGTCGAGGGCAAACTCTTCTAAACTTGCAGATTAGGTCGCCAGAGTGGGACAGCAGCTGTAAACAGGAATAGGATTAGAATTATTATTGTCACGTGTACTGAGATATAGTGAAAAGCTTTGTTTTGCATGCTATCCAATCAGATCAGATAATACTATACATAAATACAATCGTCAAACTGTAGATAAAGGGGAAGATACAATGTGCAGAATATATCTCTGTATTGTAGCACATCTGTTCCATAGACAAAATCTAATGTCTCCAATACACACACACAATGCTGGGGTAACACACACACACACACACAATGCTGGAGTAACACACACACACACACACACACACAATGCTGGGGTAACTCGCACACACACTCACACACACACACACACACAATGTTGGAGTAACTCACACACACAATGCTAAGGTAACTCACACGCACATACACACAATGCTGGAGTAACTCACACACACACACGAACAATGCTGGAGTAACTCTCACACACACACAATGCTGGAGTAACTCAGCGGGACAGCAGCATCCCCGGAGAGAAGGAATGATGATGTATCGGGTTGAGACCCTTCCTTAGACTACTACCCAGAGATGCTGCCTGTCCCGCTGAGTTACTCCAGCATTTCGTCTATCTTTAAACCAGCATCTGGACTTCCTTCCCACACAATAACCAATGAGATTCCCCACTAAACTTCCGTGTCCTCATTGTTCCCCTCTCTGTCTTCCCCAGACCTCGGCTGCAATGTCACCGCTGGCAAATCCGTTCATTCTTGTTCTACTGCACTCGCTCCTCGGTGAAGCGGCTAACTTCATTCAAAAAATTGGAATGTCACATTGGCGGCGCAGCAGTAGAGTTGCTGCCTCACAGCGCCAGAGACCCGAGTTCAATCCTGATGACTGGTGCTGTCCGTATGGAGTTTGCAGGTTCTCCCAGTGACCTAGAAACACACCTGTCCAACTCGCCCGGAGTTTCGTTTGGGGCGAGTTGGCTGTTGTGCTTGGGGAGAGATTTGCTCTTTAAAACATTTGAATCGAAATTCTACTTATAGTGAACTACACACATGAAACGGATAAGATGGTATAGTGTCTGAAGAACCGACCCAAAACCTCACCTATTTCTTTTCTCCAGATATGCTGCCTGAGCCGCTGTGTTACTCCAGCTTTTTGTGTCTATCTTCGGCGTAAACCAGCATCTGCAGTTCCCTTCCCACACAACATAGTATGAACGTCGGGTTTCTAATCTGATACACAATAGATAGGGCACTATCCTCAGGCCAACCTGGTGTCAGGCTGTAGGAAGCAGCTGCAGATGCTGCTTTAAACCGAAGATAGACGCAAAATGTTGGAGTCACTCAGCGGGACAGGCTGCCGTCATCCATATTCTAGTGACGCACAACACATTGGTGTTCCTGTGCAGCGCTACACCAGAACAAAACACTGAAGACGGGTCTTGACCCGAACTGTCACCCATTCCTTCTCTCCAGAGATGCTGCCTGTCCCGCTGAGTTACTGTCACCTAGTCCCATCTACCTGCATTCAGACCGGAGCGTGGCAAGTGGGTTACTGACCCCAATCCCCTCCTTCACAACGCCAGACTCCCCAAACACTGTGAACTGAGCTCTTCCCCCCACCCCGGGAAATACAGTATTTAAAAACATAAAGCACCAAGAAATGCACTTACCACGTTATTGGTTACTGGAGGGTGCGCATTTTCCCTTTGTAGGTCAAATCAATAAATGCGGCCGTGCTGAAATAACTCGAAGCCACAGGATGGAGATGTCTTCTTTAACATTGTTGCTTTATTAAAACATACCTTCATTCACGAGTAACGGGAGAGGACTTGGTAACTCGGGAGAGGAAGTTGGAACATCGCAGGAATGACATAGCCGTGGGAACTCGGTTAAACACTTGATCATAAACTTGAAGTCTCGTACACAACCACGAGTCTTTCACTCGGGGTACCTCATGGGTCAACTCGCACCGTGAGACAGGGCCATAACCATTTCAACTCCCCTTCCCATTCCCATACTCCATTGCCAAAGTGAAGCTACACACAAATTGCACCTCGTAATTTTCTTGGGTAGCTTACAAAGGACATTCTTGCTATTGAGGGAGTGCAGTGTAGGTACACCAGATTTATTCCCGGGATGACGGGACTGACATATGATGAAAGAATGGATTGACTGGGCTTATATTCACTAGAATTTAGAAGGATGAGAGGATATCTTATAGAAACATATAAAATTCTTAAGGGATTGGACAGGCTGGATGCAGGAATTTGTTTCCCGATGCCGGGGGAGTCCAGAACCAGGGGTCACAGTGTAGGAATAAGGGGTAGACCATTTAGGACATATGAGGAAAAACTTTTCCACAGAAGGCAGTGGAGGCCAATTCACTGGATATTTTCAAGAGAGAGTTAGATATAGCTCTTAGGTCTAATGGAATCATGGGAAATGGGGAGAAAGCTGGAACGGGATGCTAATTTTGGATGATCAGCCATGATCATATTGAATGGCGGTGCTGGCTCGAAGGGCCGAATGACCTACTCCTGCTCCTATTTTCCATATTTCTAGGTTTCTAACCCTGCAGAATGAATCTTGAATTCTCCAATTTTAAGTAACTTTGACTAACACTCCCACCCCCCCCCCACCCCCCCCCCCCCCCCTTGTTCCTCCACCCCAGTCATTTAACCAATTCTACAATTCACCACATTGTATCCCTCTTGAGATCATACCTTACCTTGCCAACAATTGACCTATCGGGGTACCATCATCCTCAGGGACGTAGAGATCATTTGTTGCTGGTCTTGATTTGTCTTGGTCTTTTCGCACCTCCAGTGCTTCCCTCCCCTCCCCCACCCACTATTTTTAGTCTGAAGAAGGGTACTGACCCGAAACGTCACCTATCCTTTTTCTCCAGAGATGTTGCCTGACCCATTGAGTTACTCCAGCATTATGTGTGTCTATTTATGGTATAGATCAGCATCTGTAGTTCTTTGTTTCTACAAAGAATTAAGGGGCTGTCCCACTGCGACGACCTAATCCACAAGTTCAGAAGATAGTCTTCAACCTCGAGGGCATTTGCCTGAAAAACCTCGAGCTGGATCGACCGTCAGCGATGAAACCGCGAGCTGGATCAACTGACCGCACACACACACACACAAACACATGCAAAGGTGGGAGCCAGGGAAAGCGGGAGAGCGCTGTCTGAAATTCACACCTGCAATGAAGAGGAAGGTAAAAGATGGCTGCAGGGTAATGGTAAGCCCTTTTGGAGTGTGGAGGGGGTGGGGGGGGGGGGGGGTAGGGAGAGAGGGAGGGGAGAGGGGAGGGAGGGGAGAGGGAGGGGAGAGGGAGGGGAGAGGGAGGGGAGAGGGAGGGGTGGGAGGGAGGGGAGAGGGATGGGAGAGGGAGGGGAGAGGGAGGGGAGAGGGAGGGGAGAGGGAGGGGGGAGAGGGAGGGAGAGTGGAGGGGAGAGGGAGGGGAGAGGGAGGGGAGAGGAGGGGAGGGAGAGGGAGGGGGGAGAGGGAGGGGGAGGGAGAGGGAGGGGGAGGGAGGGGGAGGGGGGGAGAGGGAGAGGGAGGGAGAGTGGAGGGGAGAGGGAGGGGGGAGGGAGGGGAGGGAGGGGGGGAGGGAGGGGGTGGAGAGAGGGAGGTGGGAGGGGAGAGGGAGGGGAGAGGGAGGGTGAGAGGGAGGGGAGAGGGAGGGAGAGGGGAGAGGGAGGGAGGGGGAGGGAGGGAGAGGGAGGGGGAGGGAGGGGAGAGGGAGGGGGAGGGAGGGGAGAGGGAGGGGAGAGGGAGGGGGAGGGAGGGGAGAGGGGGGGAGGGAGGGGGGAGGGAGGGGGAGGGAGGGGAGGGAGGGGAGAGGGAGGGAGAGGGAGGGAGAGGGAGGGGAGAGGGAGGGGAGAGGGGACACTTTTAAGAAGTATAATAAATTTTAGCGGGTATTTAACCTACCGGTCGGTTTTCCTTGGTCCTGAAAACTCCAATAAGCCAATTAAAATGCCTGGTCAGCGAAGGAGATTGCCAAAGGCTGCCCTCGACTTCCTGTAACTACATAGCGACCCCACTCCACTGCACTACGAGTTCAAAACAACTATGCGGACCAACCTTTACTCGCGGAAATGTTTTCAACTTGTTGAAAATTTTTCCGCAGCCTAGCTGAGGCAACAAGTATGCGGGAACTTCCCTTGAGCAGGAATGAGAGTTCCAGTGACCTCATAGGACCACGTGTTGACCATGCTGCGAGTTTGAGTCGAGGGCAAACTCTTCTAAACTTGCAGATTAGGTCGCCAGAGTGGGACAGCAGCTTAAGTGTAAACAGGAATAGGATTAGAATTATTATTGTCACGTGTACTGAGATATAGTGAAAAGCTTTGTTTTGCATGCTATCCAATCAGATCAGATAATACTATACATAAATACAATCGTCAAACTGTAGATAAAGGGGAAGATACAATGTGCAGAATATATCTCTGTATTGTAGCACATCTGTTCCATAGACAAAATCTAATGTCCCCAATAGGATAGAGGTAAATCAGACAGTATCCTAGTTTATGAAAGGACCATTCAGAATCCTAATAACAGAGGGGAGGAAGCTGTTCCTGAGTCTGGTGGTGTGTGCATTCAAGCTTCTGTACCTTCTGCCAGATGGGAACACTGAGAAGAAGGAATGACCGGGGTGGGACAAATCTCTGGTCATGTTAGCTGTTTATGTTCGATGTGGACCTGATGGGCTGAAGGGCTCTACAAAAATATTTTTAATCTTCTCTGGTCACAGAAGAGGTGCCAAGTGACTGGAGTGCAGCAAATATAGTGACTTTATTCTAAAAATATTGCATTGATAAGGCAAGAAATCTAAGGTGGGGTTGGTGGGGGCGCTGCGAGCCAGCTGCCCTGACAGCAGCATGTTAATTTTTTCTACTTTTTTTTGTTTTTTTAGTATGTCTCAATGTGTGTTTTTAATGTTTCTCGGTGTGTGGAGGGTGGTGTGGGCGCGTAAGGGGGAAACCGTTTTGGTCACCTCCTTCACGGGGAGGCGACTTTTTCCATGTCGCCTCCCTCGCGGCCTAACACAAAGGATCGGTGCGGCCTTTCCCGGAGATGCACCCGGGGCTTCAGCAGCGGGCACAGCATAGACCTTTTCATCGTGGAGCGGGTGAGCCCTTGCCGGGGGTCGCCAGATGAGAGTTCTCCGTTCACTGGCCTGCGGCAGCCTGAAGCCGCGGTCTGCATAGCTCCAGCTGGAGCGGCGTCCAGCAGCCTGGGATCCCTCATTGGGACCCCGGAGGAGAAGAGCTCCGACCGCCGGCCAGTGGCCTACTTCTAACCGCAGGCACCGCGGGGACTTACAATCCGGAGCAGGATCCCTCGTCGGGGATCCCTGGAGAAGAGCTCCGACCGCCGGCCCTGCAGTCTGCGGTGCTTCTAGCTGTGGCGCGGCGAGGACTTTAGATTTTCGGCCGCCGTCATGCGGCCTACACCATCTTAAAGCCGCCGTCTCCGGTAGGGAAGCACCAATTCAGGACTTACTTTGTCTGCACATCTGGCCGCCCGCAGCGGTGACTGCGAAGGGTTGTGGTCCCGACCACGGGGGAAAATGGAGGAGGACTGGCTAAACTTTGTGCCTTCCACCACAGTGATGAATGCTGTGGTGGATGTTTGTGTTCAACTTTTACTATGTATTGTGTGTTCTTTTTTAAAATTGTACTACTGCTGGCAAGTTCATTTCACTGCACTTTATTGTGCACTTGACAAATAAATCTGACTTGACACGATTTGAAGGCTGGTGTGTCTAATAACAGTGTTGGGGAAGCTTGAAAAAAAATGTGAGCAACAGATTGATTTACCATGTGAGTGGCAAAGACTGTTCATGGATAATCAACAAGTTTTGTTAAGGAGATGTGTCTGACTAATTTGATGACGTTTTGAGAAGGTAACAATGAGGGAGGTGCAATTGATGCAGTCTGCATGGACTTCAGTAGGACCTTTGACAAGGTCCCACATGGGATAATTTTAGTTTGATTTAGTTTAGCTCAGAGATACAGCATGGAAACAGGTTCTTCGGCCCACCAATTCCATTGCAACAATTGACATTAACATTAGTTCTACGTTATCCTAATTTCTCATCCACTCTTTACACACCAGGGATGATTTGGAGAGGCCAATTAATCTACAAACCTAGATGTTTTTGGATGTGGGATGAAACTGGTGCAAACAGAGGAAACCCATGTGGTCACAGGGAAAATATGCAATCTCCACAGACAGCACCCAAGGACAGGATTGAACCCCAGTTTCTGGTGCTGTTTTCATGTTTTACTCTTTGTTTTACCCGGACCTGGTTCAACAACAACAAGCCCTGGTTTACTGCAGAATTCAGACAGCTCCAACAGTCTTAAGAGAAAGCCTACAGGAGCGGGGATGCAGACCTCTACAGGCAGGCCAAGTACAAGCTGAGAAGAGGAATCAGAGCTGCCAAGGGAAGGTACTCTGGGAAGTTGAGGGGCAAGTTCTCAGCTAGCTTCTTCAGTTTGGAAGTGCTTGCAAGAAATGACCAGCTACAAGAGGAAAGCCCCCCGCCCTTTGGACAATCGTCAGCTGACCAACAACCTGAATGAGTTTTACTTCAGGTTTGAAAATCAGAAACATTACCCGGTTAACCCCTCCCCCCCCCCCCTCCCCTCCTCCCCAACCAACACAGCCAGCCCCCAGTCTGCAAAGAATGGACACTGCACCCACTCCTCCCCATTCACCAATTCACACCTACTTATGGCAATTCTCCAGACTGAAAAGACTGGACCATTTCCCACCCCAACCAACACTTCACACCCACTCACAGCCTGACCTCAGTCTGCAAAGACTGGACCCTTTCCCACCGATCCCTCTCCAATCACCACTTCACACCCAGTTACCCACACCCTCCTTGCTGAACAACATTGCTTCATCAACAATAAAAATAGAGGAGCCGGAGAGGCTTTTCAGAAGACAGAAACGCCGGAAATCTCCAGGACCTGACAATGATCCCCCCCCCTCACTCTCAAGCTCTGTGCCAAACAACTGGCACTGGTCTATACAGACATTTTTAACCAATCCCTGCAAACACGTACTGTTCCTGCCTGCTTCATAGTCTCCACTATTGTCCCTGTACCCAAAAATGCAAGGATTACTTGCCTTAATGACTACAGGTCTGTCGCACTGACCTCTGTAGTCATGAAGACACTTGAAAGGCTTGTGCTGGCCAAGCTGAAAAATATCACAATCCCCCTGCTGGACCCCATGCAGTTTGCATATCGGGCCAATAGATCTGTGGATGATGCGGTCAACCTGGGCCTGCACTTCATCCTACAGCACCTAGACCACCAGGGGACCAATGCGAGGATCCTGTTTATTGATTTTAGCTCTGCATTCAACACCATTGTGCCAGAGCTACTACACTCCAAACTTTCAGAGTTAACTGTGCCTGAACCCCTCTGTTGGTGGATCACCAGCTTCCTGACAGACAGGAAGCAGCATGTGAGGCTGGGAAAGCACATCTCGGACCCACAAACCCTCAGCATAGGAGCACCATAAGGCTGCGTACTCTTCCCTCTCCTCTATTCTCTCTACACCAATGACTGCACCTCTACAGACACCTCTGTCAAGCTTCTCAAGTTTGCGGACGACACAACACTGATTGGACTGATCCAGGATGGGGAGGTATCTGCCTACAGACAGGAAGTGACACAGCTGCCGTCCTGGTGCCATCGCAACAACCGAGAGCTCAATGGTCTTAAGACAGTGGAATTAATTGTAGACTTTAGGAGAGCTCCCCCTCCCCTCACCCCACTCATCATCTACAACAGAAAAGCCACATCTGTGGAGTATTTTAAGTTCCTGGGAACCATAGTCTCCAAGGACCTAAAGTGGGGGGCCACCATCGACTCCACAGTCAAAAAGGCACAACAGAGGATGTACTTCTTGCGGCAACTATGGAAGCACAATCTGCCACAGGCAATGATGGTCCAATTCTATACGGCCATCGTAGAGTCTGTCCACACCTTCTCCATCATGGTCTGGTTTGACTCAGCCACCAAGCACGACACCTGGAGGCTGCAGCAAATCGTCCGATCAGCTGAGAAGGTTATTGGCTGCAACCTTCCCTCCATTGATGAACTGTACACTGCAAGGGCCAGGAAGTGAGCGGGCAAGATCATCTCTGACCCTGGCCACAAACTCTTTGAACCACTTCCCTCTAGAAGGCGACTCTGGACTGTCAAAGCTGCCACAGCCAGACATAAAAGTAGTTTTTATCCATGAGTAGTTGCTCTACTCAATAGCCAAAAATCTGTAGCCTCCCTTTGATTTGGTATTTTGTTGGTTTACATGCTTGATCAATGGTGTTTTATTATTATTTTTGTTTAGTGTTTTCTGAATCATTCGTAACTGTCACTGTATGTCATGTGGGTGGGCGGAGCACTAAGGCAAATTCCTTGTATGTGAATTCTTGGGTCAATAAACTTTCTGACTTACTTACTTACTTATACTTATCCAAAAGGTCAGAAGCCATGTGATTCAAAGCCATTTGAGAAACTAGATCCAAAATTGATGTGGTAGTAGGAAGTAGAGGGTAACAGATGACGGTGGTCTTTATAGTTGGAAATTTGTGACCAATAGTGTACTGCAGTGATCAATGTTGAGACCCTTACTATTGTTACATACATTAATGATCTGGATGTTAATGTAGAAGATATGATTAGTAATTTTAAAGATGACATGCTGATAGGTGGTGTTGTGAATAGTGAGGAAGTTAGTCTTTTGCCACATAATTATATTGATCAGCTTGTAAGATGGATGGAGAAATGACAGATGGAATTTAATGCAAAATATCCCATTTTGGGAGGACTAGCAAGGCTAGGGTGTGCAATGGATGCCATGGCCTGGGAAGTACTGAAGAGTAAAAGGACCTTGGTGTGTATGTTCATACATAGTGGCTTACATAGATAAAGTGGTTAAGAAGGCATTCTGGAAACTTACCTTCATAAGCCAAGCTAAGAATGTGAGAACAGAAAGGTTAGGACACAACTATATAAAACATTGGTCAGGCCACAACTGGCTTACAATGTGCATTTCCGATCACCTTACTACCAGAACTGACCAAGGCATCACATTTCAGATAGATTAGTAAACCAAATGCCTATCTATTGTCATCAAAGAAGAGCAGGATACTTTTGCTAATGTCCTGAGGAATATATATCCCTCAATCAACAGAAAAAAATAAATGAACTGGTCATTAAGCCCATGGTTATTTGTGTAACTTTCCCGCAGAGAAAACTGTGAACATGAAAACATTGACTCAACTTCAAAAATATTTAATTAAGTGATGCAGCTTGGGACAAATGCAGGTCATGAAATATAAGTGCAGGTTCTTTGTTCTATGGTTTTAATTGGCATTATGAAAAAAATATTATCGGGATCAATCCTCCAGTTTTCGTTCAACTGAATATTACGTTTCCAGATGATAACAAATTAAAAAAAAAAGATAATTCAGAGGAATAAAATTTAAAGAGAGGTAACACTGAACTGGACAAATGAGCAGATCAAGTAGCACTGGAAATATAAGGTAAAAAAATGATTCTATGAATGCAAATTGTATTATAAAACCTAGGGCATGCAGTTAAAAATGGAAAATCTGAAATAATGTCTGTCATAGATGATCAAACTTTTCAAATAATTTCTTAATTAAATTTCACAGAAAAAGGTCACAAGAATCGTAGGGAGCTGGGTTCATGTAATTCCCTGTTCAAGATATATATAGGTGCGGTACAATGGTGCAGCTGTTAGAGCTGCTGCCTCACAGCGCCTGAGATCCGGATTTGATTCTCATCTTGGGTTCTGTCTGTGTGGAGCTTGCACATTATCCCTATGACCGTGTGAGTTTCCTACGGTTTCCCCCATATCCCAAAGACATATGAGTTTGTAGGTTAATTGAACCTCTGTAAATTGCCCTTAATGTGTAGGGAGTGGATGAAAAAGTGGGATAACATGGGACTAGTGTGAATGGGTGATCGATGGTTGGTGTGGACTCAGTAGGCCGAAGGGCTTGTTTCCATACTGTATCTCTAAATTAAATTAAACTAAACTTATATAAAATGCATATCAACTCTAGAAGCAAAACACAACAGGTGGACACTTCTGCTCAATGCATATATAAAATAACTGTGGTCTGGGGAAACAAGTCAGTGAAAGAAACCAAACAATATTGTATGATTAAAATTAGTAAGTTAAAACATGTGATCAAAGAACCAGAATCTATTGTCATGTGGATTAATTGGCTTTATGAAAAGAACAAGAAATACAAAAAATTAAAAGGTCATGTTAGAACTTTATAAATGTCTATTTAGGTCTCAATGGACAATTCTTGAAAAGATGAACACAATAGATTTCCTGGTAGGTTAAGAGAATGAAGGACTTGAATTATAAGGAAAGGTTAAACAATTGGATCATTCTTCTTGAAACAGGGCAAGATAAGTGGCGAACTAATAGAAGGTTGCAAGGTGATGAAAGATTTTAATGAGAAAAAATATTCCCTCTTATGTTTCTTATAATTGAATGAATAACTGAAGTTCATCGATTTAAATTTTCGGCAAAACTTCTATAAGAGATTTTAGGAAGTTTGGATCTTGAATAATATCTGAAAAGAAGGAAATTATTTCTCTATAATAATAAAGTTAAACGTTTGAAGTTGATTTGTAGTGGGTGTCATATTGTATTATGAATGAAAAGTGAAGTCATGGGATTAAGAAATACTGCTTAATCAAAGAACTAGATTGGGCCCAATGCCCTCCATTTACAAAATGTTTATAGAATAACATGAAAGAAAATGATAAAATGCTACCCAAATTACTACATTGTGAAAATAAATTGAAAATCTAAACATATAAAAATGTTTCTATTAAGACTTAGGCTAGGGAGCGCAGAGACCAATAACTTCATGGAACATTGAATCATTTTTTAACAATTACTATAATAAACTAGACTGCCATCTAGTGTGGTAAATATTGACAAATAAAATATTAACACTAAAATTGGGTTCATTCCCAAATGGTAAAATATAGAAACATTGAGTCACAATTTGTGAACAAGATTAAAAATAATGAGATCTGAAACAAAACATGTTACAAAGCCATGTGTTACAAAGCTGATACAAAACTTATTCTCTTCCACAAAATTGCTATCCTCTATCATCATATTACAAGATTAATCATATTATCAAATCTTCATTTATGGCAAAAAATTGAATTAAAGCAAGTATTGGGTCCAGGTGTGTAAAATCATGATTGGCATAGATAGGCAAATGCACAGTCTTTTCCCAGAGCATGGGGGACAGCAACCTAGGTTTAGGTTTAAGGTGAGAAGGGCTTAGGTTTAAGGTGAGAAAGGAAAGATTTAATAAGAACCTGAGAAGCAAATGTTTCACATAGGTGGGTATATGGAACGAGCTAGCTAAGATAGCCGGCATGAACAAGTAGGGCTGAAGAGCCCATTTCGATGCTATGTGACTCAATGACAACCGATATAGCCACAAACATTCAAAGAAGCAAGTTGGACTGTCATTAACAAACTTACTAGAATACTATTTCCAAACCTAGCATTTCTATTCCATTCTAAGGAAGGCCATTATGCTGTCATTCCAGCGGAATTCAAATCCAATCAGTAATGGCCCTGTCTCACGGTGCCAGTTGACCCACGAGGTACCCCGAGTGAAAGACTCATGGTTGTGTACGAGACTTCAAGTTTATGATCAAGTGTTTAACCGAGTTCCCACGACTATGTAATTGCTGCGATGCTCCAACTTCCTCTCCGGAGTTACCAAGTTCCTCTCCCGTTACTCTTGAGCCAACTGTGAATGAAGATATGTTTTAATAAAGCAACAATGTTAAAGAAGACATCTCCATCCTGTGGCTTTGAGTTATTTCAGCGCGGCCGCATCTTTTGATATGACCTACAAAGGTAAAATGCGCACCCTCCAGTAACCAATAACGTGGTAAGTGCATTTCTTGGTGCTTTATGTTTTTAAATACTGTATTTCCCGGGGTGTGGGGAGAGCTCAGTTCATAGTATTTGGGGATTCTGGCGTTGTGAAGGAGGGGATTGGGGTCAGTAACCCACTTGCCACGCTCCGGTCTGAGTGCAGGTAGATGGGACTAGGTGAGTAGTGTTCAGCACGGAGTAAAAGGGACGAGATGGTCTGTTTCCGTGCTGTCATTGCTATATGGTTTTATTGTGGCCAGGGAGTGAATTAGCTTGGGTGGCTGCCGCAGCACTCCGGGCACGGACAGCAGAACTGGCCGCCACTTCCGAGGAAGGAAGCAGCTCGGGTGACTGACTTTGAGCAGCCGCCGGGACCCGACAGCAGACACACAGACAGACAGACACACAGACAGACAGACAGACAGACAGACAGACAGACAGACAGACAGACAGACAGACAGACAGACAGACAGACAGACAGACAGACAGACACACACATACACAGCGTTTCTGCTCGGGACGCTTCTTCAGACAATCCAATGTCCCATAATATATTCTTTAAATATTAAGGTTTCTGTGGAAAGTGTGGTGCCGTGGTTATGGGTGGGCGAAAGGAAGATGATGAGGTCTGGTACAAGTTTACTTTGTCTTCAGTAATCAGGCCTTCGTGTTGGCCATGTCTGGTTGATCGAGCATTCATACAGTTGCGAGCGAGCGAGGTCCATATATAGGAGCAAGGAACGCGAAGCCTCTGAGGGTTCATTGTTCCCCTGGTTTGGATTGCTCCCAGGAGAGCGGGCACAAAGACAAATTTAGGCATTTTTCTGTGGAAGGGGGAGGGTAGAATAGAATCGAAAGCATTGTAACAGCAGCACTCTCCCCAACACGAAACACGGCGCAGCGTAAACAATTAAACAGCTTCACTTTTAAAAGCAAAGACACACGTTAAATTACATGGCCCCAAGAAATCGCCTCTCAATTGCTTCGGGGTTGGAATTGCAATATATATAATATATATATAATATGTATATACATATTATACTACAAATACATATATATATTATATATGCTGCAATTGTGAGAGTGGTGAATCTGTGGAATTCTCTGCCACAGAAGGTAGTTGAAGCCAGTTCATTGGCTATATTTAAGAGAGAGTTAGATGTGGCCCTTGTGGCTAAAGGGATCAGGGGGTATGGAGAGAAGGCAGGTACAGGATACTGAGTTGGATGATCAGCGATGATCATATTGAATGGCAGTGCAGGCTCGAAGGGTCGAATGTCCTACCCCTGCACCTATTTTCTATGTTTCTAAGTTTATATTTATACCAAAAAAGGGGTAGTACAATGGGATCTGGGGGTCCTTATTCATCAGTCTATGAAAGTAAGCATGCAGGTACAGCAGACAGTGAAGAAAGTGAATGGCATATTGGCCTTTATAACAAGAAGAATTGAATATAGGAGCAAAGAGGCCCTTCTGCAGTTGTTCAGAGCCCTAGTGAGACAACACCTGGAGTATTGTATGCAGTTTTGGTCCCCTAATTTGAGGAAGGACATTTTTGCTATTGAGGGAGTGCAGCATAGTTTTACAAGGTAAATTCCTGGGATGGCGGGACTGTCATATGCTGAGAGAATGGAGCAGCTGGGCTTGTACACTCTGGAGTTTAGAAGAATGAGAGGGGATCTCATTGAAACATATAAGATTGTTAAGGGCTTGGGCACACTAGAGTCAGGAAACATGTTCCCGATGTTGGGGGAGTCCAGAACCAGGGGCCACAGTTTAAGAATAAGGAGTAAGCCATTTAGAAAGGAGACCAGGAAACACTTTTTCTCACAGAGAGTGGTGAGTCTGTGGGATTCTCTGCCTTAGAGGGAGGTGGAGGCAGGTTCACTGGATGCTTTCAAGAGAGAGCTAGATAGGGCTCTTAAAAATAGCAGAGTCAGGGGATATGGGGAGAAGGCAGGAACAGGGTACTGATTGGGGATGATTAACCATGATCACATTGAATGGCGGCAGTGGCTCAAAAGGCCAAATGGCCTACTCCTACACCTATTGTCTATTGTCTACAATATAGGATTGCAGTAGTGACCGGGCCAGAGTAGCATTAATATAGGGTACACAAAAAGCTGGAGAAACTCAGCGGGTGCAGCAGCATCTAAGGAGCGAAGGAGATAGGCGACGTTTCGGGTCGAGACCCTTCTTCAGACTGGTCAGGGATCAGGGAAACGAGAGATATAGACGGTGATGTGGAGAGATAAGGAACAATGAGTGAAAGATATGCAAAAAAGTATCGGTGATAAGGGAACAAGCCATTGTAAGCTGTTTTGTGGTGTGAAAAATGAGAAGCTGGTGCAACTAGGGTGGGGGAGAGATAGAGATAGAGGGAATGCCAGGGCCCCAGGGCTGAGGGAGAGGTGGGAAGGGGAGGAGATAGCTAGGGTTAACAGAATTGAGAAAATTCAATATTCAAGCCCAAAGGATGCAGACTCCCAAGCGGAATATGAGGTGCTGTTCCTCCAGCTTGCGGTGTTGCTCACTCTGGCCGTGGAGGAGGCCAGGACCGAGAGGTCGGATGTGGAATGGGAGGGGGAGTTGAAGTGCTGAGCCACCGGGAGGTCGGGTTGGTTATTGCGGACGAGCGGAGGTGTTCGGCGAAGCGATCGCCAAGCCTCCGCTTGGTCTCACCGATATAGATCATCTGGCATCTGGAGCAGCGGATGCAGTAGATGAGGTTGGAGGAGGTGCAGGTGAACCTCTGTCAGACCTGGAAGGACTGCTTGGGTCCCTGAAAGGAGTGGAGGGGGGAGGTGAAGGGACAAGTGTTGCATTTCTTGCGGTTGCAAGGGAAAGTGCCCGGGGAAGGGGTATGAGTGGGAGGGGAGGGAAGAATGGACAAGGGAGTTGCGGAGGGAGCGGTCTTTGCGGAAGGCAGACGGGGGGGAGATGGGAAGATGTGGCGGGTGGAGGGGTCACGTTGGAGGTGGCGAAACTGGCGGAGGACTATATGTTGTATTTGCCGGCTGGTGGGGTGAAAGGTGAGGACCAGGGGGGACTCTGCCCTGTTTGCGAGTGGGGGAATGGGGAGCGAGGGCAGTGTTGCGGGGTATGGAGGAGACCCTGGTGCGAGCCTCATCAATAGTGGGGGAGGGGAATCCCCGTTCTCTGAAGAATGAGGCCATTTGTGATGACCTGGTGTGGAACACCTCATCCTGGGAGCAGATGCGGCGTAGACGGAGGAATTGGGAATAGGGGATGGAGTCCTTACAGGAAGCAGGGTGGGAGGAAGAGTAGTCCAGGTAGCTGTGGGAGTCAGTAGGTTTGTAGTGGATGTCGGTCAGGAGCGTATCACCTGCAATAGAGATGGTGAGGTCAAGGAATGGTAGGGAAGTGTCGGAAATGGTCCAAGTGTATTTGAGTGCCGGATGGAAGTTGGTGGTGAAATGAATGAAGTCAGTCAGTTGTGTGTGGGTGCAGGAGGTGACACCAAAGCAGTCGTCGATGTAACGGAGGTAGAGGTCGGGGATGGGGCCCTGGTACACCGAAAACAAGGATTGTTCGACGTACCCAACAAAGAGGCAAGCGTAGCTGGGGCCCATGCGTGTCCCCATAGCTACGCCTTGTGTTTGGAGGAAATGGGAGGAATCAAAAGAGATTAATACAGCATTAATATAGTCCCTTTTCTGAAGGACCTTAGTTATTCCATTGTTCTTCTTACGTGGACATGCATTCTACATCATTTTCTGCACTATCCTATACTTTTTAATTTTTTTTAATGCAGTTTCATGGAATGTACCCTCCTGAATGCAGTATATGCTCATTTGGAACAGATGGTCAGTGGAATGATGGTGGAAGGTGAAAGTGAAAGGTCACCCATCAGATGCCCCAGTAACCCCAGTCACCATCTCAGTCGTCAGATCAGCCGGGAGTGAATCCGCTGAAAATGACTGGTCCGGCCGGAGTCCCGGCCATGTCCTCTGAACCTGAGCGGACCAGCTGGCAGGAGCATTTAAAAACTTCCCAAACCCCTCCTTATTCCAATCTTAAAGAGGGATTTGTGTATCTTATTCAGAGGATTTCTGTGAATTTCCTTGTTTGTAAACAATTGGCTGATAACTTGTTTTTTAATCAGAAGCAATGATTAAAGAAATAAAGATACAAATATCCAGGTATGTGTAAAGTTTGATCAATTTGTTTGCCAAAACACATTTATAAGAAACTAGATCAAGTAGGACCCGTTGGGTCCCTGTCGCATGGGAGGCCTGGTCCCCCAATGCAACCTGTTCCCTAACCCAATATTCAACCACTCACCCATGGCCCCCAAGGAAGGCCTGGTCCCCAAAACGTAACCCGTTCCCCAACGTAAGATTCCACCACTCACCCATTCCCCCAACATAACCCGAACCCCCAACGTAATATCCCAGCCTTCACCCATAGCCCCCAACTGCGCAGGCATGGCTCATTACCCCTCATCCTCCAACATTTCCTCCCCTCACTCTCCCCTTTCCTCCTCCACTCCCTCCCCTTTCCCCTACACTCAGTCACGCCCTACGCTCAGTCACTCCCTCCAACCCTCCTTAACCCCTGCCTTCCCTATCCCCCTGACCTGATGGACCCTGTTCCCCCAACGCAATATTCCACCACTCACCCATTTCCGCAACGCAACCATTTCCACCATTCACCCAATGCAACCCGTTCCCCCAATGCAATATTCCACCACTCACCCATAGCCCACAACTGCGCAGGCATGGCTCATACATACCCTTCCCCTCCTCTTCACCCTCCCTTTTCTCACCCCTCCTCCACTCCCTCACCTCTCCCTCCCTTTCGCTACCCTCAGTCACTCCCTCCCTCACCTCTCCCCTATCATGCTCCCCAACTAAACACAATGTTTAAATAACATTTCTTCTCCTTCCCTCCCCCACTCACTCCCTCTCCTGACAACAATGTAACAAATCTCTAATTGCACTGAGTGGAACACAATTGATTGGCAGCTTATGTAAATGAGATCCCATTGTGATGTAATAGCTGCAAACTGCCAGCAACTGTCACAACACTTGAAGTGATTGTTCTCAAAATGGGATTTTCTAAAGTATTAAATGTAATTAACTTGTGAAATATAACATCATTCTGAACAAAACTTGACATAAACCACCACAGGACAATTGTGAGTAAGGTGGTGCTATCATGTACCGTTTTGGCATAGTTCCGGGATCACAATCATGCACATAGATAGATTGATAGATAGATGGAAACAAAAAGATGAGCGTTTTAGGCCAAGTGGAATGGGTCCCTGTCAAACAGGAGGCCTGGTCCCCCAATGCAACCTGTTCCCCAAGGCAATATTCCACCACTCACTCGTTCCCCCAACACAATAATCCACCACTCACCCATAGCCCCCAACATGTGCAGGGGATGCTTATTTCCCTTTATTCACCTTCCCTCATCTAAAACAAAATGCTTGCTTGGGCTGGCAGGACTAGGTGTCCTGGGATAGCAACATTGTAGTGAGCAGAGCTACAATCCCATCGTAACGCCATAGCTGTAAGTGCCAGTGCAGAGGGAAGTAATATTTCTCAAATTGGGTTTTGTAAAGTTAAAAATGTGAATAACATAAAATTCAGCATCAATCTGAAAGAAACTTGAGACACCTCACCACAGGAAAAATGTGAGTAAGATGTTGCAAAAATTGTAGCGCTATTGTGTACCATTTTGGCATAGTTCCAGGATCACATGGGTATACAGACAGACACACAAACACATGCACACATGCATAGAAACAAACAAGAATAGAGTTTGAATAATATACTAGACAAGGGGGACCCATTGGGTCCTGTTCCCCAATGCAATATTCCACCACTCACCTGTTCCCCCAACGCAACCCGTTTCCACCACTCACCCGTTCCCCCAACGCAATCCGTTCCCCCATGCAATATTCCACCACTCACCCATAGCCCCCAACTGCGCAGGCACAGCTCATACACTCTCTCCCTCTTCTCTTCACCCTCTTTCTCTCCCCTCCTCCTTCACCTCTCCCTCCCTCTCCTTTTCCCTACCATCAGTCACTCCCTCCCTCATAACATCCTAGCAAATAAGATCATAAGTTGCAGAAGCCGAATTAGGCCAATTGGATTAATGCTTCCTTTGAACCTAATTGGACAAGGAAGAGGAAAACAACAACAACAACAAAAATCAGGTGGGATAAGATCTCATGGAATTATTCAGCCAAGTAGGGGATTTCATTCAGTGCCCGAGCCTACATTTACCAATTAATAATTATATTGATTCTACATTAGCCAAATTGGTGTTGGTTGGTGCTAACTGTATGCAATATGCATATTTCTCAAAACTTCAATTGTTTTATGGTACTTTTAAAGACACTATAAAGAATATGACAGCTGGGAGGTGGGCAAGGAGACCACTAGGGTAACTAGAGGTAGCATGTATGATGGTTTCAGGAGAGAAAATGGAAAGGACCGTTTGACTGCACTGGGCCTGTTCTCACTGGAGTTTAGAAGAATGAGGGGGGACCTCGTTGTAACGTACGGAATAGTGAAAGGCTTGGATAGAGTGGATGTGGAGAGGATGTTTCCACTTGTGGGAAATTAAAAGAATTAAAGGACATTCTTTTAGAAAGAAGAAGAGGAGGAATTTATTTAGTCAGAGGGTGTTAAATCTGCCACAGAAGGCTATGGAGGTCAAGTCAGTGTATACATTTAAGGCAGAGATACATGGATTCTTGTTCAGTATGGGTGTCAGAGGTTATGGGGAGAAGGCAGGAGAATGGGGTTATGAGGGAGAGATAGATGAGCCATGATTGAATGGTGGAGTAGACGATGGGCTGGATGGCCTAATTCTGCTCCTATCACATGATCTTATGAGGTAAAGACAGGAAATATAATGGACATCGAGGCAAGTCATCTCAGTGACAGAAAGAACTAAGGGTAATAACTAATTAAAAATAAACTTTTGTTTGCACATGTAAAGGCTATATATTTGATTTTATTGCTTTATCTCTTTTTCAGGTTAAATACATGGAAAATAGGGAGTGGGAGGAGGCAGTGATGTTGAGCAGGGAGTGGACAAAGCAACGGCCAACCGTAAGCAGTGGCAGGTGAGACGGGGAAGAGCCCCACGGTGACTGAGTGCGTTCTGTTGGTGGCAGTGGCCCAAATAAAGCACTGTTCACAGGGGCTACATTGTGAGCCGCAAACAACATCTACGTCGTTGGACTGTGCAGTGGCACTGGAAGCCAGGGCCCTAAGAAGCTAGGGAGATGGTGCGAGTCAGGGGTGGGTTGGCAGGTCCGTCCGCTATATTCAAATACTGTGCCCGTTAAAACTGTATATCAGTTGACACTTCTCCCTGTATTTCTCATGTTGCTGTGTTGTGAAAGTCACATCTACTGTGCATCAAGAATGGAATCCAGGAGCAGGTCTTAGCTCTTAAGGCTAATGGAATCAAGGGATCTTGGGAAAATGCAGGAACGGGGTACTGATTTTGGATGATCAGCCATGATCATATTGAATGGCTGTGCTGGCTCGAAGGGCCGAATGGCCTACTCCTGCACCTATTTTCTATGCTTCTATAAATCTATGTATCTCTCTGGGAGGCAACAAAATGAACCCTCATAGTTGGATTTATTTCCTTTTGTTGAAAATGGCTATACCTGCAGAGGTTCAGGAGAACCTCATCTACTGCATCCGCTGCTCCAGATGCCAGATGATCTATATCGGTGAGACCAAGCGGAGGCTTGGCGATCGCTTCGCCGAACACCTCCGCTCGGTCCGCAATAACCAACCCGACCTCCCGGTGGCTCAGCACTTCAACTCCCCCTCCCATTCCACATCCGACCTCTCGGTTCTGGGCCTCCTCCACGGCCAGAGTGAGCAACACCGCAAGCTGGAGGAACAGCACATATTCCGCTTGGGGAGTCTGCATCCTTTGGGCTTGAATATTGAATTTTCTCAATTCTGTTAACCCTTGCTGTCTCCTCCCCTTCCCACCTCTCCCTCAGCCCTCGGGCCCTGGCATTCCCTCTATCTCTATCTCCCTCCCCCACCCCAGTCGCACCAGCTTCTCATTTTCACACCACAAACAGCTTACAATGGCTTGTTCCCTTTATCACCGATACTTTTTTGCATATCTTTCACTCATTGTTCCTTATCTCTCCACATCACCGTCTATATCTTTCGTTTCCCTGATCCCTGACCAGTCTGAAGAAGGGTCTCGACCCGAAACGTCGCCTATCTCCTTCGCTCCTTAGATGCTGCTGCACACGCTGAGTTTCTCCAGCTTTTTGTGTACCCCCGAGGTTCAGGAGAATCCTTGTGGACATGCCAAATCTTTGGTACCAAGAAAGTAAATCAACTCATGTACTTTCGTCATCACTGCATCAGTGTGAAAGGATCAAGTTAGATTGCTGGTGATGTGGGTGACAAGAAACATGAAGCTGTCAACTATCTCTACATCAGCTCTGTTGATGAGTTCAGGGTTTTGTTTACCCCTCTGCTTCTAGGATCAACAACCAACTCCTTCATCTTGCTGACGTTAAGTGCGATGGGATTGTCCTGACACAATGTCACAAGTGTCTCAACCTTTTTCCTATACTCCCTCTCATCGTTGTTGTTGATTGTGAAAAAAGTGGTATCCATGGCAAACTTTAAGATTGCGATAGCACTCTACTTGGTTACAAAGTCATAGGTGAATATAGAGTAGAGCAAGGGAACTGAGCACATAATCTTGAGAAGCACAGTATTCATGGTCAGGGAGGAGGAAAGGTGATGGCCAAATCTAACCGATTGAGGTCGACTGGACAAGCAGTCCAGAGCCGGTTGTGAATGGAGTGCTAAGATCTCGAAGTTTAGGGATGAGCTTATTCAGTATTATAGTTTGGAAAGTGAACTGTAGTCAATGGATAGCATCCTGATAATCGGTATTCTTATCTTCAAGATATCCTAGATTGGAATGTGGTGCAGGAAGATCACAAGCTCTGGAGAGCTAATATTCTTGTATGCGAATTGCAAGCAATAGACAATAGACAATAGGGGCAGGAGTAGGCCATTCGGCCCTTCGAGCCAGCACCGCCATTCAATGTGATCATGCCTGATCATCCCCAATCAGTACCCTGTTCCTGCCTTCTCCCCATATCCCCTGACTCCGCTATTTTTAAGAGCCCTATCTAGCTCTCTCTTGAAAGTATCCAGAGAACCTGCTTCCACTGACCTCTGAGGCAGAGAATTCCACAGACTCACCACTTTCTGTGAGAAAAAGTGTTTCCTCGTCTCCGTTCTAAATGGCTTATTCCTTATTCTTAAACTGTGGTCCTTAGTTCTGGACTCCCCCAACATCGGGAACATGTTTTCTGCCTCTAGCGTGTCCAAATCCTTAAAAATCTTATATGTTTCAATGAGATCTCCTCTCATCCTTCTAAACTCCAGAGTGTACAGCTGTACAGTGTACAGCCCAGCTGCTCCATTCTCTCAGCATATGACAGTTCCGCCGTCCCGGGAATTAACCTTGTAAACCTATGCTGCACTCCCTCAATTGCAAGAATGTCCTTCCTCAAATTAGGGGACCAAAACTGCACACAATACTCCAGGTGTGGTCTCACTAGGGCTCTGTACAACTGCAGAAGGACCTCTTTGCTCCTATATTCGATTCCTTTTGTTATAAAGGCCAACATGCCATTCACCTTCTTCACTGCCTGCTGTACCTGCATGCTTACTTTCAGAGACTGATGCACAAGGACCCCAGATCCTGTTGGACTTCCCATTTTCCCAACATGACGCAATTTAAATAGTAATCTGCCTTCCTGTTTTTGCTACCAAAGTGGATAACCTCACATTTATCCGCATTAAACTTCATCTGCCATGCATCTGCCCACTCCCCCAACCTGTCCAAGTCACACTGCATTCTCATAGCATCCACCTCACAGTTCACACTGCCACCCAGCTTTGTGTCATCTGCAAATTTGCTAATGTTACTTTGAATCCCTTCATCCAAATCATTGATTATATTGTAAATAGCTGCGGTCCCAGCACTGAGCCTTGCGGTACCCCACTAGTCACTGCCTGCTATTCTGAAAGGGACCGGTTAATCGCTACTCTTTGTTTCCTGTCTGCCAACCACTTCTATGTCCAAGTCAGCACTCTACCCCCTATACCATGTGCCCTAATTTTACCCACTAATCTCCTATGTGGGACCTTATCAAATGCTTTCTGAAAGTCCAGGTACACTACATCCATAGGCTCTCCCTTGTCCATTTTCCTAGTTACATCTTAAAAAAATTCCAGAAAATTAGTCAAGCATGATTTCCCCTTTGTAAATCCATGCTGACTCGGACCGATCCTGTTACTGCTATCCAAATGTTCGGCTATCTCATCTTTTATAATTGACTCCAGCATCTTACCCACCACCGATGTCAAGCTAACTGGTCTATAATTCCCTGTTTTCTCTCTCCCGCCTTTCTTAAAAAGTGGGATAACATTAGCTACCCTCCAATCCACAGGAACTGATCCCGAGTCTATAGAACATTGGAAAATTATCACCAATGCATCCACGATTTCTAGAGTCACTTCCTTAAGAACCCTGGGATGCAGACCATCAGGCCCTGGGGATTTATCAGTCTTCAGTCCCATCAGTCTATCCAACCATTTCCTGCCTAATGTGGATTTCCTTCAGTTCCTCTGTCACCCCAGATCCTCTGGCCACTACTATATCAGAAAGATTGTTTGTGTCCTCCTTAGTGAAGACAGATCTAAAGTACCTGTTCAACTCATTTGCCATTTCCTTGTTCCCCATAATAAATTCACCTTTTTCGGTCTCAAGGGTCCAACTTTGGTCCTAACTAATTTTTTCCTCTTCACATACCTAAATAAACTTTTACTATCCTGCTTTATATTCTAGCATTCTAGATTGTATGGAAAATAGGCACAGATGGCTATTGCCAGTTATTCAAAGCACTTCATTATGATTAATGTTCGAGCACCTGGAGAATAGTCATTGAGATAGGTTACTTTACTTTTCTTGGGGATTGGAATGATGGAGGATTCCCTGAAGCAGAGGGGGACAGTAGATGTTGATGTGAGAGGTTGATGATGTTAGTGAATACTGTGGCCAGTTGATTAGTACACGATTTTGGAACCCAGCCAGTCACTCCATCCGGGCTGGCCACTTTAGCCTCGTGAAGCAAATCTGACTTCCGCAACTGAGATGTATGGGATAGAACTAGTACAGAATTTGGGAATGTGTCTTGGTGGAACTTTCTTTGCCTATTCAAAATAGGCGTAAAAGGCATTGAGCTCATCCGGGCCATCATTAGAGATTGCCCTCAATTCTGGCTTGTAGCTAGATGATATTCAGTTTCTGGCAGTTGCCTGGCATCTGCTGTATTGAATCAAGCCTCTAACTTGTTTTGGAATTCCCTTTTTGGATATATATAGATTAAAAAGGACTATCTTGTCTAACACTATTGCTAACCCCCTTGTCTAACACTATTGCTAACCCCAAATGGGGCTGAGACCCTATTGCCCCATTTTATTTGCATAGTCTGGTGGGCATACCAGTAGGCCAGAATTCTAACAAGGTATTTAGGCACCCCTCTTTGACTCATTTTACCAAACAGCTTTCTGTGATTAACACGGTCAAAGGCTTTGGAAGCATCAATAAAGCACATAAGGATTGAAGAGTTTTTGCCTCTATATTTGTTTACAATCTCCTTAGGGCATATATGCAATTGTCAGTGCCATGTTTAGCTTTAAAGCCAAACTGGTTATATGTGGAGTTAACAAACTCATTTATTCTATCCAGCAGAACTCTTTCTAAGACTTCTGACAATATGCTGGCTAATGCTATGGGCCTGTAATTATTTAGACTGCCTACTTTACCAGCTTTGTCCTTAATAACTGGCACTAACAGGACAGACAACATTGAGTCTGGTAACAAGCCAGTAAAACAAATAGCTAGGATAGGAGCTATCCTCATACTCGCATACTTAAGATGTTCAGCAGAGATATGATCCAAGCCACTTGCTTTGTTGTTGGACAGTTTGTTCATGGCATGATACGCCTCATGTGACATAATCACCATCGAGTCATTACTCTCAATATTGTCCACCCTGTACAAGTCACCTTGGACACAGTTGAATAAAGTGTTATAATGTTGTCGCCATAACTCCGCAATATTAGCGGTTCCAGAGATTCCGTCTATAGTACATGGTAGAAATGTTTTGCAACTGCTAAGAGCTCTCACTTCCTTCCAAAAATCTGTAGTATTGTTACTTAGCAGCTTCTTAGACATGGAATGGAATCAGCCTCATAGCTTGCTCATTTTTACAGATGAAGCGAACAGCATACTTATACCTTGCATTAGTGAGCTTCTTGTGCTCAAACACAGGCCCCTGTCTGGGTCTACCTGCCATAGCCCATGCTTTGGTGGCTTCACGGGCTTCAGTATGATACTCAGCTACATACTTATTCCAGCCAGGTCTGATGTTATGTGTCTTATTTTTATGCTTGCAGTAGGGCTTACTGCCTACATATAAGGCGCTTACTATATCATAATACATGGAGCAGATATCTCTCCTAAGCTTCATATCTTTACAATTAACATTACTACATATTATTGCATCTTTAGGTAGATGAATATTGCTTAAGGATTTATCTGTATGGGCATAATAGGCTATGATGTCTTCCTTTGTAAGCATTGACCAGTCCAGTTTTTCTGTTTTAAAGTTATTTCTATCTCTGGATACCACAGGTATGTGTTCAACATTTATTGTCATAGCAACAGGTATATGATCAGTCATTGCTGCCCTGTACAGAATGCTCATACACCCCAATGAGGCATGTGCATCAGCTGTACTAATACAGTGGTCCAGCCATGATGTGGTGTGCCAGGCCTCACTAATATAAGTATAGCTATCTGTAGGTAAAATCACTTTGCTTGACAATATTAAATTATTATCTTCACAGAACTGAGCCATATGATTGGCAAATAATGAGTTCCTATCTGAGATATCTGCATTCATATTCCCAATGACATATACACTACAATAATTATTGTTTTGAATGAAAGAATAGATGAAAGCAAGTCTATTAAATATTCATCCTCATTCTGATGGCATTCATAGGGTGTATATACATTCAGGATAACAAATTCCTTATTGTTGTGAGTAAAGTGTATGGCAATGCATATATATATTCTATAAACACCTAAATCAACAATTCTAAAGATTGTTGTTTGGCTCCACAGAGGTAATAGGAATTATTTTACATAGTGAATCTATCAAGCACCAAACATGATTTTTTAAAGGTGAAATTTTATGCAATTTAATTTTACTTGTGGGCAACTATTTTAAATGCAAACTTCAAACAAATTTAAAAGAGATTGCCATTTAATACTTAGTGCCATGTTTATCTGTGAAAGGATCCTGTAATGTTATACATGCGACTGGTCTTTGTGAGATAAAACACAAAAACCCTCCTTCCTTTTCAATCTGAAGAAATACACAACTGAAAACCCATATCATTGGAATCCATCTGTGTTTCAATTTATTTTCAATTAAGGTGCAATTAATCCTTAACAGATTCAACTCCTGGATAATCCACATTAATTGAAAATTACTTTTTTTATTAGTGTTGCTGAATATGCAGCTAGTTTGCATACTGATAGCAAATATTAAACTAAATCTGCAGTGCACATACTTTTCTCCTCTTTTCCTCTCCCCTCGTCACTTTATTTCTCATTTGTAAGAAGCTCTGTCTGGGTTATTTACATGTGAAAACCCTTGAGTATCTTGAGGTAAGGATCCAAGGCAGACACTGAGACCCATTCATTTCTCATTTCCTCTCAGGCAATTACCATCGAATCAATCATGTTTACTTACCCTCTCCATGACCACCTCGGAGATCCCAAATCACATTTCCTTCAGCATGTCAATCACATTCTGTCCTTGTCCACATTTCATTTGCAATAGAGAGCATGTGACCACTAATCTGACAGTTGCTGACAGTGGTTAGGATGCTGATTGATCTAATTAGCAATCAATTAGCTTGTTACTACTGGATGTAATTACATTTTATAGGGAAGAAAGTACAGCTGGTCAAAGTAATAAAACTGCCTCTGCTGCTGCTACTTTACACCCTCCCACCATCCGCCCCCCCCATCCCTAACAGCAGTCACTTTATGCTTAATGACTGGTAGGGACGCAAGCTCTGCTGCTGTCCCAGTGGTCTCTTTTAAAGCAAGGATTCTGTTTTAATTAAAATTTAGCTACTTGTAGCAGAATTAAAAAACATTATCACAGTAAATAGCCCATTGTGGCTGCATATTGAGCAAAAGGTCGAACTGCTGAAGGAACTCAGTGGATGAGCCTGCAGTTGTGGAGGGAAATGGATAGGGGACCTTCAGGTCAAGGCCCTTCTTCAGGCTGATGGAGTAGAGGGGAGAAAGGTGCGAAAGAAAGATAGTGTTGGGAAAAACTGGCAAATGACAGATGAAAGGACCCATAGTACTGGAGTAACTCAGCAAGTCAAGCAGCATCTCTGGAAAATATGGTGATGTTTTGAGTCGAGTCAAGTGTTTTATTGTTATATGTCCTGAAATGGAACAGTTACATTCTTACTTGCAACAGCACAACAGATATGTAAATTTGGTACTCTGTAAACACCATAATAAATAATAAATACAAAAAAAAATTGTATACATATAATTAATGATGTGAAGTTAACTTGAGTCAAGTCTATTTGTCATATACACACACAAGATGTGCAGTGAAATGAAAGTGGCAATGCCTGTACAGAACAGAACAGAACCAGTATTTACATTTTAGAAAAAAAAGACACAACATTAAATTAGTCCCTGGTGAGATAAGAGTTTACAGTCCTAATGGCCTGTGGGAAGAAACACCATCTCATCCTCTCTGTTTTCGCAGCGTGACAGCGGAGGCGCTTGCCTGATCGTAGCAGCTGGAACAGTCCATTGCTGGGGTGGTAGGGGTCCTTCATTATCTTGCTGGCTCTGGATTAATATACTATTATATATATATATGTATGTTAATAGCCTGGTGGTTGTTGGGAAGAAGCTGCTCCTGAACCTGTACTTTACAGTTTTCAGGTTCTACCTTTTTCCGGATGCCATGCGTGAAATAGAAGTGTGGCCAGGGTGATGTGGGTCTTCTATGATGCTGGTTGATTTTTGAGGCAGCTACTCATGTAGATCCCTTCGATGATGGGGAAGTCAGTACCTGTGATGGACTGTGCAATGTGTTTGCAATCTTCATCATTCTTGGACATTCAAGTTGCCGAACCAGGCCATGATACAACCAGTCAACAAACTCTCTACTATACACCTGTATGATTTAATGAGAGTATTCATTGACATGCTGAATCTTAGTCTTGTATGGGTTGGGATCCTTCTTCAGACTGATTAACAAGTGAACACGTGAGGAATGTTGATTGGTAGCTGAGTCAGGTGGCAAGGAAGGTGAGAGTGGGAAAAACAAAATGGATGAGAATAGTGGAATCTGATAAGAAAGGAAGATGTGGAATGGAATATAAAGCCAGAGTGAGAGATGGTGGGTGGATGAGAACAAAGGGGAAGGGAGGGTGAAGACTATTTATGTACCTGTAAGAGGGTGGGTTATGAGATGAGTGGGTGGAGGAGGGGAAAGGAATTGGATATTGGGTATGGGGGAAAGGAAAGAAAGGTGCTTGTAGCATGGGGATCTGGGTATACAAGGGGAAAGGGTAGTTTATCTGAAATTTGAGGATTCATTGTTCAAGCCATTGTTCAAGCCATGAACATAGGCTACCTAAGTGGAATGTGAAGTATTGTTTTTTGTCCATTGCGTTGCCTCACTCTGGCAGTGGAGGAGGCCAAGGAGAGACTGGTTGATTTGGAAATGGGGAGGGGCATTGAAGTGGCTTGCAATTGGGAGCTCCATCTGGCCCTGTGCTGGTGTTGGCAAAGTAGTCGCCTAGACCATGCTTGACCTTATCATTGCATATATTTATTGGGATTTCTTTTCACACTTAAGTTTCTCTCTAATAACAGTCATTGTGGAACATATTTTATTTTACTTCATTGAAGATTTATGCAATAGCAAGCTTTTATAAAGGAATTCAGGTCACATAATCAGTTACAAAAATGATGTTCCACATTAAGACTTATTTTATTTGTATAAAATTATGATATTGAAATGGTTAGAAATACATCTTACTGGTATTGCACTGCATATAATTGAAAAAAAAATTATGATTAAAAAACACCCAAGAACACAAGGAAATAAGAGCAGAAATAGGCCATGAAGATTCTTAAGCCTGACCTATCATGGCTGGGTCATGATCAATGCCAGCACAACACCTCACCTCAATACTAGTTCTCCATGACCCTCAAACCTACAATTTTTCAAATATTTATTTATTTCTGATTTTAGTACATCTGATGATCTGGCCTCCATGAGCCTGGGAGTGTGTAGCAAAGAGGTCCAGAGATTTGTTACTCTCTAGAAGACATTTCTATGCATCTTAATTTTATTTGATATGATATCCATATCCCCATATTTGTACTCTCTCATAAATAGAAACATATACCCTTTAAAGCCTCCCTTAGATCTTCTATATTTAAGTAATGTCACTCCTTAATGTAACTTTCTAAATTCCCAAGAATAGAGACCCAAACTGTCTAGCCTCTGTTAATAGGATAACCCTCTCATCCCATGAATTAGTTTGTTGAATCTCTGTTGAACTGCCTTCATTGCTACTATCTCTGTTTAAGGCAACTTCATTAGCACCCTGGAACTGGAATAAAACCTCCCTGTTATTAAACTCCAATCCCCTTTCAATAAAGTCCAGCATGCCAATTCTTAACATGCAATTCTTAACTACTTGTCACACCTGCCCACTAATGTTTTATGATTCATGCTCCAGATCACCTTGGTCTCCCTGAGATTCACTCACTTACAGTTTTTCTCCATTTGGATAGTAACCCACCTTTTGATTCCTCTCACTGAAATGTATAACCTCATACTTCCCGACACTAAACTCCATTTGTAGGCTTTTGTCTCATTAATTCACAGTTTTCTCTGAAGGAAGATGCTTTATCACGATTTTCACTCCGAATACATTAAAATCATTTTTATGTTCAATGAAAGTGAGATTGGTGTTTAATCCCCCTGCTTTCCCATTAATTTAAAATGTCTTCAGAATATGCTATAATCATCACTGAATTGCAAATGTGGTATCTGTAAGCATTTGAACATAATGACCCTTCAGTCTGAAGAAGGGCCTCGACCCGAAATGTTGCCTATTCTTTCACTCCATAGATGCAGCCTCACCCGCTGAGTTTCTCCAGCATTTATGTCTACCTTTGAACATAATGACTGATCATTTGACATCCAGTCATATTGGTAAATATTACTGCATTTACCTTGTATAGGTTGAGATCTCTGCAGCTGTGCAAATTTGCTTATGACTTTCAACAGCATTGTTTTGATCTCTGGGAGAGCACAGTAATGTTACCAAGCCAAAAACTTGTCGCTGATAGCATCCATCCTGAGAGATCATGGAGCAAGACAGGGGAGATGCTGGAGTGGGAAATTAAAGGTGTGATATTCACATCAGCTGCTAGGTGGTAAATCCATGCTCTATTTCATGAGCTAACAGCGATATCCAGAAGAGCTGGCAATTCTAAGTAAAATAACTGTCATAAATCTGGGTCTGTAACAAATGCATTTTCAGATTCTCTGCCACTGACCACTCCCATAAGCAGTCTGAGCATTTTTCATTTGTGGAATTGGCTTGTATTACCTTGCATTTAAAGTAGTACAATGGCATAATCCTGGGACGTAACAATAGTACCTCCTTGTGACTTGTAGTCCATGTTATGTTTTTAAAATACATACGTGCCCTCTGAAAGTGGAATGAGAAACGCAAACCCGAGACAAACCAATAAACTGCTTTATTTCATTATAAGGTGAATCAATAAAAAAGTAGTGAGGATTAAATTTATTCAGTCACAGCTTCAAACTAATCTTCATGTAATGACATAATCAAGGTCATTCACCTTCAGAGGGTCATCTTACTCACTAAAGCTAAATGAATCCTAACAGCCAGTACAGTACTCAACCTATAGTTCTGGCTAAAAAAACCATCACATGTTCCCCTTTATAATTCTGACTGCCATCTCAGAATCCTGTTTCAATAGCCTCTTTGCCAAGTAGTGTTCTGCTTCTGTGTGGTACTGACCTCAGATAAAGAGCTGAAAGTTTCTCAAAATGTTATGCTGATGTATTTACAAATTATCAAGAAATAAAATCCTCATTTACTATGAGGAACTAACATTAAATCAAGTGCATTAGCGTTATCGCTATTTTCATGGATCTCTTTTTTCCACTGCATGTATACATTAAATTCTACACTGAACATTCAGCACAACACTTTCTGCAAACGTTTTCCCACAAAAAAAATTACAAAATTATAAGTGTAATTAATCTTATTAAGTGAAACTAAGTTCTACGTTATTTACTATTATTCTGGAAATTATTATTCATAGATTTATGACAAAGGAGACATGCCATATCAATGGTTGTCATTCTTTAAGAACCAAATTAAATAATGAAAACTTGAATCCAATATATTGAAGCCAGATCTAGAAAATTGTAGCAAGAGTCAATGTTTAAAAATTAATAATGGCAGGTGTAATTAGTATTGTGCATTATAAGCCTTGGATAGTGGCCAATGACATTAAATATCAGGAAGATATATTTTTAACAGATATCAATAATGGGATTTAGACTCAAATTCATTGTAGCTGTTATCAGTTTAAACATCAACCTAGCTGCTTTCCACTTTTCTATTTTAATTATAACCAACACCACTTAAATCTTTTACAAGATTAAAACATGACAGAGGTTGCAAGGAGTAGCATACTCCCAAGGTATATATGATTCAGCCTTAGTGAAGTGATGAACAGAAAAGTAAGTAACGATATGGGTTAATGGACATGTACCTCATTCATCATTCTGTATTGTCCAATATAAGTGTTCTTTTATCAGGACGATTAGAACTGATGTCATCACATTTCGCATAAATCATTTGTCACAGGACCTGAACAAGCAAGAGAGTCCTATTAGCTGCAATGTCCTGAAATCAACACTGCTAAATTAATGACTTTTGTTATCCTTTGGCCTGCTGCATGCAGCCACCAACTGTGTCATGCTGCTGGCATATAATCCTGTTTTCCATACAAGCATAATTGCTGATAAATGCAGAAATGTTCTATTAAAAAAAAAATTACCACCCTGAATTTGGATTACTTTTGAATCATGAATTCAATAAAATGTAGATAAAGTAATAGCCAGAAATCAATTATTTGCACTGCAGACAATTTAATTATCCATTACACAATTAAGCATAAAACTTTGTTACATAAAGGTGATTTCATATACTTTTAATTCCATGTGATTATTATGGTGAGCATTACAAAGTAGAACTAGAAACATATAAAACCGTTAAGATTTTATATACATGATCTCTGGAAGAGGAATTTCTGATTACAAAATGTAATTCAGTCTACTGCAATTGCATGGGTTAATTTGTCATTCATTTCTCATTAATAATCAAATTACTTCTAACTATCTTTTATTCAGCAAATGCCATTATCAATTCATATGTATCAGATTCAAAGTTGAATCATAGGAAGAGCGTAATTTATGTAAGGTAAGTGCAAAATTTTTCAAGAAACAACATTGCACATTTTTATTTTAGCTGATCAGATTCCATGATGTGCCTACACCAGACAGTTTCATCACAAATTTTGGTCTATCATTTGCACATTAGATAACAGTCATTGAAAATCAGCATAAGATTGGGTATGTTATTTCCAGTTTGTGACATATTGTATAACATCTCTAAGCATCTGCCACTTTGGAGTATATATGTGCTGAACTGGAGTCATTTATGGTTAAAGGACAGAATGGAAATTAACAGCGAAATGTGAGTAATAGGTTCATTTTGTATCTTTTCCCAAGAGAGAATTTCAGATGTACACTGATTAGTGTTAAGCATCCAATGTTTAATGGTATTGTGCTTTCTAAAATATGCCTCCATGTAGTTTGTGACCACATTGTAACCAGTTTTATGTCACTGTTATTATATCGTTCATGGATCCTAATCCAGTATTACACTTATACAACCTCAACATAGTTATTGTGCAATCTACTGGATTTCCATTTGCAAAATTAACTGTTGTGACAGCAGTACCGGTGCTGTTTTCTTCCACATTAAATGGTTTCATATTTTGCTTTCAGTGTCCAATAGTTTAATTATATCCCTTTTTAAATTCAAGCACAGTTTTTACAGAATTTATTAATGTCAGTGCAATAAAATAAATCAATAAACTGACAATTGAACTGATAATATAAAAACAAGCAGTAATAAATCAGATTGGGGCAGCTTACACGCTGAATATTTTTTATGTTGCTAAATCTTATGTTACACATTAAACTGGAAATATTAAACATTGTGAATAATGACAATGGTCTGTTGATTTCCTAGTACATCAGTGGTACCTGATGAGATACTAGCAAACTAACAGCACAGTGTTCTACTTCAAGTGTCACCTCTTTTTTCTGCTCAGATGGAAAAAAATCGTGATTTGTCAGATTTTATTATTTAATATTTGCAAAATAGTGTTATAATTGGCTTTTTCTTAAAGCTAATGTTTAAGTCTGAAGTTTCACGTTTCTATTTATACATGACAGAATCCCACATAACTTGCTAACTAATTGTTCACTTCTTTCCATTTTAACATATGGATCTGTTACCAGTTAGGCCCACAATACAGCTGTTGCGGAGTGGACCCTGTACGACAGACCACTGTTTGCATGAAATTTCCATTTCACTGGTGGACTTCCTATGGAGGTCCTCAGGCTCCTTGAAATAAATGTGGAAATCTGGCTGCAGGAGAAAGGGAAATATAGCTTTTTATTTGATTTAATTCAAAAGATTTAAAAAACATTTATCTCAATTAAACCAAGAGTATCTTGACTCTTGGTTTAATTGAGATAAAGGTTTTTTTTAAATCTTTTGAATTGTAAAACTAAACAAAAAAAAAAGATTTATTACTTTTAGGTCATATTAACCATTTTTAAACAGTTTCTCAGTAATTTTGAAAGTTGCTGACCGTGATCATGACACCACACTGCCTGTGAAACCAGGAAAGATAAAAGTGTAGTCAAACACGTCTATGCCTGTTACAGGGTGTGTGCATGTGTTGATAGGTGCCTATATGCCTAAACTTTTAAATATCTATTCAATAGACCCTGGTCTCCAGTTATCTTGGATCAAACCTTTGCACCCTATGCATCAACTATCTCAAAATGAATAATGTCAAACATCACAACTTCTGCTTCTCAATTATCAACTAGGAGATTCGGGGCCTCATGGACAGAATCAACAACTCTCTGTTATCATTTACTGAATCCTCTGACATTCTGACATTGGCATTGCCAAGGTAAGTGAGACACCATGTGGAGGGGGTGGCAAGGTTAATGAATAAGGGGTAGCACCTCTTCTCGAAGGACAAGCCAAAGATGAAAGTAATTTCGTAAAGTAAGCTTTACCAACACAATTTGCCAGTCTAAGATTTCAATAACTTCTCGACAACAAAGATATCGCTATCAGTTGCACCATAGCTAGTATCAAAGACTGTTGGAAAATGTTTACCCAATCAACTTGTTTATCTCCATCAGTCTAGCCACAAAGGTGGCACAACAAGGAAATTAATATTGAATGACTCAAGGACCCCTCAAATATAGCTTTTGTCAGTCAGCCCCATTTGGATGACCTGACAACCTCCAACCAACATGAACTGCAGAGTGATCCACTGTAGCAAACCTGTTTTGTAATCCAATATAATTATCATCTGTGAAGAAACACTTGGCTGCTCTACCAAAAAATCTCACCAGGACAGACTTGATCAGGAGATCAATGAGCCCAGTAGTTATACTGTAAATTCCCAAAATACTTTTGTTGGGAATTCAACTATACATCAAGAGGAAAAATAACAGGTCTTCAGGTACCTGATGGCCAAGTTCCACCAGGAAATCAATGACCTCATGATCAAAGACCCAGAGGCCAATCCCGTTGAAAGGCAAAATAAGAGATGGATTACCAAAGACTGAAAGGCAGATGAAACGTACTGGGGAAAAAAGAAAAAACAGGGCTTTTGTTATTGAACTGAGTACCATTAACTCCAGTCCACAGAAAACTGTCAATCAGCGTCATCCCTGACTAACAAGAGTTTGGAAAGTCTAAATGGCAATTGAAAGAAAACAATGAATAGACAAAATCTCGACTAAGTTTCTAAAACTTCTCTGAGCAGAACATCTCAACCTCAGCTCCCATATCAGGGAAGAGGTGAGCTTGCCAGGGGACCTCAGACATACCATATATAATTCTCACTTAGCCTGGACAATAAACATGACATGTGCCGTGATAATTTATGTTTGCTACTCATCTTTAATATGGGCAAATTTATCACTGTAACTTAGGATTTCTGTCAATTATAAAGTTTTAGTTAATTCTATGATGGAATATTCTTCAATTACCTGAATTAATATAGTTGTAACACTGGAAAAGTTCAACATTATTTGAAGAGAGCAAATCACTGGTTTGATTTTCATGCTAATTAGCTTAATAATCACCCATCAAACATCCATACACGTGAACGCAGGATACAAAAAAGGCCATATAATTCCATACAATCCATACCCACCGCCAGCCAATTCCCATTCCCCCATCAGAAAGCACGATACTGTGGGAACAGTAACTCCCAGTCACAAACTGTCTCTAAATTAGACAACATTTCTGTTTAATCATTGCTGAGAAAATGTTTAGAATACCTTCCTTGTATTGGTGTAGATGTTTCAACTCACAAGAAATGTAACAGCTCAACCAGAAATCCAAACATTACTACTTCTTTGGGGCTACAAGGAATAAAGGAGGGAATGTGGCCTTGATTCTGTTGTCCATACCAAAAGAAGAAATTAAAAAATGATTATGTCCTTTTAATTTTCATACCAATGCATCAATTTTCATACCTCTGCAAATTCATGCAAAGAGAACGGCTACTTACTCAGCCAAAAGAATGAAAAGTAAATATGTTAAGAAATGCTTTTAATCGGTAAAATATGCCTTTGTCCACAGACTAGAGCTTGCCAGCATAAACCACCTACATATGTTTTTATCTCAAGGAACCAGCCTACACCAAAGACGCTTTGAAGGCTAATGGTCAACAAAAGTAGCCTATGAGTAATTTAGTGATACATAGAAACATAAAAAATAGGTGCAGGAGTAGGCCATTCGGCCCTTTGAGCCTGCATCACCAGTTAACATTATCATGCCTGATCATCCAACTCAGTATCGTGTACCTGCCGTCTCTCCATACCCCCTGATCCCTTTAGCCACAAGGGCCACATCTAACTCCCTCTTAAATATAGCCAATGAACTGGCCTCAACTACCTTCTGTGGCAGAGAATTCCAGAGACTCACCACTCTCTGTGTGAAAAATGTTTTCCTCATCTCGGTCATAAAGGAATTCCCCCTCATCCTTAGACTGTGACCCCTTGTTCTGGACCTCCCCAACATCGGGAACAATCTTCCTGCATCTAGCCTATCCAACCCCTTTAAGAATTTTGTGAGTTTCTATAAGATCCCCCTTCAGTCTTCTAAATTCTAGCGAGTACAAGCCAAGTCTATCCAGTCTTTCCTCATATGAAAGTCCTGACATCCCAGGAATCAGTCTGGTGAACCTTCTCTGTACCCCCTCTATGGCAAGAATGTCTTTTCTCAGATTTGGAGACCAAAACTGTACGCAATACTCCAGGTGTGCTCTCACCAACACCATGTACAACTGCAGTAGAACCTCCCTGCTCCTATACTCAAATCCTTTCTCTATGAATGCTAACATACCATTTGCTTTCTTCACTGCCTGTTGCACCTGCATGCCTACTTTCAATGATTGGTGTACCATGACACCCAGGTTTTGTTGCATCTCCCCTTTTCCTAATTTGCCACCATTAAGATAATAGTCTACCCTCCTGTTTTTGCCACCAAAGTGGATAACCTCACATTTATCCACATTATACTGCATCTGCCATGCATTTGCCCACTCACCCAGCCTATCCAAGTCACCTTGCAGCCTCCTAGCATCCTCCTCACACCTAATACTGCCCCCCAGCTTCGTATCATCCGCAAACGTGGAGATGTTGCATTCAATTCCCTTGTCCAAATCATTAATATATATTGTAAATAGCTGGGGTCCCAGCACTGAGCCTTGCGGTACCCCACTAGTTACTGCCAGCCATTCTGAAAAGGACACGTTTACTCCTACCCTTTGCTTCCTGTCTGCCAGCCAGTTCTCTATCCACGTCAATACTAAACCCCAATACCATGTGCTTTAAGTTTGTATACTAATCTCTTATGTGGGACCTTGTCGAAAGCCTTCTGAAAGTCTAGATATAACACATCCACTGGTTCTCCCTTATCCACTCTGCTAGTTACATCCTAGAAAAATTCTATAAGATTCGTCAGACATGATTTACCTTTCGTAAATCCATGTTGACTTTGTCTAATGATTTCACCACTTTCCTCTTTACAAGGGCCTCAGCAGAATAGAGATAAGTTTTGTAAATTACTTCCAGTAACAAAAGCTAGTAGAAGTTTTAAAGATAATCAGCATTCTATGCAACAAACTTACTTTCATTATTTAATAGCATCCAATAACATCACAGTCAATAAACAGATTTTGATGCATCATCAGTATTGATATTTTAGTATATATGACAGCTAATTTGCACAAAGTGACATGTCATAAACAGTACAGAAATAAATAATTAGATCATTTGTTTTGGTTGTGTTTTATAAAAGAACAGGTTAAACAATTAGAGAGTTATTGCCTTTTAAAAAAGTCTCATGGGATCATTTGGATTGCTCTGACACGTAGACATATCAACATATTTTCTAAGAGACAGCATGTCCAACAGTGTAGCATTTCCTCAGTCCTGAACAATTCGATCAGCCAAGTTTACAAGCTTAAATCTATGGTGTGTGGCTCTCTATTTATGAGATTGACGTCACTGAACCATAATTGAATCTTGTAGATTCAAGGTAACTGTCAAAGTCATAATTAAGAAGGAGGTTTCATTCAACCAGCAAAGTTCCAAAGTCATTATTTTAAAATAAAGAGAGTGTAATACCTCAATGAACTCCTCAATTTAAGATTTAATGGCAAAAATCCAACAAGGTTTATTTTAAAATAAGGAAATTCAAACATTGTTGCATTCTTTCCCTATTTCTTAGAATAACAGATTTTTTTTACAAATGATTATTATTTGATTGTAAAATGCAAATAATAATGAAAATCAAGATTGCTGAGCCAAAGATGCCCATAGAAAAGTAAAGTTCATGCAATAGTCTGGTCATTTCTAATTCTATGGATGCTGGGTGGCTAAAATTAAGAATGTATTACCAGATAAAGAAGCTCTTACTATGTTACTAATATACACCAGGGTTTCGACTGACATGGATTTTTATCTTAATTATGGAACAAATCTCTACTCCCATTATTTAATTCAATTTGCATGCATGAGTGGGCACTTATTAAATGTAATCTTACATCTGTCATTCCAGCACTACCAAGAGCTTAATCATAATGGTGGTGAGAAGTAGCTACTCCATCACTGGGAGAAATGCTGTATTGTGGAATAGCTGGGAGGGAAAGAGGTTGAAAGCTATGTACCTGTCTCACAAGTCTTTGACATGAATTACAGCTTGAGGAAGACTTAGTCTTTTCAGTCATTTTGTATCTGCTAAACCGTGAATTGATGATATTCCAATGTATTAATAATTGTTATCATTAATGAACCAAAGCAAGAGCATGGTTATGTGAATTTTAAGAAGTGGTCGATCATATGTTAGATCGAATGTTATGAATTGCAGTTAAAGTGCAAGGGATTCCTCCATTTTCATATATGATATAGCAGTTGTAATTCACAAGGTACAAATTGATCCATATCCTAAAGACAGAACTAGAATGGTAGAAAAATAAATTCTTGCACATGTACTTTCTGAAATATCTGTAAAGTGAGCTTCCATTGCATTATAAGATTGACATCTTATAACATTCATGGTGCCTTGAACCACCCAAGACTGTTGGAATATGAAACAAGGGATATTGAAAGAATGGTAGAATCATTAAAGAGTCCTGCAATGTGAAATGCATGGAAACAAATTGGTGGAAGCTAAGGATGCCACCCAATGATACTACTTCAGGGCCTTGCAGCAATCTATAGCACATTTTGATAAGGCAGCAGAAGAAAATATTTAGTTGCTTATCAGCTGATAATTGACCTTAGCACAGCAAGAAAACCATAACTGCAGTTATCACATCAGGAGGATTCACTACCCTGTAGGCCAGCATGTTAACCATGTGGCTCATTAATAATGTTAAGCAACAAATAGGTATGTTACAAAACTTACCTTTAGCGGTGCTGCAGTTCTGAGGGGGGGGGGGGGGGGTTAAAATGCGGTTTTCCCTTGCCATCCGGAGCTTTAATTTCTCTGAGTGTGAAATTTTTCTTAAGATTCGTTCCGACTGCCGGTAAGTTAAAAAAAAAATTAAATCGCCCGACTATTTCAGTGCTGCAGTAAAATAAAAATTAGCTCCTAATGCTGTGAATGACGACAACGGGGACGGATTTTACGTAGGGGACAGGTAAATGAAAGCTGTTTATTTTTTCATGTAAACTTGTTTCTTCAGATGACCTTAATCAACATTTCATGTTGCGAAACGGTGATTTATTCCCCATACGAACCAGCAGAATTTTTCCTGCCGATATGGGGTTTAAATTCACCGCAACCGCAACGTTCCAATCCATCGTGTTCCAGAAAATCCCACTCGCAAGCTAATGGCCATTAATTTACAGGCATTAAACACTAAATTCCTTCCATTTGGCCTATAAATTAATGACAATTAGATTTAAAAATCATGTTATATTGTGAATTCTTGTGTGAATGTTAGTTGGACACTTAGGCTTTAAAAAAAATGTTAATTTTTTCTTAAGAAATGGATAGATGTTTAGATCTAGTAATTGAATTTTGTAATTAGCTACAATTGGGTAACTAACTAATTATACGCTTTAATTTCAGGTCATCCAAGTAAGATTGTTTCATATTTGTTTCAGAATGCTTCAATCTATAATAACTGAACATTTCTTTCTGTTCTCTTAAATTTTAAGAAAGTTATGGGCTTTTGACTGTCCTCGATCACAACTTTTGTGTTAAATCAATAGAAAAGCAATAGGAAACAAGTTGCTCATTTCCGAGTATGAAAATGGCCATAACCTTTTTAATACTGAAGATATGAAAGTGAATTAGGTGTCAAATTAAACTTCTTTTTATGCTTTATCTGATGGGATAAATTGCAGACTTGATTTTTTAAATCTCAAAATTTTGTAACATTGCTACAACAAATACAAGGAACCTAAATTATGCAGATTCACATAGTCACAAAAAGTGGCTTGATTTAGGTATTGGAATGGCAACATTTTTATTGATTACTTACTTGACATTCTCCCTAATGCATAGACAGGATTGTCTTCACTTTAAACCCTTAATACAAGAATCATATATATTTCATTTATTACCTATGAAGAAGGGTTTCAACCCTAAACATCACCCATTCCTTCTCTCCAGAGATGATGCCTGTGCAGCTTATCCAGTATTCTCAGAATCAGACTCAGAATCAGAATCAGATTTTATTCGCCAAGGGTACACAAAAGGCTGGAGAAACTCAGCGGGTGCAGCAGCATCTAAGGAGCGAAGGAGATAGGCGATGTTCAATGTTCAGCTTCATCAATGGTGGGCCGTAGAGCCTGGAGAATGTGATCCGAAAAATGATCACATCTCCGGGAAGGCAAGAACCTGAAAAAAAGTTTCCCCCGATTCCCCCCCCCCCCCCCCCCTTCCCCCCATACAAAACAAACCGAAGTACATTAAATCAAACTTTTAACAAACACTAAAAATAAGACAAATATGAAAAAACAAACAGATTGCCGGCAGGGCTGCCATCTCCCCCGGCGCCCCCTGATGGTAGGACTGTGTATATTTTCATATTTTACCTGTTTCACAACAGTATTCTGAAAATAAAGTTTCACGGGACGCTGAAAAATGTGAACAATATCCCCTAATATGAGAACCAACTTTCAGTGAATGAAGACATCAAGAATGAAATTCACCATCCACTTCATTGTTCTAGTACGCCCTATGGTCAGTTGAAAAAATGGTCACAAGAAGATCAAGTACTCAGAACAATAACAGGGGTCATTGTCTACCTTGCCGCAGTGATCACTACCCCCCTATTTGCTTCTGAGAACTAAACGTCTCACAGCACAGCAGACACCTACTGACATTTGAAAGTTACCAACAACTACTAACTACAACTATTACATCTCAAAATTCCCTGAAAGGCAAGTCAACCTATGTCAGTGTCCTATTCCAGACCAATATCCCCAGTACTGAGACTTGAGTTACATTCAGTCAACTACATTGGTAAGGCCATGTTGTTCAATTACCTGACACAAACATCACACTCTGAGCTCTGACATGGGAAAAGGGTACCAATGCAACATCCTCACATTACTTTCTGGTCCACAACTGTTCATCCTGGTAAACGAGGACTTGACATTGTTAATATATATGCAATTATCAAAGGTGACACCAGATGATGTACAGAAAGCAATACTTTATGTTGAACTGACGAGAAAATATTGCAGCACCATGTTCATTTATAGTTACCACACCACAAAAAACATTGGAGTAGAGATAAAATCAACCAGATGAATTTAAATGCGCAAAGAATTAGGAATGAGGAAAGAAAAACAGATGAGATTGGCTAACACCAACAATGCAACCTATACTGAATGCAAATTGACAATTTGACTTGCTTTTCTTTTGTATTAACTTAAATAGGTTGTGCAACTATTATTGACAAATTTCATCTGCAGTTATTGACACAACAATCTGGAAGAAAGTTGCTCAAATTTTTAAATTGCAAACATGAGGTAAACCTAAAATATTATTTGAATTTAGAACTTGAAGGCAGTCAGAGGACAGGAATTTATGTTGTGAAGGTAATTTAAAACATGCACCTATATAAAACTTTGATGTAAAAATTATTATTTAGACTAGTCTATAAGCAGGGCAGGATAAGATATAATCAATTGGTATGTTGAAAATACAATTGCATCTTAGAAAACGAATAGCTGAGATATTAAAGGACAAATTTGGTGGACTGATAAACCTATTCCCATTTTTTAATTCACTCATAAATTTTACCTGTTGCCATTTACAAATATTTCCAAAAAACAATGAGCACAACACCAATAGAAAGCATTTAGGTTTTACAAGATACGTTCCGCCAGAACAAAAGCATAATTTTGCTGTTTTTATCTTAAAATGTTTACCTGTTCATATAAATAAATTTAAAATGTATTCCAGAAACAAATAGCAATTGCTCATGCTTAGATTCACCTTTGCTTTATGTAATTAAAATAATTTTAAAAACATTTCAATCATTGAATAACAAAAGCTCTGCCATCTATCCAGTATGTATGAAGATCAGTGCATATTCTTGACATATTCAGTATTTTAGATATATGGCTTTACTTTAATGCTGTTAAAAATCACGTGATCTCAAAAAACAAACCAAATCATGTCTTGACTCTTGGTTAATCCGTTGTTGCACAGTATTATTGTTTAATTCTACCTGATTCGTATTTTACATTAGATTTTTGAATTTATTTTGATTAATGCTTTACTTCTCAATCCTTTCTGCAATAAAATATAAATATATGGCAATGAATTGTGCTTTTTATGGCTCTATGACCTATTTGCTATAAAGAAAAGACAAGTACTCTCTGGGGAGCTAAAACAGGCACTGGTGCCATACAACACACATACCATTGTATGATTTGTTTGCTAACAACCAATCACGTTCTATTGATGACTTTAATGAACAGGTTTTTCACTTTTAGGTTTGGTGCGTGGCCAAATGCATGTTGCCATTTGATGGGAAATTCACTGTACACCTGTTCATACCAGCTGGCAACATAACCCATGTCACAAGGATATGTCATTGCAATGTGAGTTCAAAATCCTAACTGTGTCTATGTGACAGTCAGAATAGATAATAAAAGGAACTCTGGGACTAAAAGGGGTGGAGTATTCAGTGCTGTTTCAGCGACACAGATGTGTGGGGAGTGTGATAAAAGAAAGTACCATCTGAGGGAAAAAGCTTGAACAAAAGCAAATGTCATTTGCATGATATAATTATGGACAGGCACTCACTGCTTTGTAACCGTGCTCAAAAGAATGATTCTGAAAAATTAACTTACTGTGGTCTATGAATGCTAAAGTAGGACTTAGGTTTAAAAAAGGTCAGTCTGTATTGGTACTAATTTACTTATTCATTCTGAATTTGCTGACACCAATTTAAATGGCACAAAATTGCAATAAATAGGGCAATGAGCATAAGCTAATTAATGGAGAAATATACCAACAGTAATGCAGAAAGCGTTTTGCATTTTCTGTGTAAAGACATAGCAAAAAGGATTGACATCTTGGGGGAAAATATTTAATTTGTTTGTGTGAATTTGTTGCATTAATTTAAGCAAACGTGAAACACTATGAAAGAAAAAACAAATACAGGGAAATTATTATGGATATATTAATTAAATGAATCAAGATTGCCTAATTTCAAAACAATAGCTTTCAGCACTGGAATAAATATCCAATTACAATCATAAATAGGAATATATTAAGAGCAAATAATGAATTGAATACTGGGTTGGAAGGAAGGGGAATGTAGAAGACCATGACAATAACCTAATGATGGCCAGCTAAAACATCCTACATAATTATTTGCATCAAACTAATATCAATTTCTAAAGCAAGTCAATGTTCCTGCTTGTGTACTGATAATCTTTCTTGGCTGGTCAATTGTGCAAACAAGTGATATTTTCTCTGAGCATCTGTGATCCTCTGGGGAAAATGTATGAAAAATCTTAACTTTTAAAATCACGAAATCCTCATTTATTGTCTGTTTGCATAGAGTTCAAACCTGAACAACTTATTCTGTAATTCTGTTATTCTTTATCATTGGCACCAGTATGTGGTTAATATGGAAAATTATTATTTTCAACTCAGTAAATTGATCATTAATTATTTTTCAGATATACTGCAATGTTCACAGAACAGTATTATTCCTTTTCGTTTTGCAAAGCCATGACAATTAAGTGATAATATGTAACCCAAAATTCAAGTGTCCATTTCGGCACTGAATGTCCATTTCACCAGATAAGAAACACTTCAATGTGCATTTCAAAAGAATCAATTGTCAACCCTTACTTGCTGGTAACATTTCATCCTTTCAGAGCTTGGTATTGACATTAATAATTTAGGAGGTCACACACCAGTTTGTAAGACATTGTCACAGGTTGTTCCATTCAATAGTAATTGCTGAATTGATGACTGGATAATAGCTTTACTTTCAACCAGTAGAGGAAATCTAGAGCAAGAGAGCACTACAATAGTGTGATTATAATTCATTATTTGAAAGGGCATGTGATAACTGTAAACAAAAGGCAAGTCCAGCATCTGATGTCATTATTAGTTCTCAACATGTTTGAACAGCATAGAATCAAAATATTAAGTGTTGCATTATTTTATATTGCCAGATAGAAAAAGAACAGAATCATTAAGATAAAAATGACATTTAAATTAAACTAAACTAAATTTTTTTAGAAGTGTTTGCAACTCATTGGATATTCAGAATAAATAAAATATTAAACTCATTTAAGGAAAAGGTTTGACATTGTGAAGTAACAAAAATACAGTAAGCTAAGCATCCCTCTGATTATGATAGAATAGAACAATATGTGGGTATTTCTTGCAACCATTATGGAAACCCCATGCTAAATCTATGTCAACAATAAGCTATGAAAGAAAGACGATTCAATTGTAGAACCATATCATTTTCATAGAACATAGAACAGTAAAGCACAGGACAGGTTCTTTGGCCCACAATGTCTGTGCCAAACATAATGCCAAGACCAACTCTTACTTACCTGCTCAAAATCCATATCCCTCCATTCCATGCATATTCATATGCCTATCCAAAGTTTATTTAATGCCACTACCATATCTGCCTCAAGTGCACACCAAAACTTATATTTTTACAATTGGCTCTTCAAAGTTATACTTTGACATCTTGCATTGTTGTAATATAGAAAAAAACCAAAAAAGTATTCAAATCAATTGAAGTGCAGCCCATGTATATAATGTGTTCACTAGAATTATGCCAGCAATGAGAAAGGGTAATTATATGCTCATTTGACATCCTGGCATTATTTTTTATTGGAGCAGACACAAAGGACAGATTTAAAATATGCTTTTATCTAAGATCTTGAATGGGTATTATTGAACAGGAACATGAATGTGCAGACCAACTGGCTGGAGATTTTGTCAAGTTCTTCAACCTCTCATTATTGAGAAATGATGTTCCCACCTGCATTGTAAGGGGATCAATAATACTGGTGTTCAAGAAGAGTAAGGTGACATGCCTCAACAACCTTCGACTAGTGGTACTAATGTCCAGGCTGATGACATGCTTTGAGAGGTTGGTATGGCACATATCAACTCCTACCTCAACTAGAACCGGAATCCACTATAATTTGCCTACCGCCGCAACAGGACACGGAGGATGTGATCTTGTTAGCTTTCCATTCTGCACTGGCCACTTGAACAAATAAAAACACACACATCAGGCTGTTGTTCATAGGTTACAGCTTAGCATTCAACACCATCATCCCCTCCATGGAACTAGATCTCCGTGCATCCCGTGCAACTGGATCCTTCACTTCCTCATCAACAGAACATAATCAGTACCAATTGGCAGCAACACATACTCCTCAATAACCATCAGCACAGGAGCATTAGCCCACTCACTCTATACGCATGACTGTGTTGCTGGACATATTTCCAACTCCCTCTTTAAATTTGACGATGACACCACTATTGTTGGGTGAATTACAGATGATGATGAGTCAGAGTATAGAAGGGAGATCAATCGACTGAATAAATGGTGCAAGAACAACAACCTTGCTCTTAACATCAGTAAACCAAGGAACTTATTGTTGATTTTAGAATTGGAAGGCCGAGGATCCAAAAACCTTTCTTCATCGATGGGACGGTGATGGAGAAAGTCAAAAACGTCAAATTCCTGGGCAGGCATATCTTTGCCTAGACTCAGCACTTTGATGAAATCATGAAGAAAGCCCATCAATGCCTTTACTTCCTTAGAAGGTTGAGGAGATTTGATATGTCAATGAAAACTCTTGAACTTTTATAGCTGCATTGATTTGTTGCATCTTGGCCTGAATTGGAAATTTGAACACCTACGATCGAAGCAGATTGAAAAAACTGGTGAAGACTGCCCAGTCCATCATGGGTACTGACCATCCCACCACCAAATGGATCTACAGGAGTACCTGCCTCAAAAAGGCAGCCAGCATCATCAGAGACCCAAACCATTCTGAACATGATCTAATTTCACTCCTGCCATCAAGAATTCTTGATTAGTATAAGTGTTAGAGGTTATGGGGAGAAGGCAGGAAAATGGGGTTAGGAGGGAGGGATAGATCAGCCATGATTGAATGGCGGAGTAGACTTGATGGGCCGAATGACCTAATTCTGCTCTGATCACTTATGATCTTATGATGAATAATAATAATAATAATAATAACTTTATTTATAAAGCGCTTTAAACAACTACAGTTGCCACAAAGTGCTGTACATGAGAACTCATGGACAAAACATTACAAACCATTAAAAACCGTAAGACGAAGGACTATAAAAAACACACTCTAAAAGTTAAAAGACATTAAAAGCACTAAGAACAGGAGCAAAGCCTCAGCCAGTGTCGAAAGCCAAGGAATAAAAATGAGTCTTGAGGGAGGATTTGAAGATGGACAGTGAGGGGGCCTGTCTGATGTGCAGCGGCAAGGTGTTCCAGAGTGCCGGAGCAGCAACAGAAAAGGCTCTATCCCCTCTGAGCCTCCGCTTAGACCTTGGTACCTCAAGGAGCAGCTGATCAGCTGACCTGAGGCACCGGGCAGGAGCATATAGGTGGAGCAGCTCAGAGAGATAAGACGGGGCGAGCCCATTCAGCGATTTAAAAACAAACAAAAGAATTATGAAGAAGGCATAGGAGCCTGAAATCTGCAACATCCAGATTGAGGAGCACCTTCTTCCCAATCCCTATCAGGTTATTAAACACTACAACCTCCAAATAAGCTCCAAACCACATAGACATTGTTTTTATCATTGCACTATTATTGCTTTTTTTTAAATATATACTGAGCTTTTTTTGTTGTTTGTTATGGTGTTTCCAGAGTACCATGTTCACATATCTGTTGTGCTGCTGCAAGTAAGAATTTCATTGTTTCATTTTAATACACATGGCAACACTCTTGATTCTTGATATTTAATCTCTTGCAACTAGTCTGCCATTCAGTGAGATCTTAATTGATCTTTTATCTGAATGGCATTCTTCTGTATAATCCCATATTCCCTGTTTGCCTTAATAATAACAAATATATATCAAATCTCTGCCATGATTATAATCAAAGAGTAAACCCCCAGAACCTGTTTATATGGAGATTTCCAAAGATTCTTCAACATCTAGAAATATAATGTTATTTTTATCTCTATCTTGAATGCTGGAATCCTTGTTTTGAAACTATAACTTCTAGCCATTCTAGTCAGGGAAAATGTTATCACTATATCTATCTTTCCACACTCTGTTCGAGCATTGACATACGGTATTCCACATGCAGTCTCACCTGGGTTCTTTAAAATTCCATTAAAAGGTATTGAGATCAAATCTCTTTTGTATCCAGATCCTCTTGCAATAAAGTACAATACATCCTTTGCAATCCCAGTCATCTGTTTGACCTTTCCATAGAGGCAGCAAGGATAAGGCAGGCAAAATACAAGCCTGTCCGTCCAATATAAATGGTGGGGAAATTATTGGAATAAACATTAAGTGATAGGATTATCCACACTTGGAAAGGCATAACATGATTAGGGATAATCATCACAGCCTTGTGCTTTCGAGATCCTGTCTGACATATGAGTGGCATTTTTGCAGAAGTATAAAATATATTGAGTATGGCTGCAAGTTTGATGTAATTCACAGACTTGTGCAAATTAATTGCATAATGGGCTGATTCTGCTATTTTATATATGATGAGTTTCAATGTCCACCCTTTGTTCTTATATTTTTCTTTAACACTATAAATCTCTCCAAAAAAGTTCTTCTGGTTATTTTTCATTCTCCGAATATTCATCTCCAGTGATTTATCATCATTTGAGAAGAACTTGTCGTAATTCACAAAATAGATATCGAGCAATTCCCAAAATAGATACACTCCAAAGAGAAGTACAAAGATCATAACTTTGCACCAATATTGGTGGAAGTCAGAGTGAGAGATAGCAAAGTTGGTAGGGAAGAGCCAAGTTCACAAGGTAGGGGTGATGACAATCCAGGATTGTCAAGCTAGGAGCAGAAACTGGATCACTATTACGCAAGAGGACGGTCGTCTGCAAAAGGAAATCAACTCCATCAATGAGGCCTTGCTGAATTTTGGAAAATAAGAAGGATTTGAGAAAGACAAGTGATGCCCTGAAGAAAGATTTGGAGGCAGCAGGATTCTCAATAAGCTCAAGCACCATGTGCTGATCTCTCATTGAAGTCGGATGTATATTCAATTCAATTCAATTCAATTCAAATTTAATGTCATTGCACAGATACAAGTATGGGTACAACCAAATGCAGTTTAGTGTCAGTACGTAGTGATAGCAATGTTTAGATAAATACAGATAAATAAATACAGATGTGGGAATCTATCGGCGGGACTCCGAGTTCAGCAGTGCGATGGTGTTATTGTAGAAGCTACTCCTCATCCTGCTGGTGCGGGACCTGAGGCTCCTGTACCGCCTCCCCGATGGTAGGAGGGCAAACAGTCCATGGTTAGGGTGGGAGGGGTCCTTGATGATCTTCCCAGCCCGTCTCAGACACCGTTTTCGGTGGAGGGCATCCAAGGCAGGGAGCGGGGCACCGATGATGTACTGGGCGGTTTTCACCACCCGTTGTAGTGCCTTCCTGTCTGCTACGGTGCAACTGCTGTACCATACCGTAAAGCAGATGGTCAGGATGCTTTCGATGGTACAGCGGTAGAAGTTGGTCAGGATCAGGGTGGACAGTTGGGCTTTTTTGAGCCTCCTCAGGAAGTAATGGCGCTGCTGCGCCTTTTTGATCAGCTTGGAGGTGTTGAGGGACCAGGACAGATCCTCCGAGATGTGTACCCCGAAAAAAACACTTAACTGCTGCAATGATGAAGAAGAAACAATACTAATGGGCATAAAAATATAATGATTGAAGATGTGAGGACTGGAGAAATGTGTTATTCAATTACAAAGGCCATTTCCTGGTTCAGAGCCAACGTATCTGCAGATCAATTGCAAATTCAGTGAGAAAATGCAACATCGACCAATTTGTCAAACACCCTGAAAAGATGATGTTCTGGGGTTTAGACTTTAAAGTGTAGAGATGCAGCATGGAAGTGCAGGTGCACCGAGTCCACGCCGACCAGCGATCACCACGTACTCTAGCACTATCCTGCGCACTAGGAACAATTTACACTTTTTCCAGAAGCCAATTTACGTACTAACCTGTACGTCTTTGGAGTGTGGCAGAAAACCGGAGCACCCAGAGAAAACCCTTGCAGTCACAGGGAGAATGTACAAATTCCATATAGACAGCACTTATAGTCAGGATCGAACCCGGGACTCTGGTGCTGTAAGACAGCAACCCTACCGCTGCGCCACTGTGCTGTCCTGTAAATTATTTATATATTTTAAATATACCCTGCAATTAAAACAAATTAATACTTAAGTGCACAATCTCACATTCCATCTGCCATGTCCATGCCCATTTATTTAACCTCTACATATCATATCTCCTTGATGTATTCCTGCATTCGCCTCCCAATGTAACCACTGCCACCACCCAGCTCTGACCAGCAGTCGATTTGGAGATATTACACTCTGTCTCTTCACCCAAAACTATTGATATAAGTTGTGAAACAGCTGAGAACCATCAATGATTTTTGCACCACCCCACTAATTGAAGTCTTTGTATCCTTTTTCTAATTGCCCTGCTATGACTTCCTTACTGATCGATTCAAACATTTTCACCATATGTCAGACTGACAGCTGTTGTTTTTCTGTTCTCGCTCTCATTTCTTAAATAATGGAGTAACATTTTTTCCTTTCAGTCTATGGGATTTGTTCTATAATCAATGAAATATTGGAGGAAAACAGCCGGTCTTGCTCACTATAATGAGTATAGGGCATCAAGACCTTAGAATGTATTTATCTTTTCATATATCTATAGCTACTTCTGCAGTTTCTCTTCATGTTGCTCTCTATCCTACTCTTCTCTGCTCCGTTTCCTTCATTATCAATTTCTTGGTCATCCTTCACTGACTACTGAAATTTTCCCAATCTTTGGCCTTTCCGTGGATCCAACATTATCTTTACCTCACTTGCTGGCCACCATCAAATCACTTTACTTTTATAGAACAAAGGCTTAATGTTTAATACCCTTCCATAATCTCCACAGCTAGTTTGTATTTTGTGTCTGGGCAGTTTGCTTTATTCTTTGTAGTTTGTTTAGGTCTAAGACCCTAATTTCAGTTTGAACTAAATCTCATTTGAGGTTTATATAAAATGCAGTCATATTATGATCAATGTTCTCTGATGGTCCATCAATTATGGTTAGTAATAAACCCCACCTCTTTACACAACATTAGAACAAAAATGAACTGTTTCTTTATTAGCTCCTTAATATACTGATTTGAAAAAATAAATTCCCATACAAGACATGAATTTGTCCTCCACATTATTACTGCTAATTTGATTTATCCACTCTAAATATAAAGTTACCCATGATTAATATTTTAACTTTGTTACATACAACTTTAATTATCTGATTTACCTTGTGCCGCATATTAACTACGGTTTAGTACAGTTCCCACCAATATTTTCCGCCTCTTGCTGTTTCCTTGTTCCAGCCAAATAGAATTTAATTTGAGATGTTAGTTTAGTTTAGTTTAGAAATAAAGCGTGGAAACAGGCCCATCGTCCCATTGATTCCACACAGACCAGTTATCACCCTTACACTAGTTCTATCCTACACACAAGGGACAATTTACAGAAGCCAATTAACCTACAAACCTGCACATCTTTGGAATGTGGGAGGGAACCGGAGCACCTGGAAGAAACCCACATGGTCACGGGAAGAACATACAAACTTTATATGGACAAGACTTGTAATCAGGATCAAACCCGTGTCTCTGGCACTGTAAGGCAGCAACTTACATTGTGCTGCCCTGTGTCACCCTGAGTTAAATCTGAAGAAGGATCGCGACCTGAAACGTCACCTATTCCTTCTCTCCAGAGATGCTGCCTGTCCCGCTGAGTTACTCCAAATTTTCTGTCTACCCAAGTTCCTTTCTCTTTACAACCTTTATCCCAGCCTTTATCATTAAGGATACCTCTTTTCCTTTTCCATTTTGTCTACCATTTTCAAAGTTAAATACCCTTTTATACTTTTAGACTGTCGGACCCATTGGGTCCATGTCACATGGTAGCCCTGGTCCCCCTACGCAACCCGTTCCCCCAACGCAATATTCCACCACTCACCCACAGCCCACAACTTCGCAGGTGTGGCTCATATCCCCTCACCCCCCAGCACTCCCCCTCCTCTTCACCCTCCCTCCTCTTTCCCCTCTCCTCCCAATCCCTCCCTCACTTCTCCCTCCCTCTCCTTTCCCCTACCCTCAGTCACTCCCTCCCTCCATAACTCCTCTCCCCTCCCTACCCCCTCCAATCCCTCCTATCTCACACCATCCCCATTCCTCACCTCCCCCTATCTCCCCCACTATCCCTCCTCTCTCTCTATTCCCCACACCCTACCTCCCCATTCCTCCCTCTCCCTCCCTATCCCCTCCTCTCCCTCTATCCCCCCCCGACTCTCGCACCTCACCTCCCCAGGATCTTTCTCCTCTCCTTTCCCCTCAATCCCTCCCTCCCTCTCCTTTCTCCTACCATCAGCCACTCCTCCCTCCCTCCCTCCATAACTCTGCTCCCTTCCCTATCCCCTCATATCCCTCTACCCCCCCACCCCCCCACTCCTCACTTCCCCCAATCACCCCCACTACCCTCCTCATCTCTCCAACTACCCTCCTCTCCCTCTATTCCCACTCCTCCCCCACTTTCCCTCCTCATCTCCCACACATTCTCCCCTCTCCCTCCCTACCCCCTCCTCTCCCTAAATCCCCAACCCTCCCTCCTCACCTCCCCAGGTGTTCCCCCACTATCTTCCCAATTCCCCCCTCTTCTCCCTCTATTCCCCCTCCTCTCCCACTCTCCATCCTCACCTCCCCTATTTTCCCTTCTCTTCCTCCCTACCGCCTCATCTCCCTCAATCCCCCATCTGTCCCTCCTCACCTCCCCAGGATCTCGAGGTTGCAGTCGTCAGCCTCAGAGCCAGCCTCACCGCCCAGACCCCGGATCGTCAGTGCCAAGTCCCAGATTGTTGGCATCCGCAGATGCAGCCCCACCCACTCTCCACCCGGCGTTGCATTAGTGGTGCACACTCTGCTCACTCCGCTCCTTCAGCTTTATTCTCCTCGCCGGGCTGACAGCGGACGCGGCCAATCAGTGCGGCGATGGTGCAGGATGGGGGTTGCCATCCTGGCCGTGGTGCTGACTGACAGGTGAGGAGACCAATCTGCATGGCGGTGACTGACAGAAGAGGAGACCAATCTGCGCATGAGCGGTTTTAAAGATTTTTAAACTTTAATAACTTAAAATATACCATCGATCGGAACAAAACTTGTTGCACAAGAGAATGGCGAGTACGGTGGTGAAAATCATAGCGTTATCGTGTACCATTTCCGTGCCGATAGAAAAACCACGTAAACCGGAAGATAACAAGATCAGATTTTGGGCGGGGGGGGGGAGTGGTGTGTGGGCGGGGGAGGGGTGTGTGGGCGAGGGGAGGGTGTGGGTGCAGGGGGGTTGTGGGGGCAGAGGTGTGTGGGTGCAGGGGGCGTTGTGGGGGAAGGAGGGGAGGGGTGTGGGGGCAGGTGGGTTCTGGGGGTGGGGGGTGGGAGGTGGGGGCAGGGGGTTTGTGGGGGGGGTGAGGTGTGGGGTTGTGGGGGCAGGAGGGGTTGTGTGGGTGGAGGGGGACGGGGAGAGAACTCGGAGAAAAGATCGGGAAAGAGCCCTGTAGGTGAGAGTGTATCATGGGGGAGGGGGGCAGGAGCCAGCGAGGGGGTCCAGAGGGTAAGGGGCTGGAGCTAGCAGTGCGATGGGGACACACAGCGGGGCGCTGGTCGCTGGTCGTTCTCCTCCGCCGGGATCAGAGTCTCCGCTTTCCGTTTGGTGACATCGACGATATCTCCGACTCTGTGCTGTGCCGCTTTCTGTCCCTCCGAAAATTGTGTCTGGTTGGAGACCTCTGCCGGCCATCCTCAGCTTCAGTAAAGACGCGATGGCGCAGGAAGGGGTGGACCGTCCCGGGGAGTGACAGAAGAGACCAATCTGCATGGTGCTGACTGGCAGGAGAGGAGATCGATCTGCACACGTGCGGTTTTTAAGATTTTTGAAACTCGCTAACTTTTACAATATACCACCGAACGGAACAAAACTTTTTGCACTCACAGCATGGTGGCACAGCGGTAGAGTTGCTGCCTTACAGCAAAATGCAGCGCCAGAGACCCGGGTTCGATCCCGACTAAGGGTGCTGTCTGTATAGAGTTTGTATGTTCTCCCCGTGATCTGCGTGGGTTTTCTCCGAGATCTTCCGTTTCCTCCCACACTCCAAAGACGTACAGGTTTGTAGGTTAATTGGCTTGATTAATTGGCTTGATAAAATAGAAAAACCATGCAAATCGGAAGAGCACAAGATCAGAGTTTTGGTTATGTAGAGAGAGACGATAGATAGATATAGATTCCCAAATTTGGTCACCTTAAACTATATCTCTGTACATCTGTTAGATTGTACTCATTTATTTTTTTATTTTGTGACATTAATTCATCCTGATATAATTGCAGCATGCATTCAGATAGGGACCCTTCAATTTTTTTTTAAATGTTACTCTTTAACTCTGTTCTGTCTCTAATTGGAGGTAAACTCCTATGTTTGAATGCTCTTCCTAACAGACTCCGATTATCATTACCCATTTGGGCTGGGATATCAATTTTCAGGACACATACGTGCAACTGCAGAAAATTGTTTCTATCCTACAACTCTAGTCTCTCAACACTTCATTCATTTGCTCTTTCTCAGTATGAATCGCCCCTGTACCACGTTCCAATGGTCCATATCCACATCTGCCCTGCAGGTTCTCCTCATGCCCTTTCACCTGTGGAACACGTGGAAGGGCTAAGGCTTCGCCAGTACAATATTCTCCATCTTCATGCTAGCCTAATTGGTGTTGCGGCTCCTGAACCTTTTGACTGAACCATTCTGCAGTATTCAAGTTATTGCCTCGAATAACATGTCATATAACATGCCCTATACGTGTAGACACATTCGGTACTTTGTGGATGGTATGCAAAACAAAGATTTTCACTGTGATACGTCACATGTGATAATAAAGTATCATTCATTCATTCAGAGAACTCTCCCCATCATAGTGGGTGTCTGAATCTTGGGCTCTCTTTTCGATGTTGAGCAAAAGATGTAAACCTGTACTGCAAATGTGGTCACAATGAAACACAATGGGTTTCAATAGCTCACGCACATTGCAGCTGAAACACACGTATCATCTGTCCTGATATGCTCACTTGAATTTAAATGATTTATATAAATTTAATTTATTTACATAAATATAAAACTATATGATGTACGTACTTGCCCAAAGTCCTTTATTCACCTCAACACTGCAGGGGCCACGGAACGTTTTTGAAAGTGGGGGGGCTGAGTGATCACTGATCACCGGCCTCGGGGGAAGGGTGTGGGAGGGTGACACAATTATTCTTTAATGTTGTTGCTCGATCTCCAAAAACTGGTGGATAATACAGGCCATCCCCCAACTCAAAAAAGTGGGGGGATGCATCTCCCATCTTCCCCTCTCCCCCCCCCCCCCCCCCCCCCCCACCCCCGGGATCGACACCAGTGCCTTCCACGGTATTCTGCCGACTCTCTCTCTCTCAGGTCCGACACTCTTTCTCGGGGCCGACACTCTCTCTCTCGGGGCGGACTCTCTCTCTCTCTTGGGTCTGACTCTCTCTCTCTCTCTCTCTCTCTCTCTCTCTCTCTCTCTCTCTCTCTCTCTCTCTCTCTCGGGGCTGGCTCTCTCTTGAGGCCGACTCTCTCTCTCTCTCTTGGGGCCGACTCTCTCTCTCTCTCTCTCTCTGGGCCGACTCTCTCTCTCTAGGGGCCTACCCTCCTTCCCTTCCGTTCGGCGGCTAATCACAGCGCTTAGTGCATTGCCCCATATCTCGACTGTGAACTGCGCTGTGATTGACTGTTGAGCAGAGGGAATGGAGGGTTTTGGAGGGGCAGTCGGTTTCCGCCAAGGCTGGTCGTGGTTTTGCCGCGCTCACTGTGCACTTGTTCTGAGATTCTGGATGGCAGAGGTCCTCAGAAGAAGAGAAAAATACGCCTGCGGACCGGATAATTTTGGGTTATGAAGCATCTCGCCAAAAAAGTGGAGGGGCTGCAGCCCCCCCTGGTTCCGTGCCCCCTGCACTGCACAAACATTGCACTTGGTTGGCACAAGTGGTGAACATCCTGCGCCTTGCTAGAAGCCACAGATTTAAAGTGTATGATCCCACACAAATATGAAATGATTACATCCTTTGGTTTGTGGTCAATAATAAGGGGCAATGAATTCAAAATTTCAAAAAGAAAGCGAGAAGAAAAGATAGAGACATTTACTTTCCTGGTGGGTTACTTGCGGAATGTTTTGCAAGTTTTAAGGAGAAAACGAATGAGCGTTTGAAGTTGAAGAAGACATAAAGCATAGGCAGAGAGTAGAAGACTGAGATTTGTTATGGATTACTTCAGCAAAGAGCTGGCACAGACATCATAGGCCAAATAGTTGTAAATATCTGTGGCTTTTATGGTTGTTAGTTCGATTTGGCACAGTGTTGCCTCTTTATAATTGTGCTTTGTTTAACATGATATCTCAGCAACCATTTCTTCAAAGCGCTTCACTTCAGCAACAAGTGTGCGAGCTAATAACAAGAGTTCACTGTAAACTTAAATTTGGGGAGCATTACATTTTGAAAAGCGAGCGTAACTCAAGAACATCCAGTTCTGAAAGTCTGACTGTTGCTGCTTAGTTTCTGTCACTACTTTCAATAACTCCTACAACTGCCCCCCTATCCCCTTGGAGTAAGGCATCTAGGACTTCAGCAGCAACTTGCCTTTCTTCAGTCAGTCTACTTGGTTAACACCTGCCCTGGCCTTAACACTGCTATTTCAGCTGTTCAAATGTCTCCTAACAGCTGTTTAAGGATTATTACCTCCCTGTCTCATCATCTGGTCTCCTGTGCCAGAGTTAAAGAAATACATTACAGTATTGATACAAAAAAAGATAAATGTTCTTCTTTGTAACCCTTGAACATCCAAATTGAACTATTAACCTATCAGTAGCATTTTAATACCATGTTATAGCTTCAGGTGCAAATTAATGTGATATATATGCCCAGAAACTAACAATTCTCTTGGAGACCTCCACTGTAAGGATAAACACTTGCTCATGGAATTTTGTTTTGTTTAATCTTGTAGAAGTCAGAAGTATGTTATGTAGATGAGACCGGATATTTCCGCTGAGATAGTAAAATACCTCTATGAAGACTAATCCCTTCAAAAAAAAATGTTCAATCACATTGTTGGGATCAGTCACCAAAATAATTGTGAAGGGAGAAAAAGAATGCAAAAGACTTAAGTAAAAAAAATGGGGATTAAGAAAGAATACGTTCATGAATGATTCCTTGTTCTATTAAACTGCTAAGTATCTGTTTTTCACTCTCTAAACAATCTCTGTTATTATCCATACTTTATCTTCCAATGTTGCCATAGTCATAGTCATAGAGTGGAAACAGGCCCTTCGACCCAACTTGCCCTCACCGGCTAACATGTGCCAACTACAATATCCCACCTATCTGTGTTTGGCCCATATCCATCCAAACCCATCATATCCATGTACCTGTCTAACTATTTCTTAAATGTTGCAATAGTCCTTGCCTCAACTACCTCCTCTGGCAGCTTGTTCCATACACCCACCACCCTTTGTGGGAAAAAGTTACCCCTCAGATTCCCATTAAATCTTTTCCCCTTCACCTTGAACCTATGCCTTCTCGTCCTCAAATCCCCTACTCTGGGCAAGAGATTGTGCATTTACCTGAATTATTCCTCTCATGATTTGTGCCCTTTTTTAAGCAACAACAATGCTCCCCTCATTCTATTTTCCATCATCTGTTTTATTCTGTTTTATTAAGTTTAACCCTATTTTACAGGGTCCTAAGCAAAATGAACTCAATTGCTGATATGGTCTTCTTGCATCATGCGTGAGTTTTTAAGTGAGAACTGGAATTGCAAACGGCTGAAGCACCTTGCAAATGTTGCTATGAATTCTACAACATTTACTACGGGCAGACATGAAGTGCTTGATGGCATAATTTTGTTCTGCTTCCTGAGTAATCTTATTATGAGATTGCAAATAATAAAATAAATAGGGATCAGCAGATATACAAATCCTCAAGCAAGCTCCATCATTCTGCTTTTGATCTTCTCACCTCAAGTACATTTTCTTGTCCAATTTCCATCTCTCTTGATTCTTGTGGAGTCATTTAAAGCCAACATTCCCACCCTTAAATGTATACAGCAATCGAGTATCCACATGTCTCCAGGTGCAGAGGTCCAAATATTCATGATCTTCTGAGTAAATAACTTTTCTTCATCTTAGTTCTTAATAGTTGAACCCTTACCCTGAGACAATGCCACAGAGTTCCTGAGTTTCCAGCTCCAGTAACAGCTTCTCAGGGCATGCCTAATCAATCCATCCATGAATTTTGCTTATTTTAATTACCTCTCCACGGGGTTTTCTAAAATTGTATGATAAACATATTCCAATCAGTTTTCGCCTTAAATTCTATTCTAATACAATTATACTTTTAATTTGGTATACCATGGTTCACAACAAGCTCCATCCAAGGCCACAAGAATTGTGGATGTAGCCCAGACCATCACGCAAAACAACATCCCTTCCAATGACTCCATCTACACTTCACGCTGCCTCGGCAAGGCCACTAGCATAATCAAGGGCCAGTCTCACCCCAGTCACTCCCCATTCTCCCCTCTCCCATCAGGCAAGAGATGCAGAAGTTTGAAAACACATACCTCCAGATTCAGGGACAGTTTCTTCCCAGCTGTTATCAGGCTTCCTCCCAGGTAGAGTGCAGTCCTGACCTCCAATCTACCTCATTCAAAAGACCTTTGAACTCTCTTTAATCAGACTTTATTGGACTATTTTGAACTAAATGCTGTACAGTTTATCATTTATCTGTACACTGTGGACGGGTTGATTGTAATCATGTATATAGTATTTTCTTTGACTGAATAGCATGCATCAAAAAAGCATTTCACTGTGCATCGATACACGTGGCAATAATAAACTAAACTAAACATAGTTGGGTGTGATCTCTCCCAACCTTTTTACAGTTGCAGTAAAACCACCTTATCCCAGTTTGTTCACGGTTTACTAGTTTCTCACATATTAAAAAATATATTTTGCTGTTCTTCATAAAAAATAATCAACTTTAGATTTTTCCACATTGAGATTTTTCCTTGCTTCCTTCACCTGACTTATTCTATTGTAGCAAATTAATCTATTTCCAGGTAAGGCAACTGTTCACTTGTACTTCTTACTATCTAATGTCCTGCATTTGAAGTGCACAATGTCGCTGACTCTATAGTGGAGAGATTGGGTGATCGCCTTGCAGAATACACGTGTTCAATCTGTAAATTGTCCCTGAACTTTTAGTTGCCTGCTACTTTAATCTTCCATCCCTCTGCCTTGACCCTCCACACTGTTGTAATGAAGTCCAATGTAAGTTTGTGGAATAGAACTTCATTTTCCATCTGGGCACTGCAGCCTTGTGGATTAATTATTGAATTTTTAAATGATGTTAAAAGTGATTTATGTCCTCTATTTTCAATCAGAGCTGGTCTATTTTGCTTTCAGTCATTCGTCTGAAATATGTGCTTAAATTTTCTCTCTCATTTAGCACCACTTGACCACGGGTGCATTCAACAGTTCTGCATTTTGCAGCTTTTATGTTCCTTTGTTCATGTTTTCGTTATCTCTAATTTCCCTCATTAACCTATGACGATGTTTTCCACTACAGCTTTTCTCCCATGGCAACACTAGTCTCACATTCTCCACAACCAAAAGATAATAGCTTTTTCTCTTTTCCAATTCTGATGAAGGAACTTTAACCTGAAACTTTACCTCTGTTTCTCTTTCTGTGGGTGTTGCCTAACTTGTCGAGTGTTTCCAATATTTTCTATTTTGTTACAGTTGGAGAACATAAGAGTAATTTAAAAAAATGACCTAAAATCTCTATTGAATCAGTGGGTTTTGGAACCGAAGACTGTTCTGCAGAACTTGTCCACTCAAATCTATCAATTAGTACTAGATCTTATGAAACCCGAATCTATAAACAGGATTCAACTCATGGCACATTACTCACATTTATGCTTTACTTCTGTCGGCAAGGCTGAAGACAAGTGATTAGTTCACAACCATTAGCCACAACCAGCAAGATTTCATCCTTAGATAATGATTTCCAGCATTTTCCTGACTAATCTCAAGAGGTTGACTTGTCCCCAATCTTTTGTTTTCTCTCTCATTTCTATCCAGAATAATGACATTATATTTGCTACTTTCCAATCCAATTGGACCATTCCAGACCCGTGAAATATATTCACCCCATCCCTGCTATCACCTCATTAAGGTCCATGTCTTCAGGCATCTACCCTGTCATATCTATGAAACCAGTCCTTGCTCCTGATTGATAATAATTACTTTAATATGTGAGGTTCATTATAACTTAGTATTTATGTCTTACACTGGGAAAGTAGAAGGAGAATATTTATTTATCATTAGACATTTCCTTATTCCCATTGTAACTTTCTCTACTGCTTTCCGTAATGGAATCATGTTAATTCACATTGCTCTTCCATTTATATATTTGTCTCCTATTTATATATTTCCAAAGTAAGAGGTACATTTTGAGAACATGTATGAGAACATGAGACATATTAATATACTGATAATTCTTGTACATGAGCAAAATGAAAATGTTACGGATTTAAAAAATGGCTTCACATTCTCTATAACACTGATTTTAACCTTTTTCAACCAACGTTGCACATCAAATAGTTTACCTGTATGTTACTCAATAAAACTGCAGGTGGCACAGTGGCACAGTGGTAGAGTTGCTGCCTTATAGCGCCAGAGTCCCGGGTTTGATCCTGATTATGGATGTTGTCTTTATGGAGTTTGTACGTTCTTCCTATGACGGTGTGGGTTTTCTCCGGGTGCTCGGGTTTTCTCCCATATTCCAAAGACATACAGGTTTATAGGTTTAATTGGCTTCTGTAAATTGTCCCTAGTATGTCGGATAGAACTAGTACAGGTGATCATGGTGAGCCTGAACTCAGTGGGCCAAAATGCTTGTTTCCGCACTCTAAAAAACTAAAATAAGACATGTACTTCACTAATTTTCAATAAGTTTGGAACAAGGTCACCAGGAAAGCAAGATTTGGCGTCCAAAAGGGGGATGTGGGAGGCTTTTTATGTAAGCTTTAATTGCTGAGAAGAGATAGGAGGGGTACTAACATGAAGAATTATTTAGCTACCTCTCAAGCAATGCCTGTTATTCCCTGTGATCTTCACTTTCCTTGAGGATGCTCAACCCCTGCCACACCCACTGGCGATTCCTTACAGGTGACCTGACGATATGATTACCGTGTTCATCCAGGAGCTGACCCAGTCCATTTAAATGACTCTAACCAGCCCTAGTTTCCTTCTGGCACCCCTGTTAAAAGATACTCCTGCAGATTTCAATTACAAAAAAATGCTAGTTAGCCAAATCAGAAGAGAACACTATTGTAATTTACATTTGGTGACAAAACTCCTGTTTATATGTACCTCAATGAACTTGTAGGACTGAATAAGAAGTATTGTTCCCTTTTGGAAGTAGAGACAGAATATAAATTATAGCAGCTGCTCTATTCAGGCCTGACTTGTTTCAACAAAATTACCTCCTGGGTGGACAATACCACCACAAATGTATCACCTGAAAGGGATCATGATTTGGCAACAGCTCTGAGGGAAGTCCTTCATAGTTACACAATAAACTGATTCTTCAACTAAATCTTTGATGGAAGGGAACAAATGTTGTTTTGTTGGTGTGTATTTTAAAATTGTTGTTTTTTTTTAAATTATGAGTTCCTTTGACAAACATTGTCGAAATGAATGGCCAATAATGAAATTGTGTTTTATTTGAGTAAATATACAGTTATTTCTAAATTCAGATGATAATACAGACTAAAGGAATAGCTGATAGTTGAGATATCAGAAAGACATTTTATCGTATGAATTGCAAAAAATTGTTACATATTTATTTGTTGTTTATTGTAGCATCTCACTTGCCTTAAAGTTCTGAGTTATTCTGATACAAATGTAATAGAGCTCAGGGGACAAAATACAATAACAGAGGAATTGCTCTTTCTGCATGAATAAATGGTCAGCAACGATGGAAGTTCATGGAGAAAATTAAATCCCATAGCATTCCTCCCAGGAATCAAAACAGAAAATGCTGGAAACCATCAGCAGGTGAGGCAGCATCAGTGGAATGGGGAACTTCATAGGTTCTGACAAAGGGTCTACAACTTGAAACTTTCCACTGATGCTGCCTGACTGACTGAGTTTTGCCATTATCTTCTATCCTTTCTTGAGATTTCTAACAACTGTGACTTTTAGTTTGAATTGTCTTTGCTTCCAGGATTCTGGGCAGAACATTAGGCAGCTGTCACCACAGCACAATAATGGGGGAATGGGGGAATGAATGGTAACCACATGAGATAATGGCAGGGAATGGGGGAAATGAATGGTAAGCATGCCACTAAACTTAATTAGTCTTAATGACCTCCCCTTTATTCTAAGACTGTGGCCCCTGGTTCTGGACTCACCCAACATTGGGTACATTTTTCCTGCACCTAGCTTGTCCAGTCCTTTTATAATTTTATATGTTTCTATAAGATCCCCCCTCATCCTTCTAAACTCCAGTGAATACAAGCCTAGTCTTTTCAATCTTTCCTCATATGACAGTCCCGCCATCCCAGGGATCAATCTCGTGAACCTACGCTGCACTGCCTCAATCACAAGGATGTCCTTCCTGCAAGGCATAGGATAATTGGTAAGTGGAAAATATGGTTTGCGTTAAAGTATCTCATTCCCTGTGTAGTTCTTGGGGTTACAGGAAGTTCTGCCCCAAGGAAGAATCAATGGCATGTATTGCCCAGAAGTCAATATGCCTTAAATCAGTGGTGTCCTGCACTGTGCAAAGCTTCCAATCTGATTAAAATCTCATAGGCATGCAATATGCTTACTACAAAGAAGACCAATAGATCCTCCTGTACACCGATCTTCCTATCACAACACGGCGTGGAAGGTAATTGTAATCCACAAATATTTCATTGTGTTGTTGGATGTAGAAGCAAAATAAACAAAATAGAGATATAATCTGGACATCCTTTATTAATAGCTATAGTTCTCAATTAATCTGCGGTGTCCCAGTACAACACTGTATCAAGCATCACACCATGTGAAACTACTGAGGTCTTAATGGTATTTGCACTCTTCCATCTTGATGGTACCTGCTTGAAAGCTGATAACTGTCAATGCAGATACAAAAATGTTCTGCTCATAATTGCCAGAGCCAACTGGCAAAGAGAGTGTAGGAACTGGGCATTTAATTTATTTGAACTATATGAAATTGATTAACATCCTTGAATTATACCTGTAACTTGAACCTTTGGGAAATTGATAAATTTCCTAAACTTCAGGCATTCAATCTAAATGAAAACTTACGAAAATAGGTATTTTTGCATTCAGTTATCACCTTAGACAATGTGCTTATTTTTACATTGCTGGTGCTTATGATCCCAACTGACTCCCAAGAAGCGACTTGCTGTAAATCAATGTGTTGAAACTAAATAGACACAAAATGCTGGAGTAACTCAGCGGGTCAGACAGCATCTCTGAGGAAAAGGAATAGGTGACGTTTCAGGTCGAGACGCTTCCTCAGAAACTAAATTATGAGCATAATCCTACACACAGTCAAATAATTAATTATCATATCCATACCATTGGTGATTGTTAAAATACATGTCCTTATTATAATTTCTATAAAACATAGTGACAACAATTTCTTTAGCATGGGTGTGTGTGAGGCCTGTGTGGTTTCCCATTGTACGGATATCAAGCATTGTCAATCCTTCCAGGCTCTGACTTTCATCGTTCAGATTTATCCTACAATATCCAGACATTGTCCTTCTCAATTTTTCCCTCTTTCCTGACAATCTGTCTTTGAGGTATGTCACAAAGAAAAATGTGTTTTTTGATTTTATTTTGGTTGAGATACTGCAAGAAAATGTCTTTACTGTTACCAATGTCAATATTTTACGGGAGTTTAACTTTTTGCTTTGCTCCTTGAACTATTTGCAATGATCAACACAGATCAGAATACTTTGAATTGTGTGAGAAGATGGAAATTAGGCAATTTGTCTTTTGTGCAACTTAAGGTTAGAAAGAAACTTGTTCCCTCTTATTTTCAATAAGTTAGCTTTCAACCTGTTGCACAAATTACGATCATTATTTCAGTTTGTGATAATTTTTTTCAAACAAAAAACACCAACAGGTAAATACTGTCAGAAAGCAGCCAGGATGTCTAGACTTGATATTTCAAATATATAAATTATGGATCGGCATTCAAGACAGTCTAAATGTATCCTCACAATTCGACAGTCACCTCTATTTAGTTCAAAGATACTATCTCCATTTTCAAGGCTTGTCCCTGTGGCTAAAACTGTATGAATCCGTTGCAGTTACAGCACCAATTAACAGGCCGAAACAATATCCAGCTCCCTCTCCTCAGGCAGCATGAAACGTCAGTATTGAGACACTATAACATTCATCTACAACAAATGTATTTTATTTAACCAATGCTTTCCCACAGAATTGCAGTAAATGAAAGTTACACATTTTCATTAGATTTGCTTTGAAAAGTGCTGTTGAAGAAATAATATTTAAAGCAACACAGTGTTTAGTGTCTGCAAATGGACACCAAAATCTAGATGTGCAATCAACATGTGCCTAACAGTTAGATATTAGAAATGGCATTTCAGGGAAGAACCACAATAGGGATTAAAGATAGTCGCCTGGGGATTGCCATGTTAAATTAGGGTGTGTCCATTAATTGTAATGTAACCCATGCAACAACTTCATGATTTCTATGGATTGGATGTTTATTCAAAATCACTTCTTGCATGTATAAAGACAGACTATGCTGCTCTTGGCATGCACACCTTACAGTAGAGTTGTAATAATTCATGAGGCTGGCATCATTAGTCACATCTGAAGTAAAATATTAAGAGGAAGCATCAGCACTTTCAGGCTCTGCATTGGAAGCCTTAAAATAAGTGGCTTGATAACAGGCAGCCAGAAGAGTTGCAGAACCATCATTCTAACATTGTATAACACGTCTTTCTCTCTTCAAAGGGAAGGTGGCACATGGCCAAGGCAGCAGGGATCACCTATGGGGATCGAATATGTCTGCAGGCCCTAATGCCCACGCGGAGACACCTCTGGCCATTTTTGAAAATCCCATTGTCAGGGCCGTGCTACAGAGGATGTCCTGAGCTTCATATTCACCCCTCTTCTCTCCTCCTCACTGCCTCTGACAATTATATCTGGCTTACAAGGTATGGTTGTGAAAGCACTGCCCCATCCATGTACAAGGAAATTACCTTCATCCATTTTTTTTCCTTTTAAAGAGTCATAGAGACGTACAGCACAGAGACAGGCCATCAAGTCTGAGTTGACTATAAACCACTCATTTACTCTAATCCCACATTAATATATATTTTCAAAATTCTCGCTTCACATTCTCACTAACTCCGTTCTAACATTTGGTGTGGGGGAGGATAAGTTACAGTCCTAACCTACCAACATGCATTTCTTTGGAAGAAACATGTTTTAAGACACAGCTTATTGAGCCCCTTTCCCTCTCCTCCTCGTCCATCTTCCAGCATATTATTCTGCTCTGCATATCTTCTCCAAATTCTGTCATATGGTCTTGCAATAACTAGTTTGTTCAGCAGCTCTGAACTCAGTAAAAGGTCTTTTAGCACTTGATGCACCACTCCCTGTAGATTCTTATAACTTGAATCAACTTGAAAGCTCCAAGCACTTGTAGAACCAGATCAACAATTAGAACAAATGAATCTGCACCAACCAAGTATTTGATGATATCTTTATATAGTATTGATGGGTGTCAATCTTGATAATAAATGAGACTTCAACAGCACAATGTTCAGCAAAGCTGTTGGCTGCCACAATCTTTCACTCTGTCAGTTTATTATCATTGTGTGTTGATTGATATCATGATCTGCCTAGTTTGGGTACATTTATTAGTCATTAGCTATGTGCATGCCATGGAACTGGAATAACACCAAGTAAATGTTTACTTGCAATTTAGGTCCCCTACAATCAGAAAGTGAGTTCACAAAGCACAATTTCTCACTGTGCACCCCACAGAAAGAAAGACTAAACAACAATGGCTGGGTTTTAAAATCAGTCCTTGGGTATTTGAGGGGATGGAAATAATTTTGGAAAATACCACTTGCCTTGAAACATAAATGCTAGAAAACAACCTCATGTCAATTTAAATCAGATCAGGAATCACTGCAAATGAAACCCAGAAGCAGAAAGTTGCTCAACAAAATTATCTTTGTTAAAATCACTATTGAGCCATAGCTCACTGCAGTTGAGATTATTCCAGCTGTGTGTAGTACCCTATGATGTTGAACAATGCCTGTGTAGCTTATATGTGACAGCAGCAGGCAACAAGCAGTCCCTGGTCTTATCAGTCTATTTTAAATTACACTATGCAGGGTTGTTATTCTCAACCTTGTCTAAGGTATGCCTAAATAATTCTAGTATATGTGTCCCATAAAATCCATCACTGTTACAAGGATGATTGCATAGTTAGGACATAATGGTGGTGCAGAAGGTAGTTAAGAGACAAATAATCCAGAGGACTGGACTAACAATCCAGAAAGTTGAGTTCAAATCTCACCCTGACAGTAATGCAATTTAAGATTAGTTAATGACTGTGTATTTAAAAACAAAACAGTCATGATTAATGAACATCACCAACCTACCAGACTTTTGTAAAATGCACCTGGTCACAGAATTGTATCAGAGGAATACTAACTTGTCTGACCTATATCTGACCTTAAACCCACCAAAGCGATTCACTCTGAAATTACTTAGAATGCCAGTTGTTATTAGACTAATAAATGCTAGCTTTTTCTGAGATTAATAAACAAATCAAAAGCAATATTTTAGTTAGGTAATTTGGAAAAAGAACCTTTTTTTAAAAATGTGATTGCATCGGAAAATAGTAAATAAATACCTGAAACAAAGGTAGAAAGAGGGTTTTGGAGAGAGAGCTGGACCACAGTGATTGGTTTTGGTGGGTGTTAGCAAAATGCATCCTCAACACAATAGGGTGAATAGCTTCCTGGGTGATGCAGGTCAATATTATTCTATGGTTTATTTATCACAGGAAAAACACAATTTACACACATGAGCTGATGGCATTATACATAGATTGGAAATAAGAAAATACAGAAATTATTAAAAGTTACAGCCTGAAGGAGCCAAGACACAGCACACCGTACAGATGATTTTATGAGTTTAGAGAAATCAAATTTGAAGGATCTGAAGAAGCCGTAACAGAATGAAACATTAACTGACCAGCAATTCCACTCACCCACAAAATGTCAGCGACGCTATGCATTTTCCTCTCTTTCAACGTGCCACGAGAACCATCCATTGTAGATGCCATCTAAGGTAAAAGGAAACATTGATTAAAATTTATGGTTCAAACAAAATATCCCAAATTTCTTCAATCATTCACATTCTTCATTCTTTAAGATGTTTTCAATAATTCGAATGAAGGTCAAATGCAACAATGAGTTTTTAATGATTTATAAACTCAAAATTACTTAGCGTTCTAACATGAAAGTGTCATTCCTACAGGATTTGAGGACCCCCCCTAACTGAAGTCTTTCAAGAGTGGTTCCACATGAGAATGTTCAAGTTATCTATTCTTTAACAAAAAGCAAAATGCTGGACGAATCAGGCAATGTTTTGGGCCAAGAGCCTTCTTCAGGCTTTCAATTTTTCTTCGACTCATCTTTGCATGGACGCCTATCAACACATTTAATTCGAATTTTCAGGCAGCACCATTGTTTATTGTTCTGTTGATGAATTATAATATAAACTAAAAATACAACTGGCTTATTATATTGTCAGAATTAGATCAAGGTTTGAGTTCACACATTGCATGCTTCAACGTATGTAGGAACTGATGCTGATTGTATAATGGTAATCCATCAATAAGGGTCATTTTAACCGTTCTTATTGGCTTCATTGGCTTCCTGATTATATTGCTTTCCTTCTTGGCTATCAATCATTTTTTGGTCTAGTTGGCTCTCTGTTAATGTTTGGAAAATAAATGCAGCAGGATACCTTACTAAATACGAGTTAGATAGAGCTCTAGGGGCTAGTGGAATCAAGGGATATGGTGAGAAGGCAGGCACGGGTTATTGATTGGGGACGATCAGCCATGATCACAATGAATGGTGGTGCTGGCTCGATGGGCCGAATGGCCTCCTCCTGCACCTATTTTCTATGTTTCTATGTTTCTATCCATGCAATGTAGCTTAGAATGTTTCTTCATAAGTTGCTTGTTCAAGCTTTTATTTGCAATATATTTCAGAGTGAATGCAGGTAGAAAAAATAACTTGTACAGGGGACATATAGTGGCCTATGGACCACATAGTGGATTTTTTTCTTAATATTCTGTAATTTACTTTTAACATTTTCTGTATATCTATTCTGTATGTAAAAAAACAAAAAAAAACAACATAATGATTTCTATGAAATGGAAAATATTGTGGTTTTTCCAGGTTAAAGAGAATAAATAATAGCTATTGTACACTGTATTTTAATGATTCATATTAACATGACAAACACTAACATAGTTACTGCCCGAACAACTCTGATTTCTGAAAGCCATTTTAATAGTTTGCGTTGTCATTGTAGTTTAAAAATCCATATGTGACATTTATGCAAATAGATTTGCTTTGTTTTGGAAATGTAATCTTTCATTGAAGAACAACGGAGCCAGTAATTCATCTGCATCAATGCTTACATGCGAATAATTAAAAGTTTTAATTAAGCATGCTATCTAATTATGTATGAAAAGCTAGAATAAATGTAAGTCCGCGTCAACCAATGATCCCCGCATACTACCATTATCCTACACACATTTGGGACAATTTACTATTTTACCAAGCTAATTAGCCTACAAACCTGTACATCTTTGGAGTGTGGGAGGAAACTGGAGCTCCTGAGAAAAACCATGTAGGTCACGGGAGAACGTACAAACTCCATACAGACAGCACCCTTAGTCAGTATCAAACTTGAATCTCCAGCGCTGAAAAGCAAAAGCTCTACCGCTGCACCACCATGCCTGCAGACAGTAAAATTGCACAGTGAAGCAGTGAGGTGTGGCAAGAATGGACTGAATCCTTGCTTTCTTTCAGGTTAGGATCCTATGTTTTTACTATTCCTATTCCACCATGCCATTCCCATTGCCTGTCAGCAGCCAGCTCTGGATAACTGAATAATTAATGGGTTTATTGGCCAAGTATGATCACATACAAGGAATTTGCCTTGGTGCTCTGCCCACAAGAGAAAACATGACATACAGTGACAGTTAGGAATGACACATAAAACATTAAACATTAATAATAAAAATCATCGATTGAATATGTGAATTAAATAAAATACCAGAGCAAAAGGAGGTTACATACTTTTGGTTATTGAGTAGAGCGACTACTCGTGGAAAAATGCTGTTTTTATGTCTGGCTATGGCAGCTTTGACAGTCTGGAGTCGCCTTCCAGAGAGAAGTGATTCAAAGAGACTGTGGCCAGGGTGAGAGGGGTCAGAAATGATCTTATCCACTCGCTTCCGTGCCCTTGCAGTGTACAGTCCATCAAAGGAGGGAAGGTTGCAGCCAATAACCTTCAGCTGATCAGATGATTTGCTGCAGCCTCCGGATATCGTGCTTGGTGGCTGAGCCTAACCAGATCATGATGGAGAAGGTGACGACAGACTCCATGATGGCCGTATAGAATTGGACCATCATTGCCTGTGGCAGATTGTGCTTCCTCAGCTGCTGCAGGAAGTACATCCTCTGTTGTGCCCTTTTGACTGTGAAGTCGATGGTAGTCCCCCATTTAAGGTCCTTGGAGATGATGGTCCCCAGGAACTTAAAAGACTCCACAGATGTGACTGTGGTGTTGTTGATGGTGAGTGGGGTGAGGGGAGGGGGAGCTCTCCTAAAGTGTACAATAAATTCCACTGTGTTAAGAGCATTGAGCTCCACTAGAACTGGTGTATTCTTAAACAGGACCTATGAGAAATTACTTGCAAGACCAATTGCAGACTTCTGCACTGCAAAGTAATAGCTTTCCACCAGATTTGCTGGAACCCTGCAGGGAAGAATTCCTTTGGAAAATTATGAATGTCAAAAATATGCTGAAGACATGCTTGAAGTGCATGCAAATAAGTATATGGTTCCCTTATTCTTAGAAAGAATATGTTAGCAATAGAACCACTCCAAAGGAAATTCACAAAGCTAAAACCTGGGAGGAAGGATGGTCCTGGTACCAGCAACTAAATAAATTATTTAGAATGTATAGCACAAAAAACAGGCTCTTTTGCCTGCAAAGTCTGTTGCGAACATGTTGCCAAAAGAAAATCTCTTTGTTTGTTCCTGATCCATATCCCTCCATTTGCCTATCTGAAAGCCTCTTAAAGGTCTGCCTCCACCACCATCTGCCTCCACCACCATCCACTGATCCCCACTCTTGGTGTAAAATATTTGCCCAGCACATCTCCTTTAAACTTTGTTTCTCTCACCTTAAAGTTAATGTCTCTAGCTTTTGATATTTCTACCCTGGGAAAAGGTCTTCCCTGAACCTCTGACACTCCAGAGAAAACAATCCTAGGTTGGCCAACCTCTCCTTATAGCTGATGCCCTCTAATCCAGGCAGTGTTCTGGTAAACCTCTTCTGCGCCCACTTCAAAGCCTCCACATCCTTTGAGTAACGGGGCAGCCAGAGCTACACACAATACTCCAAATGTGGCCTTAACAATGTTATATAAAGCTGCAACATGATATCCTCACTCTTATATTCAACTAGGCTAAGTGGGAACTGTTTGGAAAGTGCATGGAGAATAGACGGCGGTTGTGGGAGAAAGGATGTTTTCACGGTGGTCGGGGATAGGAGCCAGCGAGGGAGACCAGAGGGGAAGGGGCTGGAGCTGACATTGTGATGGGGACTCACAGTGGGCGCTGGTTGTTCTCCTCCGCCAGGATCAGAGTCTCCGCTTTCCATTTGGCGACATCGGTGACATCTCCGACTCCAGGCCAGGCTGGGTCTCCGATGCTGGGATGGGTCTCCGACGCTGGGCTGCTTCGGCTCGGGTCTCCAATCTCCCTCCGAAAAATGTGTCCGGTTGGAGACGTCCGCCAGCCATCCAAAGCCTCCATCAGCTCCAGTAATGACGCGATGTTGCAGGAAGGCGCAGACCATCCCGCAGAGTGACAGGAGAAAAAAACAATAGACGCGGCGCTGAACGGCAGGAGAGGAGATCGATCTGCCCACTCGCAGTTTTTAAGATTTTTTCAAACATCGCTAGCTTTTACATTAGACCACCGATCGGAACGAAATTTGGTGCAATCGCAGCTCAGGAGAACGGTGAGTAAGCTGGCGAAAAACCATAGAGCTATCGCGTACCGTTTTTGCGCAAATAGAAGGACCGTGCAAACTGGAAGATAACAAGATCAGAGCTAGTCATGTATAGATAGAAGAAGATAGATATAGATGTCCTGTCCTTTGAAGACAAGCAAACCTTATGCCTTCCTTACCACTGTATCTAGTGACACAGAACATGAGAAAGATTGTGACTGCTTAATAAGAAAGTGGTCTCTGATGTTGCCTCCTCCTCTTCTTCCATCTGCTTTTCAACAGCCACTTGCATTGCCTGATCCTGTAATATTGATAGATTGTAATGCAGTGAAAAGGCAACCAAGGAGACCTATGCTGCAGTTTACTGCAAGTCACTGTCACAAAGGTTCTGCTCTCCAGAGAGCAGAACCTTTGCATTTCAATACCATTGGTAGTCTGGATCAGTTTACGAGCAGCCACATGTGCTATTTTGCAGCACTTGTATATCTGAGTACTGGCATAGAGTTGTGAACTACATGATGTTAGAATTACTCTTGGTTGCAATAAACGTCCTTACATCTGGAGTGATGGCTAAAGGGCGGAAGGCACAGCCAGTTCTTGCAAGCTGAGTGTTGTGATTGCATCTTGGGTATCAGACTTTGATGACTATGATCTTCTGGCATTGGTCACATACAAAATGAACAAACAGAAATCCAAAGATAGACAAAAAGTTCTGGAGTAACTCAGGCAGCATATCTGGAGAAAAAGGACTGTTGATGTTTCTGGACGGGACCATTCTTCGAGAAATTCATGCTATTTCTGAAAGTGAAATGAGTCTACAATTTCCTGCACCATTGGAAGACCTGCAATTTCAATGCACCCCTGTGGATTTCGCTAGCTGCTGTTCTCCATCAAGGGCACCATAAATGAAACATGGTCTCCTAAGGTAGGGAACTGCTGAGAACGTTCTAATACAACAGTGGTTCACAATCTGAAAAGTGTCACTGATGTCCACACAGGACTGAGTGGAACATGAAGTTTCTGTGTTGGAAAGCAGCAGAATTACAATGTAAAGCAAAATCATGCAGATGCTGGAAATGTAACATGACCATATAACCATATAACAATTACAGCACGGAAACAGGCCCTCTCGGCCCTTCCAGTCCGTGCCGACCATTTGTTTTCCCCTAGTCCCATCTACCTGCTCCATTCCCTCCATACCCCTCCATTCCATTCACGTCCATATACCTATCCACTTTACTTTTAAATGTTAAAATCGATCCTGCCTCCACCACTTCTGCTGGAAGCTCATTCCACACAGCCACCACCCTCTGAGTAAAGAAGTTCCCCCTCACGTTACCCCTAAACTTCTGTCCCTTAATTCTCATGTCATGCCCTCTTGTTTGAATCTTCCCTACCCTCAGTGGGAAAAACGTATCCACGTCAACTCTGTCTATCCCTTTCATCATTTTAAAGACCTCAATCAAGTCCCCCCTTAACCTTCTGCGCTCCAAAGAATAAAGACCTAACTTGTTCAACCTTTCTCTGTAACAGAGTTGCTGGAACCCTGGCAACATTCTAGTAAATCTCCTCTGTACCCTCTCTATTTTGTTGACATCCTTCCTATAACTAGGCGACCAAAATTGTACACCATACTCCAGAATTGGTAAATGGTAGGGAATTGAGGAATGCTGTGGAACAGAGGGATCTAGGAATAACTGTGCATAGTTCCCTGAAGGTGGAATCGCATGTAGATAGGGTGGTAAAGAAAGCCTTTGGTGTGCTGGCCTTTATAAATCAGAGCATTGAATATAGGAGTAGGGAAGTAATGTTAAAATTGTACAAGGCATTGGTAAGACCAATTCTGGAGTATGGTGTACAATTTTGGTCGCCTAGTTATAGGAAGGATGTAAAGAGGGTACAGAGGAGATTTACTAGGTTGCCAGGGTTCCAGCAAATGTTACAGAGAAAGGTTGAACAAGTTAGGTCCCTACAGGGGAAAACAAATGGTCGGCCCTTGATTCCACCTTCAGGGAACTGCACAGTTATTCCTAGATCCCTCTGTTCCACAGCATTCCTCAATTCCCTACCATTTACCATGTACGTCCTATTTTGATTTGTCCTGCCAAGATGTAGCACTTCACACTTAACAGCATTAAACTCCATCTGCCATCTTTCAGCCCACTTTTCCAAATGGCCCAAATCTCTCTGTAGACTTTGAAAATCTACTTCATTATCCACAACACCACCTATCTTAGTATCATCTGCATACTAACTTATCCAATTTTCCACCCCATCATCCAGATCATTGATGTACATGACAAACAACAGTGGACCCAACACAGATCCCTGAGGCACCCCACTGGTCACCGGCTTCCAACCTGACAAACAGCAATCCACCATTACTCTCTGACATCTCCCATTCAGCCACTGTTGAATCCATCTTGCTACTCCGCCATTAACACCCAAAGATTGAACCTTCTTAACCAACCTTCCATGGGGAACCTTGTCAAAGGCCTTACTGAAATCCATATAGACAACATCCACTGCTTTACCCTCATCAATTTCCCTAGTTACCGCTTCAAAACATTCAAGAAATAAAAGCAGGAAATGCTGGAAAATCTCTAAATGGGAGACAGCATTTGAGGGGAGAAAAATTGTTTCAGTTTGATGACTGGATAACCTGATGAGGGCAGCGCAGTGGTTCAGATCTGCTGCCTCACAGCGCCAGAGATTCAGGTTCGATTCTGAGCTGGGGTGTCAACTGTGTGGAATTTGCATGTACTGCATGTGACCACGTGGGTTTCCTCTGTGTTCCAAAGACGTGTGGGTTTGTAGGTTAATTTGCCTCTGTATAATGTCCCTAAAGTGAAGTGTGTGAATGAGACAGTGAGGTAACATAGAACTAGTGTGAACAGATGATTGAGTCCATGATGGATGATAAGGACTCGACAACCAAAGGGTCTGTTTCCATGGTGTACCTCTAAAACTAAATGCCTTTCAACAGGATTAGTAAAAGTTAGAAATCAGATATATTTTAATTTACAAATAAGGGAGGAAAGGGTAGACAGAACAGAGAATGCCCGTGATTGCGTGGAGAGCTGGAGAAAATGCTGAATGTCACTAATGGTGGTTCTATCAACTGAGAGGGGTTTGGAAAAACTTGCTAATCACAGCTGATCTGTCTATAGGACATGTAAAATAAGATGAAGGAGTACAGAATTTGTAAGGCCGTTGGTGTGCGAAGATTTCGTTCACTAGAAAAATTTCGGAGCACCGCGCGATATTGCACACAACTCCATACCCCTCCGCGTTTCTAAATGGGACCGGCCCCGTGCGGCCATACTATGTATCTAAATGGGACCAGCCCCGCGTGGCCTCAACGCGACCACGAGGTCACGTAATTTGCGTGCCAAGGACACGTAAGTGGGACAGGCCCTTTACACTATTCCAACAAAGGCCCATGCAATCTCGCGGAACAGACTCACACAACTGCATCACTGAGCATGGTACAGTTCTCAGGAGAAGACGCAGAGTGCTGGAGTCGCTGAGTGGGTCAGAACTAAACAGGTCTAATGAAAGATCATCCATCTGCAAAATTAACAAGTTGTTCACTATCAAACCTTCCACTATCCTCTCCGAGCTGACATCTCCCATTTCAATCCTTTGGTCTCTCTTGATCTCCACCCCTTCACGGATCAGCTTCTTTATTCTCTCACTCCTTCCCCTTACCTCCAAGTTGAAACATATTGGATTTCTAATATATCATAGTTCTGATAAAAGTGATTAACTTGAACTGTTTTACTGTGCCCAGAATTGGAATGAACTTTACAGGTTAGGTTACAGGTTATGGGCAACATGATGTCGCAGCTGTAGAGTTGCTGCCTTACAACATCGTAGACCTGGGTTCGATCCTGACTATGGGTGCTTGTTGCATGGAGTTTGTACGTTCTCCCTGTGATTGCGTGGATTTACTCCAGGCGCTCTGGTTTCCTCCCACATTCCAAAGACATGCAGGTTAATTAGCTTCTGTAAATTGGCCCTAGGGAGTAAGATAGAACTAGTGTATGGTTGATCATTGATCAGCGTGGACTTGCTGGGTCGAAGGGTATCTCTACACTAAACTAAAACTAAACTGAAAACTAGCACATGTGCATGTTACCTGCATAATGACAGGCAAACATACTACACAAACTCAGGTTATTTTCCAAGTTGCAATTTAGCCCAATGAGCTGAAGGCCTAGGGGCAAGTAATGAATGTGTACAGCAGATCAAATGTTTGAATTTTATAGAAATTCTTTACTATGATTTGTTTTAATAATCAAGCCATGGTAATTTCTTCAGCAAGTGGACAATACAACGAGTGGAGAAAAGTTTTGTAAAATCAGTCAGTCACTTTCAGTAGTGATCAACAGCACAGTTCAGTATCTTTCTTCCAGTCCTTTGGCTCGATGCCCAGCTTAAAAAGAACTGGAAAATTATGGTTATTATCTTTTTTATCCCCTTTGCAATTCCTTCAGTATTCTGGAATGCATCCCTACTGAGGCTGGTGATTTTTCTTCTTTCAGTCCCATTAACTTTTTTTAAAATGTCTGTTTCCTTTTGTATATTTATCTCGTGGAGTCTCTACACTGTACCCCTTAAGTACTTCGACAGTCCCAACTTTCCTTTTGAAGTATTGCACCACTTCCGCACTTTCAAGTACGAGATGGATTCTCTTTCTCTCTAGGCTTTGCAACTATTCTCTTTAAGTGTGTTGTTATTTCACATCATGTCAGTCTTCTATCATAAACCTCTCTTGATTCCATTCACTGCTCTCTTCCTCTCTCTCTCTTTAAACACATATATATTCCCACAACAGCAACAGATCTATTATTATTCCCTTACTCAACACAAGGAGACTGGGACACGCCATTGAAGGTAATATCATCATATGAGATTTATCAGATTGAGCAACTTCCTCATTTAAAATAATTTCACAAACCTCTAGGTAGTATTCAGTTTCATTTCTAGCATTAAACGAGCTGCGCATACAGCGTGAGCCGTAGATATATGCTGTAATCTAACACTATATTTGTTAATTAAGCAAGATACTGTATGTGACATGAAGATCCCTTTTATTCTCTATGTTAAACAAAATTGATTCAAATAACTTTTTTTTCTGAATAGGGCAAGAAGAAAATAAAGTCTTCTTTAAATATAATATATTCAACTCCTAGAAAATAACAGATGATTTCTATAACAATTATATTATTCGTAAATTTTTTATTAGAAACATTCAGGCAAGCAATTATACTCATTTGTGGAAAAAATATTTGATGTCGTTGCGGAGCTGGATCACAGTTTATCACAATCTGAATATTTGTTGGAAGCATACAAAATTTACGACACAGAAGGAGGCCAGTTGTCCCTTCATGTTTATGAAGGGTAAGAAAGAACTATCCAAAATGTCCACCACACAATATTTGGCATTTGACCCTGCAGTTCAAGATTTTTTTAATTTACATCCATATACTTTTTAACTATGCTTTTTGGTCTCCACCACAATAAGTACAATAAGATCTCATATTTGATCTTGTATTTGAGATTAGGTTTTCAGTAATGCAGAAAAACATATTGAGGGAAAAAGCAGACTTGCTCAAAAAAGTCTCAAATAAAGTACATTTGATATAAGCTGTAATGTTTACTTACCTTTGAAACACTAACTAAATCTGTGGGAAAATAATACATGCTACCACACTTTCAAATAAGATGTTCAATAAACGGACATTTATTGTTTTTGGTACCCTTACTGGGAATAGGCACATAATATGCAGCAGATTTACAGTTCACACCAGGTAGACCATGACATAAAACATGTGCAATAGTGTGAGTATGATTAAAGTGGAGAATAGATTCAAACAATAGCCAAGATCTTAGAAGAATATACCTGGAACTCTGCCAAAGTGCAGGATTTGATCAGGATCAATTTAGTGTCATAATCCATCAATACACTGATCTCTCTCATGGTACTTTCCAACAGCAACTACATAAAGCAGCGTTCACACTGGTGACATGCGGACCTGGTACTTGTCGGCGATAATTACATGTGATCTTGATGAACAAAATAATTCCCCAATGTGTCAGTAAATTGTAAAGGAAATGTTTAAATTGTTGTAATAACATAATTATACCCAACATTTTCAAAATACCATTTCCATTGTACAATATCTGTGCAGCAAACACTTAAATGAAATGTGTGATGTTTGATAAGGATAATGAGAAAATTGTAAGCCTATATTACAATCTATGGTCTATTGGGGACCTACAAATCTATTTTTATAAAATAATTCTAACAATTATTTGGCCAATAATATTTGCAAATCACTGCAAAATTCACAGGTGTAGAATTTTGCAGTGATTTGTAAGTTATCTTATTTGTAATCATGTCTAATTATTACAACAAATACTTAATCTAATCTACTTCAGCAATAATATTTCTGATATTTTGTAACAGGAAAACTGCTTTAAATTATTGGTAAAACATTTTAGTTAATTAACATAATATGGTAATACAGTCAAAAAGAAATTATAGTCAATGGCTATTGTGCTAAATCTAAATGCCTGCTGATCAGACTTGAGAAATTTGGTGACAAATCATTAAGCTGAAAGATTAGCTGTGTTCTCTCCGGAGTTGCTGCTTGACCAGCTAAGAATATTCAGAATTGTGTACTTTTATTTTTGATACGGGTAATGAATTATTTGTGGAAATGCAAAAATAAGTAAGCTCGCTTCTTAGACAGTCCTCACAATTGAGGATAATCTGCTTCCACTGTGGTTCAAAGGTGACTTTTGAGGCCTTTGGGGTAACTGCATATTCTTCCACAAATGTAGCACAGACAGAAAGGCACATGGAAAAGTACAACACGGGAATAGGCACTTTAGCCCGACATGTATTCACTAATCCAAATGATGTTAAATTAATCACATCTGCCTGCACATGGTCTGTATCCCTCTATTCCTTTCCTGTTCATGTACCTGTCCAAATGCCATATGAACATGGCTGTCATATCTGCTTCTACCACCTTCTTTCGCTGTGGATTCCAGGCATATTACACTATGTAAAAAAGCGTTCCTTAGAATCTATTCTATTCTATAATATACATTCTATTCTATTCTATTCGATCCTATTCTTTTTATACATAACTAAAACTCCGATCTTTTGCTCTTCCGGTTTGCATTTTTTTTTCTCTTTGCGCAAAAATGGTACACGATAGCACTACGATTTTTTGCCACCTTACTCACCATTCTCCTGTGCTCAAGTGCACCAAACTTTGTTCCAATCGATTGTATAGTTCCAAAGATTTTAAGGTTTGAAAAGCTTAAAAACCACGCATGTGCAGATTGGTCTCTCCTGTAAGTGACCGGCATGCAGATTGGTCTCCTGTCCTATCATTCACCGGTGGCCCCTGCCTCACCCAGCGTTGCCTGGTGTTGCACGGCCACAGCCAGTCAGCTGGAAGTGGTGAATGGGTGAGTGGTGGAATATTGCGTTGGGGAATGGGTTGCATTGGGGGACAGGCCGCTGAGCTTCTAGCGAGCCAACGGCCATCCACACTTCAGTAGAAGTTGCGATCACTGGAATGATGATAAAGCTCACACACCAAAATGCTATGCTCCCAGCGGCAGAAGTCCGCAGGAAATGGAGGGCAGAGATGTGTGGTGCATGCGTCACCATTCCCGTCGGAAACCAGCACCACTGCGTCACTAATGTTTTCAACAATGATGAAATGAATGAATGAATTCTGTGGAAAAAAGATTCTGACTACACATCTACACTCTTATTATTTTATATAATTCTATCAGATTGCTCCCTCAGCCTCTTATGATCCAGAACAAAGAATCAAAGTTTGTTAAAACTTTCTTTATCACTAATACATTCCAATCCTGGCAACATTCTAGTAAACCTCTTCTACATCTTCTTCAATACCTCAACATCATTCCTGTGATGAATGAGGCAACCTGAAATGCATTAAATACTCCAAATCTGGCCTAACCAAAGTCCTATGAAGCTGCACCATTTACTTCCTAACTCTTATATTCAATGCTCCAATAGATACAGGCAAGCATACCAGATGCTTTCTTAACCAATATATATCTAGTTGTGTTGCCACATTCGGGAAGCTGTGGACTTGGACCTTAATATTTCTCTGTTCAGTCCTGCAAGGGTCTTGCCATTAACTGTATACTTTTTTCTTACATTCGACCTCCCAAACTGCAACACAACACACTTGTTTGGATTAAACTCCATCTACCATTTCACTGCCTCAATTTCCAACTGATCTATATATATCCTATTGTATCTTTTGACAACATTTTTACAGAGATACAGCATGAAAACAAACCCTCCAACCCACCAAATCCACACGTTCACACTAGTTCTATGTTATCCCACATTTTTATCCACTCCCTGTATGTTAGGGGCAATTTTATAGAGGCCAATTCACCTACAAACCCACACGTCTTTGGGATGTGGGAGGATACTGGAGCATCTAGAGGAAATCCATGCAGTCGCAGCGAGAACATGCAAACTCCACACAGACAGCACCCAAGATCAGTATTGAACCTATGTCTCTGGCATTGTTATGGGCCTGTCCCACTTAGGCGATTTTTCAGCGGACTGACATGCGACTGCCAAGTTTCCGGCAGTCGCCTGAAAAACTGGCAACTGGAACGGCGACAGTCAGAATGGAACACACACAAACACATCGCTTCCTTCACCAGCCTGTTATGCAGGCGGGGGACAGGGCAAGCGGGGGAGAGCTGTCTAAAAAATTCACACGGTGCAAAGCCAAGGTGAAACAGACAAACACAGCGATGAACAGGAAGGTTGGCGCTGTAAAAAGATGGCTAAAGCACAGTGTACGGTAAGTCCTTTAAAAGGTGGTTGGGGGGAGTGAAAGGGGGTAGAAGGAGTGGAGACAACTTTTAAGAAGCCAGAGGTACACGGCTGTGAAGCTCGGCGGACATTTAACATTACCAGTCGGTTATCCTTGGTTCTACAAGAACCTTCGACCTCCTGGCAACCCACTAGGACCTCCTGGCGACCCACAGAATTTTCACTACTCTCCATGGCGGTTTCATTCTGGTCGCCGCTAATTTTTCAACATGTTGAAAAATTCACGTGACCATAATGAGGCCATGATTAGTTCCCAGAATGCGGGAACTCCTCACGACCATGAAGGCAACTGCCCGGGAACAACCCGCGAACATGTAGCGACCATGTGGCGAATGCATAGTCCTCTGCAGTCGCCTAAAAAACCGTCTAAGTGGGACAGGCCCATAAGGGAGCAGCTCTAACCTGCTTCACTATTCACAACTCCACCAATTTTCATCTTAACTGCAAACCTGTGTCTAGCTATTTTTTTTATGTGAAATATATATTTAGTACATATAAGAACTTCTGTCCATTTACGACTATCCCATGCCTTCCATGACCAAGCCAATTTTGGATCCAATGTACCAACTCACCTCCTGCAGTGGACTGTTGGTCAGGATCATCACTTGTATGCCATCTTTGGAAGAGTCAGAGGAGCAGTGGGTGTAAATATAACCATAAATATATGGATTATAGAGTCAGCATGAGAGAGTGATCAAATCTGAAAGATCAAAATAAATTTTATAGTGGGCAATCTTGGAAAAAGTGAGGGGAACAGCTGAGAGTTTGCAAATATAAAATTAAGAATGATCTTGCAGGTCTGCAGGCAGATGATTGGTTGATGTGCATTACATTTTAACTTTCATTTTCACTGTGGTGGAGGATTAAACAAAGTGAGACATTGTAACAATTAGTTGAATAAATCCTTAGATGGGCTATGGACAATATTGGCTAAAATAAAAGTTATACAAGATAAGAGCTTCAATGTTGTTTAGTTTATCAACAGGAACTCCATACATATGGAGTTTATATCGTATTATATGCACACACATGGTCGTACATTGCCAATGATTATTCTTTATCATACATTCATAGAGATAGTCATACGGACAGAAATAGGCTCTTCTGCCCAACTCATCCATACTGAAGAAGGTGCCTGCATGAGCCAATCACAGTTGCTTATATTTGGCCCATATGCTCTATACCCATTCTGTCCATGTACCTATCTAAAAGTATTTTAAATGTTGTACCACCTCCTCTGGTACCTCGATCCATATACCCACCATCCTCTGTGTGAAAAACATGCCCTTCAGATGTTTTTTAAGTTCTTCCCCTCTCACCTTTAAACCTGCGGTCTCTAGTTTTCCACTTGCCGATCCTGGGAAAATGACGGTTACAATCTATCTTATCTATGCAATTTATGATTTTATGAACCTCTATAAGGTCATCCTCCATAAGGCCTTCATCACTCCAGGGAAAACTATCCCAGCCCATCCAATGTCTCCTTGTAACTCAAGCCCTCCAGTCCTGGCAACATGCTTGTGAATCTTTTTTGCACCGTCTTCAGCTTAATCATATTCTTCCTATAGTGTGGTGACCAGAAATGCACACAATGTTGCAGGTACAATTTCGTAAATGACATGCATAGCTGTAAAATGAAGTTGCAACATTCGTACTCCATGCCCCCATACAATGAAGGCAAGAATGCCATACACCTTCTTCACCACCTTATCTACCTATGTTGCCACTTTCAGGGAATTATCTACTTCTACACCCTGGTCGTTCTGCTCTGCAACACAGCATCTAATACACCCAATCCCCATATTGTTATTAATAGCCCCTTAGATTATTCTATATTGAGTACATTATGCATCTTAAATTCTGATCACAACTTCTCGAATATAAAACACAAATAAATATAAATAAACAAGAGATGTAATTGTAATCTTTCCATGTCATTTTCTGGAATATCCAAGCTTCCATCTTTGAAATGCAATGTTAAATTTCTTGTAAATTACTTATCTTGACTTATCTGTTCTATCATTGTGGTTTAATGGAAGTTAGGAAGCCTACAAATTTTGCTGGATTTTCTCAAGAACATAAAAAATAAATGTTGTATTGCAATAATTTATAGAGCAATGTCATTAAAGTAGGAATCGTATTATTATTCTTTCTTTAATAACATTGTACTTTGAATAATAATTTTACACCACTTCTGAACTTTTGGTATCAATTTCTTCACTAAAAACTAAGGAAAAGTACTTCCCGAGTAGAAATAGCATTTATTTATTATTCACAGTCTGTTAGTTATCTTCATTGCTTGGTTTCTATCCCCCACTTGAACAGTCTCTTACCATTGCTTTGCCTAAAGTATTTTTATGGCTTCTTTCTGTCTCTTTTCTCTCATGTTTCTCTCATTTTGGCTCTCCATTCTTCTCTGCAGAAGACTGGATATTATTTCATATTATTGGAGAAGGCTGTACCCAATTTTTCATTCTCTTTTTTGGTCTATTATTTAGGCTGGCTGTGTTCTGAATACAGTTTCCAAGGCATTTTCTTACTTCTAAGCTGCTCTGCCTTATTATCCACAACCAGGTAGAGTACGAACAAAATACTGAAAGGAATTATCACGGCTCCCCTCAGCAGGCAGTCAGTGCAAGTTCACAAACTGCACAATTAAGTTTGCCAGAGGCCTGTCTGAACCATTTTCATGGTCAGAATTTGTTTGTATAGATTTGGCAAGCTACCCATTCTAAACAAGTGCAGATAGGCAGCTCACCAAATGGGAGGGCTGGGAACCCTCGTCCTTTAGGTGAGCATTTAGAAGATCGAACAGTGACTGCTGTATGGTTTCTCCTGCTTGACAAAATTTGATTATGAACCCTTTTTTTGGCTATGCCTGAGCAGCCTTCAGAGAATTCTTTAAGGGATGTGCTTTTGGCAAAGTTCTATTTAAACGGGAGGGGTTTGGCTGACCAGCTTTCCTTCATATGTCTGACTGTTGTCCCGTGGCTACATCCTCTCCTGGTAGAGTAAGAATTCCTATGGCGATAGCTCATTTTATCATCTCTCCCTCCAGCTACAGCTTTAGTGCGCCTTCCCCAAGACATGAAATGCATGCTGATGGAAGTGTTCTGAAGATTTCACCATATCTCCAAGCAAAAAAAGAAATCCATTTACAATAAAGATTATTCTTTAAAACCTTTTAGCATTTTACATGAGGGGAATTGTTAAGGTAAATGCACAGAGTATTTTTCCCAGGGTAGGAAATTAAGAATCAGAGGGCATAGGTTTAAGGTGAGAGGGGGAAGATTCAATACAAACCTAAGGGGCAATCTTTTCACTTAGAGCATGGTGGGAATATGGAACGAGCTGCCAGAGAAGGTAGTTGAGGCAGGTACTGTAACAGAATTTAAAAGGCTCTTGGACAGGTACATGGATAGAAAAGGTTCTGATGGTTATGGACCAAACAGGTACCAGCTTAAATGTGGAATTTTGGTCAGCATAGGCGAGTTGGGCCAAGTGGTGATTGTATGACTCCATGATAGCAGCTGTCCTATCCTTAAAGCAACTTCTTAATTTTATACTGCCTACAGCGGTGATTGAAAGGCAGCCAGGGACAAAATTGGCAATGAGAGTTGCAACTATGTTATTTGATCCCTATTTTCTTTTATTAATGATGTTCCCATTTATTTCAGTTTTGAGCACTGGCCAACTACTTCAACATCAGAGCAGAATCCAAAAGCAAAGCGGCTTTTCAATTGACGTGTTTTTTTGGTCCTATTACTGCACTTTTCTTTAGCAGCAAATCAACAAATAGAAACATCGAAAATAGGTGCTGGAGGAAGCCATTTGGCCCTTCAAGCAAGTATAGCAATTCATTGTGATCATGGCTGATCATCCACAATCAGTAACCTGTGCCTGCCTTCTTCCCTTGATTCACTAGCCGCTAGAGCTCTATCTAACTCTCTTTTAAATTGCCCTCTACTGCCTTCTGTGGCAAAAAATTCCACTAATTCACAACTCTCATTTTCTCATCTTAGTTTTAAATGGCCTCCCCTTTATTCTTAGACTGTGGCCCCTGGTTCTGAACTCCCCCAACATTGGTATAAGATACCCTCTCATCCAGGTCTCATTTCACTTCCCTTTTACGTAATCTGACACCATTTGGATAATAATCTGCCTCCTTGTTCTTGCCGCCAAAGTGGATAACCTCACATTTATTTACATTATACTGCATCTGTGATGCATCCTCCCACTCATCAAACTGTCCAAGTCACCCTGCAACCTCCTAACATCCTCTTTGCAGTTCACACTGCCACCCAGCTTTGTGTCATCTGCAAATTTGCTAATGTTACTTTTAATCCCATCATCTAAATCATTAATATATATTGTGAATAGTTGCAGCCCCAGCACGGAGCCATGCGGCACTCCACTCGCCATTGCCCGCAATTCTGAAAGGGACACGTTTATTTCTACTCTTTGTTTCCTGTCTGCCAACCAATTCTCTGTCCATGTCAATACCCTACCCACAATACCATGTGCTCTAATTTTGCCCACTAATCTCCTGTGTGGGACCTTATCAAAGGCTTTCTGAAAGTCCAGATTCACTATATCCACTGGTTCTCCTTCATCCATTTTACTTGTCACGTCCTCAAAAAATTCCAGAAGATTAGTCAAGCAGGATTTCCCCTTCATAAATCCTTGACCATCCCTTAAATTGCTGCAGTGCAGAACATGATTGCATAACATAGTCCACAGTGAGAGTGAGGCACTATTCCCCATACACATTGCTATCAGAATAATGCAGGCATATTATTCTTCTGATCTACTCTTCGAGTCTATGCTGATATGGCAGGTAAACCAGACTATTTGTTGGGAATATCTGCAAACATAATTGTGTAGCATTAAATGCAGAGTACTTTGAAAAATCATTGCATGCCACAATGCTCATTTTGAAAGAGTTGTGTTTAAGAGGAACCTGCACCTGCAAGTCTGATAGGAATGGTATGCGTGGATAAAGGTGTGTCATTCTCATCATATTCCATTAATTGCACTCTCTTATTCTAAAGGAAAAGATGGCACATGACCAATGTCAAAGGAGTGCAACGGGAAAAGGAGCAGCAGATGTAGCATTTTGGCAATTTTCATCATTTTATTAATTTAAGTGAGCAATTTTATAAATGAGTTGGGTTTAAATATTATATTTTAAAATGTTGAATTTACACAGGTTCTTTAAAAAGTGCTTCAAGCATTCAAGATGTTTATTAAAACCAGATGGTCAAATTGAAGAAATGTTGTGATTCTTAGCCTACTTCAAACTGATTCAATAAAATTCAGTTGTCTCGTTCTAGGACCATTAGCCAGATGGCTCTCATTCGTTTTGAGAACAGCAGGAGATGGTTTCATCCAATCCACATTTGAAGGAGGATAGAAAGTAGCCTAGTTTATTGACTGGCCTATTGGTAAATCGCTAGCAGGTAGGAAGTCGGCACCAAAATCTTGCTCCTGACTGGGAATGGAGAGAAAACAGATACACGAATCATGCTGTCAGATTGTGAACCAAGGATTATAAAAGTCAATGAATTAAAGTTTTAAATGGATGAGAGATTTTACATAAGACAGTGAAAGGCACAGAATTTGGCACCAATGTTGGCAAAATTGTTTAAATACTTGTCATAATTGCTGGCATCCATGTTGAGAAATTTAAAAGTAGAAATTAAATGCTCCAATCAATGATATTCTGCTTTACTCCAAGGTGCATTGTTGGGGTCTTTACAGATGTGATCAATACAAAATCAGTCATTGAATGTGACCCTGATTTTTATCCATCTCTATAAATTCTATTGTTTTTGAGTCTCTGGAACTCTGCCACAGAGGGTAGTTGAGGCCAGTTCATTGGCTATATTTAAGTAGGAGTTAGATGTGGCCCTTGTGGCTAAGGGGATCAGGGGGTATGGAGAGAAGGCAGGTACGGGATACTGAGTTGGATGATCAGCCATGATCATATTGAATGGCGGTGCAGGCTCGAAGGGCCGAATGGCCTACTCCAGCACCTAATTTCTATGTTTCTATGTTTTGTGAAGTAATGGATGTAATGAAAAGTGGATTAAAGATCTTACTGAGTTTTAATTGCAATAAGAGGAACACATTTCTATCTCTGAGAATCTAACTTTACAAATTTTAATGGACATTTCCTACATCCCCCAAATACAAATGTTCAAAATGTCAATATTTGTAGAAAAGTATTTTTTAAAGCTTGTTTGACATTTCATTTTCAACAATGTATGCGTCCCTATCTTTAACCTGTCAATAGGATACATTAAGTCCATGTTAACTCCTGTGAACCTTTCAATGTAATTTGCTGCTTATCGTGCTTGATAACCATTGTTCCTGAACATAACAAATTCTCATCAAATGATTGACAAACTGAAAGATATGTTGAAATAGAGGAAAATAAATGCCACAGAGTTGCTTAATTTTTAGTATTCAATGGCAGACAACATCCATTTGCCACTGACCATCAGATCTGGGCCAAAATGTAAATGAATCAGGATAGCACATTAGAGCAATGACATGTAGATTATTATTTTCCAATAAGATCAAGGGGGGGAAATTAAATTCAGATAATGAAGTGGGATTTCTTTGTTTGCATTGCAATTCTTGAAAAATCAGTAGAGCTGTTCACCACCAGAGGGAGTTATTAGCCAGTTTGTGGGATAATTTTTGTTTAACCTTTTTGGTGCACCTGTGATGTAAATTGTTGTGTCATAAACCACCATCAACATGATTCCACAGTCTGTTCAAATGTCATCCAATAACAATGTAAAAACACCTTCTAAATGCAGACAGAAGTCACCCGTACCCTTAGCTATGATGTTAGTCCAGTTTGGTGCTAGGTACCCAATACATTGGGAGAACCAGTATTTAACCGGTATATATGGTCAGACGAGCTTTAGACCACATAGCTGCTTCATCGCCAAGACTACTTGCTTCACATCCAATTAATATCACTATTCAATTCAATTCACCACTACTTTATTTCCTTTGCTGTTGCTCACTCACTCACACCATTGTAACTTCTTCACTTGACTATTCTATACTGTAATGACCAGCATCCCACTATCTACCATAGATTAGTTTGAACACTCAACTCTCTAGCCTATATGCTATTTCACACTTGGGACCAGTCACTCATCATCCTTTCTGAGCTATGGTGGCTTTTGGTTTAGCAAAGATCAAGTGCTCACATTTTCACTTTTGCTTTCAGATTTCTCCATGCCCTGACAATCCTTCCCTTTGAAACCTCCTCCAGTTCTTTAGATTTTCAACATGTTCGCACTTCTCCAGTCTTAGCCTCTTTTCCAATCCCAGTTTTAATCATTCAACCACCGGTTGACATATGTTTAAGCCCGAAGCACAATAATACCCTCTTTAAATGTTGTTGAATCTCAATTTTTTCTTCTATACGGGAATCTTTGAAATGTATCTTTTGGTCTAGTGTTCTAATATCTCCAGTCATAGTTAAACATAAACTTTAGTCTGATAATTCTCCTGTGAAGCATCTTGGGGACTTTATTATATTAATAGCTGTAAATAAATGTAAGCTTTTGCTTTTTATAAATAATTTAGATGCCTGAAAACATAGGACTCTGGAATCTTGGAATACCAAAACATATATTTCGGCCTAATCAAGTAAAGAGATTTCCCACCATGATGTGTACCCATTTTTTCAACAGAAAAAATTAGAACTAGTTCAAGTTACTAGGGCCCAAAATCAATGATCTGCAAATGCCCAAATCAGTGATATGCCCAATTTGGCCAACCTGAGATCAATGTGGACTAATGGATCAATGGATGTGGTTCTATTTTGCTGCACATCTTTAGACAAAATAATTCTCCATCCAATTTGGGTTGATTCCAGTGTGCGGTACCACTGAGAGTAAACTGTGTGAAAATAGGTGAAGAAGAATGAAAAACAAATAAGACATTTATAATATGTTCACATTTTGGGTTACATAGTACATAAAATGCAAAAGTTAGCCAGCAGGTAGAGCAACAATGTTGGCTTTGATTGTGAGGGGAATGCAGTATAAAATATGGAAGTATTGATGGCATTTCGAAAGGTGCTTATGAGTGCACCTGGAACAGTGTGTACAGTTTTGATCTCCATGTTTATAGAATTATGTGTTTGCAATTGAAGCTGTTCAGAAAAGTTTCCTGAGCTGGGGGAATTGATGAATGAAGAAATATCAAGCAAATTAGACTTGAACTCACTGGAGTTGAGAAAATATGAGATATGGAAGAGAAGGTAATTGTCTAAGAGAGTTATGAATCTTTGAAGTTCTGATCGTATGGAGCTGAAGAGAAAGAGTCACTGTTGAATAGATTCAAGGCTAAGATTGACAGACACTTACATTGCAAAGGGTATGAGGAAGATGGTGCTAAGCCTAAGATTGGATCAGTCTGAAGAAGGGTCTTGACCTGAAATGTCACCATTCCTTCTGTCCAGAGATGCTCCCTGTCCTGCTAAGTTACTCCAGCTTTTGTGTCTATCTTCGGTTTAAACCAGCATCTGCAGTTCCTTCTTACACATTGGATGAGCTATGATCTGATTGAATGATGAAACAAGTCCAAGGGACCTGTTGGCCAACTGCACCTTTCTTTTCTTATGTAGATTAATTTCTTCTTCAACATTTACAAAAAAATTATATAATAGTCAAAAGAGCTATGCTTCCACTGCAATATATAGACCATTTTACTTGCAATATATCATTTTGTAATGCTCCTTCTGCATTTATCTCATTATTTGCTGCTACATTCTCTTCAAATGAAACTTACAAATGTTATGTTGTGACAATAATAATCTGGTGGGATTGTTTGATCTGCTCCAAATACAGTAAAGTCTTGCTAGTCATGTTACAGCAATGATAAAAGCTAAATATACCTCAAATACTGAAGCATGTATTTCTATGTAAGAAATGAGTATGTTCACATTATTCTCCCATATGTCCAGTAAATATGCAGATATATGAAAATAATAATCTGCAGGCCACCAAGGGAGCTGTATGCTAGTTGCAGCCAGATTCTGCATGAAAAATCTTTTATCTTAATGTTTGACTGTCAAGAAGACACCGTGGATGCTGCAGAACTCTTAAATCAAGCATTTTATGTTGAGAAGAGAATAAGTAATATTTTAAAGGATAGAGTGGGTGATTTTCTTAATTTGATTTCAGTAATAAACGTCCAATATTGCATATGGTTCTGATCTCAAACTATTTTGTTTAATACAGTCTGTTTTGGATAATGATTTTGCCTGGCCTGTTTATGTAATAAAATCAGTCGAGTATTCAGTGTTTTGCATTGAAAGATGAAAATATATTACTAAATTATAGTTTTTTTGACATTTAGTAATAGGCATTTAATGAACAATTTGACCACATGCAATGTTCAATAAATTAGAGCCCTTAAAAGTTGTAGTTTACAGTTGCAGATTCAATTCAAATCTTTGGGGATTCAGGGTAGACACAAATTCTGGAGAAACTCAGCGGTTGAGGCAGCATCTATGGAGCGAAGGAAATGGGTAACCTTTCAGGTCGAAACTTTTGATTTTCCAGCATCTGCAGTTCTTTCTTAAACATTTTGCCTACTCCACTTTGGGGATTCAGTGCTGGAGAAGACATACATCATTAATATTATCACAGGCAACGATGCCAATAGATGCTGGAGATAAATGCAAACATTTTCAAGCCATTTATTGATGTGAAATAATTTAAACCAGATTTTCAGAAATAAGAGTTCAGAAACATGCTTTTATACTGCTCATTATGTCTAATTCTAATATATCTATTTCCTACATCTAATCTGTCCAAGTTTAGTATCAACACTAATTTCATGCAACAAAGTTGCAATGAGAATAGCTGAAATTAATTCTCCATTTTTTTTCTAATTAATAAACCACTGCCTAAATATTTACTTCAATAGAATAAAATCCTGAGTACAAGACGTTGACATTACAAGATACATTTTTTGACATTACTAATCAAGCATTTTATTTTGAAGTCACGTGACTGACTACGTGAAGAGCCCGCCGCCCACATGCGCGTCAATTGTGTCTAACGCATCGCGCATGACAGGCTGGGAGGAGCGTCGGCTCCTCCAGCGGTAAGTTTAGAAGCCTCACAGGTAAGTGTGAAACTTGCTCTGAGGTACAGTCTCTAGAGTTATGGATAAACCTAGGACCAATAAAAATAGACGGGCCGCAGTGAAACCAGCTGCAGAAGACGGGAGTGAAGTGCGGGAGGCCGGCGGCCGTCTGCTTCATCTTCAGAGTCGCTGGCAGTTTGCTCAGCTACATCGGATTTCGTTCCTACAAGGAGCAGCTTGCCAACCCCGAAGGGGAGTAAAGCCAAACAAAAATCTATCAGGCATGTACTCTCTGATGATTCAGGCCAGGAGGATTCTCCTCCCACAGCAATGAGTGATGTGTTAGGCCGATTATCACAAATGGAGCACCTCATGGAGAGGATGCTGACACACAGTATGCTCCGTGGTACGGAGGCATATCCAGGCAGCTCTATGCTTACGCCTGCTGCAGCTCCTGGTACAGGGCTGCTTATTTCCTCCCACTCAGATGAGGAGAGTTTCAGAGATCATTATACAACTGACTCCAAATATGGATGTGTGTCGGAGGGTCATTCTGTTAGGCATGATATGCGTGAATCGCATAAAAAAGTGTTGCCTGCTCTTGCCTCCAAATTCGCTGTTCCTTCACAAACAGGAACACCACTTCTTGAGGAAATGGCCTCAAGCATCAGCTACCTTATTTTCCCACCAACCAAAAGAAGAAACTATGGTGGAAACAGCTGCTAAATACCCCACTCCAGAGAATTGTGCAGCTTTAAATGCGCCTTTGGTTCAGCCCCCCAATCTCCTCTTCGGAGAAGACCTGAGTAAACAGGTTTTGCACGATGAATCTAGGGCAGCAAGATTGATCAAGACATTTCCAATGGGCAAGTCTCCGCTCTTCACGGCGTCAGCACCCCTATGCCTCTACTAGCAAAAAGCGGTTTTCCGAAGCCAGTGGGAGCTCCAGATTTGGTCTTTTTGGCCAAGGTCTTTTTTAGGCCTAGGCCTGTCCCGCCCATCATGGAAGATGCAGCAGCCTCACACCCCAGCAGCAGCTCTACCCTTCAGAACAAGGGGAAGAAAACCAGAATTAGGGTCCGCTGGGCCAGGTATCAAACCACCCGTAACTGTTGAGGTAGGTGGGCCTGGTTCTATCAGTCACATGGATTGTGAGGAGCAATTACAAGTTGGTGGTAGGTTACATTTGTTTTTGCATGAGTAGCAACAAATAATCTCAAATTCAGTTATATTGCGCAGTTTAAAGGGTTTCAAAATTGATCTTTTTGCCTAACTCATTTCCACCCACACAAGATATGCCAAGTAGGTTATATACATGTTCCAAACAAAATGCTTTGGATATGCAAGCGGAAATATACGCATTGCACAAAAATGTGATCAATTTATGAAAAACATCAATACGTCTCTAATATATTCTCCAAGGAGAAGAAAGATGGTGGATGCCGTATCATCCTTGATTTGGCAAAATTCAACTCATACGGGCAATATAGACATTTTAAAATTGAAAATGTTTCTACTGCTAAGCAACTCCATATAACAATCATAGAACAATTACAGCACGGAAACAGGCCCTCTCGGCCCTTCCAGTCCGTGCCGATCATTTGTTTTCTCCTAGTCCCATCTACCTGCACTCAGACCATACCCCCCCATTCCCTTCCCGTCCATATACCTATCCACTTTACTTTTAAATGTTAAAATCGATCCTGCCTCCACCACTTCTGCTGGAAGCTCATTCCACACAGCCACCACCTCTGAGTAAAGAAGTTCCCCCTCACGTTACCCCTAAACTTCCGTCCCTTAATTCGCATGTCATGCCATCTTGTTTGAATCTTCCCTACCCTTAATGGGAAAAGCTTATCCACGTCAACTCTGTCTATCCCTTTCATCATTTTAAAGACCTCAATCAAGTCCCCCCTTAACCTTCTGCGCTCCAAAGAATAAAGACCTAACTTGTTCAACCTTTCTCTGTAACATAGTTGCTGGATCCCAGGCAACATTCTAGTAAATCTCCTCTGTACTCTCTCTATTTTGTTGACATCCTTCCTATAATTAGGTGACCAAAATTGCACACCATACTCCAGAATTGGTCTCACCAATGCCTTGTACAATTTTAACTTTACTTCCCTGCTCCTATATTCAATGCTCTGATTTATAAAGGCCAGCACACCAAAGGCTTTCTTTACCACCCCATCTACATGCGATTCCACCTTCAGGGAACTATGCACAGTTATTCCTAGATCTCTCTGTTCCACAACATTCCTCAATTCCCTACCATTTACCATGTACGTCCTATTTTGATTTGTCCTGCAAAGATGTAGCACTTCACACTTATCAGCATTAAAATCCATCTGCCATCTTTCAGCCCACTTTTCCATTTGGTCCAAATCTCTCTGTAGACTTTGAAAATCTACTTCATTATCTATAACACCACCTATCTTAGTATCATCTGCATACCTACTTATCCAATTTTCCACCCCATCATCCAGATCATTGATGTACATGACAAACAACAGTGGACCCAACACAGATCCCTGAGGCACCCCACTGGTCACCGGCTTGCAATCTGACAAACAGCCATCCACCATTACTCTCTGACATCTCCCCTTCAGCCACTGTTGAATCCATCTTGCTACTCCGCCATTAACACCCAAAGATTGAACCTTCTTAACCAACCTTCCATGGGGAACCTCGTCAAAGGCCTTACTGAAATCCATATAGACAACATCCACTGCTTTACCCTCATCAATTTCCCTAGTAACCGCTTCAAAAAATTCAAGAAGGTTTGTCAAACATGACCTTCCAGGCACAAATCCATGTTGACTGTTCCTGATCAGACCCTGTTTATCCAGATGCTTATGTATATTATCTCTCATCTCTGAGCGATGCTTTATGGCACGCATCAATCTCAAGGATGCATATTATTCGGTTCTAATTCACGAGGATCACCGTAGATATCTAAAGTTTAGCTGGATGGGACAGCTGTGGCAGTTTAAAGTATTACCTAATGGATTAAGCTCAGCTCCTCAGTTCTTTACCAAACTGCTGAGGCCAGTGATCGGCCAGCTCAGAGCTAAAAAGCATATTGTTATGGGCTATTTGGATGATATTCTGATCATAGGGAGAACACTACATTTGGCAGAACTAGCTGTTTCAGCTACGTAGCTCATATTTTAGAAATTGGGGATTATCATCCATTCAGCCAAATCCAGGTTGATACCAACAATGTCTATTGATTATTTAGGGTTTACTATTAACTCAATGCAAATGTCTGTGACCCTACCTGAGGGAAAGAGACTACATTTAATGGAAGCCTGTAGTAACGTTTTGAATGCAGAAAAGCCATCTATTCACCAGGTGGCTAGAGTAATTGGCAAAATAGTGGCTGTCTTTCCAGCCGCTCGATTTGTACCTTTGCATTATCGAAATCTACAGCATGCCAAAGATCAGGCACTTAACATCCATTTAACTCATTTCAACAGACCTCTGCAATTGTTGTCTATATCTAAAGTAGAGTTACAATGGTGGATGACCAATATTCAACATTGCTCCGGCGGCATTTTGTTTAGTAAACCTTTTATTGTACTACAAAGTGATGCAAGTACACTGGCATGAGGAGCTACCAACACCATCTCTAGTTGCGGTGGCAGATGGAACATGCATGAGTTACCACTTATCCGCCAATATTGTATCCATTACCTGGAAATGCTGGGTGCATTCCATGGTTTAAAGGCTTACTGTGGGAAGTTACATGATGTGCATGTTAGACTTCAAATCGATAACACTACAGCAGTGGCATATATTAATCATATGGATGGAATCAAATCAGTATCCTGTGATGATTTAGCTAATTTCATTTGGAATTGGTGTATAACCAGGAGGATTTGGATCTCAGCTGCTTATTTGCCGGGTAGATTTAACACGGTGGCAGATTCTAGATCTTGTAAATTTAATGACCACACTGAGTGGATGTTAAATCACAAAGTGTTTAACGACATTATTGCTCGTTATGGAACACCTAATATTCATTTGTTTGCATCCAGGCTTAATCACCAATTGCCAAGATATGTAGCATGGGAACCAGACCCAGGGGCGGAAGCTATAGATGCATTTTCATTAGACTGGGGGGGAATGTTCTTCTTTGCCTCCCCTCCATTTTGCCTCATCGGTCGGTGCTTGCAAAAAATCAAGCAAGACTCCGCTTCGGGTATTGTAGAAGTGCCTAACTGGTGTACACAACCATGGTTCTCTTTGCTGTTCGAAATGCTAACAGAACTACATATGGCTATTCATAAACATAAATACTTGCTTGTTCATCCCGTGTCTCGGGAGTCTCATCCTCTGCATCACAGAATCAACCTATTAATTTTCAGAGTCTAAGAAGACCTTTTCTGGGGCTCGGATTATCCGACCGAACGGTGGACGTGATCACTGCAGCTTGATGGGACGGCACTAAGAAGCAGTACATTTCTTACATTAAGCAATGTGAAGTTTGTGTTAATTCGGATATAACCTACGTTGTGGCAGATATAGCCGATGTGTTGGAATTCCTTTCAACTCTATATTTTGATAAAAAATTATGTTACAGTGTTATTAACACTGCTGGAAGTGCTTTATCGTCATACTTGCTGTTGGGGTCAGGACACCATTCTGTCGGCTCTCACCCTTTGGTATCCAAATTTATGAGGGGTATATTTAACAAAAACCCTCCCAGGTCCAGATATACGGAGGTATGGGACATTAATATGGTATTAATGCTGCTTCGCAGTTGGGCTCCAGCTGCATATTTGTCTTTGGTCCAGCTCACCTATAAATTAATAATGCTCATGGCGCTCGTTTTGGCGCAACATGTCCAGTCATTGCGGAAATTGAGGCTGGATAAGGCAGTTATGTCTAAAAATAGGGTAACCTTTTTCATAAATGAGTTAATTAAGCAAAGTAGACCAGGCGTGCTAGGATTAACCATATAACCATATAACCATATAACAATTACAGCACGGAAAAAGGTATCTCTCGGCCCTTCCAATCCGTGCCGACCATTTGTTTTCCCCTAGTCCGTTCTACCTGCACTCAGCCCATACCTCTCCATTCCCTTCACGTCCATATACCTATCCACTTTACTCTTAAATGTTAAAATCGATCCTGCCTCCACCACTTCTGCTGGAAGCTCATTCCACACAGCCACCACCCTCTGAGTAAAGAGGTTCCCCCTCACGTTACCCCTAAACTTCTGTCCCTTAATTCTCATGTCATGCCCTCTTGTTTGAATCTTCCCTACCCTCAATGGGAAAAGCTTATCCACGTCAACTCTGTCTATCCCCTTCATCATTTTAAAGACCTCAATCAAGTCCCCCCTTAACCTTCTGCGCTCCAAAGAATAAAGACCTAACTTGTTCAACCTTTCTCTGTAACATAGTTGCTGGAACCCTGGCAACATTCTAGTAAATCTCCTCTGTACTCTCTCTATTTTGTTGACATCCTTCCTATAATTAGGCGACCAAAATTGTACACCATACTCCAGAATTGGTCTTACCAATGCCTTCTACAATTTTAACATTACTTCCCTACTTCCTATATTCCATGCTCTGATTTATAAAGGCCAGCACACCAAAGGCTTTCTTTAACCACCCTATCAACATGCGATTCCACCTTCTGGGAACTATGCGCACACAGTTATTCCTAGATCCCTCTGTTCCACAGCATTCCTCAATTCCCTACCATTTACCATGTACATCCTATTTTGATTTGTCCTGCCAAGATGTAGCACTTCACACTTATCAGCATTAAACTCATATGCCATCTTTCAGCCCACTTTTCCAAATGGCCCAAATCTCTCTGTAGACTTTGAAAATCTACTTCATTATCCACAACACCACCTATCTTAGTATCATCTGCATACTTACTTATCCAATTTTCCACCCCATCATCCAGATCATTGATGTACATGACAAACAACAGTGGACCCAACACAGATCCCTGAGGCACCCCACTGGTCACCGGCTTCCAACCTGACAAACAGCCATCCACCATTACTCTCTGACATCTCCCATTCAGCCACTGTTGAATCCAACATGCTACTCCGCCATTAACGCCCAAAGATTGAACCTTCTTAACCAACCTTCCATGGGGAACCTTGTCAAAGGCCTTACTGAAATCCATATAGACAACATCCACTACTTTACCCTCATCAATTTCCCAAGTTACCGCTTCAAAAAATTCAAGGTTTGTCAAACATGACCTTCCAGGCACAAATCCATGTTGACTGTTCCTGATCAGACCTGTTTATCCAGATGCTTATATATATTATCTCTAAGTATCTTTTCCATTAATTTGCCCACCACTGACGTCAAACTAATAGGTCTATAATTGCTAGGTTTATTCTTTGAACCCTTTTTAAACAATGGAACAACATGCGCAGTACGCCAATCCTCCGGCACTATTCCCGTTTCTAATGACATTTGAAATATTTCTGTCATAACTCCTGCTATTTCTACACTAACTTCCCTCAATGTCCTAGGGAATATCCTGTCAGGACCTGGAGACTTATCCACTTTTATATTTTTCAAAAGTGTCAGTACTTCCTCCTCTTTGAATCTCATAGTTTCCATAGCTACTCTACTTTTTCCCCTTACCTCACAGAGTTCAATATCCTTCTCCTTGGTGAATACCGAAGAAAAGAAATTGTTCAATATCTCCCCCATCTCTTTTGGCTCTGCAGATAGCTGTCCATTCTGGTTATCTAATGGTCCAATTTTATCCCTCGTTATCCTTTTGCTATTAATATAGCTGTAGAAACCCTTTGGTTCCTCCACATGTTGGTTTAGAAAACTATCCCGCATACATTCCAAGAAATCCTCTTCCTCAGCACCCCTGCCAATTTGATTCACCCAATCTATATGTAGATTGAAGTCACCCATTATAACGGTTTTACCTTCGTTGCACGCATTTCTAATTTCCTGTTTGATGCCATCTCCAACTCCGCTACTACTGTTAGGTGGCCTGCACACAACACACACTAGCGTTTTCTGCCCCTTAGTGTTTCGCAGCTCCACCCATATCGATTCCACATTCTCCAAGCTAATGTCATTCCTTTCTATTGCGTAAATCTCCTCTCTAACCAGCAACGCTACCCCACCTCCTTTTCCTCTCTGTCTATCCTTCCTGAATATTGAATATCCCTGGATGTTCAGCTCCCAGCCTTGGTCACCCTGGAGCCATGTCTCCGTGATCCCAACTATATCATAATTATTTATAGCTATCTGCACATTGAATTCATCCACCTTATTACGAATGCTCCTCGCATTGAGACACAAAGCCTTCAGGCTTGTTTTTACAACACTCTTGGCCCTTTTACAATTATGTTGAAAAGTGGCCCTTTTAGATTTTTGCCCTGGATTTGTTTTCCTGCCACTTTTCACCTCGCTACCTATTGCTCCTATCCTCATTTTACACCCCTCTGTCTCTCTGCTCACACATTTAAGAATCCCTCCACTTCATATTCTCCATTTGTTATTTTTTTCTTCTTTCCTCCCTACGTGTTGCGTCTGACTGCATCTCTTCTCTGCCTCCTGCCTCACAAACGGATTACTTGCCTTCTCTATTTGAGTCCCTCCCCCCAACCGATCTAGTTTAAAGTCTTGCCAGTAGCCTTTGCAAATCTCCCCGCCAGGATATTGGTTCCCCTCGGGTTCAAGTGCAATCTGTCCTTTTTGTACAGGTCACACCTTCCCCAAAAGAGGTCCCAATGATCCAGAAACTTGAATCTCTGCGCTTTGCACCAGTCCTTTAGCCACGCATTTATCCTCCACCTTCTCCATTCCTACTCTCACTGTCGCGTGGCACAGGCAGTAATCCTGAGATTGTTACCTTTGCGGTCCTTCTCCTTAACACTCTTCTAAATTCTCCTTTCAGAACCTCCTCTCTTTTTCTAACGTAATTACGTTTCTGCCTATTTAAGGATCTGACATTTTAAGGCAGTTTTTTTCTTTTATATTTTGGAATCTGCACCAAACATCAATACTAACTCAAAGAATGGATAACTGAACTTTTTTCAAACGACTACTGTTTTCACATTCAAGTTTAAACAGTGTAAGGCATTCAACAATTGAAAGATATTATTATTTTAAAGCTACAGCTGCCATTAACTCAGCACTGACCACAGCAGGATCATTGACATTTACATGTGGGCTATCTAGCAATCTATACTTCATTATTCTATATACCCATTGATATTGTCAAGTAAATTAATTTTTAATTAATTTGAGATAATTTCTTGCATGAAGAAAAGATAGAATTTAGGACATTTTCCCCACATATTTGACTGTGATCATTCCATGAGTGTATACAAGGTTGATGGATTTAATGTTGGCTTTAAAAGGAAAAACAATCCTTTGTAAATTATATTACAGAGGAATTGGGTGACAATTATTTAGCAGTCAGCACAGGCAGCGGTGGTTCGCAATAGTGCGATGTTAACTCACTTGATCAGAAGCAATCTTTAGCCTACAGTGTTGCTTGTCTCCAAAAGAAATATGAGATTTATGGACATAACTTTTAAATTACTTAAGGTAAAAAAAATAAAGTCCAGACTTTATGGCTCAGTATGTCTCAACTTGCAGTGAAGGCAACCACTGAAATTTATTTTTTTGTACAACAAACACATTTAATTTTCTCCCAAATTATTTTCCTTGTGCTTTAAAAGCATTGATCGTAACAACTTTGGTCTTGAATGTCTCCATTCTCTGAGGAATGTTGGCATCATGAAAGTCTCAATCCAAAATGAGACAACATTATGTTCTAAATTCTCAAGGAAGTGAATTATTTTTTTACTTTTTTTATTCCGTGCACAACATCATAATGTTGTCATAAAACAGAAAATGCTGGTAAAACACTGTGGATCTGTCAACATTCGTAAAGAGAACAGACTGGTTAATCTTTTAGGTATGCCTTTCATCAGACTCTCGTTGTTGTCCGGACCTTAAGCTAAAATTAAAACTCAATATTCCCAGAAATGGACACATACCCATTGCCGTGGCTCCCAATATCAATGTCCTTAGCTCTCTGCTAAGTCTGTTGATTCCAGTACGTAACTAGTAATAACCATACTACTGAAGGGCTGTATTGCTCAACAGGAGAGCGATATTGCAAGAGGCCCTCCAAGCACGCTATTAAAGGCAGTAGGAGCAGATCTGGGGATAATTTCAAGATCAAACCACTGCAGCTGCATCAGTACCATACAAAGTCAATGACGCACACACAAAAGTTTCAAAATCAGTGAATGCCTTGTCCCACAAATTGTATCACAAGACATATGAATTGCTTAATGCAACATTTCCCCATCTATCACCATTGTTCAGCTCTCAGGATGCACACTTAGCATTCATGAATGATAATCTTCATCCATTTAGTATCACTGTAAACTGTACAACTGTGCACTGCAGTTTGTACACATCACCAATTTTTCAGGCCCGACAGCCATAGAAAGAATGCAGTGTACATCACTCACTGAGTCCCATCATGCAACTGAGGGTAGCATATGGTCAGAAGGTCTCCCTCATGCAACTGAGGGTAGCATATGGCCAGAAGGTCTCTCGTACAATTTGTCAGGAAGAATTCTTAACCTGTGGATTGAATGGTTTGCTCCTCCTTCCCAACTCCTCTATCATGATCTTTGACACCACCAGCACCATATTGTAAAGGACAGGCATGACCACACATCTTTACCTCAAGCAGTGATGGCATTCACCATCACCACAATCATGGCTGCAGAAAATGCTGGAAAGATGTTCTCATTTCCTGAGCAAATTCTAATTGCCTGCATTGTCTCCTATCCCTCTAACCTTTCCTTCCATGTACTGCCTGAATATAATTGAAACATTGTAATTTTAACCACCTCTATCAGTTCATATTCCATGCTTTCACTACCTTAATTGTGGAAAAAATAGCCCTTGAAGTCCACTTTAGATTTTCCACTCTCACCTTATAGAGTTGCCTTCCCTGGGAAAAAGACTTATCATTCACCTTATCTATGACCCTCATGATTTTATATACCTCTATAAGGTCATTCCTCAGCCTACACTGAAAGGAAAAAAGTCCCATAATATCCAATCTCTCCATATAACACAAGCTTTCCAGTCCCGGTAATATCCTTGTAGATCATTTTATACCCCTTTCTAGATGAATGACATCCTTCCTACCTTTATGTAACCAGATCTGCACATAATGCTCCAAGTATGGTCTGTCTAATATCATATACAGTTGTAATTCTTCTACTCAGCTCCTGACTGATGAAGGCAAGTGGCCTTCTTCACCACTGTATTTACCTGTCACCAGTTTCAAATAAACGTGTACCTGTATCCTGTTTTACAGCCCTCTCCAAGTCCGTGCCATGTACTGTGCACGTCATGTCCTGGTTTACAAAAAAAGAGCATTTCAGACTTGTCCGATTTAAATTTCATCTCCCATTTCCAGACAGGTGTAATTTAAGTTGATTGTTTCCTGTTGTAATCTTAGATAACCTTCTTCAGTATCCACTATACCACTCTATTATGGTGTCATCAACAAACCTACCAACAATACATACTACATTCTCATCAAAATTATTGACATAGAAGTCGAACAGCAGTGGAAGATTTGCCAAGCTGCAAGGTGCTGTTCAAATCCCCTCTCTCTTCCCTTCCTCTGTCCTGTTCTACAGCTGTTCACTGCGTAGCTCATGATAATGGAATCGTAAAACATCCAGCTTAACTTAGTTTAGTGTAGTTACGTATACGGTGCGGAAACAGGCCCTTCGGCCCACCGGGTCTGCACTGACCAGCGATCCCAGCACATTAACACTATCCTACACATACTAGGGACAACTATTTTTACACATACGCCAAGCAAATTAACCTACATACTTGTGCATCTTTCAAGTGTAGGAGGAAACCAAAGATCTCGGAGAAAACCCACGCGGTCACGGAGAGAACATACAAACTCCGTACAGACAGCACCCGTAGTTGGGATCAAACCCGGGTCTCTGGTGCTGCAAGCGCTGTAAGGCAGCAACTCTACAGTTGTGCCACCGTGTCACCCATCTTGAAGTAAAAAAAATGGTAGTTTAATTATATTGATTACTAATGATATGGAGTTGGAGGCGGGTATGAATAGTCAGCATTTCAATAAGGCATTTGTTTTTGAGGATCTATTGCATTGACAAGTCTATGCAAAGATCTTCAAGAGTTCACTTAATAAAAGCAGAATCTACAGGATTTCCCTTCTGGAAGGTCAACCGTACCCGAGAGAAAAACAAAAAAGTATATAGATGAAAACTACAGTGAATGCTCTCCCAGCTCCTTCCTGTTCATGGACATCCATTGACTCCAGGTTCACCAAAAGCTTAATTTTTAAAAAAATGACATTTTTTTTACATCCATTCACATATCAGCTTTACCAATCTCAACAGTACTCTCCAGTCCCAATTGCAATCACTTAATCATATCAAATTGTCTTCAATTTGTCATTGGCAGCCCTGATTGTTTGGGCCCCAGTTGGTTCTCACAAATCTCTCAGTATAAATACTTCCAATTATTTTATTAAAGTTGTTCTTACAAACCTACCTATTTGACTAAGCGATTGTCACCTGTGCAAATTTTGCCCACTGGTGCTCCTTTGAAAGATTTTATGATGTTAGCTATGTTAAGATGCCTGACAAATATTGTAATCTCTTATAGATCACAGAGTATCCAGAAGTCTTCTACAACAATACAGGGACATTTACTAAAGGCATTGATAATTACATTTGCATTATCCAGAAATGTAGTCATGAAGACTTTACATTCATACTTTAGAAAAATGAATGGTATAGATGGACAACGCATGCATTATTTATACAAAACACGACAGTCAAGAGCAGGTAAATTTCAATAGATGGACTGCTGAATAGTGGTATGAATGTTAATCTTCATTACCAATATGCCTCTTAGGTTTTCAAGTCAAGTTAAGTTTTATTCATCACATGCACATAAAGTGCAGTGAAATGAATCTGTCAGCAGCGGTACAATAAAAAAAGAACACACGATACACAATAAAAATTTAAAACAAACATCCACCACAGCATTCATCACTGTGGTGGAAGGCACAAAATTTTGTCAGTCCTCCTCCATTTTCCCCTATGGTCGGGACCTCAACCCTCTGCAGTCGCCGCTGCGGGTGTCCAAATGTGCAGACAAGGTAAGTCCAGGTAAGTCCTGAATCAGTGCCTCCCCAAAGGAGACCGCGGCTTCAAGATGGTGTAGGCCACAGGCCGACAGTCAAAGATCTAAAGTTCCTGCCTGCCGCAGCCAGAAGCACCGCAGACTGCAGGGCCGGTGGTCGGAGCTCCTCTCCAGGGATCCCCGGTGAGGGATCCCGCTCAGGATGGTAAGTCCCCACCACGCACATGGTAGAAGTGGCGGTCGGAGCTCTTCTCCTCTGGGGTCTCCAACAAGGGATCCCAGGCGCAGGACGCCACGCCAGCCAGACGTACAGCAATCTGCGGCTTCTGGATGATGTAGGCCGCGGGCCGGCGGTCGGAACTCCTCTCCAGGGATCTCCGGCGAGGGATCCTGCTCAGGATGGTAAGTTCCCGCCGCGCGTGTGGTTAGCAGTAGGCGTGGGCTGGCGGTCGGAGCTCTTCTCCTCCGGGGACCCCAATGAGGGGTCCTGGGTTCTGGACACCGTGCCAGCTGGAGCTCCGCAGACCGCGGCTTCAGGCTACCGCAGGCCAGCGAACGGAGCACTCCCCTCTGGCGATGCCCCGCCTACTCCGCGATGGAAGAGTCCTCTCTGCGCCTGCAGCTGAAGCCCCAGGCGCGTCTCCGGGAAAGGCCACACCGATCCTCTATGTTAGGCCACGAGGGAGGAAACATGGAAAAAGCTGCCTCTCCTTGGAGGAGGCGACCGAAGCGGTTTGCTCCTTACCACCCCCCACACAAGACGCACCAAGAAACATTAAAAACACACATTGAGACACACTAAAAAAACAAAAGAAGTTGAACAAACAAACACGCTGCCGGCACGGTTGACGGCTCGCAGCGCCCCCATCAACCCATAATCTCAGTTTACAAAGATCCTAGTACAACACTGAGCAAGTAAGTTGACAATATTCTTAAATTATATAAGAGAACTATCTTTTTCAATTACTTGGGAAATGTGATAGTAATTGTCACATAGTCAAAATTAAGTCAATTCCTTTAAATATTATAATGTATGATCTTTAAGAAAGGAAGATCTGACTTTATATCATCTCTTTCCTAGTATTAGGATATCCATAGGACTTTACAATCAATCAAATGATGCTAATAGACAGGAACCTAGAAAAGTTGATTGGAGCACGTTGTTTGTCAGAAAAGGGAAAGTTGGATGCTTTTAGAACATCCAGAAAGTTGGATGCTTTTAAAGATGAAAGTTCAAGTTTGCATCTTCCTGTTAAAGGGCAGGAAATGATAAGATAAATTGAGACTCTTGTCAGAAAAATGAAGGAGGCATGGGTCAGTTATAGGCAGCGAGGATCAAGTGAATCCCTGTACTATAGGGAATTAAGGAGTGTACTTAACATGGAAATCAGGATGATAAAAGAGGGGTCATGAGTTCTCTGGCAGATAATACAAAGGAGAATCAAAAGCGATTAAGTATATGAAGAGAAAAAGGTTAATTAGAGATAGAATAGGGGCCCTCAGAAACCAAAGTGGTCATCTATGTGTGAAGCCTTCGTCGGTGGAAAAGGTCTTCAATTAATATTTCTCCTCTGCTTTTACCACAGAGAAAGACATGAAGACTAGGGAACTTGGAAAAGTTATGGAGCTATCATGAGGAAAGTCCCTGTTATAGTTATGGAGGCGCTAGACTTCCCAAGACATAAGTAGGTTAATAATTCTCTTGGCCTGATCAAATATATTAAAAACTACTGTGAGAAGCTAAAGAGGAAATCCCAGGGGTGCTGGCTGTAATATATGAACAATCTCAATAAGACTGGAGTGTGACTAAACTGTCTCTTTTAAAGAAAGACTGGATAGACTCGGTTTATACTCTCTGGAATTTAGGAGATTGAGAGGGGATCTTATAGAAACTTACAAAATTCTTAAGGGGTTGGACAGGCTAGATGCAGGAAGATTGTTCCCGATGTTGGGGAAGTCCAGGACAAGGGGTCACAGCTTAAGGATAAGGGGGAAATCCTTTAAGACCGAGATGAGAAATACTTTTTTCACACAGAGAGTGGTGAGTCTCTGGAACTCTCTGCCACAGAGGGTAGTTGAGGCCAGTTCATTGGCTATATTTAAGAGTGAGTTGGATGTGGCCCTTGTGGCTAAGGGGATCAGAGGGTATGGAGAGAAGGCAGGTACGGGATACTGAGTTGGATGATCAGCCATGATCATATTGAATGGCGGTGCAGGCTCGAAGGGCTGAATGGCCTACTCCTGCACCTAATTTCTATGTTTCTATGACTGGAGTGTGACTAAAATGTCTCTTTTAAACAAGGGCTGCAAAGGAAAATCTGGGAATTATAGACCAGTAAACCTAACATCAATAATAGGAAAGTTACTGGAGAGGATTCTGACTGATAAGATATAAATGCATTTGGAAAGATGCATTGAGTTTTGAAGAATTAAACAAATGGTTGATGAGGGCACAGTCGTAGATGCAGTCTATGTGGACCTCAGCATAGCCACCAGTACAGTATGCTGCTCTGGAAGATTGCATGGGATCCAAGAAGAGCTAACTGATACAGAATTTGCTTCATGGCAGGAAGTTGAGGGTGATAGTAGATGGTTGTTTTTCTGACTAAAAGCCTGTGACTAGTGGTGTACCTCAGGGATCAGTACTGTGGTTTGGATGAGAAAGTACAAGGCATGATTAGTGAACTTGATGATGACATCAAACAAGATGATCTTATTGACAGTGAAGATGGTTAACAAGAAAGTGGCATTGCAGGTAGATAGGGTGGCGCATTGTGCAGGACCCTCGCCAGCAGCTGTCTGTCCTTTCACCCTTTATGTTATTTTTAGTCTGTCTAAAAGTATGTTTCTGGAGGTCTTTTAGTTTTTTTTCTGTGGGGGTGAGGGGAATGTGGGAAGGGGGGAAGGAGAAAACTGTTTTCTCAGTCACTACCTGGTCGAGGATGCGACTATTATCCGAGCCGCGTCTTCGCCCCCCACTTGCAGCCTACCATATGGAGTGTGTAAGATGCCGCAGGAATTAAAACTGGCATGTAACAAAGGTAATGCCACTGTGGTGATGGGGGATTTCAATATGCAGGTAGACGTGGAAAATCAGGTTGGTTCAGGACCCCAAGAAAGAGAGTTTGTAGAATGCCTCCGAGATGGATTCTTAGAGCAGCTTGTAATTTCAGCAGACCAGAGAAAAGGCAATTCTGGATTTAGTTTTGTCCAATGAACCAGATATGATAAGAGAACTCAAGGTAAAGGAACCGCTTGGAGATATGATTCGTTTTAATCTGCAATTTGAGAAGGAGAACGTTAAATAGGAATAGGCAGTGATGCAGTTGAACAAAGCGGACTATGAAGGCATGAGAGGGGAGATGGCCAAAGTAGACTGGAAAAGGATCCTAGCAGGAATGACGGTGGAACACCAATGGCAGGAATTTCTGGGCATAATCCGGAAGACGCAGGATCATTTCATTCCAAAAAGGAAAAAAGATTCTAAGGGGAGTAGGAGGCAACCGTGGCTGACAAGAGAAGTTAGGGATAGAATAAAACTAAAAGTAAAGATGTATAACAAAGCAAAGAGTAGCCGGAAGCCAGAGGATTGGGAAACTTTTATAGGACAACAGAAGGAAACAAAACGGGCAATACGGGCTGAAAAGATGAAGTAAGAGGGGAAGCTGGCCAGGAATTTAAAGAAGGACAGTAAAAGCTTCTTTAGATATGTTAGGGGAAAAAGAGTAGCAAAGTCAAATGTGGGTCCCTTGAAGGCAGACACGGGTGAAATAATTATGGGCAACAAGGAAATGGCAGAAGAGTTGAATAGGTACTTCGGATCTGTCTTCACTAAGGAGAACACAAACAATCTCCCAGATGTACTGGAGGATCTAAGGGGGTAGAGGAACTGAAATAAATTTTCATTAGGCGAGAAATAGTATTGGGTAGGCTAATGGGACTGAAGGATGATAAATCCCCTGGACCTGATGGTCTGCATCCCTGGGTCCTCAGGGAGGTGGCTCTAGAAATACTGGACGCATTGGTGAGCATTTTCGAATGTTCAATAGATTTAGGATCAGTTCCTGTGGATTGGAGGATAGCTAATGTTATCCCACTTTTCAAGAAAGGAGCGAGAGAGAAAACGGGGAATTACAGACCAGTTAGCCTGACTTCGGTGCTGGGAAAGATGCTGGAGTCAACTATTGGAGGTAATAATGGAGCATTTGGATAGCAGTAAAGGATTAATCCAAGTCATCATGGGTTTATGAAAGGGAAATCATGCTTGACTAATCTTCTGGAATGTTTTGAGGTGACAAGTAAAATGGATGAAGGGGTGCCAGTGGATGTAGTGTGTCTAGACTTTCAGAAACCCTTTGATAAGGTCCCGCATGGGAGATTGGTGACTAAAATTAGAGCACATGTATTGGGGGTAGGTTGTTGACATGGATAGAAAATTGGTTGGCAGACCAGAAGCAAAGAGTAGGAGTGAACGGGTCCTTTTCAGAATGGCAGGCAGTGGCGAGTGGAGTGCCGCAAGGTGTTGGGGCTGCAACTATTTACCATATATATAAATGAATTGGAAGAGGGAATTAGGAGCAACACTAGCAAGTTTGCGGATGACGCAAAGCTGGGTGGCAGTGTGAACTGTGAAGAGGATGTTAGGAGGTTGCAGGGGGACCTGGACAGGTTGAGTGAGTGGGCAGATGCGTGGTAGATGAATTATAATATAGATAAATGTGAGGTTATCCACTTTGGCGGCTAAAACAAGTGGATAGATTATTATCTCAGTGGGGTTAGGTTACGTAAGGGGGTGGTACAGCGAGACCTGGGTGTCCTTGTACACCAGTCACTGAATGTTGGCATGCAGGAACAGCAGGCAGTGAAGAAAGTTAATGAAATGTTGGCATTCATAACAAGAGGATTTCAGTACAGGAGTAAAGAGGTTCTTCTGCAGTTGTATAGTGCTCTGGTGAGGCCACATCTGGAGTATTGTGTACAGTTTTGGTCTCCTAATTTGAGGAAGGACATCCTTGTGATTGAGGCAGTGCAACGTAGGTTCACGAGATTGATCCCTGGGATGGCGGGACTGTCATGAGGAAAGATTGAAAAGACTAGGCTTGTATTCACTAGAGTTTAGAAGGATGAGGGGGGATCTTATAGAAACATATAAAATTATAAAAGGACTGGACAAGCTAGATGCAGGAAAAATGTTCCCAATGTTGGGTGAGCAGAACCAGGGGGCACAGTCTTAGGATAAAGGGGACGTCATTTAAGATTGAGCTGAGAAAAAACTTTTTTATCCAGAGAGTTGTGAATTTATGGAATTCCCTGCCACAGAGGGTGTTGGAGGCCAAATCACTGGATGGATTGAAGAGAGAGTTGGATAGAGCTCTAGGGGCTAGTGGAGACAAGGGATATGGGGAGAAAGCAGGCACGGGTTATTGATAGCGGACGATCAGCCATGATCATATTGAATGGTGGATCTGGCTCGAAGGGCTGAATGGCCTTCTCCTGCAACTATTTTCTTTGTTTCTATGTTTCTATGGCATGGCCTTTCCTGCCGACCGGCCAGAGCTTCAGCAGCGGCTCGGCACCATTGCGGAGCGAGATGATGCCTTACTGTGTATCGCCGGAGCTCCGGAGTGTTGGGAATGCTGTTTAACAGTGGAGCTGTGGTTTGCGGAGCTTCTAGCCACGGGCGGTGCCGACTTTAACATCGCGGAGTCCTGGGGACTTCTTGCTGGTGTCGCCAGCGTTGAATCTCCACCCAGCTCGGCCTGTGGACTTCAGGAGCCGCAGTCTCCGGTAGGAAGTGGCTGTTTCGGAAACTCAAAAGTGTTGAGAGTGTTCTCCGTTCTGACGGCGGAGCTCCGATTATCCCAGCAAGAGGGCTGAAGGTCCCGACCACGGGTGAACAAAGAGGAAGATGATTGAACTTTATTGCCTTTCCTCATAGTGGGAAACGTTGATTCTGCTGTGTGAGGCTGTTCATGTTAAATTCTATCATGTATTGTGTTCTTTTTATTTTTTATGGCTGTATGGTAATTCAAATCTCACTGTACCAATTGGTGCATGTGACAATAAATGTCCCTTGAACTTTAACAGTTGAACTCTGAAATACAGTGTGATCTTAATCAACTGGGCAAATGGGATGAGGAATGGCTAATGAAGTTTAGTTCAGATAAGGGCAAGTGTTGTATTTCAGAAAGTTGAACAAGGATTGAACCTGCTCAGTGAAAAGCAGGGCCCTGGGGAGTGTTATAGAGCAAAATTATATTGGATTTCCAGTACAGAGTTCATTGAAAGTTTCATTGCAGGTCGATAGGGTGCTGAAGAATGTTTTTGGCATGCTGCAATCAATAGTCAGAGAATTGAGTACAGAAATTGGGACACCATGTTACAGTTTTGCAAGACATTGATGTGGCCGCATTTAGAATATTGTGTTTAGTTTTGGTCATCCTGCTGTGGAAAAATACTATTAAAATGGAAAGGATGCAGTAAAAATGTACAAGAAGGTTTGCTGGGAATCGAGCACTGAGCTGTAGTGAGAGATTGGGCATGCTTCAATTTTATTCCTAGAAGTGCAGGAGGCTGAAGGATGAATGTATGGATCTTAAAATGCAATTTTTTGAAAGGTAGGTGAATCAAGAACAAAAGGGATAGGTCTAAGGAGAGAGGAGAAAGATTTAATAAGAACTAGACCCATTGGGTCCCTGTCACACGGGAGGCCTGGTCCCCAACGCAATATTCCTCAACTTACCCATAGCCCCCACGGGAGGCCTGTCCCCCAATGCAACCCGTTCCCCAAGTCAACATACCATTACTCATCCATTTCCCCAATGAAACACGTTCCCCCGACGCAATATTCCACCACTCACCCATAGCCCCCAACTGCGCAGGGGCAGCTCATTTGGCCTTATTCAATATTCAGTCTTTTGTGACTTCAAAATATTTTTAAAAATGCACCCTCCCTCCATGCTGCCAGGAATATACTTGCTGCCAGGAATATAAAAAAAAAGAGATAGCAATATTGTAGCTTGCAATTGCACTTCCTAGTGCTGGCCAAAGATACTAGAGGAGCTCCTCTAGTATCTTTGGTGCTGGCAGCCTGGCAAGACAGAGTGTGCTGAGATTGCAACATTGTAGCATTGTGAAGTCATAGCTGCAGATATAGCTGCAGAGTGAAGATTTTTTTCTCAAATCTTGACTTTTAAAATTAAATTATGTGAAATTACATGAAATATAACATCAATCTGAATGAAACGTTACACAGACCACCACAGGACAATGGTGAGTAAGGTGGTGCCAAAATGTAAGTGCTATTGTGTATTTTTTGGCGTAATTGCAGGATCACAGGTAGGTAGGCGGGAAGGTGGGTGGGTGCGTGGGTGCGTGGGTGGGTGCGTGGGTGCGTGGGTGGGTAGGAAGATGGGTAGGTAGGTGGGTGGGTAGGTCGGTGGGTAGGTGGGTGGGTGGGTAGATAGGTGGGTAAAAGCAAATTGTGAGTTTTAGTAATAAACTAGACTAAGTGAGACCCGTTGGGTCCCAGCATCACATGGGAGAGCTGATCCCTCAACACAATATTCCACCTCTCCACCAATTCCAATATTGGTGGCCCATGCATGGGGGATGGGGTGGTTCTGGAGCGCTAGTATGGGTGTTGTGGGCTGAAGGGACTGGTTTCCAGAGGGCTAGTATAGACATTGTGGGCAGAATGGTTTCTTGCGCTGGCGGTTCAGGCACTCAAGCTCGTTGTGCTAGCAGCTCACTCACGGCTCGTGGGCTGGCAGCTGACTGACGGCTATTCCTTGAAATTCCATTTCAAGCAGGGTGCAAGGCCAACAAATTATTTTTTTTGAATTTAATTTTTTATTAGAAGCATATGCATATCATACTCCAAACCAATACAGAATTTGTTTAACAATTACATATTATTAGTATCTAGGGTCCCAGGATCCCAGCTATCAAAATAGCTGGTATCCTAATATATCAATTACGTATTTTACTTCGGAGTCACGTGAGTGACTACGTGAAGAAGCCCCGCGTGGCGCTAGAACGGCATTACGTCGACGCTGACGGCAGAAGCAAGAGCTGCAGAGCGCAGCTCCTCGCAGCGGCCGGAACGGACCCGCAGGTAAGTGCAAGGAAAATAGGGGACGTTCTAAAAAAGACGTTACGCTGGTAGAACCAGCAAAAGTGAAAGTAAAATTCAAAATCAGAGTCACGCTGGCGTACTGATTTAGCCAGATAATAAAAATGAAAAATGGAGAAGTCTCAAAGGAAAATTTCGCGGGTAAAAAGATCGTCCCGGGGAGAAGCCAAAGAGTCGGGACAAGAGATTAGTGCGGATCCGGTTCCGATACCGGTGGCCGCTGATTCACCCGTTAGTGAGACTATAATTTCTCCAGAAATGCAAACCACGGAGGAAAATGTTCCTAGAAAAAGTAAAAAGAAATCCGTGAGGCCCGTGGTTTCTGATGATGACTCTGATAATGAAAGTCATCCGGATAATAAATCTATATGGCTTAAAATCGAACATATGGAGAGAGTGCTCCAAAATATTTTGAGACAAGGGTCACAGTACCCAGAAATTTCCCAAAATGACCCTGAGGGGTTTGAATATCCAGAATATGGCTATGTGCCAAATTGGGAATTTGAAACTCCAGACCCAGGATCAAGGGTGGAGGAAGTCTCATTGGATATAATTCCAGGTGTATCAGGGCTGCAAAAGTCAGACCCTGCAAGTGGTGATGTGGATTATGAGTGCACACCACAAATAAAAAAGAAGAGGCCAGATGTGCCTGATATGGCAAAAGATTTTGCTATACCTGAAGGAAGGGGTGAGGCTATGGAAGAAAACCTAGCTGCCAGTATTAATTATATGGTATCTCATCAACTTCAAGATTCTGTGATGGTTGAAACAGCAGAATTATATAAAACACCGGAAAATTGCACCTCATTGAAGGTACCTACGGTTAATCCGTCTATATGGACACCTATGACTCCAGGCATGAGAGGACAAGAAATAAGATTTCAAAGAATCCTCAAACTGATTTAAGCTGCCATTACTGCTTTTGGAAGGCAAATGGAAGGGTCGGAAATGGTTAAAATCCAAAAAGATACTTTGGGCTTATTGTGCAATTCCTTCTATGAAATTAATTGTATGAGGAAAATTGTGATTCGGCCCATATTTCATCCAAGGTTTGCAGGTCTGTGTCGATCAAGCTCCTGGTTATCTATTTGGAGAGAACCTGCCTAAACAAATAAGAGAAATGGATGAAGAGGCTAAATCTATTAGCCACATGAGACCTTTTGTTTTTGGACAAGAAAGGTTTTTTTCGTCAAGGAGGGGATTTGATTTTGGAAACAGAGGCAGGAATATGATAAGAAAATATTATCATCTGACACAGCCTAATGTTCACCCGTATACGGGGAGAAGGAGACCACGTTCATATGGAGAGGTACAAAAAATGTATTCTATTCTTAAAGAAACTGTGGACAAATCTCCAGTTGGAGTGAGATTACAAATGTTTTATGATGATTGGCTTGCCATCACATCTGATCGGTTTATTTTACAAACAGCTTCTGGAGCTACTATAACATTTAAAGAAGGTGTTAACTCTCCGGTACAAAATATACCTGCTTATGGTTTCATGTTTTCTGCTATTCAAGAAGCGGAAATTAATGTGGAAATTGACAAATTGTTTAAAAATAGTGTTATTGAAAAAACTGTTGAACATAAACATCAATTTGTGTCAAATATTTTTCCAAGAAGTAAAAAAGATGGTGGTTGCAGAATTATTCTGGACCTTACAAACTTTAATACATTTGTCGAGTATAAACATTTTAAGATGGCAACGTTCAACACTACAAGACATTTGATATCAGCAGGTTGTTATATGGCTACAATTGATTTAAAGGATGCGTACTATTCAGTACCAATACATCAATTTTTTCGAAGGTATTTAAAATTTAATTGGCTGGGACAGCTATGGCAATTTAAAGCTTTACCAAATGGGTTAAGTTCAGCTCCCAGGCTCTTCACAAAGCTGTTTAAACCAGCTTTAGCACAATTAAGAGCACAAAAGCACATCATTATGGCTTATCTGGATGACATTTTAATTATCAGTAGTAATCAGGAATCAGCTGGAAAATCAATTTCAGCAACTAAACCTTTATTTGAGAAGTTAGGTTTCTTGATTCATCCAATTAAGTCCCAGCTGCAGCCAGCACAGTCAATTAACTATTTGGGGTTTGTGATTAACTCAGTTACTATGTTAGTAACTTTGCCAACAGATAAGATTGATGATATTTTAATGGTCTGTAGGGGTCTCATTCACAAAACTTATCCCTCCATCCGGGAAGTAGCAAAGGTTATTGGTAAACTAGTAGCAGCATTTCCTGCATTAGAATTTGGTCCATTACATTACCAAAACCTTCAAAGGGACAAAATAAGAGCTCTAAAAAAGCGAGCATGCCATTTTGATAGGCCTATGCAATTAACAATAGAAGCTTTATTGGAATTGCAATGGTGGTTGGAAATTTAGCAAGCTGCTAAAAACATTTTAATACAACAGCCTGAAGTATTTTTACAAACAGATGCTAGTGCTCTCGGATGGGGGGGGCGACAGATTCATTTACCAGTTGTGGGGGCAGATGGACTATCCAAGAGGAAATGTTTCTCCAAACATATGGTATTAACTATTTAGAGTTATTGGGGGCGTTTTATGGATTAAAAGCCTATTGTTCTACAAAAAAGAATCTGCATGTACTTATACAATTAGACAATAAAACAGCTGTTGCATATATTAATCGCATGGGTGGAGTCAGATCGGTATCATGTGATTGTCTGGTCAATCAAATATGGCAGTGGTGTATTAAGCACCAAATTTGGATTTCGGCAAATTATATCCCAGGTAAAGACAATGTGGTGGCAGACAATAGATCAAGGGTGTTTAAAGACAACACAGAATGGATGTTGAACAGTAATTTTCAGTAAAATTGTGATTCAATATGGGTTACCAGACATTGATCTGTTTGCATCAAGATTAAATCATCAATTGCCTAAATATGTGTCTTGGGAACCAGATCCAGAAGCAGTAGCAGTAGATGCTTTTTCACTACATTGGGGGAATATGTTCTTTTATGCTTTCCCGCCATTTGCTCTGGTTCAGCAATGTCTGAAGAAAATAGAACAAGATTCTGCCACAGGATTATTGGTGATTCCAAATTGGCCGACACAACCATGGTTCCCATTGATGTTAAACATGATTAAAGAACCATATATGTCAATTCCTAGCAGCAGTGATTTGTTAATAAAACCGGTAACCAAAGAAATTCATCCATTACATGCTTATATGAATTTGTTAATCTGCAGGTTTTGACCAGACCACTACAAGAGCTTGGATTGTCGGATAGAACTATGGATGTTATAGTCGCATCATGGCGAGATAGCACTAAGAGACAATATATGACACATATAAAGAAATGGGAAAATTTTTGTAGACAATCAAATATATCTTATCATACTGTGAACATTGCAAACATATTGGAGTTCCTTGCCGAGTTGCATTTTGAGCAGCACTTAAGTTATAGTGCCATTAATAGTGCACGTAGTGCTTTATCATTTTATTTAGGACAAATTTCTGACCAGAAATCAATTGGATCATATCCATTAATATCCAGATTTATGAAAGGAATCTTTAACAAAGATCCACCCAAACCTAGATATACAGAAATTTGGGATGTCAGCATTGTACTTACTTTACTTAGGCAATGGACTCCAATCGAAGTTTTATCATCGGAAAGGTTAACATTTAAATTAGTAATGTTAATGGCATTGGAGTCAGCACAAAGGGTGCAAACATTACAAATGCTACGTTTAGACTGTATGCATGTGGCTGCATTGTGTTTTATGTTTACGATCTGATCAAACAAAGCAGACCAGGGAGAACTGGAGCAAAGGTAATGTTTCAAGCTTACCCTATTGATCCAACGTTGTGTGTAGTTAAACATTTGAATCAATATATAAAAGTTACCAATACTCTTCGAGGTGATGAAAAAACATTAATGATTACGCATAAGAAACCACACACAAAAGCTTCAGTACAAACAATTTCAAGGTGGTTAAAACAGATGTTACTTTTAGCAGGACTGATGTGTTCAAATCTCACTCCACCAGGGCAGCAGCTACGTCCGCGGCGAAGTTACAGGACGTACCACTCAAACACATTTTAGAAACCGCAGGGTGGTGTAAAGAAGAAACTTTTTCAATGTTCTACAATAAACCTGTTCACACAATGACAGGCGTTGGATACGCGGTGTTGGGTTCACTATAATCACCTGCTTTGTTTCACTATCGATTGATATTATCGATTATGTTATCACATATATTTTATCACTGTAATGGTTTCCCCAGATGTAAAAAAGGGGGTTATTATATGTTCTTTTATCATTAAAAGATTTATGAAAAGAACTAAAACTGATCTGGTAAAAGGTTTTTTACTCATGTATGTGTCGACCTAGCCGGACTGTCGTATGGAATGACTCTACGACATGAAAAACACAGAAGCTTCAAAATCTTCACGTAGTCACTCACGTGACTCCGAAGTAAAATAGTAAGATTAAACGAGAACTTACCAGTTCGAAGTTTGATCGTTATTTAATGAGGAGTAACGATGAGGGATTACGTCCCTCCACTCCCCACCCTCATAAAATAAATGATCATCTGGTAGTTCTAAATCTATGTTGAGCCTTACTATCTTACTCCGGCTATTATGTTCTGTGTTTTTCATGCCGCTGCTTTGAAGTATGCCGTACCAGCGCCAGGCGGGGCTTCTTCACGTAATCCCTCATCATTACTCCTCATAAAATAACGATCAAACTTCGAACTGGTAAGTTCTCATTTAATCTTACTATTAACACTGCTTCTAATACAAACATAGAAACATAGAAAATAGGTGCAGGAGTAGGCCATTCGGCCCTTCGAGCCTACACCGCCATTCAATATGATCATGGCTGATAATTCAACACAGTATCCTGTACCTGCCTTCTCTCCATACCACTGATCCCTTTAGCCACAAGGGCCACATCTAACTCCTTCTTAAATATAGCCAATTAACTGGCCTCAACTACCTTCTGTAGCAATCTTCTAAATTCTAGCAAGTACAAGCCGAGTCGATCCAGTCTTTCCTCATATGAAAGTCCTGACATCCCAGGAATCAGTCTGGTGAACCTTCTCTGTACCCCCTCTATGGCAAGAATGTATTTCCTCAGATTTGGAGACCAAAACTGTATGCAATACTCCAGGTGTGGTCTCACTAAAACCCTGTACAACTGCAGTAGAACCTCCCTGCTCCTATACTCAAATCCTTTTGCTATGAATGCTGACATACCATTCGCTTTCTTCACTGCCTGCTGCACCTGCATGCCTACTTTCAATGACTGGTGTACCATGACACCCAGGTCTCGCTGCATCTCCCCTTTTCCTAATCGGCCACCATTCAGAAATTAGTCCACCCTCCTGTTTTTGCCACCAAAGTGGATAACCTCCCATTTATTCACATTATATTGCATCTGCCTTGCATTTGCCCACTCACCCAGCCTACCCAAGTCACCTTGCAGCCTCCAAGCATCTTCCTCACACCTAACACTGCCCCCCAGGTTCATATCATCTGCAAACTTGGAGATGTTGCATTCAATTCCCTCATCCAAATCATTAATATATCTTGTAAATAGCTGGAGTCCCAGCACTGAGCCTTGCGGCACCCCGGCACTGGTCATTGCCTGCCATTCTGAAAAGGACCCATTTACTCCTACCCTTTGGTTCCTGCCAGCCAATTCTCTATCCACATCAATACTGAACCCCCAATACCGTGTGCTTTAAGTTTGTATACTAATCTCTTATGCGGGATCTTGTCGAAAGCCTTCTGAAAGTCCAGATATAACACATCTACTGGTTCTCCCTTATCCACTCCACTAGTTCCATCCTCAAAATATTATATAAGATTCGTCAGACATGATTTACTTTTCGTAAATGCTGACTTTGTCTAATGATATCCCCACTTTCCAAATGTACTGCTATCCCATCTTTAATAACTGACTCTAGCAGTTTCCCCACTACCGATGTTAGACAAACTGGTCTGTCATTCCCTGTTTTCTCTCTCCCTCCTTTTTAAAAAGTGGGGTTACATTAGCTACCCTCCAATCCTCAGGAACTACTCCAGAATCTAAAGAGTTTTGAAAAATTATCACTAATGCATCCACTATTTCTGTGGCTACTTCCTTGAGTACTCTGGGATGCAGACTATCTGGCCCTGCGGATTTATCGGCCTTTAATCCATTCAATTTACCCAGCACCACTTCCCGGCTAACCTGGATTTCACTCAGTTCCTCAATCTTATTTGACACCTGGTCCCCTGCTATTTCCGTCAGATTATTTATGTCTTCCTTAGTGAAAACAGAACCAAAGTAGTTATTCAATTGGTCTGCCATGTCCTTGTTCCCCATGATCAATTCACCTGTTTATGACTGCAAGGGACCTACATTTGTTTTAACAAATCTTTTTCCCTTCACATATTTATTCACAGTTATTTTCAATATAATTATGGAGCGAGTCAGAACAGGACCTAGAGTGGAGATTTTTGATTGGAGAAAGGCTAACTTTGAGGGAATGCGTGAGGATTTTAAAGGAGTGAATTGGGACACTTTGTTTCATGGGAAGGATGTAGAAGAGAAATGGAGGACATTTAAAGGGGAAATTGTAAGAGTACAGAATCTTTATGTCCCTGTTAGGTTGAAAGGAAATAGTAAAAATTGGAAAGAGCCATGGTTTTCAAGGGAAATTAGACACTTGTTTCGAAAAAAGAGAGATATCTACAATAATTATAGGAGGCATGGAGTAAATGAGGTGCTAGAGGAGTATAAAGAATGTAAAAAGAATCTTAAGAAAGAAATTAGGAAGGCTAAAAGAAGATATGAGGTTGCTTTGGCAAGAAAGGTGAAAGTAAATCCAAAGGGTTTCTACAGCTATATTAATAGCAAAAGGATAACGAGGGATAAAATTGGACCATTAGAGAACCAGAATGGACAGCTATCTGCAGAGCCAAAAGAGATGGGGGAGATATTGAACAATTTATTTTCTTCGGTATTCACCAAGGAGAAGGATATTGAACTCTGTGAGGTAAGGGAAAAAAGTAGAGTAGCTATGGAAACTATGAGATTCAAAGAGGAGGAAGTACTGACACTTTTGAAAAATATAAAGGTGGATAAGTCTCCAGGTCCTGACAGGATATTCCCTAGGACATTGAGGGAAGTTAGTGTAGAAATAGCAGGAGCTATGACAGAAATATTTCAAATGTCATTAGAAACGGGAATAGTGCCGGAGGATTGGCGTACTGCGCATGTTGTTCCATTGTTTAAAAAGGGTTCAAAGAATAAACCTAGCAATTATAGACCTGTCAGTTTGACGTCAATGGTGTGCAAATTAATGGAAAGGATACTTCGAGATAATATATATAAGCATCTGGATAAACAGGGTCTGATCAGGAACAGTCAACATGGATTTGTGCCTGGAAGGTCATGTTTGACAAACCTTCTTGAATTTTTTGAAGCGGTAACTAGGGAAATTGATGAGGGTAAAGCAGTGGATGTTGTCTATATGGATTTCAGTAAGGCCTTTGACAAGGTTCCCCATGGAAGGTTGGTTCAGAAGGTTCAATCTTTGGGTGTTAATGGCGGAGTAGCAAGATGGATTCAACAGTGGCTGAATGGGAGATGTCAGAGAGTAATGGTGGTTGGCTGTTTGTCAGGTTGGAAGCCGGTGACCAGTGGGGTGCCTCAGGGATCTGTGTTGGGTCCACTGTTGTTTGTCATGTACATCAATGATCTGGATGATGGGGTGGAAAATTGGATAAGTAAGTATGCAGATGATACTAAGATAGGTGGTATTGTGGATAATGAAGTAGATTCTCAAAGTCTACAGAGAGATTTGGGCCATTTGGAAAAGTGGGCTGAAAGATGGCAGATGGAGTTTAATGCTGATAAGTGTGAAGTGCTACATCTTGGCAGGACAAATCAAAATAGGACGTACATGTAAATGGTAGGGAATTGAGGAATGCTGTGGAACAGAGGGATCTAGGAATAACTGTGCATAGTTCCATGAAGGTGGAATCGCATGTAGATAGGGTGATAAAGAAAGCCTTTGGTGTGCTGGCCTTTATAAATCAGAGCATTGAATATAGGAGTAGGGAAGTAATGTTAAAATTGTACAAGGCATTGGTAAGACCAATTCTGGAGAATGGTGTACAATTTTGGTCGCCTAGTTATAGGAAGGATGTCAACAAAATAGAGAGAGTACAGAGGAGATTTACTAGAATGTTGCCAGGGTTCCAGCAACTATGTTACAGAAAAAGGTTGAACAAGTTAGGTCTTTATTCTTTGGAGCGCAGAAGGTTAAGGGGTGACTTGATTGAGGTCTTTAAAATGATGAAAGGGATAGACAGAGTTGACGTGGATAAGCTTTTCCCATTGAGGGTAGGGAAGATTCAAACAAGAGGGCATGACATGAGAATTAAGGAACAGATGTTTAGGGGTAACGTGAGGGGGAACTTCTTTACTCAGAGGGTGGTGGCTGTGTGGAATGAGCTTCCAGCAGAGGTGGTGGAGGCAGGATCGATTTTAACATTTAAAAGTAAAGTGGATAGGTATATGGACGTGAAGGGAATGGAGGGGTGTGGTCTGAGTGCAGGTAGATGGGACTAGGGGAAAACAAATGGTCGGCACGGACTGGAAGGGCCGAGAGGGCCTGTCTCCGTGCTGTAATTGTTATATGGTTATATGGTTATTATATCTGTAAAAACTTTTGCAGTCAGTTTTTATGTTCCCTGCAAGTTTTCTTTCATAATCTATTTTCCCTTACCTAATTAACCCGTTTGTCCTCCTCTGCTGGATTCGGAATTTCTCCCAGTCCTCTGGTAGGTTGCTTTTTCTGGCTAATTTGTATGCTGCATAATTGTTTATTTATATTTATAGATAGAAAGAGAGGAAAAAAAAATTAAAAAAAATAGAGTAAACTATCAATAATACAGATTAGGAGATGGGTCCGTAGGTTAAAAACGTAACTATTCATCTAATCCTGGATTCATGTTTCAGTCAGGTTCTTGCATTGGACCTACCCCTTCAAATAATCTATAAATGGGGACCATATTCTAGTAAATAATTCTAATTTTCTCCAAATGTAAGGTCTCCGACATCTCCATAATCCACATTTTGATTGTGGGGTTGTTGGGTTTTTCTAAAATGTTAATATTAATTTTTTCCCAATTATTATACTATAATCAAGGAAATGTATTTGGCTTGTTGACAGTTTTATGCATTGTTCTGATATTCCCATCATTATTAATTTAGGGTCGGGATCCAATTGGATATTAACAACTTCGGAAATAAATTTTAAAATCTCCGTCCAGAAATTTTTAATTTTTATACAATTTACAAAAGAATGGGTTAAATTAGCCGCTGAATATTGACATTTGTCACAGAGAGGGGAGATATTAGGAACAATTCTATTTAATTTTGTTTTGGAATAATGCAGTCTATGTAGTACTTTAATTTTATTAAAGAATGTCTGGCATTTAATGAGCATTGATGTATGTGTTGCAAACTTTCATCCCAAATATCTTTTGTTATAGGTTGAGCTAATTCATTTTCCCATGCTTGTCTATATGATTCCGTCGACGGGATCTCACTATCTAAAGGAGTATTATAAATGTGAGATATTAATTTAACTGTATTAGGGTGTTTATTCATACATTCATCCAGAATCTATGGCTCTCTAGTTCTGCATTATTGGTATGTGATTTAACATAATCTCTGAGTTGTAAATATCTAAAACAATTATTTGAATGTAATCCATAATTCTGTTGTAACTCCTGAAATGAAAGAAAAATATATTTTCTATAAAGATGCCCCACCTTTTTTTAATTCCATAATTTTTCCATTGTAAAAAAACCTTTATCCAACACAGAACAATGAAGGACTATTTACAATGGGGATAGAAAGTGATAAATTATCCAATTTTAATGTATTTTTTAAATTGTTTCCAAATTCGTATATCACTGTATATTATAGGGTTTCACTATAGGTTTTTTATTTAGTTTTGTGGGAGTTAACAGAATCGGGCCAATTTCAAAAGGCAAACAATCTTCCTTTTCCATCTGTAACCAGTCTGGTTGCTGATCCATATCTTCCAACCAAAAGTTCATATTTCAAATATTAACTGCCCAAAAGTAGAATTTTTTTTTTAAATCCTACTTTCTTCTTTTACATTATTGGATTTACATAAATGTTTTTTACTTATTCTATGATTCTTAAAATCCCAAATAAAACTTGTGACAATAGAATCAACTTAAAAATAAAAAAAATTGGGGGGATATATCGGGATTGGGTGAAAAATGTATAGTAATTGCGGAAGTAAAATCATTTTTATGGCATTAATTCTACCAAGCATTGAAATGGGAAATGTTTTCCAATATTGAATATTCTTATGCAGTTTATTAAGTAAAGGCGGAAAATTTAGTTTAAATAAAGAAGTATATTTCTTGGTCACATAAATTCCTAGATATTTAAATTATTCATTAACTATTTTAAAGGGAGATTGTTGAAATATATGTAAGTTAAGTTCCGTTATTTGCATAATCTCACTTTTATTCCAATTAATTCTATATCCTGAAAATAAGCAAATTGAGTTATAAGATTTAACAACTTTGGAATGCTGGTTTCTGGATTTGTAATATATAGTAATACATCATCTGCATATAAAGAAATGTTATTTACTGTATTTCAGCATTACACCCTTATATTTCTGGGTGGGCTCTAACACCTTCTGGCAATAGTTCAATTGCAAGGGCAAATAATAACGGGGATAACGGGCATCCTTGTCTACAACCTCTAGATAAATCAAATTTTATTGACAACATTTGATTTGTCATTATTCTAGCTGTTGGATGAGTATATAAAAGCTTAACCCATGTGCAGAACTTCTCACCCAGGCCACCAAATTCAAGTGCAGTTTCTTACCACTTCAAGCAGGGTGCAAGGCCACCAAATCCAAGTGCAGTTTCATACCATGTCAAGCAGTGTGCAAGGCCACTAAAGACAGCAAGTCATGACCTCTCCCTCCTCCATCTTGCAGAGACTAAGCCACACCCACACTTCTGGGTTTTATTGACCCTCCCCCTCCCACTAGAAGGGCATGGCCTTCATGGCGTGATTGACAGGAGAGAGAATCTCAACATTTTTGAAACACTAATAGCTCTTTTATGTTTCATTGATGGGGAAAAATCCTTGGCACCTGATGAGCAGATGGGGACTGAGTAAGATGGCCTAATATCACAGCCGTACATGGTAGTGTTTTTTTCTAAAATCAATATAAAGCACAAACAGGAAATGGTCAAGATTAGACTTTTAATTATATAGAAGACGAGGCAACTTTAATTAGGCAAGGCAACTTTAATTAAGCACGGCAACTTTAATTAGGTAACACAGCTTTAGCATTTCCAAACCAAAGGCAACACAGCTTTAGCATTTCTAAACCAAAGGCAACACAGCTTTAGCATTTCCAAACCAAAGGCAACACAGCTTTAGCATTTCCAAACCAAAGGCAACACAGCTTTAGCATTTCCAAACCAAAGGCAACACAGATTTAGCATTTCCAAACCAAAGGCAACACAGCTTTAGTATTTCCAGACTAAATTCTCAAACCACATTAAGGGCACTGACAGGTCAGTAAAACCACTCACTGTTTAGTAGACATGTGTTCAGTATAATTCACAGCTCATACTGAGAGACGTGACCCTCTCGCTCCACCATCTTGCAGAGACTGACTGAGGCACTCAACACTTCCGGATTTTATAGTCCCTCCGGAAGGGGTGTGGCCTACAGGAGAGAGAATCTCAACATTTTTTAAACACTAATAACTCTTTTATTTTTTATCGATGAGAAAAATCCTCTTGGCCTGCACAAAGGAGAGGGACTCTGAGTAAGATGGCCAAAAATGACAGCCATAAATGTCAGCGTGTTTTCTAAAATCAATATACCAAACAACAGGAAGTGGTCACGATCAGACTTTTAGTAATATAGATAGATGTGAGGGACTATTTTATATCAAAGTCACGTGAGTGACTACATGAAGAGCCCGCCAGCCCACATGCATGTCAATATGTCTAACGCATGGCGCGCAAGTTGGAGCAGTTTTGAACTGCTCTGACAGGTAAGTCCATTTTATTTTCAGCGGGCCGCTCCAACAGCGGGCCCCGAGTAGCTATGGAGGCGGCCAACATTGGAGACCGCCGTGGGCTCCATAGGAGCTGGGATTGTGGCTGCCGCCGTTCTATCTCTGCACGGGAGCAGGCGGCCAAAATTGGAGACCGCCGTGGGGCTCCATAGGATTGGGATAAGTTATTGCAGCTGCCGGCATCAGAGCTCCATTCGGGAGCAGGCAGCCAAATTTGGAAGTAGCCCTTGGGCTCCGTAAGGAACTAGGATTCATAAATTGCAGCTGCTGGCAGGCAGGAGGTTTGCAGCAGCCGGTGAGTTTAAAAATAGCCACAGCCAGGAGCTACCGCTCAGGTAACATCCGCTGCCGTAGCACCGATCAATTTTAAACACAGTTACTGCTGCAGCTAAGCTGCATCAGCATATAGTATATGCTTTATTTTTGGGTGGCTATAAATAGAGTTGGCATTAATAGCAGTTGCCACTTGGTCACGTTTGTGACTCTCATAGTCGATAGCATTCTAAAGTCATGTTTAATTCTTTGGCAATATAACGATATATCTTATCATGCCAATAAATTTTCTGTTAAAAATGATAATTACAAAGGACTTTATTATCACATACACCAATGGTGTAGTGAAATTGGAAGCCTTTTTTGAGCTGTGCCTATCAGACACTTGTGGGAGCTACAGCTGGTGGCGTCATGGTAATTTCCGCTCACTAGAGGGGACTGTTGAAGATTCTTTTACAAGAGACTCCAACTATGTGCATATCGATAAAGCAGTCAGATCTCTGATTTAATGGGGATAGGATTGCCTATGACAACACCCTGCAGGGTTGCAGTATTTCTCCCACTATCTAGTGTATGGGGGCTAGAGGTGCTCCAGTTCTTCCCTGTAATACTCCGTTGGGGCTCTTGAAGGGAGCAAGGACTCGGAGTCACTAGCAGGTGCAACCTGTCTGGTAAGTATGATGATGATACCAACAGAGCACCAATCTGCACAGCTAGTCCTGGTTCGGCTGCTGAAGGGAGCAGCCTGACAACCCCGAGTTGGGGCAAAGTCATAGCCAAGTCTGTGGGACAAGTCTTGTCGGATGATTTGGGACATCGATGGCAGATGTAATTGGGCATTTGTCTCAATTAGAACATCTGATGAATCAGATGGTGGCACAAGAAATGCTCTGTGTTACAAAGGCATGTCAAGCAGCAGCTCCAGCAGGGTTGCAATATTCCTCCCACTCGTATGAATGGAGTGGTGGAGATGGTGCCAAAATATATGCACATATGTCTGAAGCAGCTCCTGGTTCAGGGTTGCAATATTCCACCCACTCGGATGAATGAAGTGATGGAGATGGTGCCATATATTATGCTCCGTATTGCAGAAGCATGCACAGGCAGTTCAAGTCATGTGCCTGTAGCTACCCCTGGTTTCAGGGTTGGAATATTCCTCCCATTAAAGACTATCAGAGATGATGTCACAAAATATGCTCTGTGTTATGGAAGCATGCACAGGCAGTCCAAGGCATACGCATATGGCAACGCCTGGTTCGGGGTGCAATATTTCTCCCACTAAGAGAGTGTCAGAGATCAGTATGGACTCCGAACATGACCCCGAACATGACTATGTGCCTGAATCCTATGCTTTAATGCATCATGTGTGACAATCGCATAAGGAAGAGCTGCCTGCTCTTGCCTCTAAATTTGCTGTTCCCTCGGGGATGGGACAAGCCACTCAAGAGGAGTTGGCCAGCGGCATTAGCTATCTAACAGAAATGACAAGCATGACAGACAGGGTCTGCAAATGGAACTTCGCTGAAGCTCCAACAAAGAAAATAGACCCGGAGTGAGAGATGCTGGTAAGTAAGGTCTCATTATTAACCTCTGTAAACTCTGTCTGTCAGCCCAGGTTGGGTTTACTGCCAGCATGGGCTGTCTTGTCATTTTCACTGTCTCTGGGATAGATCAGGTTGATGTAGAGACATTGGCAGGGTGCCTTGCATAGTAACCTTTGTAAATTCCAAGTAGGAACAGTTTAGTTACCCTAGTTCAGGGTAGACCATCATGGAACTGGCTGGCCATAGGGGTCATAGTGATCAGGGAAGCAGTGCCTCATCATCTGTGATTGAGGTTATCAGACTGCTCAATAGAATTAAATAGTTGAAGTCTTTCTCAACATATGTTTTTTTTTTCTCTTCAGTTAATAGAGTTGCTGGTTCATTGGAATCATCATTGCCATCCTCTCTGGGACAGGTAGTTACCAGCAGGAAGCTCGTCTGGCATATAATATAATTTTTATCTGACCTGCAGGTTCATGTTGTGAATCAACAATGTATTTATAATAATCCATAGGCTTTCAATACCAGTATTCCTGATTGAGTGGCAGGTCGAAGAGATTGTGTTGTGCACTCTGGCGACTTAGACATGGGGTTTCAGTCAAAGGACTGCAAGGTAATTCCTGATTCAGCCTTGCATTATACTAATTTCCACTCTGAAGGAAAACGCTGAGTATTCGTGGTGACTCTTAGTCAAGAGTTGACAGGGAACTCGTATTCCCACATCTAAGGGAGACTGTGGTTTCAGCTCTAGTCATTAGCTTCTGATTATGTGTTATCAGCAAAATGTATGAATAACTAGATAATGCATCTTCCACGGGTAAAAATGCCAAAATTTTCCAGCCGTAAGATCAATAGAGAAACAGGGGTTCCGAGTGCAATCAGTGACAGCTCATCCGAGGATGAGTGGTCTGGCCAAGGACTAGAGGGGTATATTTTCTGATACTTCTCAAGATTACAGGAATATGGTGCAGGCCGAATCGGGTTAGCATTTGGCTAATCGGATTATGGGTTTACTTACCCAGTTTAAGATAGATGATTGGGTTTCTGCAATTCAACTGATTCAGAGAATCAATCTTGTAGTTGCATACTCTGCCATATCTATACACATGAGGCACAGATTCTGCTGTTTTCATAACAAAACTAGTGGTGAAAGCCTATGCTGCCTTCCTCAGATTAAAGGGCATTGTATCATCGAGTTTTAGGTAAAATGGTCGGCACGGACTGGAAGGGCCGAGAGGGCCTGTTTCCGTGCTGTAATTGTTATATGGTTAATATGGGAAAATTGCAGCTGATAAATCTTATGGGTTATCAGTAGATACCTTTTGCGATATTACAATTGGGGCAATATGAAATTTAACAGTGCCAATTTGCCTATTCATTCACGCCATGTTAAGGGGCTGAAGCAACTCTTATTTACTCAGTCACGAGTGACGGCTGGGGCAGCCTGTCTTCTTGAGCCGCTAGCTGTGCACAATTGTATGAGAAGCTTGTGAACAAAATATGTGAGTTAATTTTTAACGGAAGTAACAGAGGTTTGTGTGGCTTTCAGTTCGAGCCTAGAGAAGCATTTATTTGATAACACAATTGACATTGCTTGTGCTGCTTTATCATTTTCTATAATACCATAAGTCGGACAATAAATTATTGGTTATTCACCTGCTGTTTACTAACGTTATGCAGGGTGTCTTTTGTTTGACCACTCTAATAGCCTTGTAGTGTGCGATGTATATCAGTAAATTATTATGCAAATATTCTTCTATTCTTTCCTAATGGGAGCAGTAATTTAAGATGATTATGCTTCAGCAACTGATCTCAGCATAAAGAACACAGCCTTTACGCAATCTCTGGCTTGGTCTCTATGTCATAATTGACATTTGGGTAGCTTGTTATGGGAATGATCTCCTAAGCAAAATGAGCAGGATTGCGTACATTGGAAATTGACAGCATACCCACCAGAGCAGTGTTTGGGGGTGTCATTAGGTATACAAGTGCACTGAGTTTGTTGGTGCCTATGAGATGAAAGATAGTTTATTTTTGGTTAATCAATAGTCTCAAGATATTGCTGATGGCTCATTAGCAGCCAATGTAATGGGTTTTCCCTTTCTTCATAAAGCAAGAGGCCTACATAGTGCATGTTAATAAATTATAAATTTGGTTGAATATGTCTGGGTATTTGAAGATAGAATTCTGCACGGTGTTGCATGAGTTAATGTCAAACTCAACAGTCTATTGGGCCTACGGTCCGGTTAAGAACAATGGCCATGTATGCAAGTTAGCATCATGATGTTAATAACCCATGGTTTTTCCTACCATTAATCTGTTTAAGTGTTTCATACACAGATTGGGTTACATCATGAAATCACAGAGCTTTGAAGTCTTCACGTAGTCATTCACGTAAAATAGAAAGATTAAACGAGAACTTACCGTTTGAAGTTTGATCTTTATTTTATGAGAAGTTGAAGTGTGGGATTACGTGCCCTCCACTCCCAATCCTATTTTCATAAAGCTCATTCGGTAGTTCTAGCTCGTTAATCTTCCTATAGCTTAGGTAATCAACTATTCTGTGGTTTCATACAGCTACTTTGAAGATTCACATGCATGCGGGCTGGCAGGCTCTTCACGTAATCCCTCACTTCAACTTCTCATAAAATAAAGATCAAACATCAAACGGTAAGTTCTCGTTTCATCTTTCTATTTTCTTTCACAGGGCGATGGCTATATGGGATGAGCTACCAGAGGTGGTAGTTTAGGCAGGTACAACAACAACATTTGAAAGCAATTTGGACAGGTATAAGACTAGGAAAGGCCCAGAGGTAATATGGGCCAATCTCAGGCAAATGTGGCTGTTTAGATGGGCATCTTGGTCGGTATGGACAAGCTAGGCCGAAGTTCCTGTTTCTATGCTGAGTTATTCAATGACTCTCTGATTCTAAGTACTTTTGCAGTGCACCTATGGTTCAAAGTAATAATCATTTGACCATTTTACACATTGCACGATCCCTGAAAGAGCAATGAGGTAATTATTTTAATCTTCGTATAATTTATACATTCTAGAGAAAAGTAGATGGGAGGGTTTAAGCATAAGATATCACAAAATGCTGGTAAATCAGTAGGTCATGCAGCATGTCTGGAGAAAAAGAATAGGTGACATTTTGGGTCGAGAACTTTCATCAGACGTCTCTACCCGAAATGTCACCAGTTCCTTTTATCCAAAGATGCTGCCTGACCAACTGAGTTACTCTGGCATTTTGTTTCTATCTTCGGTGTAAACCAACATCTGCAGTTCCTTCTAACATGGGTTTAAGCATAAATATATTTCATATTCTCTGCTTTAAAATTTGAATAAATCTTTCCATGCCACAAAGACCTGACACACCTCCAATACTATAGATAAAAACTGAAATGTTGAAGGTATTCGGCAGGTAAGGCAATGTCTGTGGAGAAAGGAACACAGTTAATGTTTCAAGATGATGACCTTTCATCAGAACAAAACAGAAGGTGTTTCATCAGATTCACTAACTCCTAAAAGAAGCACGGAGCCACTAATTTGAAAAAAACAACTAAGCAGTTAGAAAACAAAAGTGGATTAAAATAGATTTCTGTAGTCTGTTAGTTTATTGAACATAAACAACAACCATATGTGAAAGGACACTAATTCTAACTGCAACCACACATCTGGATAAGAATCTTAAATGCATTCCTCTCTGCCTGGTTTCCAGGCTCGAAACGGGAGGTTCTGGATTTTAAGAAGTCACTCTGTTAACTGATTCAACTCCATGACTGTAGCTTTCCCTTCATTATTTTCTCCCCCCTTGTGTGTCTGTACATATTCATAAGATTTTCTTGGCTTTCAAATTTCAAGCTACAAAAATGCCCATCCACAATGAAGACTATGACAGTCTATCAATGCGAGAAATGAAATCCACCTGAAGAAAATGGACAGCATTGTCTACTTCCAGGCCTGTCAACATTAGGGAAATACTAAGGGTGAGATATATGATCAAAAGGAGTAAGACAGCTTGCAATCTGATTTAAACATATGGAGCTGTATTTCTTTTTATGAGTGACATATATCAAAGTGTTTTTTTTAATTTCTTAGATATAATTTTTAATGCAAAATAAGTGATTGTGGCACCCAATGAGTGCAACTTGACAGTATTGTACACTTTGTAACAACAATTTTTGCTTAATCAAGATAGATAGTTATGGTTTTGCTGATTTAGCTTGATTATAAATATCTGTTGTAAATTTTAATTATCATCAGGATATAAGCAGATAGCGGTTAAATTACACCTTTCCAATCTTGCCAGTAAAGAATGAACTGTGGGAGCAAAGGGCTACCTTAATGTAACCTGATTCACATATCCACCAGGAGATGAGAGTTGGGGATTTTCAGAGGAGTTGATATATGGAGATGTATTTATTTTTGTGAGTGACATATATCAAAATGATTTTTTTTCCTTTTATTTCTCAGGTAAGATTTGTAATCCAAAATAAATTGAGGCATTCAATCCATTTTGCTTCACCAAAAAAGAAAAAAAATCTTCTCTAGTCCATTATGTAAGTAAGCTCCAGGGCACACTAAAGGCATCACCTTCATTTGCTCTGTACTTTGCTACAAAAACATTGAACAAGATAGACTGAAGATGACAGGTAGAATCAATCCATTTTCACCTTATCAAGTAGACAGATTGATAGTTATATGTTTAGCCTAGTTTCTTCGTTTGGAGACAAGGAAAGGAATTGTGCATTTCTGAACAACCCCAGTAACTGTGGATCAGTGAAACTAATATGGAAAGACACCTGCTTTGCATACCTCCATACCTCCACTGATACTAATTTTGCCCTAAATCAGCAGATGAAATTGTACACCCAAGGGGTAGCTCGTGTCATTATATAAAATCTACGTCCAAATGTAATTCCTTTTGGCAAAACCACAGATGGAAGAGAGCTTGCTCAATTAAAGGAAGGTTAATTGCTTTGGTATTGAAATGCCAGAATGAAAAAAAAATACTGCAAACTAACTTAGCAATTGTGCAAAAGCTATCCAGCTTGGCTTTAAAGAGGAGGAGACAGCAAGATTTGGTTTAAACCCAGCCCGCAGTTCCAGTTTCGAAATATCATCTGTTTGAATGCAGCATGCAATTGCCAATATTACTTTTGGACTGAATCTATTAACATAATTTGTGGAGTTTTACACTGCTTGATGAGTTGGCTGTTGAAATCAGCATTCAACCACATTGGCTACTGGAATTCGATGTTCACTGGCAGATCGGCCCACTATTGTTTGCAAAAGGCTACCACTGAAATGAAATCTTTAAAGGTACAATACACCTTGGAGCTTTAGGGTTCAGGCAACTCATTTTAAATTGTTTTGAAGCTGAGTAAAAGGCAAAGATGAAATAAAAACAAATGCTGAAAATACTCAGCAACAGTGGGAAATTAATATTTCAGATTGAACACCTTTCACCAGAACCAGTTGCTGCGAAGGCAACATTTGCTAAGTATAGAATGCTGGCTACATCTACTGCATTTGTGCTATGGATATTTTGTGTTGTGTTCATTGGAGGTTTCAGCTTTTTTTAAGTGTTCTTCATTATCTGTGCCAGAAATATCTTTCCGATTCTTTTCCACATATGGAGGTCATTGCTCACAAGGCCCAAATGTCCGTCTGAAAATAAATCAATGAGTTCCAGTGAGGCCTTTGAATACAGTTTGCTCGCTATTCATGAACATTTTCCAAAGATGGGTTGTTAATCTTAGATTACATAAGTTATTATAGAACTGATGAGTATTTATCTATCAAAAACATTACTTTACATTTCTCCACAAATGCTGTCTGACCTGTTGAGTATTTCCAGCATTTCCTAAAGCACTTGATAAATGACTTGCCTATGTACTGCTGTCACTAAATTTACCACAGATGTGACTCCCAGCTCAGTAGTAGACTCTTTGTCCATCTTTTGAACTCCCATTGTCTTGGATAATTTTCTTAATTCACATCAGGGAAGAAGCTTGCAGCTTCAAGCGGATGGAAATACTTTTACTGTATTATTAAAAATGAACTGCAAAGTAGCAGAGCAATGGCCAGATTAAACTACAGGAATATGGCACAAGCAATATGAGAATTCTTTTAACTTCGATGCTGACCTGCCAGCACACAATTTGAAATAGCACTAATTTGAATATAGCATATGCTAAAGATTAATTCTGGTGCCACTAAGCAATTAAAAACTATGAATTTAAAATTTAAGTTAGATTTAAATAGTGTTTCAACCCTTATCAATTCCTACTTCCTTTCCCCACTCCTTCTGCCCCCGCTTCATTTATCCTCTGCCCATTTTCCTCTTTCATCCCTCTGCCCTTGGATATCACCGCTCCCTTATATATTCTTCCTTCTCATTTCTAATTTATATCACTCCCTGCTTTCTCATCTTGAATTTTGTCCATCACTCCTTTTCCTCTCTCTTGGTATTTCTGTTTCTCTGCCATCTTCATTCTTCCCTGCTGCTCCTCTTTTCCAACTTTCTACTTTCACCTTTGCTCTTTCTTTCATCTACAGTGGCTTGCAAAAGTATTCATACCCCTTGAACTTTTCCACATTTTGTCATGTTACAACCACAAATGTAAATGTATTTTATCGGAATTTTATGTGATAGACCAACACTAAGTGGCGCATAATTGTGAAGTGGAAGGAAAATGATACATGGTTTTCAAATTTTTTTACAAATAAAAAAATGAAAAGTGTGGCGTGCAAAAGTATTCAGCCCCCTTTACTCTGATACCACTAAATAAAATCCAGTGCAACCAATTGCCTTCAGAAGTCACCTAATTAGTAAATATAGTCCACCTGTGTGTTATCTAATCTAAGTATAAATACAGCTGTTCTGTGAAGGCCTCAGAGGTTTGTTAGAGAACATTAGTGAATAAACAATGTTCCTTGGGCATCATGAAGCCCAAGGAACACACCAGACAGGTCAGGGACAAAGTTGTGGAGAGGTTTAAAGCAGGGTTAGGTTATAAAAAAAATCCCAAGCTTTGAACATCTCACGGAGCACTGTTCAATCCATCATCCGAAAATGGAAAGAGTATGGCACAACTGCAAACCTACCAAGACATGGCCGTCCACCTAAACTGATAGGTCAGGCAAGGAGAGTATTGATCAGAGAAGCAGCCAAGAGGCCCATGGTAACTCTGGAGGAGCTGCAGAGATCCACAGCTCAGGTGGGAGGATCTGTCCACAGGACAACTATTAGTCGTGCACTCCACAAATCGGGCCTTTATGGAAGAGTGGCAAGAAGAAAGCCATTGTTGAAACAAAGCCATAAGAAGTCCCATTTGCAGTTTGCCACAAGCCATGTGGGGGGGGGACAGCAAACATGTGGAGGAAGGTGCTCTGGTCTGATGAGACCAATAATTGAAGTTTTTAGCCTAAATGCAAAATGCTATATGTGGCGGAAAACTAACACTGCACATCACCCTGTACACACCATCCCCACTGTGAAACATGGTGGTGGCAGCATCATGCTATGGGGATGCTTTTCTTCAGCAGGGACAGGGAAGCAGGTCAGATTTGATGGGAAGATGGATGGAGCCAAATACAGGGCAATCTTGGAAGAAAACCTGTTAGAGTCTGCAAAAGACTTGAGACTGGGGCAGAGGTTCACCTTCCAGCAGGACAACGACCCTAAACAAACAGCCAGAGCTACAATGGAATGGTTTAGATCAAAGCATAATCATGTGTTAGAATGGCCCAGTCAAAGTCCAGACCTAAATTAAGAATCTCTGGCAAGACTGGAAAATTGCTGTTCACAGACACTCTCCATCTAATCTGACTGAGCTTGAGCTATTTTGCAAAGAAGAATGGGTAAAAATTTCAGACTCTAGATGTGCAAAGCTGGTAGAGACGTACCCCAAAAGACCTGCAGCTGTAATTGCAGCGAAAGATGGTTCCACAAAGTATTGACTCAGGGGGGGCTGAATACTTTTGCATGCCACACTTTTCAGTTTTTTATTTGTAATAAAATTTGGAAACAATGTATCATTTTCCTTCCACTTCATAATTATGCACCACTTTGTGTTAGTCTATCACATACAATCCCAATAAAATACATTTACGTTTGTGGTTGTAACGTGACAAAATGTGGAAAAGTTCAAGGGGTATGAATACTTTTGCAAGCTACTGTATCTGTCCCTCATTTCTTCTTATCTTAATCACACCATCAACCTTTCATTCTTTTGCTCTCCATTTCGACTTCTGCTCTGACTTTGTCCTTTCCTTCTCTTGCCCTCTTTTTCATCTTTCCACTTCCCTCTCTGAGAGTTTACGTTTATTATTTCATATGCTAAAGTCAAAAACTTTAATTTGCATGCTGAAGGATCAGATAATACCATACATAAATACAATGAAGTCAAATTTAAGTACAATAGATAGAGCAAAGATACAGAATGCAGAATATAGTTCTCAGTATTGTAATGTATCTGTCCATAGATAAATTCCAATGTCCACAATGGGGTTGAGTTGAATCGGATACTACCCTAGCTTATAGTTGGACCATTCAAGGGACTGATAACAAAGGGGAAGAAGCTGTTCCAGAGTCAGGTGGAGTGTACTTTAAAGCTTCGGTACTTTATGCCAGGAGGGAACAGGAGAAGAAGAAATTAATGGGGTGGGACAAATCTTTGATTATTTGGCTGCTGTTCAGAGGAAGCATATAGATGAAGTCAATGGTGGAAAATCTGGTCTGTGTGATGGACTGGGATACAATTCTGTGCAATTTCATGCAGGCTTGGGCAGCGCTGTTTGCATATCAAGCTGTGATGCAACATAACGGTATGTTTTCTATGATGTATCTGTAGAAGTTCTTAAGAGTAATTTGAGACATACTGAATTACCTAGGTATGTTACAAAACTTCAGCGATGCTGCAGTTCTACCACTGACCATGTGCGTGACTTTGGCACCTTTGAGAGGGGTGCGGGATTAAAATGCCATTTTCTCCAGCCTATTGAAATCGATCTTTTTCAGGCTGTTTAGCTGCTGAAGAAAAATCGCTCCGACATCCGTTTTATCAAGTTTTTTAAAAACAGCGCAGGATAATTTAATAGCAGGAGTAAAATAAAAATCGTTTTCTAAAACCGTCAACGCCGACAACGGGACGGATCTCACGTACTGGATAAAGCAAGGTAAGCCGTTTATTTTTACATATAAACGTGCTTCTTAGGATGCCTTTAATCAAAATTTCACGTTGCAAAAAGGTGATTTAGGCCCCATACGCAGTGTTTTTCCTGCCGATATGGGGTTTAAATTCACTGCAAACCGCAACGTTCCAATCGATCCAGTTCCAATCGATCCCATTCCACAAAATCCCACTCGCAAGATGATTTAAATGACCATTAATTTACGGGAATTAAACACTAAATTCCTTCCATTTGGCCTATAAATTCGTGACAATGAGATTTAAAAATCATATTATATTGTGAATTCTTGTGTGAATGTTATTTGGACACTTAGGCTATTTAAAAATGTTAACCTTTTTAAAGAAAATAGATAGATGTTTAGATCTAGTAATTGAATTTTGTAATTAGCTACAATTAGGTAACTAACTAATTATATGCTTTAATTTCAGGTCATCCAAGTAAGATTGTTTCATATTTGTTTCAGAATGCTTCAATCTATAATAATTGAAAATTTCATTCAGTTCTCTTATTTTTTTCTGGAGCACTAGTATGGGTGTTGTGCGCTGAAGGGACTGGTTTCCAGAGGGCTAGTATGCACATTGTGTGCCGAATGGTTTCTTGGGCTTGCAGCTCAGTCTCTCAGGCCTGGTGGGCTGGCAGCTCAGCCACTCAGGCCTGGTGGGCTGGCAGCTCAGTCACTCAGGCCTAGTGGGCTGGCAGCTCAGTCAGTCAGGCCTGGTGGGCTAACAGCTCAGTCACTCAGGCCTGGTGGGCTAACAGCTCAGAAACTGCCAGAAATTCTGCCCAAAACAGGTGAGAGACTCTGTGACAGAGAAGGGGGAGAGGGTGGACAATCAATTTTAGACATTTTTTATCTGTTTCTGCAGATCACAGCAATGAAGGAGGAAAGTCTATCCTGGCCTGGATCTCACAGGGAGCCAATGAAAGGGGTGGGGTTTAATACTTGCAGGTGGAATACTTACTGATGGGTCGAAGGGACTCCTCCTGGGCTAATAAAGGTCTGATGGGCCAAAGGGGCTCTTTAAAAAAAAATCTTGTTGAAACCTCAGTGAAAGGCACTTTTTATGGACTTTTCCTGGCCTGGCATGGGCCTTTTGAGCCAAAATGCTCCTCCTGGGCTAATTAGGCATTTTGTGCAAAAGGGGCTGGGGCCTTGTGGGCCGAAATTAGTGGTTTCAGGCAGGCCAAACCACTCATTTCATTTCATTTCCATTTCCATTGCAGTTTCAAGCACAGGGCAGGCCAAACCAAACAGTTCATTGCATTTTCATTTCATTTCCATTGCCATTGCAGTTTCAAGCACAGGGCAGGCCAAGCCAAACAACTCATTGCATTTTCATTTTATTTCCATTGCCATTGCCATTGCAGTTTCAAGCACAGGGCAGGCCAAGCCAAACAGCTGATTGCATTTTCATTTCATTTCCATTGTCATTGCAGTTTCAAGCACAGGGCAGACCAAGCCAAACAACTGATTGCAACTTCATTTCATTTCCATTACCATTGCAGTTTCAATCACAGGGTAGGCCAAACAGCTCATTGCATTTTCATTTCATTTCCATTTCCATTGCAGTTTCAAGCACAGGGCAGGCCAAAAAACTAATTGCATTTTCATTAAGAGCTAACAAATCATTTATTGTAAGTACATTGCAGACTCACAGTTCAGTTGATTCACAGCCTAGAATGAGAGTCGTGGCCTCTCCCTTGCAATCTTGCAGAGGGACTGAGTCATAATCAGGCATCCGGGGTTTTATAGTCCTGCCCCCCGCCCCCCCCCCCACCCCGGAAGGTGCGTTACCTTCTTCACGGTGATTGACAGGCGAGAGGCTCTCAAGGTTTTTTTAAACACTCATATTTTTTTATTTTTCTTCGATGAGAAAAATCATTGGGGCCGGCTCAGCAGAGGAGGACTGTGAGTAAGATGGCCAAAAATCATAGCGATATATGGTAGCGTTTTTTCTAACATCAATATACAGTGCAGACAGGAAGTGGTCTAGATGAGACTTTTAATTATATAGATATCATATATAGTCATATTATTGTATTGGGGAGAAATAAGCCCTTTGACCAAGCATGTCAATGCTGGCCATTGATCAACGTTAGTTGATTCAGTTTTTTTTAATATGCATGCCTAGACTATATTTTGTGAATAGTTCCAGTCAGTAAAAAGAGGAAAATTCTGATTGGAACTAGCTTTCACATTGTTTAAGTGCATGCACATTTTAAATACCATCGTCAGTAAAACAATTAAATCCAGGAATTTCAACCACAGCAACATTAATTTTCTTTGAAAAAAGCTGCAGCAAATTCTGTATTGTCAATATATATATAACAACCTTTATATTTAGGGCAGTGTAAAATTGGAAGAAAAAAATCGTTACGTAATAATTGTAATTAAATAATGAAAGTTGGTTACATTTTATGAGCATCACTAGAAAATTGGAATGGCGATAATATTGTAACATTTGAAACTTGACAGCTTATACCATGAACCATAAAATGAATTCATGTGGTTCAAACTTTGCGAAAAATTCACAGAAGTAAACCCAAGAATTTCTGTATTGTTTCAAAATCTTTATTATTTCACCTTTAGCATTTCCTTCATGGTGGTCAAGCCATAGCCCTAAAAGTTGTATGTCATAAATACTTTTCTCTCCTGGTAGTGAAAATTGATCTGAGGCAAGTGATTGACATTAATAATTCTGAAGGCAAGAACCAACAATGATTTTAACCAATTGGCTGCATCGAGCAATAAATAAAGACTGTCTGTCTCTGGGGCAGTTTCAGGAGACACTCAGGAAAACTTAACCTTGACTGCACCTGAATTTTTATAGCTTTCTTTAAATTGATGAATTCAGAGATCAGTCAGAATTCACTACTGATGCCAAAAATGAGCCATTTAAGATATTAAATAAGTTCATCTGCACAGACATTGAGTATTGTTGAACTATGCTGATAATTGAGACCAGATTACTTAAATGGATCAAGGAGAGCAATTTTTAGCATTTATATTTGGAACAATTGTTGAAATAATTCAGGAAAAGAACGAAAACAGCTTCACATTGGAAAATATGACATGCTAAGTCATTTTATTTATTTGAAGTACAAAAGGAATCGTTGAGAAATAAGATTGTATCTTTAAAAAAATGTACAAATCTAGATATTGAAATAATCTGTGTAAGAAGGAACTGCAGATGTTGGTTTAAACCGAAGATAGACACAAAAAGCTGGAGTAACTCAGCGGAACAGGCAACATCTCTGGAGAGAAGGAATGGGTAACGTTTCAGGTCAAGACCCTTCTTCAGACTGGTCAGGGATAAGGGAAACAAGAGTTAGAGATGGTGATATGGAGAGATAAAGATCAATGAGTGAAAGATATGCAAAAAATGTAACGATGATCAAGGAAAGAGGCCATTGTAAGCTGTTAGTAGGGTGAAAATGAGAAGCCAGTGCGATGGGTGGGGGAGGGATAGAGAGAGAGGGAATGATAATTTATCTGACACAAAATGCAGGCTGCGCACTTGATTTAATGCTTTGGGTCTCATTTATAAGAAGCTATCCAGCAGGTGGCCGTAAAAAGGAGACATTTGACAACAGGTGCAGGAGTAGGCAATTCGGCCCTTCAAGCCAGCATCGCCATTCACTGTGATCATTTCTGATCATCCACAATCAGTATTCCGTTCCTGCCTTCTTCGCATATCCCTTGACTCCGCTGTATTTAAGCATTCTATCTAACTCTTTCTTGAAAACATCCAGAGAATCGGCCTCCACTGCCTTTTAAGGGAGAGAATTCCACAGATTCACAACTCTCTGGGTGAAAGGTTTTTCCTCATCTCTGTTCTAAATGGCCTACCCCTTATTCTTAAATTGTGGCCCTTGATTCTTGACTCCCCCAACATTGGGAACATGTTTCCTGCCTCTAGCGTGTCCAATCCCCTAATAATCTTATATGTTTCAATAAGATCCTCTTTCATCCTAAATTCCAATGTATTCAAGCCCAGTCGCTCCATTCTTTCAACATATGACAGTATTGCCATTCCAGGAATTAACCTTGTGAACCTACGTTGCACTCCCTCAATATCAAGAATGCCCTTCCTCAAATTTGGAGACCAAAACTGCACACAATATTCCAGGTGTGGCCTCACCAGGGCCCTGTCCAACTGTAGAAGGAACGCTTTGTTCCTATTCTCAACTCCTCGTGTTATGAAGGCCAACATGCCATTAGCTTTCTTCACTGCCTGCTGTACCTGCATGCTTACTTTCAGTGATTGATGTACAAGAACACCCAGATATTGTTGTACTTCCCCTTTTCCTAACTTGACACTATTCAGATAATAATCTGCCTTCCTGCTCTTGCCACCAAAGTGGATAAACTTACATTTATCCACATTAAACTGCATCTGCCCACTCACCCAACCTGCATCCTCAAAGCATCCTCCTCACAGTTCACACTGTCACCCAGCTTTGTGTTATCTGCAAATTTGTTAATGTTACTTTTAATCTCTTCATCTAAATCATCAATATATATTGTAAATGGCTGCAGCCCCAGCAACGAACCTTGCAATACCCCTCTAGTCACTACCTGCCATTCTGAAAAGGACCCATTAATCCCTACTCTTTGTTTCCTGTCTGCCAACCAATTTTCTATCCATGTCAGTATCCTACCCCAAATACCATGTGTTCTAATTTTCCTGACTAATTTCCTATGTGGGACATAACCAAAGGCTTTCTGAAGGTCCAGGTAGACTACATCCACAGACTCTCTCTTGTTCATTTTCCTAGTTACAGCTGCTGAAGGAACCGTGAGGCAACCAGCATACAGGTATGTGGAGAAAAATGGATATTAACATTTTGGTAGTGACCCTTCATCTGAACTATAAGAGTAGAGGGGAAGTAGCCAGATTAAAGAGGTGGGGCATCAGCTGGCAAGTGATTGCAGGATACAAGTAAGGAGGGATTGACTTACGGAGATTAGATAGAACCATAGAGGTATATAGCACAAAAATAGCCCCTTCAGCGCAACTCATCCATGTCAACCAAGATTCCTCTAAAGGTATCAGGTGGGGGAGTGAAGATTATGAGCGAAGTTATGTAAAAAGCGGAGATAAGCAGTGAAAATAAAGGTTGGAGTGATCAGTATCTTAGGCAGCTCAGCATGAAAGTGACTCTTAATTTCATGTTTCTGCTGTGCAACTGCTATCTCTCAACAATTCCATTGATAAAGGGTAAGTGATCATGGATAAGATCAAAGATGTAGTTTATCGCATTTTGCAAAAAAGAGACAAGGTGGACTGGTGCAGCAACATATGGACTAGATTTTCCTAAATCCAGTTGATTTAGCACTGACTGCTTCCGAACAGCTTAGCTTTGCCATAAAGTGCTTTCAACAAACATTAGATGCCCCTGCCCATCTGCTCTTTAATTACATATTTAGAAAGATATGGATCCTATATGTCTTTTTTTTGTGCCTTTAATGTAGTGGTGAGGCTATTCTTCCGCGATGAAATGAAGAGCCTATACTTTCCAGTTTCCCCTCCTCCATTTTCTTGGATAGTAAGCCAGATCTACTGCACGAGAAAATGGCATGGAGCCATTAAATGTTCAGGCCACTGTATTTATTCAGCAACAGTCTGGGACCAGCTCACAAAGGTAGAAGGAACTATAACTTACTGAGGTGTTGAAAGCGAAAATAAATATAGAAGAAACTATATGAGAAATAAAGATGCTTTGCAGCAGTTTTATGAACTTTGGCTGAACCCAAGTATTTGGCAGTCAACTGGAAGTATGGAATAAGAGGAGGCAATTGGGGGTTCCATCAGTGCAGCTGACATCAGGCAGACAGCAGACATGATGTCTTATTTTCTTGAGCTATAATCACACAAATTGAAGTGCATGTATTATCTTATGTAATTGAAATACACTTGATATACACTTGAAATATTGTCATTTTTCAGAAATGCAAAAATAAAACTGTTATTTTGAGAGCCAGAAATATTTTGGAAAATATTCATTCTCGAAACTCTAAGACTGCCTTTATGTTTCACTCAGCTTTCTGCAACTCTGAATTCTCCAAAGTCAAAACTAAGCCAAAGAAAATTTCTGCAGCTCGTATATTGCTTCAGATAGTATTTGTCAATGCTGCACATTTATTTACTCCAACATGCTGACAGCATAGTGGTAAATGAATGCATTTGTTGACATTTATAAGTTTTTATTTGTCTGCATTCAAAATAGTTCTCACTTGTTCATTTCATTTGCTTTCAGCTAAACACTATTATTATTAGATAGTTTTATATACTAATCTTGTTTTTTGAATGATATTGTATAAATAATTGAATTTACAATAAAAGTATCAGTGAGATAACATTACTCATATTTTACATCAAACAAATGAGACAGCACTTCAAATGAGGGCAGAAGCAAACAAAGATGCCATCCCACCACACGACAAGTCATTTAATTCCACTAAGTCATACAAAGTTCTTGCTCTTACATAAACTGAGGCCACCTTGGAAATTAAGGTTAGTATATTTTTGTCGAACAAACCTTTTGGAGGGCCATTTGGTGTTACTGGAAAACAACAGGTGCTAGCACAAAACATGCATGCATATACAGTGGAGTCCCATCAGCTTTTAACTGTTATTAAATATACTAATGGGCCTGAACCACTTAGGCAACGTTTTAGGCTGCAGGAGACTATGCAGTCACCACATGGTCACCATATTTTCGCGGGTGGTTACCAGGTAATCGCCTTCATGGTCGTGAAGAATTCCCACATTCTTGGAACATGTTGAAAACTTAGCGGCGACCAGGATAAAGCCGCCATGGAGAGTAGTGAGAATTATGTGCGTCACCAAGAGGTCCTAGTGGGTTGCTAGGAGGTTGAAGGTTCTCTTAGGTTGTAGCCAGTGCTGACCGGTGAATTTCATTGGTTCATTGGGGGAAAAAAACGTATGCAGTAGTTTTCAGAACAAAGGATAACCGACCGGTAATGTTAAATGTCTGCCGAGCTTCACAGCCGTGTATGGCTGGCTTCTTAAAAGTTGTCTCCACTCCTTCTCCCCCTCTCCCCCCTCTCCCCCCTCTCCCCCCTCTCCCCCCCCCCCTTTTAAAGGACTCTCTGTGCTTTAGCCATCTTAATTACAGCGCCAACCTTCCTGTTCATCGCGGTGTGTGTCTGTATCACCTTGGCATTGCACCGTGTGAATTTCACTCAGACAGTGGTCCCCCCGTTTGTCCTGTCCGCCGCCAGGCTGGTGAAGGAAGGTGTGTGTGTGTGTGTGTGTGTGTGTGTGTGTGTGTGTGTGTGTGTGTGTGTTCCACTCTGACAGTCGCCGTTCCAGTTGCCAGTTTTTCAGGCGACGGGACAGGCCCATTAATTATTTTATTTTTCAGACTCTCTTTCTATTGAAGCATATTGCTCCAACTAGCTTTCATTTTTCTGTATTTAACTTGGCATTAAATTCACTATTCTAACATTAGTTTTAACTCTGCTCCAGTCATCAATAATTCTAAATTCTGATTGATGATGGAAATGGACAATTGTTGTCCATGTTTGGGTCAAGGAAAGAGCGTTTACGTCGCGGCCCTGTTTCCACTAACCTTTCCACAACTATGCACAAGAAGCACAAGAAGTGCAAGACAGACACCATTGTATGCAGATGCCGAGAAGTGTGTTCAGCTCTGGCTGAACAACTTCTAATCTTGTGTGTGGACTCGACAAGAAGAAGTCCCTGTTCACACAGATCCTCAGTGCCCTGTGGAGGGCTTTACACTGTTTCCATAAATATGTTGAGCAAAAACTCATGGAAATTAAGTGAGCAAAATAAGTGTAATGAATTGCAGATGTTAAATAGCTTCATCTTAAAACGTTTATTGCCTACATCTAACCATATTCTTAATTGAAATGTTATAACACATGGCAAACCTATGTGCTTATGCTCAAATTAATAAATCAGTGGAGTGATTGTTATGTCTACTTTCCATTTTCGTTGCATGCCACATGCGTAGAATAGAAACAACAACATGTAGCTCTACAGTATTTTTGATGTTTAATTTAAAAGGCAAGCTGCTGATGGTTTAAGTACACTATCTCCAGAATAATATGGAATGAAAGCTACCCTCGAAGACAACGTTCACATATGAAAATTATTTCAGACCACAGTATTGTAGTGTCTATATCCATCTAAAAAAACCTAGCATTAACAATAATATCTTTACTGAAATAGAAAATACTTTTCAAATAATGTTTTTTAAATTTCAGATACAAATGATGCACAGGATCATGAATTTGCTTAATTGGTGTATCAATCAGGACTGTAACAATATAACGTAATTATGTCAAGAATTGCAAAAACAATATTTTACACCTTCAAAAATACAAATACAATGTAATATGGCTTTGCTCTGATTTGTTGATAAGATTCAGAAATTGCCAATTCAAATTTTATGGAGTAATTTTAAAACATCAGTTATTGTCCATTTCAACATGTAATCAGATTGTGGTGAAATAATTGATAACACGGCTGTATTTTGCACCAGTTTTAATAGTCATCTTTGTGTTTCCTTAGCCAGGAAATTATTCCTGAGAAGTGTTGAAATTAATTAAATTATGTTAATCAATGTTGCAGATCCAACCACATTTTAACTGATTTGATTATCCATCTTTACTTTAGCTTACTGCTGTGGTCAAATTGTAAATGCCTCAGATACAGTATAAAGTAGTAGCTCATAAACTAAAGGCAAAATCCACTTTATCCCCAATTGTATTATTGGAATGTAATGTATTTTGTGACTTTTTATAATATAACAGTATATGTTTGTTTATTGGCACTTTAAATGTTATATTGTGCCAGTATTGTATCATTGCACGGACAAATGTGTGATAGAGATTCCATGGCAGAGAGAAGTAATTCAAAAGTATGTATATAAAAGTAAGTCACATGCCTGATTTATAGATCTTTTGTTTTGCACTTACAGCTTGGAAATTCCTGTGCACAATTTTAAGAGAAAATACAATTTACATGTACTAAATTCCTGTTTTCAACATTGTAGCAAGGGGTTTAATCTATGTGTTTTAAATTAATGAATTGCTGTTAAAATAGTGGACTAAGGAAAGGTAATAGGATTCTTTACAATTCATAGCACAATAATTTAATGGTTTATGTCTCAGAGCACATAACTAAATCCACATTGCATGCATGGTAGTCAGAACTCCCTCCTGTGCTTTCTGTGGTTATGGCAGGGGAGATGAAGGGACGGCATCTGTGAACTCTGGTCGATATGCCTTCTTATCCATGTTGACCCTATGGAGCATACCTCCATATGAGAGATTGCCTCTATCACCTGGCCATAAACTCTCGGGTCTGTTTCCCACATGGTCTTTGTTGCACCTCTTTTGTTTTCACACATACCTCAGCAACACCAGGTTCCTCATGGTTGGCACATATGTCCACTAAAATCCAGAGGGCCTGCTGTTGGCTTAAATTTAACGAAGGATCATTAGTGAAGACAGGAATGTGATTTTACTTAATTTCTAAAGTACATAACACAGCACGGTGATTTTGTAAGATTCTTCTGTGCGGAAAATCATTAAAACCTGTGTAATTTAGGAACAGCTTAACAAACATATAAGCATTATTGTATATAATGTACTGTTCATGCCCACTGTTCGTGTAATGCACTTAATTTTCATTGGATTATTCAAATAATTGTGTTTATGACCCTTGACAAAAGTCATTTCACTTTTGTGTCTTACAACCAGAAAACATTCTAGTCTTTCACAAAGGCATGGAATTTCAATTGCTCATGTTTCATATTACAAAAGTGATGAAAATGAAGTTAACATAAGCATTTGTTAATGTGCACAACATGTACTGTAATGGGGAGTTGAATCACACACTTCAGATACGCACAGAAAGCTGGAGTAACTCAGCAGGTCAGACAGCATCTCTAGAGAAAGGGAATAGGTGACATTTCGGGTCGAGACTGTCTCCAGAGATGCTGTCTGACCCACTGAGTTACTCCAGCTTTTTGTGTCTATCTTTGATTTAAACCAGCATCTGCAGTTCCTTCCTACATATGAATCACACACCTCGCTGGATATGATATCCCTGTGCATGTTGGCCATTGGCATGCAACAATGATGCTAATCATCACATTGCAATCACAACAGTAATGTGCAGATGTGAAAATGGAAAGTAGCGTCGATCTCAACCGGGAAAGTAACCCCTAACAAAAAAATGGGCTGTTTTAGCACTCCGCAAAGGAGCAGTTCCAAATAGCTGTTCAGACATCTACCATGGAAGATTATTATCAATTCTTCCCAAATAAATCACATTGCTTACTCTCCCAATATTTTTAAGATGAGACCTTTCGCCCACATTTAGAGTCCTCGCCCACACTCACAAATGTCTGTATAAGCATCAGAGGATTGGATATCAGCCTTTTATCCATAAGCATTACATAACCTAATCTTCCAGCATTAGCTCCTCTTGAGAAATGTTGTTTTAAGATCTCCAATTAGAGCGGGAGGTTGAACTGATAAGTTTGGATTTCATATATTACTTCCAATATGAATGGTTACTATGCATAAGTATGTTGCAAATTACAAATCAATGATGCTTACACATGTAACTCATTGCTCATTGTATATGTACAAAGTGGACTCTCCCACAGCCCTCTCTCAAACTGGAACAGGTGGGCTGTGCAGCATTATTTTAATATGTTTCTAATTCTGTTAAATTTCAGACCAAATACTGAGCCACATTAGAAAGATGACAAAACAATGGTCTATAAGTTAGATGTTGCGGATACTTTAAAGACAAAGTGACAACATTTTTGGATGTATATTCCAAATCTTTACTGAATTATTGAGGTTTGGGAGCAGAATCATTGATTTTTTTCGAAGTTTTAATTTCTGTTCTATAACAGGGGTGGCACAGTGGCACAACGATAGAGTTGCTGACTTACAGCGCCAGAGACCCAGATTTGATTCTGACCGCAGGTGCTGCCTGTACGGAGTTTGTACGTTCTCCCTGTGACTGTATGGATTTTCTCTCGATGCTCTGGTTTACTTCCACAATCCAAAGATGTGTAGCTTTGTAGGTTCATTGTCTTCTGGCTGAAGGGCCTGTTTCCACTTTATATCTCTAAACTAAACTAAACTTAATTAATGAATAAAATAAATCATGATTTGCACAGCTGAATTCTTTGATTCGAAAATGCAGGGATTTCTGCTAATTACTTTTTGGTTTTTGATTTTACTCTTCTCCACCGGGAAGATGGTAGTCTTTTATTTCTACCTACACTTATGATATTTTCAAATAAGACATCTGCCTCTCAGCTGGATGTAAAATATTCTGCAGCAGAGCTTGAGAAGCAGAAGAGCTCTGGCCAGCATTTATCCCTCAGCAAAAATGATTTAAACACATAGATTTGTTTTCAATGATCTTTGGCTCATGGATAAATGTGACATCTTGGTAGATGACAATCAGTTGCTTTGTTTAAAATACGGCAAAAATGATCACATTTCAGAAATTCTTCCTTGAGCTAGAAAATATTTTGAATTGTGCTCTCTATATTGAACTTCCTCACCTGAGAATTCCCACAGCCCATATTTCACAGTATCTTTGACTATGTACATCTACTCTTACCTCCCTCTCTCTAACAGAAGCAGAATAAAATTCCTTTAATTCTCATGGGCCTTCACATTCAATTGATCATCCTGCACCATCGGTGTAGCACTCCAAACAAACATGTGCAGATAAATATGAGGTGTTACATTTTGAAAGACAAACCAAGGCAGAACTTCCACAGTAAATGGCGGAGGCTGGTGAATGTTGTAGAACAGAGAGACCTCGGGGTGCAGGGAGTAACATGAAAGGTGTAACATACTGTAGGTATATTGGATGGTGAAAAATGTATGTGCTCATGGTAACAGGGTCCAGCCACAAGAATCTCTCTACGCACTCGAGCCCACACTTTCCAACGAGGCATTGACTGAACTATTGGGACCAGCAGAGCCAAAACCACAACACCTGCAAGAAAACAGCCATACCATACATTCTTTAACTGACCCACTGTGCAAACACAATGATCTCATGACAAAGCTTAGTATCAACAATACCAAAGTCGCTGCAAAGATAGATACTGGTGCATGGTGCAAAGTACTATCCTTATCGGACTTTCAAAGAATTCACAACAATGAAACCATCATGGAAACAAACTCCAAGTTACACCCATTTTGTAGGGGGGAGGTGCAACCAGTTGGTAAAGTCACACTACAGTGCCCCTCCTCCTGGGCATTGGTTCATGCCATGATATGGGCCTAGTCACCTTCGGCAAAACTGTGTACCAACTATCCACATCTCAAAGTCCCACCCAACAACTACTTGCCTCAAAGACGTTTTTCGCAACCAGCTGGGCAAGCTTCCCACAGAATACATTATTGTAACTGACCAGAGGTCACACCTGTCATTCGCTCTCCACACCGAACCCATACGCAATGAAGGACTGCGTCAAAATTGAACTAGACAGAATGGAAACACTGGGCATGGTAGCCCCTGTCAATGACCACTCCTGGGTCTCCACCATGATTGCAGCAATCAAAGAAAACAAAGACAAAATAAGGATTTGCATCAATGCTAAAGACTTAAACACTGCCATCAAACGACCACACCACCCAATGCGAACGGTTGAAGGGGTCGCAGCCAACCTGGGTAAAATCACAGTCTTCTCTGTTCTAGATGCAAAGAACTCATTTTGGCAAATACTGCTAGACCATGCATCCTCCATGCTAACCACATTTGCGATGCCCTTCGGACGCTACCGATTCTTACGTGTGCCACTTGGCATCAATTTGGTCAGTGAGGTTTTTCAACGTACTATGGAACAACTCTTTGCTGGCTACCCATGTGACATAATCATGGACAACATCCTGATCGCCGGCCGCAACGTCCAAGGACATGACTCAAACCTGAAGCGGGTCCTGGCTCAGGCCAGGGAGGTAAACATCAAACTCAACCCCCTCAAGTGCAGGTTTCGAGTCGACAAAGTGACGTATGTGGGCCATGTATTCATCAACAACGGCCTCAGGCCAGACCTTTCTAAAACCATTGCCATCAATGAAATGCCAGCACACACGGACGTGACAGCGCTACAGCGATTTCAAGGCTTGGTAAACTATCTGGGAAAATTCATCCCAAACTTCAGCGAGCTGTCAGCCCCGCTGCAGCAACTGACCCATAAGGATACGCACTGGTCCTGGCACCAGCACCAACAGAGGGCATTTGAAACCCTCAAACAACGAATGTCTTGCGCCCCAACCCTCACATACTTCGATGTTGGGCTACCTGTCACCCTAACCTGTGATGCCTCCAATATGAATTGGGTGCTGCCTGCCTACAATACAATGGGAAGGGTCCCAGACCAGTCGCCTATGCCTCCCATACCATGACCGACACTGAACAGCGCTATGCTCAAATCGAGAAGGAGCTACTCGCGGTAACTTTTCCCTGCAAGAAATTCAAGGACTTCATTTTTGGCAACCCGATCATGATTGAAACTGACTATCAGCCCCTGGTCGGTATCCTCAACAAACCAATCCACATGGCACCAGAACGTTTACAATGCATGATGATGGAACTACAGGTGTATGACATCAAACTAACCTACAAACGTGGTAAGGACATGTACAGTGGCTTGCAAAAGTTTTCATACCCCTTGAACTTTTCCACATTTTGTCACGTTACAACCACAAATGTAAATGTATTTAATTGGGATATTATGTGATAGACCAACACAAAGTGGTGCATAATTGTGAAGTGGAAGGAAAATGATACATGGTTTCCAAATTTTATTACAAATAAAAAACTGAAAAGTGTGACGTGCAAAAGTATTTAGCCCCCCTGAGTCAATACTTTGTAGAACCACCTTTCGCTGCAATTACAGCTGCAAGTCTTTTGGGGTATGTCTCTACCAGCTTTGCACATCTAGAGACTGAAATTTGTGCCCATTCTTCTTTGAAAAATAGCTCAAGCTCAGTCGGATTGGATGGAGAGCATCTGTGAACAGCAATTTTCAAGTCTTGCCAGAGATTCTCAATTGGATTTAGGTCTGGACTTTGACTGGGCCATTCTAACACATGAATATGCTTTGATCTAAACCATTCCATTGTAGCTCTGGCTGTATGTTTAGGGTTGTTGGCCTACTGGAAGGTGAACCTCCACCCCAGTCTCAAGTCTTTTGCCAGCACTAACAGGTTTTCTTCCAAGATTGCCCTGTATTTGGCTCCATCCATCTTCCCATTAACTCTGACCAGCTTCCCTGTCCCTGCTGAAGAAAAGCATCCCCATAGCATGATGCTGCCACCACCATGTTTCACAGTGGGGATGGTGTGTTTAGGTAGATGTGCAGTGTTAGTTTTCCACCACACATAGCGTTTTGCATTTATGCCAAAAACCTCAATTATGGTCTCATTAGATCAGAGCACCTTTCTCCACATGTTTGCTGTGTCTCCGACATGGCTTGTGGCAAACTGCAAACGGGACTTCTTATGGCTTTATTTCAACAATGGTTTTTTTCTTGCCACTCTTCCATAAAGGTCCGATTTGTGGAGTGCACGACTAATAGTTGTCCTGTGGACAGAATCTCCCACCTGAGCTGTGGATCACTGCAGCTCCTCCAGAGTTACCATGGGCCTCTTGGCTGCTTCTCTGATCAATGCTCTCCTTGCCAAGCCTGTCAGTTTAGGTGGACGGCCATGTCTTGGTAGGTTTGCAGTTGTGCCATACTCTTTCCATTTTCGGATGATGGATTGAAACGTGCTCCGTGAGATGTTCAAAGCTTGGGATTTTTTTTAATAACCTAACTTTGCTTTAAAATTCTCCACAACTTTATCCCTGACCTGTCAGGTGTGTTCCTTGGGCTTCATGATGCCCAAGGAACATTGTTTGTTCACTAATGTTCTCTAACAAACCTCTGAGGCCTTCACAGAACAGCTGTATTTATACTGAGATTAGATTACACACAAGTCAACTCTATTTACTAATTAGGTGACTTCTGAAGGCAATTGGTTGCACTGGATTTTATTTAGGAGTATCAGAGTAAAGGGAGCTGAATACTTTTGCACGCCACACTTTTCAGTTTTTTATTTGTAAAAAGATTTGAAAACCATGCATCATTTTCCTTCCACTTCACAATTATGCGCCACTTTGTGTTGGTCTATCACATAAAATCCTAATAAAATACATTTACCTTTGTGGTTGTAACGTGACAAAATGTGGAAAAGTTCAATGGGGTATGAATACTTTTGCAAGCCACTGTACTTAGCTGACACTCTCTTACGGGCACCTTGCCCCACCTGCGGAAAACACCTGTCAGATGACGAGGTGTATTCTGTTATGATGGTCTCCTGCCTCCCATCCGCGGGCTTAGACATCCAAGTGATATCCATTCAAAAACTCACTTGACACTTCTCTCTCCACGGAACACCCCTCCAGCTACTCCCAGACAGTAGAACTCAATTCTCCATTCAGCTCTTCAAGGATTTCGCGACACGCTGGGACTTTCAGCTCATCACCAGCAGCCCCGGCTACCCGCAGTCCAATTGCCTGGCTGAATGCGCGGTAAGAAGCGCAAAACAACTAATGGAATACTCACACAGGGCCAGCCCCGATGTCTTCTTCTTCTTCTTGCGTATGGCATGCACAGCCTAAAGTTGTAGGACAACTTGTTCTGTTTGATCTTATTTGAGTGTGCATGCCGGGTTGATTGCAATCGTCGAAACAGGGCTCACGTGAAGGTTGCAATCTCCCAACCCAGCCCCGATATCTATCTCGACCTACTCAACCTACAAAACATCATCCGCGATGCTCTCCTTGGATCTTCGGCCGAACGACTCATGTCACGGCAAACACGCTCCACCCTGCCTATAGCCAAGCAACTGTTAGAACCACAAGTTTGCGCACCGTCGGTGATCCAATCCCAGCTCTAACACCGCCGAGACACACAAAGAAAATACTATGACATTACCAGCTCTCTGCTTCAACCACTTAACAAGGGACAGGTTGTCCAGTTACAGTCGCTCAGAGGCTATGACCACCTCAGTGTCATTCTTGGGGCAACCACGCAACCACGCTCATACCTGGTCAGTATTGACAACAGCATCTACCAACGCACCCGCCAACACCTCTTCCCGGTTAATGAACTGGCACCTTCCCGTCCTTACCCTGACCAGCCAGCCGGTTTTCCCCCACATTCTGCGAACGTCACTCCAGTGACCCCTCTACCAATGCCAGCATCATCCCTGCCTTCCCCGGTTCCCCCATCTCCACCGGTGTCTACTCCTCCGCCCACCCAATGAAGGGCTCACTTCTTCAGAGAAAGATGAGGCGCACGAGGGGTACTACTGTACACGTGTAGGTCGTGTCTGCAAGCCAAACCCGCTGATTGGAAAGTTCACCGGCTATACTTGAACTGTGCATGACCCACTTTAACTTTGACCCCGTGGTGCATAACCCTATTCTGGTGTTTTACAATGTACTCCACTAACCACTAACCATATGCATTGCTTCTTTAAGAGGAATAATCTTTATTAATCCATGCCATTTATAATCTCCACTACACATATAATGCATGGCACCAATTACATGGTATTACAGTACTACACTAACGCTGGCAGCCAGATGGTGGAACGTATGCTGAGCTTCATGAGCACGGCTGTGCAACTTAAATGCTCTGTATTTCTGAATGGAATAAATACCTATGTTTTACCATGTTTGTCGTAGTGGATCATTCACAAACAGGCATGCTTGCCTTAAACATTCATGGTATTGTACAGGAGATGAGACATCATGTTACTGCTGTACAAGATGTTGGTAAGACCACATTTCCCCATCTTTTTCATTGTTAAAGGCCTCAAATATCCATCCCATATTTAACTGCCATTTAGAGTTTAGAGATAAAGCATGGAAACAGGCCCTTCAGCCCATTAAGTCAACGCGGACCATCAATTGCCTGTGCATTAGTTAACCCACTTTGACATCCTACCCACCAGGGGGCAAGTTACAGAAGCCAATTAATCTACAAACCTGCATGCCTTTGAAATGTGGGAGCACCTGCAGAGAACCCACATGGTCACAGGGAGAACGTACAAATGGCGCACAGACACAAATGCTGTAGTCAGGATTGATCACAAGTATCTGGTGCTGTGAGGCAGCAATTCTACCGCTGCGCAACTTTGCCGCCTAAATTTGTTTAATGTTAAATATTAAATTTGTTACTCATGATGCAGGGTTCTCTTCACTGGGGAGATCATCACAGGGTTTGATGACCGCCTAGCTGAACAGCCCACATCATTGCGGGCTTACATCAATCTCTCCCTTCATTTCTCCATCCCATTACCAGTCTGATTTCTGTTCTTAATCTCTTCTGATGTTCCAATGAAGGTAAGATCAAGGTTATACCACCCCATTTTTCAACTGGCATGTTAGAATCTTCTGGACTCAATATTGGGTTCAGTCATTTCTGATACTCCCACCTCAGTCTTGATATCATCATCATTCCATTTACCTGCTAATATCGCCTGCTTTTAAATCTAATCATGGACTCCCCTCCCCCTTTATTCAACATCTGTAAATATGAATGTCTCTACCTTTGAATTCATCTGAAAACCTAATGCATCTTCTCTCCACTGAGTAATTTAAGCATGTTCTGTTTATTATTTCTGTTTTGCATTAGTTTTTTTGCAGCTTTCTGTCACTTGTTCTGCAAAATGGCTATCCCTTTAACTGACCTTATGGGCTGGCTGCAGTAATTGCATATCGGGCAATGTTGATAACAACTTCCATTTATATAGCACCTTGCCAATGTAAAAAAACATCTCAAGGTTATCAATCGAAATAAGAATCTGCTGAACTTAAAGATGACATTGTAGATGCTGTACTATTTGAGAAATAATGACAGCTCCCATTCGCCATGGTGTGACAGCTAGCTTATTACTGCAGACTCAACCAAACTACCAGCGTGATGTGTGTGGTAGAGTTGCAGATCATGAATTAGCCAAACATCACATGAAGAAACTCACAGATGGATGAGTTTCATCACGTCAAAGGCTCATACCATGACAGGGACAGGAGTTTTCAATAGCAGTATTGCTGAGTGGCACAAAAGATTAGATTAACAGTGATATTTTTAGAGCAAAATTGCTGCTAATGGGAAGGTTAGGAGGTACTTGTAGACATTTCCCATTGAAGAGTGTGGATTGTCCATTTACAAAATCAAGAGAAAGTAAGTAAAAGATAGTCATAAAATAAATTTTAAGAGCATATTATCAAACTGTGCACTAAAATCTCAGATTCAAGTTTGAATTTTGAAGTTTGCCTTAATTCATCAGAACTTTATTCTAAATTAATGCAAAATACTCCACCGATAGAAAATTGGTGCATCAATGCAATTCAAGTGTCCCATCCCATTAAATTGAGAAACCCCTTTTCATTAGACATTTTGGTTCTTTCAAGGACAGGAAAAAATATATGCTTGTCCATTAGCTGCAGCAAGATATCAGTTAGAACACTACAAAATGTATTAATATATTGGAAAGGAAGAAAAAGTTATCTTGGCCTTTCCTCCTTTTCTTTCAGTCAGACTGAGACGACTCATAGCTTTCGACTGGTGAACATGTCTGTCATGTCTGCTGCCTGCCATTACCACTGAGAAAAAATGTGGCAAGCACAAACAAATGGTCACTGTTCAAACAATAAACAGGCTTTTCAGGCGATTAGCAGAATATGAGGGATGTTGATAGAATATGGGGAGAGTAAAGTGGGATTACTGTAACCTACGATAACAGAGGATAGTAACTATTGAAATCAGCAATGTATCATAATCATAACGAGATTTAAACAAACAATTCTTATGATTAACCTATCTTCTTCTTCTTGCGTTTGAGGCAGCAGAAGTCCGCAGCAGGGTGATGCCATCCGGTTCGACATCCGTAGGTGCCCGCCCTAAAAAGGGCGCATGCTTCGGGTTGGCGCCAAGCTGCGGCGCTGCTGCTGTCTCCGTTTGTTGTCGTTCGCCTGACTGAAGTCAGTTGACAGGGCTCACCACGGGGAGGTCGACAACATGAGCCCCATTAACCTATGAATGAGGAGAAGTCCAGGTGGCCTTCAACAAAATGAAAACATTAGTGCCTGAAAATAGTAAAGTGTGATTTTCTCCCCCTTGTGCAATCTCACCAAGAAGGTTTATTTTCTGACTTGTGCATCGTCCTGAGTAAGGCTGTTTTTTTCCCTGACCTGGAAACGAAATGGTTCACCGTGGTTATTATTGGTTTGCAACTTACTCTCTCAACATTACTGGAATCTAGACCTCAATATCAACTCTGCTTACATCCCACCTACCAATCACCTGAAAAACATAAATAAAACAATAAATCATATTTGTTTCCATTTCTCTCTCTCAAGGATTGCAAGTATTATTGGCAAGGCCAGTTCTTACTGCTCATCCCTACATATCTTTGCGGTACCCGGATGTGGCGCCGACGGACGAGATGCCGAAGCCAAAGAACCGAATGGAAACAAGGCCGAAACACCAATAAACCAAAAGCATATGAAGAAGAAACACCGACTGACCGAAAGGATGGGACACCTAAATGCAAACTAACCGAAAGTGCGGGACGCCTAAAAGCCAACGAACCGAAAAGCTGCGTCGCCTAAAAGCAAACTTACCGAATGGCCGCTCTGTCGGAACGCCACCTACCCGGAAGGCGCCGTCGCCTACAAGCCAATGAACCGACTGCTGCTCAACAGAAATGATGTTGCCAGGGGGCGGGGATTGTCAGCGATTGGTCCGGCCCCTCGCATCCATCACATCACTGTGAAGGGATGAACTTTGTCACACACCTCCGCTCCACCCGACCCACAGCCCGCGGAGGGTGGTCGTGGGAGAGTGGGGGCTGTCCCGAGGGATGCGCACCTTCGGCTGCTTTCAACTTGGTGCTTGGGTTCAGATTACTCAGTCACCTATGGCTTGTATGGGGAGAGGACCCCCACGCTCCCGTCTCCCCTCTTCTCCCCCTTCTCTCTCTCCTCCTCTCTCTCTTACTCTCCCCCTCTCCTGCTCTCTCTCCCCTTCTCTCTCCCCATCTCTCTTTCTCTCTCCCTACTCTCTCTCCCCTTCTCTCTCTCCTCCTCTCTCTACACTTGTATCTCTCTCCCCCTCTTCTCTCTCCCTCCTCTCTCTCCACTCCTCAATCATCCTCTCTCTCCCCTCCTCTCTCCCCTTCCTCTCTCTCCCCCTCTCACTTCTCTCTCCCTCCCTTTTCTCTCTCCTCTCTCTCTCTTTCTCTCCTCCTCTGTCTTCCCCTCCTCCCCCCTCTCTCCCCCTCCTCCCCTCTCTCTCCATTCTCTCTCCCCTTCTCTCTCTCTCCCCTTCTCTCTACACTTCTCTCTCTCTCCTCTTCTCTCTCTCCTCTTCTCTCTCTCCTCTCTCTACCTTCTCTCTCCCCCTCTCTCTCTGCCTCTCCCCTCCCTTCTCTCTCTCCCTGCTCCTCCTCTTCTCTCTCTCTCTCCCCCTCTCTCCCCCCTCTCTCCCTTCTCTCTAACTCCCTTCTCTCTCTCCCCCTTCTCTCTCTCCCCTTCTCTCCCCCTTCTCTCTCTCCTCCGTCTCCACTGGCGGGAGCATCCCACAGTCACTGACCGCGATGCACCACCATCCAACCCCAATCCCCACTCCAGGGTGATTCCCCCCCCCCCCCCGCCCCCACCGCACCCACCGTCTACCGACCCCCGGACCCTGACACCCACACCAGATGATTCACCACGGCCGCGGGGACAGACGGCTCGGGGCAGAGTAAATCGCTTTGAAAACATGGGACACACACTCGTTCTCTGGCGGATCTATGACAAGTCTGCATGACAACCAACAATTTTATCTCCTCCCACTTCCCCCCCCCCCCCGACAACAAGAAGCATATTTTATTTATTACCGCCTCGTTGCTTGCGGAACGCACACAAGCTCTCACGCACAAAACAGGCAGCATCTCTGGAGAGAAGGAATGGGTGACATTTCGTGCCGAGATCATTCTTCAGACCTGAAGAGTGCGTCTGAAGAGTCTACATCTGAAACGCCACCCATTCCTTCTCTCCAGAGATGTTACCTGTTCAGCTGAGTTACTCCAGCATTTTGTGTCTATCATTGGTGTGACTGTTGTCTCATTTCATCGGCTTCGTGTATTGCGCGTCTTGAAGAGATGCTTTACATGCTGCTTGCATCTATTCAAACAAGTGCGCTCAAATTGAAATCTCACGTCTTTGCGAGGGAGGGATAGGGTGGATGTAATGGCTAAAGCAAAGGCCGTTAGGACAGGGAAATAATGCCACCAGTTAATTAACCATGTTCCCGAATGTGAGAACGATTTATACATGTAACATTTTTGCTTTTAAATTAATGTAGCTCTGTTATTATTTTTAATGCTGAGTTAAAACCCTGTCCCATTGGAAGGGCTTGCGGCCGCTGGTTTCACAGTGCCTTCATTGTTGGTAGGTCCTGTATTTTCACACGGACCACTGCCAGTTTTCTCAACTTCCACAGCCGCTCTGCATAAGTGGGGGAGAGAGAGAAGAGGGGAGAGATAGAAAAGGGAGAGAGAGAAGGGAGAGAGAGAGGGGGATGAGAGAACGGAGGGGGGGGGAGAGGAGGGGAGAGAGAAGGGGAGAGAGAGGAGAGAGAGATGAGAGAGGCGGGGGGGGGAGAAATAGAGAAAGGAAGAGAGATAAGGGAGAGGAGAGAGAGAGAGAGGGGACGAGAGAGGAGGAGAGAGAGAAGGGAGAGAGAGAGGAGGGGGCAGAGAGAGAGGGGGAGAGAGAGAAGAGGGGAGAAAAAGAGAGAAGGGGAGAGAGAAGGGAGCGAGTGGATGAGTAGTAGGGGAGAGAGAGGGGGGAGAGAGAGGGGAGGGGGAGAGAGAGAAGGGGGAGAGAGAGAGAAAGGAGAGAGAGAGGGGGAGAGAGAGGATGAAAGAGAGTAGGGGAGAGAGAGGGGAGGGGGAGAGAGAGAGGGGGAGAGAGAGGGAAGGAAGAAAGAGAGGGGGAGAGAGAGAAGGGAGAAAAAGAGAGAAGGAGGAGAGAGAGGGGAGAGAGAGGGGGAGAGAGAGGATGAGAGAGAGTAGGGGAGAGAGTACGGGGAGAGAGAGGGGGAAGAGAGAGAAGAGAGGAGAGAGAAGAGGGAGACAGGTGTGTGGGGGTCCTTCTCCCACACAAGCCATAAGTTTCAGGGCAATCTGAACCCAAGCACCAAGTTGAAAGCGGCCGAAGGTGCGCATCCCTCGGGACAGCCCCCACTCTCCGCGGGCTGTGGGTCGGGTGGAGCAGAGGTGTGGGACAATGTTCATTCCTTCACAGTGATGTGATGGATGCGGGGGTCTGGACCAATCGTTGACAAGTCCCGCCCCCCGAAAACATCATGTCCGTTATTGGACTTTTCCGTTGAGCGTCAGTCGGTCCGTTGTCTTTTAGGCGACCCCGCCTTTCGGGTAGGTGGCGTTTCGACAGAGCGGCCATTCGGTAAGTTTGCTTTTAGGCGATGCAGCTTTTCGGTTCATCGCGCTTTCGGTTAGTTTGCATTTAGGAGCCCCATCCTTTCGGTTAGTAGGCGTTACGTCTTCGTACTCTATCGGGTTTATTGGCGTTTCGGCCTCATTTCCATTCAGATCTTTGGCTTCAACTTCTTTGCTTTGGCCTCTCATCCGTCGGCGCCACGTCCGCACACGATCTTTACAGGGTGCAGTGATCTGCTATCTTGAATCATTGCTGCAACTGAGGGAAGATGCACCTGAAGAGTTGTCAGTAACAGTTTAGCATAACTAGCTTTATAATCTTTAGACTTTACAATCTTTACAGAGGTTGGTTAATCCACATTATTGTTGATCTACACTCTAGAATAGCAGATTTCCTCCATGAGGGGATGTTTGTGAACGAGATAGGTTCTTTGAGCCTTAACTGAAATTTTGAATGAAAGAATGCCTTTGTGAAAAACAAAAAAACTCAAGCAGAAAAATAAGCCTCAATCAATTCACACTGAAAACAAGACCAAATTTGGCCAAAGGTTGTCCCTCCTTTCTCTGCAGCAGCCACCTGAACTCCCTGTTTAAACAGGCATTGAGATGGCCTACAGAGATCAAGCAGCTCTGAATATCACATTGGAAGTCAAATAAGTCATTGAATGGTCCAGAAGATTTTGAGCTGTGAAAAGTGATCATCAGGAGCTGGTGCCTAAATATTTTGTGCATACAAATGGTTTTCCATTCCTAAGCAAACTATTCCCAATAGGCATCCTATTCAGCGGATAGTTAAAAATGCTTCAGGATTACAAAACAATAGACTATGGTTTTCGAATAGCCTCTAGGCAGGAAACAAATGATAAATGTTCCCTTCGATTTAGACTTCTATTCTGCCTGATGTTAAGCACTTAAGGACATTTTATTATTAGAGTCACAACATAAATATAAGTCATTATTGATGTTTCTGTAGGCAAAGAATATTTATACCTTTTTCATGCATCTACTGAAAACCATCACTGCATTTCAATTTTCTATGGGTGTCACTATAATACTGCACATGTACAAAAGTTGTGCAATACTATGTCTTATAATGGCAAGGATGATTTGCTTCTATAATCTGTTCACCCATATTTTACCCAATGCTGTCTCGAGATTAATTATATAGTGGAATAGCGGTGGCAAAGCAATTTAAAAAGACCAAACACAGCAGTAAAAAATAAAATTAACTCTCAATAAAAAAATGAAAAGGTAAAGAGAATCCAGGCTTCCTTAAAATCATTTGCAAATCTGTTGATATATTTTTCATTTGGTTGTAAATTTTGCTGTTAAAATTGATACATCGTTCCCTATCATATCCAACATGTTTTAATCAATGTATTATAAAATTGTAGAAACAGAGAGCATCACAGTGACAATTAATGATATCAAATTGTAATTAGAAAGATGGTTACAATAATGAGAAATAATCTATATTCTTCATACTTCAGTTTGTCATATAAGAGGATCTGTGGTTCACACTTTAGCATATTTCAGGTTGTGCAAGTAAACAAAAAGGGTAGTGCTAATGTAGGGTGAAAAGAGACATTAAAGAAAAATCGATTTACTACCATTTGACCACAAGAAGTCCCAATGTTATTTGCAGTAGTTTTGAAGTCTTGATGTTGTATCAAGAAACACCACAGCCAGTTTGCACACAAGGAATGTTGTACAATTTTTAAAATGTGATTGATTAGGACCAGAAAATCTGAGAGATTAAAAAGAAATGGGCATGAAAGTCATAGAGCCATAGATTCAAACAGCATGGAAGAGGTCCTTCGGCCCAACTTGCCCATGCCAACCAAGACGTCCCATCTCTGCTAATCGCACCTGCCTGTGTTTGGTCCATATCCCTCCAAGCTTGTGCTATCCATGTAACTGTGCAAATGTCTTTAAAATTATAGAATTTCATGCAATTTAATATCATTTAGTATCTCCCTCATCTACCTCTTCTGGCAGCTTGTTCCAAATACCCTCTACCCAGCACCCTGAAGATGATAGAGAAACAATTAAAATGGTAGCCACAAGGACAATATCAACTGCAATGGCTTCAGTTACTCTATTTTGTTCAATGGACATACATAAATCAGCATATTGGTAAAACAAAGTAATACAAAATAACATTCTGGCTGTTTCCATTATTCCTTTGACACCTACACCTTCTTTGAACACTCCACTATCATATCCTTCACTATCAGCAAAATATATATACAAATAGTAATCACAAAGGGAATGCCTGGTCAACAGGAATGACATGTTCTGAATGAAGTCGAAGGCATGGACTAAAATGGATTTTTATTCTGTTATTTTTATACAAAAGTAGTGAGATTATGCTTTAGTCGTACGGGACATTGATGAGACCACATCGGGAATACTGTGTACAGGATTGATCGCCTAATTTAAGGAACCATGCACAAGCATTGCAAGCAATTCAGAGAAGGTTACCCAACTAATAGTTGGAATGGACGTTACGTTAAAACACAAGGGCAGCACTGTGGTGCAGTGATAGAGCTGCTAATTCATGGCCTCAGAAACCAGGGTTTAATCCTAACCACAGGTGTTTTCTGTGCAGTGTTAATATGTCTGCCCTGTGGCTTTTCTCTGGGCACTCCAGTTTTCCCCCACATTCCAAGACAAGTAGGCTTACAGTTGATTTGGCTTCTGGAAATTGCGCCTCATGTATAGAAAATTATATTAGTGTAAGGGTGATCGATGGTCGGCCTTGACTCAGCCGGCAAGGGGCTTGTTTCCATATTGTATCTACACTAAACAAGATCCTAAGAGGTCTTAACAGGGATAAATATGACATTGTTGGAGGAACATCTATAACTGAGGCCGTTGAAAAAATAAAGAGCCAGCCATTGAAGAAAATTAGTTATATTTTTGTTTTCTCAGAGTCAGTAGAACTGCCTTCATCAAGAGCCAGTAGAATAAGAATCTGGATATTTCTAAAGCAGATTCTTCATAATCAAGTGTGTGAAAGGTCACCATGGATAAACAGGGATATGATAAACTTCAATCAACCATCATCTTCTGAGATGGTGAAGCAGACTCAACTGTACTTCCTGAACTAAACAATAATTTGAAAGAGGAGGAAGTAGAATGCATGTATTGTGATCTGTGTTGAATCCAAAAGCAAACGAAAGATCCAAAATGAGATTTCTATGGAAACACAATCAGGAACTTGGACTTTACAACATTCTACTAAATTTACTTCAACTGTATCAATCGACCCATTACTCTGGTCAGGCATATACCACATTTCCAAATTAAGAGAGAATAGTAGTCAATGGAGTATTGGACAATACATTGAATTTTTTGCTTAAAAATAGGTTGTGTTACCAGGGAATTATAAAATTGTTAGATTGATGTTAGAAAATGTATTGAACTAAAGTAGAACTAATCTAGGAAATGGAGAATATATCTAAATGAAGCATAGATTTGTAAGTAAACTTTAAGTTACATGAGGATGTATCAGAAAAGGCAACAGGCAATGATTTGGCCGTGAAATACATGGGCATACAGGTTTTCGATAAGACGTTACATTAGAAAGTCATGGCAGAAGTCAGGTTATGAAAGTAGGAGTTACAACAAATAGAAAGATGGTCAAAAACAGAAAATTCAGGTTGAGATTTAAAGGAAAGCAAACAATTGGACTGGAAATGGTGTCCCACGTGATCTCTGGTATTGGTTTATCATTGACATGTGCATTGAGATACAGAAAAGCTTTGTTTGCGAGCTATCCAGTCAAATCATACTATAAATGAGTACAATCAAGCCATGCACAAGTACTACAGGTAGTCCAAAGAGAAAAATACCAGTGCAGAATATATTGTTACAGCATTTACACCATTACAGTTATAGGAAAGTGCAGGCAAAGGGAAAAAAATGCTTGGTCTAAACAATCAATGCTGATGCCACCATGGTCATGGTGAATGATTTTCACTCAGGAATTAGGGCTTTGTGTCAAAATTTGGGTATGACACTAAATTATAAATATAGGTAATAATATGTGGATTATCCAAAATCTTGTTCAGCAATCACAGTATCCCGTAATAAGTATGATTGATATTTTATGGTGCCCCGAGTTATGCACATATATTTTAATGTTGTCACAGTAATAGATCCAGCTTTTAAAACTTATAGCAATATTTTGTCTTGGAAAGGCAATGTTTTATTAGATCACATAATTTACTGTTTCATAGCACTATTTATTGTCTTTGAAAATATTATAATTTGCACATGCATGTTGTATTCAAAAAATGTGTAAACTGTTTGATCATATGTATATTTAAACATGCAGAGACCACTTAATACTCATATCCATAACAGGACACCATGAATGAAAACAAAAATAAGAAAACGGAGTACAGGCCATGGGCATCATCAATAAAAATATGGTACTCTTCCAAAACGATATCCCCAAAAGTTTAATTAGTAAGATTGTTCAGAGCAACTAAAAGTCGAATGTCAACCTCTTGTGCACTATGGAACATGAATGTAATTTGCAACAGATTTAGATAGCTCGTTAAGTCCATTTGAACCAGTCCCCAACTGCAGGGTCCACCACAGCTAAACACATAAGGATTCCAGATGGCTAAGAAGCCAATCAAGTGGTAGATAATGTATTACAGTATAGTTGAAGAGACAATATTACTCTTCTAATTCATCTCACTTTTCCTATACTTCAAGGTATCACTGCTTGTCCCAAATGTATTAAATTTTGCTGCACTTTTCCAAGTCAATTTTCATTTCTTATGACCAAAATGAACAGATTGTTAATTTAGAACATGCAAAAAGCTACAAAAAATGCAATAAAAATGATTTCTTGTTTAAATTTGTAATTTAAATAATGAACCATGTAACATATTATACAACATGTTTCAAAATGTATTTTCCAACTTAGATCTATGATTCATTTTATGAATTATTGTGGCTATTATTATAGATTGTGGTTTATCACATAAAATTGCAACGTGACAGAAAAGGAGATCACAAATTGTCAATTTTTGTGAGAAATAATCATTTTTTATACGCCTGTTCATAAATCAATGTATTATAAACATTACAAGCAGGACAAATATTTGAACTTGAATATTACCCCATGAAAACAGCAAAATATACAATCACTTGTGCAAGCTGTGAAGCTACTCGGCTGTCTCTGTAATTAAAATGTTAATCTCTGTCAAATTTAAGTTTGTGTTTTACACCATTTTATCAAAGGCACTATATAAGTGAAATCTGGTATTGATATTGGAGCCAAGGCATAACTATGTAGGCATTGATCAAAGAAATGAGGAATTTTATTAGCCTGGCCATTTCCCTAAATTACAAGCAACATAGTTTTTACCTAGGTGCTTTTTACGTTTCCTTTATTCTATATTATAGTTAGCTATTTCCTCCGCATTCATGTAGTATGTTAATTTTAAGACAATAATTTGAATTAAATAAGATTGTAATGGATTTAAAATAATGAATACTAATAAAAATAGCAAATATCAATTGGGTGTTATTTAAAAAAAAAAACCTGATCCTACCAAATAGAAAACAGTTAGAAGAAAGTCTGTGCTATTGTTTGTTTTAACTAAATAAACCATATTATATTAAAATATAGATTGTATTTTATAATGTTCCAGGAAATGTAATTGTGAAGAAAAACACCTGCAGCTTTGTAGAAAGTCTACGTCAACACTTCAATTTAACATGCCATCCACAGCGGTGAGCTAAGGCTGACCCTCTAACCTCTTGTGATTCTCTGTCCACCTGGCAAAGTGCTCAGCTCAGCCCACAGAGTACAACATAATCTGCACACATCCAGTAGAGTTGACATTTCAGAAAGTGCCTGCTTCATCATATCACACTTTCCCTTGCACTCGACATGTGGTTTGACTTTGCACCCAGTTTTCCTCTTGAGGACTTAGTTAGCACAAAGCAGCACCTGTCTTACATTAGCACACTGGCAGCACAGAAAACCTGATAGAATTGTTCAATGCTACTTGTAGCTGATCAAGCAGTTCCAGCTGTCATAACTTTTGATTAAAAAAAATGTTCAAGGTATTGTATCTCCCAAAAAGAAAAGTTTTGGGGTGCAATGAGAAAGTGTGGCCTTGCTAACAACATTGCTACCTCAAAGCACCTGAAAGAAGTTTGCCCTTATGACAAACAGATTTTTGTCATTCCTCAGTGGCAAAACAAATGTGAAACATTGAGTGGTCTGTAGAAATGGTCTTGGAGGGCATGCAAGGTTTTCTGGGGTTGCCCTTTTTTAGCCTGGTTAAATCTCATGGTTCCAGTTGTCGGAATGATTTGTAGACCTGTCTAATGTCAGGGAGATACCTGCTGTGCATCCTGTTCCCAGTGGAGTGAATATAAGCATCTGTCTATGTACCCATCAGTAAGACATATTTAAAAATAAAAATAAAAAAGCAATAACTTACCAAAATGGATACCAGAAATGCAGTTTTCACTTCTAAATTAATTGCATCGGTTAACCTTAGCTATAGCCTCTTAGTTGAAATATAATCATTTTGATTCTTTTTTATTATGACATGTCCATCCAATAAACACCCTTCAAAAATTTGATACACTTCTTTTGATCATGTTCTTGCATCCTTAAAGAAATAGATAAGAATTGAAATGAAAGTGTTCAGAAACTAACTGCAATAGCAATTCATGTTTGGTGCTAAGAATATGCTAATAGTGTGTGGGTATCAGGATCTTGTCTATTCCGCTGAATAAACTAAAAAGTTGAAATGACCAAGAAATATGATGTTAATGTATCTGTTTTTCAGGTGCAGATTATGCACCAAAGCATTTAATATGCACATGCCTCATTTGGCATTCATTAAAGGCTGGATATGTGCCAGCTACTATGTTGAAGATAGCAAAACAGAGCCTTTGCCTGAAACAGGTGTAAGAGTTGCTGCCATATGCATATAGGGGATCAGATTCCTAAGCAAGATTGGACTGAATGCAGTGAGAACTAGCTGCATTCCAGAAAATACTGGTTTTTCATGTGGCCAAAGTAGTATTCCAGTAAGGGGAACTACTGCCAGCCGCAACAAATGGAGTAAACATTTTGTTAAGCTGTGTATTTGTTGGCAACACTGTATCAATTGATGTTTAGAGAAGGGATGTGGATTTTACTTCACAGCAAATAGTTGACACTGATAAAACAGCAATTTGAATGAGTCATAAGAGTCAAAGAGTCATATAATGCTGAAACAGGCCTCTTCCGCCCACTTGGATTAACAAACTCATCAGGAAGGCTGGCTCTGTCCTGGGGGCGGAGTTAAATTCATGGGAGGTGGTCTTGGAGAGGAGGTTGCTCCTCAAACTGCAGAGCATCCTGGACAATACAGCTCACCCCCTTCACTACACACTGGTCTACCTGAGGAGTACCTTCAGCAACAGACTGGTTTCACCAAGATGCAGGACAGAACTCACATGAAATCCTTCTTTTGTGTGTCTATCAAACTGTACTACTCCTCACCCTTCTGTCATGGGGTAGATTGAGACTGACTCCCCTCCCCCTTCCCCTCTCCCTCCCCAATCTTTGCACATCCCCAATCCTTTCCACTTGTCACTTTTATTTCATGTTTCATGTATTTTGTGTTTTTATGACTGTTGGCCTCCTGGGATAAATAAAGTTTTCCCCTCGTGGGATAAATAAAGTTCTATCGTATCATATCGTGTCGTATCATATCGTATCGTATCGTTAATCCCTGCTGACCATTACGCCCATCTGTGATAATCCCATTTATGTGCACACCTTCTATGACTTGTTTTTTTAAAACGCTTGTCTAGAAACTGATTAAATATCATCAGAGTATCTATCACCTCTTCAGGCAGTGTGACCCAGATTCCAATAGCTCCCTGTGTGGAAGAGTTGTCTCTCAGGTCCCCTCTATACTTCCCATCGCTCACCTTAATCCACTTATTTTGGACACCCTCACCTAGTGAAAAACAATTCTTACTCTCTACCCTATCTATCCCACCCATAATTTTGTGTTCTTTTGTCAAGCCACTCTTCAGCTTCCACGACCTCAGGGAAAACTAACTCAGCCCATCCATTCTCTCCTTATTACTGAAAAGCTCCAATCCCGACAGCATCCTGGTGAATCTCCTCTTCACCCTCCGCAGTGCATTCATGGCCTTCATATGCTGTGACGACCAGAACGGCAGACAATACATAAGTTTGTGGGTACACAAAAAGTATCATATGAAATCCTTCTTGGAGAAACTCAGCGGGTGCAGCAGCATCTAAGGAGCGAAGGAGATAGGCGACGTTGGTCTTGACACGAAACGTCGCCTATCTCCTTCGGGAAGAAGGGTCTCGACCCAAAACGTCGCCTATCTCCTTCGGGAAGAAGGGTCTCGACCCGAAACGTCGCCTATCTCCTTCCCAGGAAGAAGGGTCTCGACCCGAAATGTCGCCTATCTCCTTTGTTCCTTAGATGCTGCTGCACCTGCTGAGTTTCTCCAGCCTTTTGTGTACCATCGATTCTCCAGCATCTGCAGTTCCTTCTTTAACACATAAGTTTGTGCATAAGCAACGGACTGTTCCAGCTGCTACGGTCAGGCAAATGCCTCCGTTGCCATGCTGTGAGAATGGAGAGGATGAGAAGGAGTTTCTTCCCAGAGGCCATTCGGACTGTAAACTCCTATCTCACCAGGGACTAACTCTACTAGCTTACTGTACCACACTACCGCCCACAATATAATATGAAAAAGAACATGTGATTCTGTTTGTAGTTTGCTGGTTGTTTGTTTGTTTGTTTGTTGCACAAAGTCCGCGAGCATTGCCACTTTTCATTTCACTGCACATCCCGTATGTGTATGTGATGAATAAACTTGACTTGACTTGAGTTTGGAAAACAGAAACCACATCAAAAGCTCTTAGTAAGAGCAGAGTATTTTTCTTCAAAAAACCGAAAAGAGCAGAGAGTTACATGTAAATTATGTTAATTAAATCAGGTTTACTCTCTTACTTACTGTAGGGGCGGCATGGTGGCACAATTGTAGGGTTGCTGCCTTACAGTGCTTGCAGCGCCGGAGACCCGGGTTTGATCCCGACTAAGGGTGCTGTCTGTATATAGTTTGTACATTCTCCCCGTGACCACATGGACTTTCTCTGAGATCTTTGGTTTCCTCCCACACTTCAAAGAGTGTGAAGGCAAATCAGCTGCTATGTGTGTAAATTGTCTATAGTTTGTGCAGGATAGCGTTAATGTGGGGGGATCACTGGTCGGTGCAGACTCGGTGGGTCGAAGGGCCTGTTTATGCACTGTATCTCTAAACTAAACTAAACTACTGTAAAACTATGTTTACACTCACCAAATCTGTAAAGACAGGGACTTACACAATCATATCCACCCAACCTGGTTACAACATTGTCATTGTGACCTGTCTTCATCTTAAACAATTTGCCTTGTCAAACACACTTGCCTCTATCTCAATTCACCCTTTTTCCTATCCCTCTCATCCTTTTCCCATTTTATAATCACTTCCTGCCCATCCCAGCTCCCGGCACCACCACCCTTCATCCATACATCCTTCACTTGCAGGAATGCAGCCAGCATCAAAGTATCAGTAATGGTACTGGGCATTGGTTTATTATTGTTATGTGTACCAAGATACAGTGAAACAATTTGAGGCATGACATTGAAGTCATCCTTGCCACCATGCTTTCTCGTGGCACCCAGAAGATTCTTCTGAAAAGGTGCAAAGCACTGGTAGGATGTCTCCTGCCCTACCATCTGACCCTTCAGCTCTTTTGTGTTTGCACAACAGGGAAATAATAATGGATGCTGTGACTTGTCAGACACACTGAGCCTTGCCATTAGAGATTTCAATTAATACAACTTTGCTGTACAAAGTTTGAGTTTCCCTTGTTATACTACAGCTCACAATTTTTATTTGCTTCTGTTCACTTTGAAACCAATCTCAAGAAGAATTTTCACAAATAAGATTTACATTGAAAGCTCAATGTTGGGAAGTCAGGTATTTGACTGTATAAATATTCCTAGCTCTGATGTGTAACAATGAGAATAATTTAACCAAGAAGAATAGCAATTATCTAACATCATTTGTAATTGCTTCATAATATTTCAAATCCTCATAACCATTTAAGAAATTTAGTTTTGGGATTCTCTGCACCTGTGCCTGATTTGAAATTAAGAGAATACTGAGCCAGAATGTTGCACTGACACATAACACAGACCTTTAATTTTTGAGTCTTAAAGTATATTCATCCAAGATTGAGGGATTAAATATTTTAATATGACAGTTTGGATTGATATGCACTTTGATAGCTTCATTTCAAATTCTAATGGGCAGAAAGTTACAGCATGCATAATACCTCCAAGCTAGCATTCCAAGAACTCATGGAAGGCTGCAGTGAAGTTAGATGTTGTCAAATATGCACAGGGAGGTGGTTTTTCCATGTCTGATTTAAGAGCATTACTCTACAGCTAAAATTTTTGTTTGGAATCTAGGTTAGACCATTAATATTGTGCATGTTCAATGCTTCTTGCTACAAAAATAATATATAAAGGCAGAGGGAAAGATGCAAAAATAATTGTATGAAGTTATAATTGAGAGGATTTTTATTATTTGCTTAAGTAAATATTGCTGGGTGGTACAGTGCTACCCCACAGCACCAGAGACCCAGATTTAATCCTAACCTCAGGTGCTGTGTGTGGAACATGCATTCACTCCCTGTGGCCATATGGGTTTTGTAGATCAGTGTCACTCATGTTATGTCATACTTTGTAACTATGCCCACTAGTTTAACAGAAAGCTTCTCTGCCCTTTCTCCCTCAGTCTCGAGTTATGTGTTAAAATGAAGTTACTCATGCTGTAATGCTAATAAAGTCTTTGGATCTTAATCACTGTACGTGACGTAAGTTATTCCAACAGCAGAAGCTCGACGTGGTGTCAGAAGTAGGTGTCAGGCCGTCCTTAGTGAACACATGGCCTATGTATTTCATCTCACTTTCCCTGAATTTGCATTTTTGAAGGTATAGCCTGAGGTTAATGGCCTTGAGGTGAACCAGGACCTTTGTCAGATTAGTATCGTGTTCTTTGACAGTTCGTCCAGCAACGAGGATGTCATCCACTGCAATGGAGCATGGGCAACCTGCCAACAACTGCTCCATAGCTAGTTGAAATACTTTACTAGCAGAGCTTATGTCAAAAGATATGCAAAGAAATCTGTATCGCCCGAACGGTGGTTAACTTGGAGGAGTTGTGTTTCAGCGAAATCTGCCAGAATTAACTCCTGACATCTAGTACAGTGAATACAGTTGCCTCAGCCATCTGCGCTGCAATCTCATCCACAGTGCGCATGGAATAGTGAGGTCATTTAATGGCTGTGCTTAAATCCTTATGCCCCTGTCCCACTTAGGAAACCTGAACGGAAAGTTCTGGAGTCTTTGTGCCCCACCCGTGCGGTTCCCGGAGGTTCCCGGAGGTTTTTGTCAGTCTCCCTAATGGTCGAAAGTGGTTTCCATTTCTTCTATGTTCTATAGAAGAAGCAGGGGCATTAGGGTTGATACAAATCTGTATTTCGTCTTTATTCTACTTCGTTGCCACAACCATGGTTGAGACCCAATCTGAAGGGTCAGCGAAGGGAGCAATCATACCTAGACACACCATTCTGCTGAGTTCACTATGAACATGGTCCCACAGAGCATGGGGAATCTTGTGTGCCGGACTGACAACTGGGAGTATCTCAGGGTTGATGGTGATTGTGTACTTAACAAGCAACCTGCCCAGCTTGCCATCAAACATAGTTTTGTATTGTGTCAGGATTTGTTGGCTAAAGTCACAGGTTGTAGTCAGATGATAAACAGAAGGGCTGAAAGAGACAAGTCCCAGGTTGCGACAAGCTTTGGTACCCAGCAGGGACGGCACATCCTCACAAACAACATAGAAACTCAGGTTGTTGGACACGTTTGCACATCACAAAGACATGCAGATTTGTACGTTAATTGACCAATGTCAATTGCTCCTCGTATGCAGGGACTGGATGAGAAAGTGGGAAAACAGAACTGGTATGGGCAGGTGATCAATGGTCAGTGTGGACTCAAAGGGCTAAAGTGCCTGTTTCCATGCTACATCTCCAAACTAAACTAAATATCTGAAAAGGCTTCAGATCTTATCTCCACAAAAGTGAAGGTGGAAGAGCAACAAAGACTTCAAAATTAAGGAAATGTTTGATTGTATAAATGTGATGGTTGTTTAGTTTATCCCCATCTCTGTCATTTCCCGGCCCTGAACAACTCCATATTTTGCTTCAAATTCTGGCCTTCAGTAGATTCCTTGCCCTGCTAATTAAATCAGAAAAGGAAGTGCAATTTCAATTGTTTTTTTTTTAAATTAAATTTCACTTGATACTACTGATTTTAATTATCTGAGATGTTTTCAATTTTTTTTAACCTTGAAAAAAATCTTTAATTACGTACAGATTTTTTAATGTTTTTAAATGCTCATGGATATCCGAGGTATTTACAACTGTTACATAGCCTTGACAGCTTTGACGGGAGATGAGGTTGCACTCACAGCTTTGCCTGTCAAAGGCTCAGGAGGTGTTCTGGGACAGGGCCTGACTGGATGCCTCCCAAGTGTGTGTATTTAGTGAGGAAGGGATTACGTTGTTTGGCCCTTCACATGCAACCCAGGTTAAGTCAGTGGGAGGGGGCTGAAACTGTTGACTCTAAGCGATGGGCTGCATGCAAGTTGATTTGGCCGAGTGAGGAATTTCAGTCTTATTTGTTTGCTGAAAAAGTTGCTGGAATCTGTAACCACATCAATTACTTTGGATGAATGGCATCGATGCACAAGAATAGGAGAACCAAACAGAACTATAAGCAGGTAAAATGTAGGTGAGGTACAGGGAGTCTGATAACGGATATAAATACAGACACAGGTCTGTTGAATAAAATGCTGATATAAATTCCAGGTAATTGTAATAATATTTGAAATCAGAGTGCTGACGATACCTCACCTTGAGGTGGATGAAAGAAAAGGACAGGTAAGTTAATAGAAGCATCTTCATCTGCTTTTGATCCAGTTTTTTTTTCCATTGAAATCATCAAAATATAAGCAAAAGATAGTTGTTATTACATCTTAGTGCAGAACATCCCTTCTGCAATTTAACATAAAACACTGTGATTGACATCGTAGACTTCTTGTTGTTACAATGCCCACCAAGTCAATGCTAAATTAGACTACTCCTGCAAAGTGCAAGTGTAATAGGTTGCTTTTCTTCTAATACTGAAAAGTTCAAATGGCGAGGTTTTTTTTTTTTTTTTGAAATTCATATAACTACTCTCCATAAAGCAACAGCAAAGCAGGCCAGATCTGTTAATTATGTTGCATCCTCAGTATAATGTTCACTTCAAGTTTTAAAAAACAGTTGTTTAACATACCATCTGCTACAGAATAACCAACAGACAACAGGAACAGCTTTCCCCTTAGGAGGAAAAGCTATCATAGCAGGAATCTTTCATGCCACTGCAATGCTCCAATCCAACATATGGTACATCAGGTAGTCTGCAGTGCGCGCCTATATAAAGCAAGTGATGAGCCCTATGTTTGCAGGAGCAACACCTTCATCTCGATTCCTGTGGTGGAGGCACTCACAGAGGTCACAGTTTTTACTGGATGGTGGTGTTATCTCAAGTGCAGAGAACCACAGAAGGCACCATGTCGGCATTTGGAATTCATCATACCAGATCCATGTCCAACACTCAATTAATATTCAGGCAGTATTTGATCGATTTCTTGATAATTACATGGAAACAGGCCCTTTGGCCCATCAGGATCATGGCGACCCATTCACACTAGCACTATTTTATCCCACTTCGCATCCACTCACTTCACAGCAGTTGCAATTTACGGAAGACAATTAATTTGCAACCCAATCTGGAACCAGAACACCTGGAGGAAGCCCACATGGTCACAGGGATAATGTGCAAACTCCACACGAGGCACCACCCAAGGTCAGGAGCGAACCTGGGTCTCTGACACTATCAGGCAGTAGCTCTACCAGCTGAGCCACTGTGCTGTCTGCTCACAACATTGTTCACAACATAACAATGCATGACTGGAATTGTTTGTTGGGAAATTGTCTAAAAGTTCCTAATTTGAAGAAAGAAACAGTTGCATTATTTGCAACCTTTGAGCAACTAATGGGTCAAGTATGTCAACCAGTCTATACTGAAGTCAATAGGTAGCATATGAATTCTAGCACGGCATGGAATGATCCATGAAGGGCAGGAAACCGCATGGCATCAGACAGAATACTTTTCAAAGAACTGCTTCCCTTGACACAAACTAACATTAGCAAATTTGCAGATGACACAAAGCTAGGTGGCAGTATGAACTGTGAGGAGGATGCTATGAGAATGCAGGGTGACTTAGACAGGTTGGGGGAGTGGGCAGATGCATGGCAGATAAAGTTCAATGTGGATAAATGTGAGGTTATCCACTTTGTATCAAAAACAAGAAAGCAGATTACTATCTAAATTGCGTCAAGTTGGGAAAAGGGAAGTACAACGGGATCTGAGGGGTCCTTGTTCATCAGTCTAAGCATGCAGGTACAGCAGGCAGTGAAGAAAGTGAATGGCATGTTGGCCTTTATAACAAGATGAGTCGAGTATAGGAGCAAAGAGGTCCTTCTGCAGTTGTACAAAGCCCTAGTGAGACCACACCTGGAGTATTGTGCGAAGTTTTGTTCCCCTAATCTGAGGAAGGACATTCTTGCTATTGGGGGAGTGCAGCGTAGGTTTACAAGATTAATTCCCGGGATGGCGGGACTGTCAAATGCTGAGAGAATGGAGGGGCTGGGCTTGTACACCCTGGAGTTCAGAAGGATGAGAAGGGATCTTATTGAAACATATAAGATTGTTAAAGGTTTGGACACGCAAGAGGCAGGAAACATATTCCCGATGTTGGGGAGTCCAGAACCAGAGGCCACAGTTTAAGAATAAGGGGTAAGCCATTTAGAACGGAGACGAGGAAACACGTTTTCACATAGAGTTGTAAGTGTGGAATTCTTTGCCTCAGAGGGCGGTGGAGACAGTTCTCTGGTTCTTTCAAGAGAGAGCTAGATAGGGCTCTTAAAAATAGGATATGGGGAGAAGGCAGGAACGGGGTACTGATTGGGGATGATCAGCCATGATCACATTGAATGGCGGTGCTGGTTCGAAGGGCCAAATGGCCTACTCCTGCACCCATTGTCTATTGTCTATTGACACTACACAATTATATGTAATACATTTTTACAGTTTTTTGGCAGCAGCATATACCATATTCACAAATGATTTACAGGCCAAAGGGCCTGTTTTGATGTCATATCAATAAAATACTGCCTGAATATTAATTGAGTGCAAATAGTCACATTGGACATGGATCTGGTATGAAGAATTCCAAATACCGACATGATACCTTCTGTGGTTCACTGCACTTGAGATCACCATACAGTGAGCTCTGCAAGTGCCTCCACCACAGGAATCATAGAAACATAGAAACATAGAAAATAGGTGCAGGAGTAGGCCATTCGCCCCTTTGAGCCTGCACCGCTATTCAATATGATCATGGCTGTTTATCCAACTCAGTATCCTGTACCTGCCTTCTCTCCATACCCCCTGATCCCTTTAGCCACAAGGGCCACATCTAACTCCCTCTTCAATATAGCCAATGAACTGGCCTCAACTACCTTCTGTGGCAGAGAATTCCAGAGACTCACCACTCTCTGTGTGAAAAATGTTTTCCTCATCTCGGTCCTAAAGGAATTCACCCTTATCCTTAGACTGTGACCCCTTGTTCTGGACCTCCCCAATATCAGGAACAATCTTCCTGCATCTAGCCTGTCCAACCCCTTAAGAATTTTGTAAGTTTCTATAAGATCCCCCCTCAATCTTCTAAAATCTAGTGAGTACAAGCCGAGTCTATCTAGTCTTTCCTCATATGAAAGTCCTGACATCCCAGGAATTAGTCTGGTAAACATTCTCTGTACCCCTTCTATGGCAAGAATGTATTTCCTCAGATTTGGAGACCAAAACTGTACACAATACTCCAGGTGTGGTCTCACCAAAACCCTGTACAACTGCAGTAGAACCTCCCTGCTCCTATACTCAAATCCTTTTGCTATGAATGCTAACATACCATTTGCTCTCTTCACTGCATGCTGCACCTGCATGCCTACTTTCAATGACTGGTGTACCATGACACCCAGGTCTCATTGCATCTCCCCTTTTCCTAATCTGCCACCATTCAAATAATAGTCTACCCTCCTGTTTTTGCCACCAAAGTGGATAACCTCACATTTATCCACATTATACTGCATCTGCCATGCATTTTTCCACTCACCCAGCCTATCCAAGTCACCTTGCAGCCTCCAAGCAGCCTCCTCACACCTAACACTACCCCCCAGCTTAGTGTCATCCGCAAACATCGTCCAAATCATTAATATATGTTGTAAATAGCTGGTATCCCTGCACTGAGCCTTGCGGTACCCCACTAGTCACTGCCTGCCATTCTGAAAAGGTCCCGTATACTCCTACCCTTTGCTTTCTGTCTGCCAGCCAGTTCTCTATCCACATCAATACTGAACCGCCAATACCGTGTGCTTTAGGTTTGTATACTAATCTCTTATGTGGGACCTTGTCGAAAGCCTTCTGAAAGTCTAGATATAACACATCCACTGGTTCTCCCTTATCCACTCTATTAGTTACATCCTTGAAAAATTCTATAAGATTCGTCAGACATCATTTACCTTTCGTAAATCCATGCTGAATTTGTCCAATGATTTCACCACTTTCCAAATGTGCTGTTATCCCATCTTTAATAACTGACTAGCAGTTTCCCCACTACTGATGTTAGACTAACTGGTCTTTAATTCCCCGTTTTCTCTCTCCCTACTTTTTTTAAAAGTGGGGTTACATTAGCTACCCTCCAATCCTCAGGAACTACTCCAGAATCTAAGGAGTTTTGAAAAATTATCACTAATGCATCCACTATTTCTGTGCTACTTCCTTGAGTACTCTGGGATGCAGACTATCTGGCCCTGGGGATTTATCGGCCTTTAATCCGTTCAATTTACCCAACACCACTTCCCGGCTTAGTGAGGACAGAACCAAAGTAGTTATTCAATTGTCCTTGTTCACCTGTTTCTGACTGCAATGGACCTACATTTGTTTTAACTAATCTTGTTCTCTTCACATATCGATAAACACTTTTGCAGTCAGTTTTTATGTTCCCTGCCAGTTTTCTTTCATAGTCTATTTTCCCTTTCCTAATTAAGCCCTTTTTCCTGCTCTGCTGGACACTGAATTTCTCCCAGTCCTCTGGTAGGCTGCTTTATCTGGCTAATTTGTATGCTTCATCTTTTGTTTTATACTATCCCTGATTTCCCTTGTTATCCATGGATGCACTACCTTCCCTGATTTATTATTTTGACAAACTGGGATGAACAATTGTTGTAGTTCATCCATGCAGTCTTTAAATACCTTCAATTGCACATCCACTGTCAACCCTTTAAGAATCACTTGCCAGTCTATCTTGGCCAATTCACGTCTCATACCTTCAAAGTTACCATTGTTTAAGTTCAGAACCCTTGTTTCTGACTTAATTATGTCACTCTCCATCCTAATGAAGAACTCAACCATATTATGGTCACTCTTGCCCAAGGGGCCACGTACAACAAGGCTGCTAACTAACCCTTCCACATTACTGAATATCCAGTCTAGAATAGCCTGCTCTCTCATTGGTTCCTCTACATGTTGGTTTAGAAAGCTAACCTGCAAACATTCCAAGAAATCCTCTTCCTCAGCACCCCTGCCAATTTGATTCACCCAATCTATATGTAGATTGAAGTCACCCATTATAACTGTTTTACCCTTGTTGCACGCATTTCTAATTTCCTGTTTGATGCCATCCCCAACTCCACTACTACTGTTAAAGCCCTGTCTCACCATGCGAGTTGACCCATGAGGTACCCTGAGTGAAAGACCCGTGGTTGTGTACGAGATTCCAAGTGTTTGATCAAGAGTTTAACGGAGTTCCCACGGGAATGACTAATTTTGCCGTTTACTTGTCATTTCTGCGATGTTCCAAGTTCGTCTCCTGCGTTACCAAGTTCCTCTCCCGAGTTACTCTTGTGTCATGCTGTTTTTTTTTGCACTATAAAAAGCCTCCCTTATTTAAATTGGCTCATTTGGAAACATGGCTGCAAGCAGGCAACTGGAGTGCATGATGGTGAAGTTTTTATTCGAGTGCTGTATACAGCAGCCCTTTATGTCATGCAAGGATATTTGTGCAATGAAGCAGAAGGGAAAGAGTACTCTCCACTGACCTGTTCAGTGATTCCAGCCCTTTCTGTTTTCACTTCAGAATTCCAGCAGCTGCAGTTCTTTTGAGATTTAATTAACGTTGACCCGTGTCTGCGTGTGCGTGACTCACTCTCTGTGCAGCCTCAGTTGTGAAGCATTTTCTACTCTTTTCTCTATTTTTTTCTGATTTTCAGTATCTGCTGTAACTTGCGTTTGACTCTTATTATTAATGTGTGAAGTGTTGATTTTATCCAGAGCCATTTTTCGGGCATATCTTCCTGAGCAAAAATAGTCTACAAATAAATAAACCTCAAATATTTCAGGAATAATCTGTATAAATATGTCTCATTTTCAAATAAATGCTGCTTTACTTCTGAGATATTTGTACTGACCAGAGGCGCAGCATGTTTTAACAATTTATTTCGTAATGGTACAACACTAGCGTCCAGTGATTGGGTTAAACATAATCCTTTACTGTATTGTAACCCATGTTGTTTAAAATCATTTTAAAATGTTGACTTAAACCTTGTGCTATTTGTGGGAATTCAAAAAGCAGATGCTTCTAACTGCAGTTGATGCAAAGCTTCTTGGTCACTAACTCCACATGGACAGCAGCTGAGCTCAGGATCGAACCTGAGACCACGAGGCAGCAGCATAAACTGCTGAACCACCATGCAGTGGAGATGGTCCAGGTCTAATCTAATGTGATTCCTGATGTCTGAGGGTCAGGGGAAAATGATCTCTCGTCTCCCTTTTTCCTGATTCACAGTCTGAAGACGGGGCTCAACCCGAAACGTCGCCTGTTCCTTTTCTCCAGGGATGCTGCCTGCCCCCATTCGCTATGAATAATCCCGGTCGTGTATACATTTGATTGCTGCCTCCCTTTGAAAATTGATGTTAGCTGGGAGGAACAACTAGTTCCATATTATTCCGTGAAAACTAGATTAGAACCAAATAAGGGAAGCTGGAGTTAAGCAACAAAGGGAAGCAATGAATGCTGAGGGCAAACCTTAACAACCTGAATACGGACTTCCAGAAGGGTCTTGACAAAGTCGCAATACGTGGTGTAAAATGAATATTGAAAGCATGTACATGAGGTCAACAAAATATTAGACAATCTTGGTAAATGCTTGTGGGAAAGTGAATAGTGTCCCAACCCACCCCCCCCCCCCCCCCCCCCCTCACTTCCCGGATCACAGTCACAGTCATCGGTAGCCACAGTCACCCGTAAATAAACCCACTACATCCAATATGCGACTTTTTATGATCATGGATGACAATCCATTTAACCTCAAATGACGGTTCCTGCTCCCGCCTTCTGCTGTCACTTTCAATGCTGCTACTATTGGAGTCTGGCCTTGGCTAACTCCATTCCCACCTGCGAAATGAAAAGTTTCCAATGACGGTGCCACGGTAGACTCACGTGTCACTACGGTAAACGCACGGGCCACTACGTTATTACAACGAGTTTAAATGTTTTAATTTTTAACTTGAACAGTAAATTTAACTCGTGGAAAACCTCAAACATGTTTGAATTTTTTCACGAGTTAACAGGTTTCACGGGTACCTGCCGTTAGAGCCACGAGTCACTAAGTTGCGCGCGTAAGTTCCGACGTTAATTGTACGTGATTACCGCGAGTGAAAACTCGGGGTCCCTCATGGGTCAACTCGCACCGTGAGACAGGCCTTTTAGGTGGCCTGTACACAACTCCCACTAGCGTTTTCTGCCCCTTAGAGTTTCGCAGCTCTACCCATATCGATTCCACATCTTCCAAGCTAATGTCTTTCCTTTCTATTGCATTAATCTCCTCTCTCACCAGCAACGCTACCCCACCTCCTTTTCTTTTCTGTCTATCCCTCCTGAATATTGAATATCCCTGGATGTTCAGCTCCCAGCCTTGGTCCCCCTGGAGCCATGTCTCCGTGATCCCAACTATAGCATAGTCATTAATAGCTATCTGCACATTCAACTTGTCCACCTTATTACGAATGCTCCTCGCATTGAGACACAAAGTCTTCAGGCTTGTTTTTACAACACTCTTACTCCTTATACAATTATGTTGACAAGTGGCCCCTTTTGATTTTTGCCCTGGATTTGGCTGCCTGCCACTATTAATTTTCACCTTTCTCACACATTTGAGAAACCCACCACCTCTTATTCTCTGTTTATTATTTTTTTCTTCTTTCCCCCCTACATGTTGGGTCTGAGTGCTTCCCTTCTCTGCCTCCTGCCTCAGACCCTGTCTACTAGCTTTCTCTATTTGAGTCCCTCCCCCCAACCATTCTAGTTTAAAGTCCCCCCAGTAGTCTTTGCAAATTTCCCCGCCAGGATAGTGGTCCCCCTCGCGTTCAAGTGCAACCCGTCCTTTTTATAAAGGTCACTCCTTCCCCAAAAGAGGTTCCAATGATCCAGAAACTTGAATCCCTGCCCTCTGCACCAGTCCTTCAGCCGGGCATTTAACCTCCACCTTGCTCCATTCCTAATCTCACTGTCATGTGGCACAGGAAGTAATCCTGAGATTGTTATCTTTGCGGTACTTTTCCTTAACTCTCTTCCTAACTCCCTAAATTCTCCTTTCAGGACCTCTTCTCTTTTTTTACCTACGTCATTGGTACCAATATGTATCAGGACCTCAGGCTCCTCTCCCTCCCTTTTCAGGATATCTTGGACACGTTCAGACACATCCCGAACCCTGGCACCAGGGAGGCAAACTACCAACCGTGTCTCCGGACTGCGTCCAAAGAATCGCCAATCTGACCCCCTAACTATAGAGTCCCCTATTACTAATGCCCTCCTCTTCTTTTCCTTACCCTTCTGAGCAACAGGGCCATTCTCCGTACTGCAGGCCCGGTCACTGTTGCTACCTCCAGGTAGGCTGTCCCCCCCAACAGCACTCAAACAGGTGTACTTATTTTCAAGGTGTACAGCCACCGGGGTACTCTCTAGTCCCTGCCTCTGCCCCTTGCCTCTTCTAACCATGACCCACGTGTCTGCCTCCTGTGGTTTTGGAGTGACTACCTCCCTGTAACTCCTTTCAATGACCTCCTCACTCTCCCTGACCAGATGGAGGTGATCGAGCTGCTGCTCCAGGCTCCTAACACAGTCCCGTAGGAGCCCCATCTTGATGCACCTGGCACAGATGTGGATGTCTGGAGGGCTATCCGACTCCATAACCTCCCACATCTGACATCCAGAACAGTACATTGCCCTGGGCCTCATACTTCCCCTTACCCTAGATACAACACAAAATACAAAGTACAGTACACTACAAACTGCTGGAATCTGACTGCCAATCAGCTGCTTACTCTAGTCCAATTCCCACCAATCAGTGGCTTCCTCAAGCCCAGTTAATTGAATGGAACTTTACAGATTTAGAACGTTACGGATTTTGGTTGCTCCTCCCTCACCAATGGCTCCTGGGCCTCTGTAAAAACAAAGCCCCGCACTGGGTTTTTACACTCACCACTCGGACGTCGCTCCTCCCTCACCAACAGCTCCTGGGCCTCTGAAAAAACAAAGCCCCACGCTGGGTTTTTACACTCACCGCTCGGACATCGCTCCTCTCTCACCAACGGCTCCTGGGCCTCTGAAAAAACAAAGCCACGCACTGGGTTTTTACACTCACTGCTCGGACGTCACTCCTCCCTCATCAATGGCTCCTGATGAGATATATGTTCAAATGGCGTTGGCATTCTTTGTACTTCCTCTTCACCTTTCAGTTCCTCATAGTGTGCATCTTTCTTTTGCAGTACTTCCTCTTCACACGGTGCCAAGGTAATTTAGCAATATAAGATTATGCAGCACAAATTATAAATCCGGTCTCTCATTCTGGTATGAGCTGATGAACCTTTCCCATGTTGTTTGGGTAGCAGAGGCAATGGGCAAGAAGTCAATTGGTTACTCAGTGAAAATGTTGCTTGATGGTTCCCATTGTATAAAAAATATTTGTATTGCATTGAGTGAAACTATTATTTCAATTAAAGAATTATGAATCAATTGATAAAGTATCAGTCTTTTTCCTATTGCAGTTGGTCTAGCCTTTGTACGATGAGCCTTTCGACAGAATGAATGCCTTTTTCCCTCGTCCAAGCAATCAGTGCAATCCTTCCTCACCTGTGGTCACATGTCAATTGCCCATTCGAAAATTAGATGCCCTTCTATTTGAGAAACAGAATCCATTCATGGTGGAAAGGGACACAAAGTGCTGGAGTAACTCAGCAGATAAGGTCGCATCTCTGGAGAACATGGATAGATGACGTTTAGGGTTGGAACCATTCTTCAGACTAATTGAGGAGGGAGGGGTGGCGAAGAGTTGTGAATTGTGAACCTGGAGAAAGGAACGTAGCAGGATGTGGAAGGAGGAAATAGATGGGAGTCCAGGTGAGGCACAGGGGAGACGAGGGGGGGATGAGAAACAGAGGTAGTGGGAGAAAGGGGAGGGGGAGAGGGGTTGTTGGAAGTTATCTAAAATTGGAGAATAATGAAGGCAGATAGAAATATATGCATATAATCTAAGATTTCTTGCATAGGAACACAATACCAAAGGCAAATCCTAGGAATTCATTTTTCCTGTCAGCATCCTCACGGGAAGAGAATCACTTTATTATCTCAAAATTGTATATCAGTATCTGGAAAGTGATATTATAGTCCCAAACCCACGCTGACTATCCCTAATTATTCCCTGTCTTTTCAAATGCATATATATTTTATCCCTCAGCATCCTCTCCTTTTACTTTCTTAGCACGGATGTTGGGTTTACTGGTCTATAGTTCCCACGCTTTTCTCTGCAGCACTTCTTAGATAGAAGCACTATATTAGCTACCTTCCAATCATTCAACACCTCACCCGTGTCTAATGATGATTCATATATCTCAGTCAGAATGCCTGTAATTTCTTCTCTAGCTTTCCATTCTCCTTGGATATATCTAATCAGCCCTGGGAGATTAATCTACCTTCATACATATTTGGACATTCAACACCTCCTCGACTGATAAACAGATAGTTCTCAAGACATCTCCATTAACTTTCCCAAGTTCCTCAGTATTTATGCCTTGCTATGCAGTAAAAACAGAAGGTAAGTACTCATTGAAAACCTTGCTCATCTCCTGCGGCTTCACACATCAATGACCACTTTGTTTTTTGAGGGACCTTATTCGCTTTCTGTTCCCTTATTCCCTTAATATACTTATGACATTTTTGGATTCTCCTTAATCTTATCTGCCAGAACAATCGGGGGACGAAGGCTGGGAGCTGAACATCCAGGGATATTCAATATTCAGGAAGGATAGACAGAAAGGAAAAGGAGGTGGGGCAGCGTTGCTAGTGAGAGAGGAGATTAATACAATAGAAAGGAAGTACATTAGCTTGGAGGATGTGGAATCGATAAGGGTAGAGCTGCAAAACTCCAAGGTGCAGAAAACACTAGTGGGAGTTGAGTACAGGCCACCTAACAGTAGTAGTAGAGTTGGGGATGGCATCAAACAGGAAATTAGAAATGCGTGCAACAAGGGTAAAACCGTTATAATGGGTGACTTCAATCCACATATAGATTGGGTGAATCAAATGGGCAGGGGTGCTGAGGAAGAGGATTTCTTGGAATGTATGCGGGATAGTTTTCTAAACCAACATGTAGAGGGACCAACGAGAGAACAGGCTATACTAGACTGGGTATTGAGTAATGAGGAAGGGTTAGTTAGCAGTCTTGTTGTGCGTGGCCACTTGGGGAAGAGTGACCATTATATGATTGAGTTTTTCATTAGGATGGAGAGTGACATAATTAAGTCAGAAACAAGGGTTCTGAACTTAAACAAAGGTAACTTTGAAGGTATGAGACGTGAATAGGCCAAGAGAGACTGGCAAGTGATTCTTAAAGGGTTGACAGTGGATGTGCAATGGAAGGTATTTAAAGACTACATGGATGAACTACAACAATTGTTCATCCCAGTTTGGAAAAATAATAAATCAGGGAAGGTAGTGTATCCATGGATAACAAGGAAAATCAAGGATAGTATAAAAACAAAAGATGACGCATACATATTAGCCAGAAAAAGCAACCTACCAGAGGACTGGGAGAAATTCAGTGTCCAGCAGAGGAGGACAAATGGCTTAGCTAGGAAAGGGAAAATAGTTTATGAAATAAAGTTGGCAGGGAACATAAAAACTGACTGCAAAAGTGTTTATAGATATGTGAAGAGAAAGAGATTAATTAAAACAAATGTAGGTCTCTTGCAGTCAGAAACAGGTGAATTGATCATGGGGAACAAGGACATGGCAGACCAATTGAATAACTACTTTGGTTCTGTCTTCACTAAGGAAGACATAAATAATCTGCCGGAAATAGCAGGGGACCGGGTGTCAAATAAGATGGAGGAACTGAGTGAAATGCAGGTTAGCTGGGAAGTGGTGTTGGGTAAATTGTACGGATTAAATGCCGATAAGTCTGCATCCCAGAGTGCACAAGGAAGTAGCCACAGAAATAGTGGATGCATTTGTGATAATGTTTCAAACCTCCTTAGATTCTGGAGTAGTTCCTGAGGATTGGAGGGAAGCTAATATAACCCCACTTTTTAATAAAGGAGGGAGAGAGAAAACGGGGAATTACAGACTAGTTAGTCTATCATCGGTAGTGGGGAAACTGCTGGAGTCAGTTATTAAAGATGAGATAGCAGCACATTTGGAAAGTGTGAAATCATTGGACAAAGTCAGCATGGATTTACGAAAGGTAAATCATGTCTGACGAATCTTATAGAATTTTTCGAGGATGTAACTAGTAGAGTGGATAAGGGAGAACCAGTGGATGTGTTATATCTAGACTTTCAGAAGGCTTTCGATAAGGTCCCACATAAGATATTAGTATACAAACTTAAAGCACATGGTATTGGGGGTTCAGTATTGATGTGGATAGAGAACTGGCTGGCAGACAGGAAGCAAAGGGGAGGAGTAAACGGGTCCTTTTCAGAATGGCAGGCAGTGACTAGTGGGGTATCGCAAGGCTCAGTGCTGGGACCCCAGCTATTTACAATATATATTAATGATTTGAACGAGGGAATTGAATGCAACATCTCCAAGTTTGCGGATGACACTAAGCTAGGGGGTAGTGTTAGGTGTGAGGAGGATGCGAGGAGGCTGCAAGGTGACTTGGATAGGCTGGGTGAGTGGGCAAATGCGTGGCAGATGCAGTATAATGTGGATAAATGTGAGGTTATCCACTTTGGTGGCAAAAACAGGAGGGTAGACTATTATCTGAATGGTGGCAGATTAGGAAAAGAGGAGCTGCAACGAGACCTGGGTGTCATGGTACACCAATCATTGAAAGTAGGCATGCAGGTGCAGCATGCAGTGAAGAAAGCAAATGGTATGTTAGCATTCATAGCAAAAGGATTTGAGTATAGGTGCAGGGAGGTTCTACTGCAGTTGTACAGGGTTTTGGTGAGACCACACCTGGAGTATTGCATGCTGTTTTGGTCTCCAAATCTGAGGAAAGACATTCTTGCCATAGAGGGGGTACTGAGAAGGTTCACCAGACTGATTCCTGGGATGTCAGGACTTCCATATGAGGAAAGACTGGATACTCGCCTTGTACTCGCTAGAATTTAGAAGACTGAGGGAGGATCTTATAGAAACTTACAAAATTCTTAAGGGGTTGGACAGGCTAGATGCAGGAAGATTGTTCCCGATGTTGGGGAAGTCCAGAACAAGGGGTCACAGTCTAAGGATAAGGGGGAATTCCTTTAGGACCAAGATGAGGAAACATTTTTCACACAGAGAGTGGTGAGTCTCTGGAATTCGCTGCCACAGAAGGTAGTTGAGGCCAGTTCATTGGCTATATTTAAGAGGGAGTTAGATGTGGCCCTTGTGGCTAAAGGGATCATGGGGTATGGAGAGAAGGCAGGTTCAGGATACCGAGTTGGATGATTAGCCATGATCATATTGAATGGCGGTGCAGGCTCATAGGGCCGAATGGCCTACTCCTGCACCTATTTTCTATGTTTCAATGTTTCTAATCTCATACCCTGGTTTTGCCTTTCAGATTTCCTTCCTAAGAATGCTTCTCTATCTCCGATACTCCTCCAGACATACACTTGATCCCACCTGCCTATAACTGACCCATTCCTCCTTTTTCCTGACCGGAATCTCAATTTTTCTCATTATTCCGGGTTGCTTACTCCTACCTGTAAACACGTCAAATGTCAAGAAAGTTTTATTGTCATACTCGACCAATTGGGACCCGTTGGGTCCTGTCCCCTCAACACGCGGTTGTGGGGGGGGGGGGGGGGAGGCAGCCTGTGGCATCACACACGCACACACTAACCATCCCACACACACACACACTAACCACCCCCCTTGATATTATATTAATATTATTCATTCGCTCCTTTTACCCCACCCTCCTGCCCTATTCACTGACGCATAGCCCACAACTCGCAGGCTGCTAGAGAGGGAGGTGGTAGAGGGAGAGGGCAGAGAGAGGAGGCAGTGACTGAGAGGGCAGAGGGCAGAGACAGATAGGGCAGAGGGCAGAGACAGAGAAGGCAGAGGGCAGAGACAGAGAGGGCAGAGACAGAGGCCAGAGACAGAGAGGGCAGTGGGCAGAGACAGAGAGAGGGCAGAAACAGAGGCAGAGCGAGGGCAGAGACAGCCAGAGAGAGGGCAGAGACAGAGAGGGCAGAGAGCAGAGACAGAGAGGGCAGAGTGCAGAGACAGAGAGTGCAGAGGGCAGTGATGGATAGGGGAGATACTGAGAGGGCAGAGGGCAGAGACAAAGGCAGATATAGGGCAGAGACAGAGGCAGATAGAGGGCAGAGACAGAGGCAGAGAGAGGACAGTGACAGAGGCTGAGAGAGGGCAGCGGCAGAGACAGTGAGAGGGCAGAGACAGAGGCCAGAGACAGAAGGGCAGAGACAGAAGGGCAGAGACAGAGACAGGGGCAGAGAGAGGCAGAGATGGAGGGGGCACCACTCCACCACTCACCCATAGGTCTCAATACTCACCACTCCCTAGAGATGGAGGGGGGAGAGAGGGGGGGGGGGCAGAGAGTGGTCCGACAGAGGACCTGAGGACTGGACCTGAAGACCGGACCCAAGACGAGGACCAGACCCAAGCCGAGGACCAGACCCAAGCTGAGGATCAGACCCGAGCCGAGATGAGGACTGGATCCGAGGACCCAAGTGCTCGGCAGCTCCAGTACAGGGCCCGACTTGCTCGTTCCTTCTATGTCGAGAAATAAAGCATGACATTTTCAAATAAGTAGTTTTTGATCGATGGGAAAAATGTCAACCGGAATATGTAACCATTTTATCATTACCAAGTTGATTTTTCGCTAAAATGTGATCACACATACACACACTCTCACACACACACACACACACACACGCGCGCGTGCGCGTTCCACGGGAGGGCTGGACCCTAATGCAATATGCCACTTCTCCACCAATTCCAATATTGGTGGTCAGAGGGGGAGAGGGGGAGAGGGGAGAGGGGGTGGGGTGGGTTCTGGAGTGCCACATAAAGCACATAAAGCACATAAAGCATAGACTCACAGTTCAATAGACTCACAAAAGAGTTGTGGCCTCTCCCTCGCGATCTTTCAGAGTGACTGACATGCCCAGGCATCTGGGGTTTTATAGTCCTGCCCTCCCCCAGAAGGGGTGTAACCTTCATCATGGTGATTGACAGGCGAGAGGACCAATCAGCTGATCTCAAGATTATTTAAACACTCATAACTTTTTTTATTTTCATCGATCAGAAAAATCCTCGGGGCTGCCTCAGCGGAGGAGGACTGTGAGTAAGATGGCCAAAAATCGTAGCGATATAAGTTAGCACTTTTTCCAAAATCAATATACAGCGCAGAAAAGGAAGTGGTCAAGATGAGACTTTTAGTTATATAGATACTTATAGATATATATATGTGTACAGGCATATATATATATATATATATAAGCATACACATACACACATACTCAAAAAACAAACAAGAGTAGTGTAATAATAATAATAATAATAATAATAATAATAATAATAATAATAATAATAATAATAATAATAATAATAATAATATTAATAATAATAATGTGAGTGTGTGGCCAGGATGATGTGGGTCTTTGATGATGCTGGCTGCCTTTTTGAGGCAGTGACTCCAATAAATCCCTTTGATGGCGGGGAGGTCAGAGCCGGTGATGGACTCGGCAATGTTCACCACTTCTTGCAGTCTTTTCCACTCTTGGACGTTCAAGTTGCTGAACCAGGCCTTGATGCAACTAGTCAATATGCCCTCTACTGTACACCTGTAGAAGTTCAAGAGAATCCTCTTTGACGTACTGAATCTCCATAATCTTCTCAGGAAGTAGAGGCATTGGTGTGCTTTATTTATAATTGCATCAGTGTGCTGGGTCCAGGAAAGATCTTCGGAAATATGCACGCCCAGGAATTTGAAGTTTTCGACTTTCTCCGCCTGATATTAAACAGGATTGTGAGTCCTCATCCTTCCTCTTCCAAAGTCCACAATCAGTTCATTGATTTTACAGATATTGAGAGCCAGGTTGATGGAGGTGGCAGCATTTGGTCAATCGGTCGATCTCACGTCTATGCTCTGACTCATCACCATCTGTAATTCATCCAACAACAGTGATATCATCAGGGAACTTGACGATGGAGTTTGCACTATGTCTGGCAACACAGTCATGACTATAGAGTGAGTAAAGCTGGGGGCTGAGCACGTAGCCCTGATGTGCTCCCGTACTGATTGTTAATGAAGAAGTATTTCTGCCAATTTGAACAGACTGTAGTCCATGGATGAGGAAGTCGAGGATTCAATTGCAGAGGGATGCGCAGAGACCCAGTTCCGTGGGCTTGGTAACCAGTTTTTTTATAATCAAAAATATTTATTCAAATATTAAAATAATATATACAGTATAGTAAAAAACAAAACAGAACCCACCACCATAGTACAAGACAAACGATAAACTATTATACAACTATCTTACACTCCTTGTCAAAGATGCAATCAACTCCCCGTGGTGCCCAGCAGTCCTGGAAATTCCCCAAGGTGCCCGTGGACAGAGCGTAGTCCCTCTCTAACACCACCCAGGCACGGACGTGGTAAGGAGGCGATGATGGTCTTGAACACCAAGCTGCAGTCTATAAACAACAGCCTGACATAAGTGTTTTTATTGTCCAAGTGGTCCAGTACAGTGTGGAGAACCAGTGAATTTGCATCCTCTGTTGACCTGGTGTGACAGTAGGCAACCTGTAGTGCGTCGAGGTTCTTGTTGAGGTAGGAGTTGATGTGCACCATAATCAACCACTCAAAGCACTTAATCACCACAGACGTCAGTGCCACTGGCCAATAGTCGTTGAGGCAAGTCACCTTATTCTTCTTGGGCACCGGAATTATTGATGCCCTCTTAAAGCCGATGGGAACCTCAGACCTCAGTAATCAACATACTCGGATCAATTTTTGCAAGCTCCTATATTATTATCAAAGTTCGACTTTCCCCAATTTAGAACTGTAACTTGTATCCCAGTCCTTGTCAATCACTTATTTAGTAGAACTGTGGTCACTCAGGCCTTTACAATTCTCTCGGGTTAGGTTCTTTACCCTATTCCTTGTAGTTCCCTCTACATATTTCCTGACTACGTGTCAAATTCCAACCCATCCAAGCCCTTGGCATGATGACAGTGCCAGTCTTCATTGGGAAAGTTAAATCCCATACTATGACAACCCAATTAGTCTTGCAGATGGTTGAAATCTCCAGAAATATTGTTTTTTCAAATACCTGTTGACTATTTGCGGGACTATAGTACACTCCCAATAAGGTGATCATCTGCTTTTTACTTCTCACTTCCATCCATATAGCTTCACTGGACAAATGTTTAGCAATGTCATCTCAGCAAACCTCCATGATGTTCTCCTTAAACAAGAAATCAAAACCCCCCTCATTTTTTACCCCTACCTCTAGTTCACCTGTAGCTCCCTGGAACACGAACCTTCCAGAGATATCCTTCCCTTAGCCAGACTTCTGTAATGGCTATAACATCCCGGTTGCACATACCTATCCGTGCACTGACTGCATCTGCCATAGGCTTCTGACATTGAAATAAATACAATATAATCAAATTATTTCCTTTTTTTTTTTTTTTTTTAAATTTATTTATTATAGAAACAAAATAACAACCAGTTACATTATATTTCAGTAGTAAAAATACATAGTCCTAATAACTGATTCATACTAATAATATTATTTATACTGTATTATCCTTAGTTATAGATTTCAGAGTTATGTATTTTATATAATTAAAGATACATAATACTACTAATACATTCACAATATTAGCATTATACTCGTACTATTAGTAATTATCATTTTATTTCTAATTTTATTAAGTATAAGACCAAATTTTATGATATTATTGATACAAAAAGTTAGTAAATCTTATATAATTCTTATTATTTCTTCCTAATGTTAACAATATTTATTTTATCGCTAAATTTAAAATTATTGTACCATTAAAAGCATATAATTTTATATAATTAAAAATATAAAATACTAGGAAATGCTAATAATACTAACAATGTTCTTATAAATTAATGATATTTATATTCATTCTAATATTAAACTAGTGTGTTTCTATATTATTTTTTTATTTTTTATTTAGATATAAGAAAATAGAGAAATTAGGAAATAGAATAAAGAATAAGAAGAGGTTTGATGGAGAATAAAATATTCGTCAATAATCCGTCCTTATAGATATATTCATGATTTATTATACGTATCTCTTCATCCACTCTTCTCAGTTGAATCCACAGGGATTAATTTATATTAATAACAGTCGAGATTATTTTTAAATATCCAGTTAGTGAATGAATTGTCAAATTTGCTTCTGAAATTTGACATTTGCATCCCATATTTCTGGACGCCTAATTCCCAAGATTCTCTGTATATTTCTGTTGATGGAGTATCGTTTTCCAGTAAAATATTATATATATGATATCATTTTTTCCATATTTGGATGTTTATTCAAACATTCATCTAAAATTCTATTTTTCTATTTCTAAATTCATATATATTTACAGAGGCATAGTTTCTAATTTGTAAATATCTGAAATATTCTTTATTATGTAGCCCATAAATTTGTTGCAACTCTTGAAATGAAAGAAAGTATTTCCTTATAAAGATCACCCAATATAATCAAATTATTTCCTCACTTCCTTCCATACTCATGCCTACCCTTGTCTTCTGAACTTGCTATCATTGTAGCAACTTCTGTACCAACCTCCAGCTGCCACTTACTTCACTATTGCATTGGATTTTACATCGATACATAGATACATAGAAAATAGGTGCAGGAGTAGGCCATTCGGCCCTTCGAGCCAACACCGCCATTCAATGTGATCATGGCTGATCATCCACAATCACATTCCTGCCTTCTCCCAATATCCCTTGATTCCGCTAGCCCTTAGAGCTCTATCTAACTCTATTTTGAATGCATCCAGTGAATCAGCCTCCACTGCCTTCTGAGGCAGAGAATTCCACAATTCACAACCTCTGGGTGAAAACGTTTTTCCTCATCTCAGTTCTAAATGGCCATTCCCCTTATTCTTAAACTGTGGCCCCTGGTTCTGGACTCCCCCAACATCGGGAACATGTTTCCTGCATCCAGCTTGTCCAACCCCTTAATAATTTTATATGTTTCTATAAGATCCCCTCTCATCCTTCTAAATTCAAGTGAATACAAGCCCAGTTGTTCCATTCTTTCATCATATGACAGTCCCTCCATCCCAGGAATTAACCTGGTGAACCAACGCTGCACTCCCTCAATAGCCTCAATGTACTTCCTCAAATTAGGGGACCAAAACTGCACACAATACTCCAGGTGTGGTCTCACCAGGGCCCTGTACAACTGCAGAAGGACCTCTTTGCTCCTATATACAACTCCTCGTGTTATGAAGGCCAACATGCCATTAGGTTTCTTCACTGCCTGCTGTATCTGCATGCTTACTTTCAGTGACTGATGTACAAGGACACCCAGGTCTCGTTACACTTCCCCTTTTCCTAATCTAATTTTTAGATTAGGAAAACTAAACACCTAATTTTAACCCTCATGAGTAGCACAAGCAATCCTGCCTGCATTAGTATTAGTATTAGTCCCTCTCGAGTTCAGGTGCAGCCTGTTCCAGGTGTAATCTGTTCCTCTTGTACAGTGCACCACTGCCCCAGAATTGTCCAAAATTCTGAATCCCTGCCTCTGCACTGACTCTTCAGCGACACATTCACCCCTTGCTTCGAGACATGTTGCTAATTCTCTTGATTCTGGCATCATCTTGCTTGGATGACTAGTAATGTTTTCATGTTAGGCAACTGAAAAAAAACAAATTTGTGGAACAGTTATGAATCTCTTTAAACTCATAATATTTCAAACACTTGCCAAAACTATAATATTGGCTAAATTCAACCTAGCAACCTGATATAACAAGCCTGTGACTTATCATAAGCTTTTGAGGATTCCCCTAAATGTTACCTGTGGAAGCTGTTTGTTAACTTTCCACTAGGATTTGCTTTGCCAGTGAAAGTACGTCCAATCAATTTAACAAACTGTCTCATCCCTTACAAATGAATGGTCATTGACATGAAATGCTAACTTTGTCTCCTCAGATGCTGTTTGAAACGTAATGTACATCCTGCAATATTTGCTTTATTTTTGGTTTGATGTTGTGACTGAATACATAAACCCCATTTATGATTACATCAGAAGTTAGTTCAGAGTAGGATATTATTAATATTATTGAGGCAGAAAGGCAGTAAGTACAATTGTCATGATCTGATTATTCTATACTATAGCCCTTTAGTTCTTAAAGCTTTAAGACGCAACCTTGCAAAATTCTTTACTGAAGCTCTATTGAAGCAAAGCTGCAACACTATATTATATATTCCTGAAAATGCTTATTGTGTTAGTGACTCCTGAGCAATTTCTGCACCGTGATAACTTAGTTCCTTTGGTTTATAATGTCTTATCGGACTCTTCAGTTGTAACATGTCATTACACTCCAATCCAACTGATTAGGGATACAGGTTTAGCTTCTAATTATGCATTCAGTTGTAACATGGTATTATACTCCAATCCAACTGATTAGGGATACTGACTTAGATTCTAATTATGCATTCATAGTTCAATCTTTCAGACAATTCCGTTAACTGCTTCTTCATCATATTTGATTGCTAAAGTAAATTTCAATTTAACGGGCGTAATTTTACTTTATATCATCTGATTACGGTGTTATGTGTTAGCTTATCTCTTGAAGTAACCGGAGTATCAATATAATCTGCTGTAGCTGAATGAACACAGACCATGGGATGTGATTCAGCTGCTGCAAATGACATAGGCAGTTCAGGCAGAGACATTCTTTAGCCAAAATCATTACTTAAAATTCGATTCCAGCAGATGCAGACTTTCCTCAACGGTCATTGATCAGGCTGAGTGGTCCAGTCATTGCTCAGTTTTAGAGAAGAGATTCCTTGTATTTACAGTTTTTATTTTGTAATTAAATTACATTTTATTTAGGTTTTTTTGTTTCTAATCTAAGTTTAGCCCTCTTTTGTGAAGAACTGAATGCAGAAATGAACATTTAAATAGGGAACTGCAACAACTTCAAAAAGCAGCAAATAATATTTGTCATGAGGGTAAAGAAGCATTTAGTTTTTTTGTTATTGAAGACAATAAAATTAAAAAAAATCAGCCACCGTTGTGCTTTTGTGAGTGTGCAATTTTTAGAATCTGTGCTAGGTGCTGCTTTTAATTTATTTTTCTGCAAATTCACATAGCACACATTTGGAAGCAACATGATCTCTCTGTGGAGCCTTTGATATCTTAGCATACAGTTGGAAGTAATATGGAAGGGCAATGTAACACCTCACAAGGGTGTTGCTTAGATCTGACCAAAAGGTACAAGGTGATGTTACCGAATAGTTCACATTGTCGGTATATCTATCCTGCCTCCAGTTTATGCAAAATTATTCAAAGGTCACCATTGCTGTAATGTTAAAAAAAATTAAGTGCTTAATACATTTCTGAAACAATGTAAATACCACATTAAACCAGGTGTCAATTTTAATTCACAGCTGACATCCCAACTATAAGAATGTCCTGACTATTAGGAACAGTGGCAGAGAATTCTGTGGAGCCTGAAGAAGGGTCTTGTTTATTGTCACAAGTACCGAGGTACAGTGAAAAGCTTTTATTGTGTTCTAACCAGTCAGCAAAGAGACTATGCATGTGTACATTAGAGTCATCCACAGTCTACAGATACATGATAAAAAGAATAACGTGAATCATGTTTAGTGCAAGTCCAGTAAAGTCCGATCAAAGATAGCTCGAGGGTTGTTGGTAGGATGGTTCAGTTGCCTGATAACTGCTTCATGTTGAAATGATGCATGAACATTTCACAGCTGAAATAGATCTTGAAAGGCAGCCACTCATCTGCAGCCAAACTAAAATATTAAAGGCTACAGCTTCGGATCAAGTGAATTCCCCCTTTATCCTTAAAATGGTTCCACAAATAATAATGGCTTCAGAGCAGATCTGACCAAGGTTTAAGATACTAAGTCCCCTGAGTTTCAGGTCATCGGACACAGAAGATGGATTTGATCACTGCATTCTTGCTCAAGTTGGAATTGACTCTGCTTATTTAACAGAAATCAGTGATTTCAAATCACATAGGTTTGCAACAGATGGTCTAGCCACATACAATTCAAAATTATAGTCATCCATCTTGCAATAGTTGATAAAACCTTAAGGTCTGTTTGGAAAGATAGTAATCTTTCAAAAGGAAACCAGCAAATGTCAGCCAATAGCTTAGTCTGTGCAGCCTTAATTTAATAAATAATGCATTTGATCTTGGAATCAGACTACTGCATTATTTTCTTTCATAATTATTTTTCCTTCTGCATTTTCTTTTCCATGGGACTTGCACCAAAAACAAGAAAGGATTACTTTACCTTTCTTTTGGTTGGCTTTGTTCAGGTACCAGGTTCCACTTGACAGGACCATATCTTTCTGTCAATGAGGAGGGTCATTATATAGATGAGTCATTATCCATGGAAGAACATATTTATGTAAACCATTTACCAGCTAGCAGGTCATGGAAACTGATTTATCAAAGATACCTTCAGACTTCCATCAGAAAAATGCTCAAAACTATTTTTTCTTCTTGGGTAGCTCCTGGAGTTGAGAGGAACTTGCTTTCTCTCCAGTTTTGTGGGTTCATTGTTACAGTTGCATGAGAGTTGGGATCACAATTGCCCATGCTTTGTACTGAATCTCTGGTCTTGACCTTCATACATTATTTTTCTGAGATGCCAAAGTTTAGCTTGGTTTGTGTAATCAAAGTGATGTAGACCTCATCTTATGTTTTCTTCTGCTGAAAGCCATCGCCAAAGATAAATCAAGTCTCAGGAGGATCTCTACGTTGGTGCATGTTGTGCAGTTGAGGGTAGGTATATAGGGGGTCTTCTTTTACAAGCTTTCAATGAAAGGCCCAAATTCTGGTACCTTGAACACAAAACAAACTGCTGGCAGAACACAGCAGGCCAGGTAGCATTTGTGTAGGGAAATGGACAGACAACATTTTGTATTGGGACATTTCTTCAGATTGATCAGAATGATCAACAGTTAGTATTTTCAAGATCCCGGTATTTGATAATTGAGGTAAAGATGATTTGGTGCTCACCTTACAAGTATGTGCATACAGAAATCTTGCATGCAATCCCATTTCTCAAGTTTGAGAGATCTTGGTGTTGAAGTGGAGACAATGTAGCTTTCTCATTCAGTATTTTACACCAGAATAAAATAAAACCAGACAAATTACAGGATAATGCACTATTGTTTGACACCAAACTACACTGAAATTGGATCTGTAATGTACAATATGATTATATTCATATAATGGTTGTTTCGTGTTCCAGACCAAATGGAAATTACATTTCAGAGGGCAGCCAATTTGAGAAGGATTCTCCACTATCCTATTTAATTGACAGAGATAAAGTCTACTGTCAGAAACAACCATAATAGTGCAGTCGATGCTCGGCATCTGCAAGTTTCTATATGGCTAGATCTAAGTCAGGGAGGAGCTCTTCCAGCGAGAGTAGCAACTTTCAGATGATCCTTTCAATGACTTTCCTTGAGGGATATAGAAAGGAGATCCATCTGTAATTTGACTCCTTGAGAAAACATGATTTCTAAGGTCCATGGCATGTTCCTGTTTTCCCTGATATAAGAGATGAAGGTAAACGTTTGTGATGTTTCCCTCCAACAAGTTTTGGAACTTAAACAGAGATACTGTCAGCCTGGTGGTGCAGCGGTAGAGTAGCTGCCTTACAGCGCAGAGACCTGGGTTCGATCCCAAATACGGTTGCTGTGTGTATGGAGTTTGTACATTCCCCCCCCCCCCCGTGATTGTGTGGGTTTTTCCCGGGTGCCCCAGTTCCCTCCCGCACTCCAAAGACATGCAGATTTGTAGGTTAATCGGAGTGAGTAAAGATTGTAAATTAGTCCTAGTGTGTAGGACATTGCTAGTGCATCTGGATCACTGGTCGGTGCAGACTTAGTGGGCCGAAGGGTCTGTTCCTGTGCTGTATCATTAAACTAAACTAAACTAAACAAAACTTAACGTTCTGCTTCCATGCATGGCCTTGTTTTCTTTCATTTCTATTATGACCTTTCCAACATACTGTCAATCTAGTATCATGCTGAAATTGAACCAGATAATAAATTCTGGAATGGAGTCAAGGATACCAGTTCTGAAGACAAAGGATTGATAAAAGATTTCCTTGAACTGTTCCTTCCAGCAGGTGTTACCTGCTTCACTGGCCTGACTCCATTCCACAAATATGTTTCATACAAATATCTCTCATGTGTTACCTTATTGAATATAATTTGAAAACCCAGAAATACTTTATTGACTGATTCCACCAAAAATACCAGGTCCAGTGGTTCCACCTGCTCATTACATCCTGAAAACATTCTATTAGGATGATTAAATATTTCCCAGTGTGCCAGTGTCAAAAGTATTATATTATTCCAGGTGTACTTTTAACATTTCTGAAGTAGTCCGTTGTGGCATCCTTCCAAAAAGCGATCAACAGATCCAAGAGTTGCTTTGATTATGTGCTTTGATTTGAATCTAATTTGGAAGACAACACATCCACGGCAGGCACGTGCCGTGAGTAATCTGCCAGGGCAGGCAGTGGCTTTTAAAAATCTTGAAAACCGCGCATGCGCAGATTATTCTCTCCCCGGTGAGCTGTCAGTCGGCTTTTTTTAATCTTGAAACTGCACATGCGCACATTGTTCCCTCCCCGGTAAACTGCCGGTCGGCATTTTTTTAATCTTGAAAACTGCGCATGCGCACATTGTTCCCTCCCCGGTGAACTGTCATTCGGCTATTTTTAAATCGTGGAAACCGCGCATGCGCAGATTGTTCTCTCGTCTTTTTTTTTGGTAAAATATTTTTATTAGAAGTAATTACATATTAAGAAGAAATAATATAAAATCCAAAAAAAAGAAAATATTATTCTTAATATTTAATATTAAGAAAATACATTCTTAATATTTTTAAAATTTACAGTCAATCTTATTTATACTTCTATTTTTTTTATTTTATAACAGTAGGAAATAAAGATAGGTAATAAAAAGAAAGAGAAATAAGAAAGAGATAAATAAAATGAGTGGAGTATTAAGCAAGATATATCGTCATTTGAGAATATTTCAATGATCCTTGTTGTATATAATTCTTCATCTATTACTTCATTCAGGCTCCCAGTCATGGCTTCTAACCGAACCATCTTAACCCTTTAAAATATTAAATAAATGGAGACCATATTTTCTCTGAATTGATCTAACCTGTCCATTAGGACTAAGTCCTTTAATCGTTCAGGTGAAGTGTCTCATCCGACATTTCTGGTACAATCACACATTTTGATTGTAGGGATATGGGAACCTTATCCAAAAATCTTTAGTAATTACATTTGTTTTACCAACTATATTATTAACTATTAACCAATAAAAATTAGTTGTTAGTGTTGTTAGCATCTGATCCGTTTCTAATATTCCCCAATATAATTATTAAGGTTGAGTCTGGAATTAATTTTGCATTAACTACAATTGAGATTATCTTAAAAAATTTCTGTCCAAAAATAGATATAGTAATTTTACTTGTACATTTTATGTGAATGATATGCGTTAGTATTAGCTTCTACATTGTTGACATTTATCACATATAGCGGAAACATTTGGAGAAAATTACTGTTTTAATTTGGATTTGTGAAGTGTAATCTATGTAATAAACTTTAAATTGTATCAAGGTGTGTATGGCATTTTATGAGCAATGGTGTAATATGTGTAAACTGTCATTCCATACTTCTCTAATTAATTATTCACTAATTCGTTTTCCCTATAGCTTGTCACTATTTTATCTCGTACTTTAGTCATCATTTTCCAGTAAGATATTATAAATATATGATATTAATTTTTCTGTATTCGGTTGTTTTATTAAAACAATTCATCTAAATTTCTGTTTTTTTAATTCATATAATCTGGTGTAAAATATGATGTAACATTAATCTCTATTTGTAATAGCTCTAAGAAATATTCTTTGGAAAATGTAATCCATAATTTTTTTGTTGTTAATTCCTGAAATGAGAGAAATATAAAAAATTTCTTAGAGACATCACCAAATCTTATTTATTCCATAGTTTCCTCCATTTAAAGAAAAAAACCTTTATCCATCAAAGAAAGTTTTAAAAGTTAATATTGTTTATATTGGTCAAGCTAGTGGTTGTTTGTAGTCCTGTAAAATTTTAAAATTGTTTTTTTAAATGTGTGTCCAAATACGTATACGAAAACACATTCATATTATTGGGTTTCTTTATAAATTCATGTATTAGAAGTTGTAAAATAAAAATCCAAGCTATTTTTTCGAAAGGTAGGAACTGTCCTTGTTATTACCATTTTTTAACCAATTTGGTTGTTTATTAGTTCATCCAACCAGAAGAAATTCATATTATTTATATATAACTGCCCAATAATAAAACGTAAAATTAGGCAATGCAAAGCTCCAATAATTTTTGATGTACACACAATGCTTTTGAATTAATTTATTCAAATGGTTTTTTTTTATAATCCAAATAAAATTGTATCTATAGCGTCCCACTTTCCTTAAAAAAAATGTAGGTTAAGATATATCGGATCATTTGAAACAACGTATAATAAATTGTGGAAAAAAAATCCATTTTTATCGCATTAATCTAACCTAGCATTGAAATAAGGTAATGTTTTTTCCAATTTGTGATATTCTTAAGTTAGTATTATTCAATAAGGGTGGGAACATTAGATTTAATAAAGAATCATATCTTTTATTGTTACCAAAATTCAAGATATTTTGATTATTCATTTTTGGCAATCTTAAAAGGATTATTTTGTAATATATGTAAGTTTTTTCCCATATATGCCTAGTTCACTTTTATTCCATTAATTCTTATCCGAAAACGATCCAATAGAGTTATTAAAAATTCTAATAGTTAGGAATATAATTTCAGGCTTAACCATATGTAACCAAAACAATTCAGCACGGAAACTGGCCTCTCGGCCCTTCCAGTCCGTTGTTTTCCCGAGGCCATCTTACCTGCACTCGACCATACCTTCATTCCCTTCATCCTTATTACCTATCACTTTACTCTTAATTAGATTAAAATCGATCCTGCTCCACACTTTTCTGCTGGAAGCTGATTCCACACAGCACCACCTCTGAGTAAAGAAGATCCCCCTCACGGTTACCCCCGAAACTCTCTGTCTCTTAATCCTCATGTCATGCCCTTTGTTTGAATCTTCCCTACCCTCAATGGGAAAACGTATCCACCGTCAACTATGTCTATCCGCTTTCATCATTTTAAAGACCTCAATCAAGTCCCCCCTTAACCATTCTGCGCTCAAAGAAATAAAGACCTACTTGTTAACCTTTCTCTGTAACATAGTTGCTGGAACCTGGCACTTTTCTAGTAATTTCTATGTGGCTCTCTTTATTTGTTGACATCCTTCCTATAACTAGGCGACCAAAAATTGTACACATACTGATGGTCTTACCAAAATGCCTTGTACAAAATTTTTTAACATTACTTCCTACTCTATATTCAATGTTTGATTTATAAGGCCAGCACAAGTTCTGTTTCTTTAACCCAATCTACATGTGATTCACCATAGGTATACAGTCCAGAATTCCTAGATGCAATTCCTCATCCTACCCAATTTAAACATGTACTTCCATTAGATTTGTCCAAGGTTGTAGCATTCCCAACAATCAACCCACCACTTATCACAATCATAAACCACAATCCCATCTTTCCCACAAATGGCTCCAAAATTCTTCAACTTTTGGGCTTGGAAATCTACTTCATTATCCACAAAACAACCACCCTATCTTAGTATCAACTGCATACTTTACTTATCCAATTTCCACCCCATCAACCAGATCATTGAATGTAGCATGAACCAAACCAACCAGTGGACCCAACACAGATCCCGAGGCACCCCACTGGTCCACCGGGCCCTTCCAACATGACAAACAGCCATCCCACCATTACACTCCGACGCATCTCCCAATCAGCCACTGGGGTTGAAATCCCGATCGTTGCAACTCTGTCCGCCATTAACATACACACCCAAAGATTTGAAACATTCTTAACCAACCCTTTCCATGGGAAACCTTTTCAAAGGCCTTACTGAAATCTTATAGACAAACATTCACTGCTTTACCCTCAATCAATTTTCCCTAGTTTTTTACCCCACTTCAAAAAATTCAAGAAGGTTTGTCCAAACATGACACCTTTTCCAGGCCACAACTTCCATGTTTGGAACTGTTTTCCTGATCCAACCCTGTTATTCGCATATTGGCTTATATATATTCTCTCTAAGTATCCTTTTCCATTAATTTGCCCACCACTGACGTCCAAACTAATAGCCTATAATTGCTTAGGGTTTATTCCTTTGGGGGGAAAAAAAAACCCTTTTTTTTTAAAAACCAAGAAGGAACAACACGCAGTAAAAAACGCCAATCCTCCGCCAACTATTCCCTGGTTTCTAAATGACATTTTGAAATATTTTCTTGTCTAGTTCTGCTATTTCTACACTAAACTTCCCTCAATGGGTCCCCCTAAGGGGAATAACCTCCTGTCAGGAACCTGGAGACATTATCCCACGTTTATTATATTTTTTCAAAAAGTGTCTCTTCCTTCTCCTCTTTGAAATATCATTGGTGCCATAGCTACTCGACTTTTCCCTTACCTCACAGAGATCAATATCCTTTCTCCTTGGTGAATACGAAGAAAAAGAAATTGTTTCAATATCACCCCGCATCTCTTTTGGCTCTGCAGATGAGCTGTCCATCTGTTCTACTAATGGTCCCAATTTTTAATCTCGATATCCTTATGCTATTTATATATAGCTGTAGAAACCCTTTATTCTTTAGCGTATTAATATGCTGTAGAAACCCCCTGGCTTTGAGAATAAAAAGTATCACATCTGCGTATTAAAGAGAATTTTATTTTTCAGTTTCTTTAGTTTCATACCCTATATTTCAGATGCATCTGACGATAATTTTTGCTAGTGGTTTGCTATTGCAAGTTGTGCAAACAGTAGTGGAGATTAAAGGACACCTTGGTCCCTGCAGCCTCGAAATAAGTTAAATTTAGTTGTTAACAATTTGATTTTGTTTTAATTTAATATTCTAGCTGTTGGCGTTGGTAATAAGTAATTTTAAATCCATGTTATAAACTTCTCTTCCCAACTGAAAAAATTCAATAACCGAAAATAAATAAGGACCAATTCCAATCTGATTCAAAAAGCTTTCTCTCTGCGTCCCAACGAAATAATTGCTACAAGCCGCCTTATTAATGTATTTTTTACTTTTCACGTATATAATAGTAAATAATCTCCCCCTCAGGTTGTTTAGGATGAGTATCGTTTTGGTATAAATCCTGTTTGATCTGAATGAATTAGTTTATTAAATCACTGTGTTTAGTCCCCTTTTGGTGCTCGGTATTATTTTGGTTCAATAAAAAAAATTTTTTTGATGCAGTATTTAAAAGAGATATGTCTTCTCTATGACCCTGGATCATCAAGTGATTTTTTTATCTAATTTAGGTAATAAAGTTATAATAGATTTCATTTAATGGTTTCACGGTAATTTCTTGTGCATATAAAATGTGATGCTTTATATAGGTGTCTTACAAACGTGGAGCTATCATATCATAAATTATTTTATAAAATTCTGCTCCAATCGCATCTTGGTCCCTGGGAAGTTTTTTACCAGTTTTAAATGATCTAATAGCTTTCTTCATTTTCTTTTAGTTAGTTAATTTGCAATGTTTCATAATTCTCTAATCTTCTAAATCCCAGTCCTTTTAGAGATTACAATTTTTTTTAAGAAAGTCTTCTACCTCCGCTCCCGGATTTTCTTTTTGTTTTTAGCAGAATATAAATTTTTTATAATTATTTGCAAAAATCTCCTCGTTTATATCCTTTAAGTATTTGTAACTAGTAATTCCCCTTTACTTGATTTTAATATTTATAAATTAATTTTTCTCTTTCCAAATGTTCCTAATTGACGAGCCAATAATATTATGTGGATTGTCACCAAAATTCAACATTGTAATTTGTATTAGTCATATTGGGGGTATAGTTTTTGTACAACTTGGTCCCTGACTTGTATTATTATTAAATTTATTTTATTCAATGCCAAAGAATTTTTATTATTAATGTATTTTACCATGGTTTTGGATTAACAGCGTTCTCGTGTGATCTAACTGTTTAATTCTCCCTTTTCCCCAATGCTTTTGTACACCTTCGATTACGTCTTTATTATAAAGAATGCTTGAAGAAGATATCATAATTTCCCTCGAAAACCATAACGCCTTTAAAAGTTTCCCATAAAAGGGACGTAAGATATTTCTGGAAGTATCGTTTATTTCAAAGAAAAATCTTGATCTGTTTTGTGATAATATTCTTGAGTTATTTTGTCCTTTTAAAATTTGTGGGTTAAATCTCCATTGACCTTGTTTTTCCATTTTACCAGTTATTTCATCTTAAAAGTTAAAGGTGATGATCTGAAATATAAATATTAATGATATTTTGAATTATACGTAAGTGGAATGAGTTTTAAATCTACCAGAAAATAATCTATTCTTGAATATGTTTTATGCACAGGTGAGTAAAATGAGTATTCTCGTCCTGTTGGGTTTTGCAATCTCCAAACATCTTTAATATTACTAGTGTCTATATATGCATTTATTAACTCACTGGAATGCGATTTAAGTTTCTGTTGTTTTGGTGATCTATCCAAATAAGGATCTAGTGTGCAATTTAAATCTCCAATTATAATTCCGGGATGGTATTGAATATATTTTTTTAAAACAGCGGACTATCAAAATTTGGGCCATATACATTGACAAAAATCATATTTTGTTTGTATAATTCTCCTATTACAATAATATATCTACCGTCACTATCAGTTATTGTTGAAGTATGTTTAAATGCAGTGCCTTTACGAATTAATATTGCCACACCTCTAGAATTGTGTGTGAAAGAAGAATGATAGACTTTATCAATCCATTTAGCCTTTAATCTATATACTGCCTCTTTTTTGAAAATGTGTCTCTTGGATAAATGCCACGCCTATTTTATGTGCTTTTAAATGTGCTAATACTTTACCCCTCTTAATTGGTATGTTAATACCTTTAACATTCCAACTACAAAACGTTATTCCTCCATTCCCCATATTCATATGTAAGTCTTGCATCTTTTATCTAAAGGGATATATACTAGATACAGATCTGGTACAGTTCGACATACCAGACCTTACACCTGAACTTCGAATAGATGAATTTCAAGACCCTTGGGTTTCTCTCACATATATATCTCATAGTCAAGTATATAGTAATATATATACTTAATGCTTATTACAAACTATAATAATAAGAATATATTAAAAAAAATAAAAATTAAAAAAAACCCAAATTATGGAAAAAATAATAAATGGAAAAGAAATAAAAAGTACCAGGGGGGATAAATGAAGTCAAAGTTGATATTTTGTATATTTATATTTACTATTTACTTAATTCTAAGTTAGTCGGCTATAATTAATTATTAATCAATAATTAGCAGTTATTAGCTCTAATTAATAATGATACCAATGTATTAAATTTAATATATGTTTATATATGTTAATATATGTTAATTATTAATATTAGTAGTGTTAGTATTCTAATTATTAGTATCCATGGAATAGTCTTCAATCCATATCTCTTCGAGTTTCCCATCCGCCTCCTTCTCCGTCTTCTTTAGATGAAACAAGTCCATAGTCTATTACAATCTTCAACCACTCTTGAAAGTACGGTTTAATTGTCTGTTTAATTCATCTTTGAAGATTTCATTCAGTCTTCTTCTCGCTCATTAATCCCTTGGGCAAAACTCAATGCGTCCTCTGGATTTTTAAAATAATGTTCTTCCTGATTATATGTGATCTCTCAATGTGGCTGGGTATCTCAGACTGTACTTCAGATTCTTCACTTCCCTCAAAATTCTTTTGGTCTCTTTAAAAGCATTTCGTTTCTTGGAGACCTCTGTTGGATAGTCTCGGTAAATGCTGATCGAATCTTCTTCATATATAAGATTTCTACTTTTTACAACTTTATTCATCATATCTTCCAAAACATAATCATACTGGACTTTTACCATCATTTGTCTTGGAGGAGCATCTTGCTTTGTGTAACGTCTCATTACTCTGTGTGCTCGGGCTAGCAAAGGCTTTTGTTCCAGATATAAAACCTTTTGTAGTAAGTTTGCTGTAAACTCTCGGGTATCTTGATTCTTTTCTCGCCCTTCTCGAATACCCACGATCCTTAGGTTCTGCCTTCTCTGGCGTCCTTCCAGCTCAGTACACTTATCAGTAATTTTGCCCAGTAAGTCAGATAATCGTTGATTTTCTTTGACGAGTGTTTTCGTAGTCTGAGTACTTATTTCGACTAGTGCTTCAAGGTTTTTTATAGATGTTGATTGTACTGTAATTTCTTCCAGCACAAGTTCCATTTCCATTTCCTCCTTTTTTCAATTTTTTCATTCAACTCTTCCATTATACTTGCAAATTTTTCCGTCACTACTTCTGCAATTTCCTTTCGCAGCATGTCTGATAATTCCGTTGTCGAAAGATTGATTTCAGACTAACTCCTTCATCTCCATGTTGATGTTCTTCATTTCTTCCATAAAATTCATTTTTTCCAATTCCATCTTTAATTCCAAGTTCATTTCTTTTTTTAATTCTGCCATTTCTTGCACAAAAAAAAATTTAAGTTCTTCCAATTCCGATTTTTATTTTTTATTTTTTAGACACATCTTCTAGGGACTGTGTCCTACCTGAGGCCGAGGCTTCAATCGGGCCTTGTTCTTGTTCAGCCATTTTCCTTAGATACCGGAGTTTGGATTTCTCTGGTGGGCTGCGCTGTGTTGCCATTACGGGTCGCACGCCTGATGACATCACTCACGGCAGCCGGTGTAGAAGCAGCAGAGGCAGAAGCAGCAGCAGCAGCAGCAGGTAGGTTTTCTCCACGTTTTCTCCCTGGTTTTTCTCGTTTTTTCACGGAGGTGGCTGGCGTTGCCTTCTAGTCCTCCATATTGCCACCGGAAGTCTCTCGTCGTTTATCGTGTAATTTGTTTTCAATAGGTTCTATCTCTTAATAAAGTATTTAAAAACATATAGCTCAAAAAAAATTACTTACCATATTATTTGTGCACAAAATCCATTCTGCAGCAAAAATATCCATAAATTTGCTTCGTGAAACGCTTCAGGTAATCACCATCCACCCTTGAAAATCCCGCTAAGAAACTTGCGCACGCGCATGCGCAGTAGGCTGTTGCGCATGCGCAGTGTGCAACGCAGCACATGAACGCAGTTGGTTCACAGTGTAAAGGCAGAGTTTCAGCTGCCTTTACGGACCGTTCCCACTGATGGCTTGAAGCAGCGTCGACGGCACGTGAGTACCTCATACTTCCGTGTTTAAAATGTACTGCTGATGAAAGGCACGGGAGAATTATGCCTCCCTAACAGATTGATCTCTTAGGGAGGCATAATTCTCCCGTGACTTTACTATTTATGACCATTTTATATATGTTTTAAATATATTTTATTTATATTATATTTATATATAAAATAATTACTATTTTATAATTTTAGTCAGGGTAGGCACTGCCTACCTTGCCTACCCTGATGGCACGTGCCTGATCCACGGGCATCAGAATGCCAAGGACCTACAAAAAGCATATGAACGGAATACCAAATGGAGGATGAACGAGTCAGAGGATCCTAACTTCACCGTGCATGAAATTCCTTTGTTGTCAAGAGCTTCAAAGGCCAAAACACAAAGGACATGATAACACAAGATAATTTATACAAGGATTTCTTGAGTATTTCCACAAAGCAAAGACTGGCAATAATAAATGAGTATTAAATGGATGAAGGATTGGTGAACAAGCAAAACATACAAATACTTTTCATTGAGACATCAGAGAATGTTGGTGCTGGTATTGCAATCTTGAGCAAAAACAAGACTGTTGCATAAAATAGATTTTACAGGTTGGTAGCCAAGCTGGAAGATGAGACAGATGTTCGGCAGCTGCGGCGGGGCCTGATTGCAATCACCTCCTACAAGGCGAAACCAGGAGGCAGCCCGAATGTCGGCGATACATCACTCCCTGACGAGCTCAATGCGTTTTATGCACGCTTTGATAGGGAGAACACCGATGTGCCTTCCCGAGCCCTCATTCGCTGTGATGGTATTTCAGTCTCAGTCACAGAGGCCGACGTCAGGAAATCCTTCAAAGGGGTGAACCCTCGAAAAGCACCTGGACCTGATTGCATACCTGGTCGTGTTCTAAAATCCTGTGCGGACCAAATGGCTGGAGTTTTTACGGACATTTTCAACCTGTCAATTCTGAGGTCTGAGGTTCCCCCCTGCTTCAAAAGGGCATCAATAATACCGGTGCCCAAGAAGAGCAAGGTGACATGCCTCAATGACTATCGACCAGTGGCACTAACGCCTGTGGTGATGTCGTGCTTTGAGAGGTTTATCATGGTGCAAATCAACTCCTACCTCAACAAAAACCTGGACCCACTGCAGTTCGCTTACTGCCACAACAGATCTCGCGTGGATGCGATCTCGCTGGCCCTCCACTCCGCTCTGGACCACTTGGACACCAAAAACACATATGTCAGGCTGTTATTCATCGATTACAGCTCGGCATTTAACACAATCATCCCTTCCAAGGTGCTTACCAAACTCGCAGAACTGGGTCTCAGCGCATCCCTCTGCAATTGGATCCTCGACTTCCTCATTCACAGACCACAGTCTGTTCGTATTGGTGGTAATGTGTCAGACTCGATAACAATCAGCACAGGAGCACCTCAAGGCTGCGTGCTCAGCCCCCTGCTGTGCTCACTCTATACCCATGACTGCGTAGCCAGCCATAGTACAAACTCCATCATCAAGTTCGCTGATGACACCACTGTTGTGGGACGTATCACTGATGGGGATGAGTCGGAGTACAGAAGAGAGATCGAGCGACTGTCCATATTGTGCCAGCACAATAACCTGGCCCTCAACACCAGCAAAACCAAGGAACTAAATGTGGACTTTGGAAGGAGTAGGCTGGGGACCCACAGCCCTGTTTATATCAACGGGTCGATGGTTGAAAGGGTCAAGAGCTTTAAATTTCCTCAGTGTGCACATCTCTGAAGATCTTTCCTGGTCCGTGAACACAGATGCAATTCTTAAAAAAGCTCATCAGCACCTCTACTTCCTGAGAAGATTACGGAGAGTTGGTCTGTCAAGGAGGACTCTCTCTAACTTCTACAGGTGCACAGTAGAGAGCATGCTGACCAGTTGCATCATGGCTTGGTTCGGCAACTTGAGCGCCCTGGAGAGGAAAAAACTACAAAAAGTAGTAAACACTGCCCAGTCCATCATCGGCTCTGACCTCCCTTCCATCGAGGGGATCTATCGCAGTCGCAGCCTCAAAAAGGCTGGTAGCATCATCAAGGACCCACACCATCCTGGCCATACATTCATCTCCCTGTTACCTTCAGGTAGAAGGTACAGGAGCCTGAGGACTGCAACGACCAGGTTCAGGAATAGCTACAGCCATCAGGCTATTTAATTTGGCTCGGTCAAAACTCTGAACATTAATAACCCATTATCTGCTATTTGCACTTTATCAGTTTATTTATTAATGTGTGTATTTACGTATATAATGGGTATAATGGACACACTGATTGTTTCGTAGTCAATGCCCTGCTATGTTCTGTTGTGCTAAGCAAAATAAAGAATTTTCATTGTCCCTGTCAGGCAAACATGACAATAAACTCTTTTGACTTTGACTTGACTGGCCTACTACTAAAATGGGTGAAAGTAGCATCAAGTAATGGGATCTCAGCTATTTAAAATTATTGATAATTACTTGGCTTGATAGGGTAAAATATATGGTATCTTTGCAGATGATATATAATTTGGTTATGTTTGTAAGCCTGTTTTTCCCTCAAGAAGGGGTATTTCTCCATTTATTTTATACATCTCAGTCATTATCCCTCCTTAACCTTCTCAGCTGTAGCAAGAACATATTTTGTTTTTCCAGTCTCTCTTCAATAAACTGAATGTTTCCATTCCAGCAACATACTCCATGAAAAGTCCTCTTCTGTCATCATCTTTCACAGTTTTACATTCCTTTCCTATAACATGGATTTTGCAGAGTAAGTAATCCCAGCTGAGATTTTTGGACCTAAGGTTTTCATAATGATTGGAGCACTCGTACCTCTTTCTGTATCAGTGTCCCTATATGAGGAGAGTGAGTGAAGAGGGGGGGATCAGTGTAATCACAACGGGGCCCCTCATCCGCCGTCTGCGCAGTTGGGAGACCCTATGGGTACGTAAGTTGGTGAATAATTTGCTTGTGGGAACGGGACCCAACAGGGTGTCCTACTTAGTGCCTCACTATTAACCCAACCTCCACCCATTTTCATGTCTTTCTGCCAAATTTACAGATATATGACTCATATCCACATCCAAATCATTCTTTTTATACATATAAGGGAAATACTGTTGCGTTCGATAAATCACTGGATATCAGGATACCAGATGTGATTTTACTACGTAAATTTTATTACCACTACTTAAATAAGGCACATACAACTCATGTCCCCTCCACTGAATATCCCCCCGAACCAATCACCCTGGCACCCTCCGCTTGCGACAAGGACACTCGATCCAAGGCCTGAGGTTCTCATCACCAAATGTGCGGGGAGCCCGACTCCAATATTGAAATGGCAAATATCGTATCAGAGCAGACGCGCGCCACTAGGCCCCCCTAACCCAAGCCCAATCATAAGCCCCCATTTGTCCCTGCCAACGCTTCTGCACTACTAGATACAAACCCGACTATTGTTGTTAGAATGATTGTGTTTTTTCGCCAATGGCAGCCTTTTTCCCTTAAAATGGCAAGGGGAAAGGCCTGCATTACCGCCCAGTCGACTGAGAACACAGGTGCGAAGGAAGATAATAAACTGTGCTTTCGAGAAGCCTATGGAAAAGTTGTAAGGGTCTTCTAACCTTAGCTGATTAATCTCCCAATTTCACATTTTAGAGCTGACAATTTTTGTCAGTTTTTAATCCCTAATGCCCCCTGTCCTACTTAGGAAACCTTGAACGGAAACCTCTGGTGACCTTGGCGCCCCACCCATAAAGTTGTCCCACGAGGTTACCGGAGGATTTTGGTCACTCTCCCTAATGGTCCCCCAAAAATGGTTTCCGAGTAGTCCGAGGCTATTCTTCAAAATCTCCTGCGATAATATTTCCAACAAAATCTAAACCCAGCCTCGACTGAAATATAGGTTTTGCCCGATTGTGGGAAGCCAGTTGGAGTGTGGGGGTTTTGCTGATTTACTTACACAGGCAGTCGAAAAGAGGCAAATCTCTTCCTTCCCGCCTGAGCAGCCATTTTGATTGGCTCCATTTTTACAGTTTTTTCAGCTAATGATCTTATAGGAAATCCTTTGGTTTTTTCAGGAACCATAGAAGATCCACCGGAAGGAAAACATGCCCCGCTAACTTTATTAAACTTCTTAAAACCTGTGTTCCTCCCCCCTTTCCCCTTCCCCTTTTCCACTTTTCTCCCTACTTCGTCCCCCCTTTTTCCCACCCTTCTTCCCTTCCCCTTCTCCTAGCTTCTCTCTCACCACCTTCTCTCCCCTTATTCCACGACCTTTTCTTCTCTCACCTTATTCTTCCCCCTTCTCTGTCCCCTTTTGTCTTCTGTCCTTCTCACCCCTTCCCTCCCACTTACCCGTCTTCCTCGCTCCCTTCCTCTCCCTCCTCCCATCCTCACCTCCCATGCCTCCCTAAAAGGATTTAACCGTGCTTCTTGTTTTTACCTTCCACTTTCATGCGCGTTCAGACAGTGCTCCCTCCGCTGTCCCTGGGCCCCCCACACCTTCGGCATGGATGTGGTTGTTGGTGTGTGTTGTTGTGTGCAGTCCGGTAGCAAATGTTTCCTGTCAGATCTATGGTTCAGTAGATGCCAGCTCACTGCTTTTGGGTCGAGGTTTTTTTCCAGGCGAGTGGACCAAAACCTCTGGGTGACTCGATTTTGGAAACATAGGGGGGGGGGGGTGGGGGGGGGAGGGGTGGGGGGGGGGGGGGGGGGGGGGGGGGGTGGGGGGGGGGGGGGGGGGGGGGGTGGGGTGGGGGGGGGGTGGGGGGGGGGGGGGGGGGGGTGGGGGGGGGGGGGGGGGGGGGGGGGGGGGTCGTGGAGGGGGGGGAAGGGGGCGGGGGGGGGGGGCTGGGGGGGGGGGGGGGGGGGGGGGGGGGGGGGGGGGGGGGGGGTGGGCGACGGGGGGGGGGTGGGGGGGTGGGTGGTGGGGGGGGGGGGGGGGTGGAGGGTGGGGGGGGGGGGGGGGGGGGGGGGGGGGGTGGGTGGGGGGGGGGTGGGGGGGTTGGGGGGGGGGGGGGGGGGGGGGGGGGGGGTGGGTGGGGGGGGGGGGGGGGGGGGAAGGTCACCAACGTTTCCGTTCAGGTTTTTCCTAAGAGGGACAGGGGCATTACACATAGCAGTACCACTGGTCAGGCATCATTTTGGAAAAATAATGTTGTGACCATAACCCTCTACTACTTCAATTTAGCCAAGAAGATAGGAATCCATTTTTTGGGGATCCAGTTTGCCCTAACTTTTTAACCTGGTAACTTTAGTTACCCTCTTCATTTTTGGAGTCCGCACTGGACCTTTCATCCTATTCCTTCACTAACTATTAAAGTCTATTTCCTTTGTAGAAAAGTTTCATTGACAACAATACTTTCTGGTTTCCACACACACGGATTAAATGAAAGATGATTTCTGAAACGAAAGCCTGTTATAGTTTAATGTCCGACCGAATTAGCTTGAGTTAGCGAAAATGAACTGGGGAGGTAAACCCTCAGATTAGGAGGTACCAGTTCAAGTACATTTATAACACCACTCTGACATTTACACAGAATCAAAATCAGTTCAGGTTTCTTGGTTTGCAAAATAAAAACATGCATAAGTAACCATGAGCTGACGGGACCGCCGAAGGCGAGAAGGCGAAGTGAAGAAGTGGAAGTCAGATAACACCGAACGGAAAACAACGTCCGAAAAGCACAATAACCAAATGGAACGCAGACACCCAAAAAGCCAAATAACTGTGAACACGACCCCCCCGAAAAGCCAAAATAATCCGAATGGACGGTGTGGAGACTTGGGTGGAGGTGTAATGAAAATGAAAATATATGTATATTTACTTACGTGGGTAATCACATATTAAATCAATGCACATAGTTTTTCATAGTATATCTCCCCTCAAAAAGCTGCAGATTAATGAAATGCTTTTTGAGGCCTTTTCTGGTATCATGATTCGATTCTTTGGCAAGGCGTCATATTGCTTTATCTCTGCAAGGGTCCATATTTGCATATAAGCACATGGTGCAGGCTTGAAGAAAAATAATACTGGCCGAACATTCAGCCTCCACTACTTTATTTATAAAAATAATGACACCCCAAAAATGGTACATGGTATTATTATAGTAAAAGTAACAGCAAAGGCCTGATGCTGGCCATTTAAAAGCTAAGTGCTTCTGTCACCAATAATCGA